>JAMKCF010000011.1:17904026-19104026 GCA_023634235.1 Pisaster brevispinus
GCACCACACTAAATAACGTCCCGTAGCAACCAAAGATAAATGCCAAATAATCAAAAAATCTCACAATTTTTTAAAAGTCCCTCAGCCTCTTAAAAACCAATCAAACATATTTTCGGACAACAAAATTCAGATTTTTTGCAAAATTTTTACTGGTCAGCCGTTTGGAATGTTTTGCTATTAAAATACCCCAGGAAAAAAAACACGCCCTAAAATTAATATGCTTTTACCCTAACCGACTTGCTGCCGGTTTCCGTGAAGCACTTTCCGCTTCCTAAGCCTAATAAAACCAACTTTAAAACCTTAATTTATCAAGTCTAATCAAAAATTTAAGCACAGAACCCCCCAGGTTGTGATAGTTTGTCATTTTACACAATCTAATAGTTGTATTCCCTCAACATATTTGTTATTCACAAGATGTTTGGCTATTTAGTGTGGCGCACCAGTCGTTTTAGTCGCTTGCATTAAATATGACAATTGAAATGATCAACTTTTGTTTTCTACATTTAGATTCAAATCAAAGATGCAGAAAGTTGCATTTCACACTACCCGTTCTACTAGCAGGATTATTCAACTCGGTTGTCAAAAATGTTCATCCGTTAAACAGTTTATGGAACGCAGCAAACTTGGTAAAAGACCAGTGCTGGAGGAGTCGAGACTAGTCCATCGAGACTAGTCCGATTCTCTGGTGTTTCTGAGCAGCAGAGTGTGGGATAAGACCCTGTCTTTAGTATTAAATAATTTGGTGTTTACGAAAGAAAAAAATTACTACAGCGGGATTTGAACCTTTTTTGTCAATGTCTAGTATGTTCGGTGGTGCCATGTCACAAGCCAAGCAACCTGTCCCTGCCGTGTATAAGATGATCCCTCTCCTGCCAGTGCCCGTGTTATATCGTAAACGAGGGTGTGATCCCTGTCTATACACGTTTACAGCTTTATCGATTTTGAAAATGGCTTGATATTCCACTTATAATTTCAATTCCATTCTGTGTATCAAATTCCATGCTTGTCTCATCAAAGGCACAGTTACAAAAATGTATCCCCTTGTAGCTCAAACCATTCAATATGTGACTACCTAAATGTAGCCCGGACCTACATGTAGCTTAAAACCTTGTACCTCATTGTAGCACCGACCTAAATGTAGCTCAATCCCTGTACATTAGTGTCACCTGGACCTTAAAGTGGCCCAAACCTGTACCTGAAACAAACTGGACCCAATTGTAGCTCAAACCTTGTACTTAGTATAGCCCGGACAGACATGTAGCTCAAACCTTGTATCTAATTAGACCTTTAGCCCTGACCTAAATGTAGCCCAGACTACAATGTAGTCCCACAATTATGTATTTGCAAACTGACCTATTGCAGTTAAAACCTCGCACCTGTAGCCTGGAACCTAATGTAGCCTCAACGCTCTACCTAAATGTACCCCAACTTGTAGCTCAAACAAATGTACTTCATTGTAGCCCTTGCCTAATTGTAGCTCCAACCTTGTCCCCATATGTAATCGGGACAATAATATATAGCCCTTACTTTGTTTCAATCTAGCCCGGACATTAACTATCCTCGATCTAAAGTTGATTGTAATTCGGGTGTACCGGAAAAATTCGAATGCTCATCGTTTGTCAGAATCTTCACGCAAAGGAACACCAAGTCAATGATCCCAAACCGTAACCGGCTTCTGATTCTAATGTTAACTTTCAAATGTTTTAATGCACTTCTTTTAACTTGAGTCTACTGTTGCCTACCCCTAGTCAGCTGGTAACAAATCCTCCTTTACATTAAGCATTAAGATTTAGCATGGCGAAAACCCGGTTTGAAATATCCATATCCAAAAATATACATATTTTATTGTTGGCGAAAATTCTAGCTTTGCATGTCACCTTAAAAATAAACATTAGTCGACATCTTCGGCCAGAGCTATATTTTTATTAGGTACACATTTTGAGCTGTATTTCGATACGGGCTTTAGTTAACGGCTGGGGATACATTTTGTAGGTTCAATATTGATGACATCTTTTGAACCGGGCAATAATATACGTTACGGTGCAACGTTAAAAAACATTTTGCGGATGATCTCCAGTTAGGGATGCACTGTCAAATCTTATTAATACGAGAGTCACAAAATATATATAATTGTATAATGTATAACTAAACTTGCTTACAATACATTATTGCCACCTCAAAACACATGGCATAAAAGAGAACTTACAAAATGTTTGTTTTAAATAAATGGAAAAAAATAAATATCATGACTTTGCGCTGCTTTTCCCCTATCCTGAATATGTTCATTACAAAATAAATTAATCACTGGTAGTTTGCAAGCTCAAGGAAACCTGTAAACCTAAAAGTACTTGTTATGAACAAAGGGCCACTTGTTTTAAACCAGCACCAGAACAAGCTTACCCCTATTCATCCACTTTAAGTGTTATTTCTTCTTTTTCATGCACTACAACTCCTCCTACACGGGACCTACGGCTTTAAGTCTGAACCGAAGCACGAGGGAATAATTGCAAGTATTTTGCTCGAGAAGAAAGCTTCTCGTCATCAGAGCTTGCACCCGGTGTCTTTACGCTCGGCTACAACACGTAGTATGTCTTAAATTGTATACAATTAAATAACTAGTATCGACTTGCATGCATCTTTGACAATGTTCTTACCCGTGTATCCTTCCACTCCACTACTAGCTCATAGTTCGGCAATACATCGTCCCTATTATTGATGTCTTCGACGGCGAGCTGAGCACCGACCAATACCCCGTGAAAAGTACGCCAACGACCCCCTACCACCATCGGCACTAGCCCGCCTATGTACAGCTGTGTCTTGTCCGTAACGTTGGTGTCAAGACAGCTCCCATACCCAGACATTACCACGAGGACTCCAAACACTTGAACCAACATTTCAGAGTTTTTTTAGCATCACACGCCAACAGACTCAAAGTAACTTCCGAGCTCAATGAGTCGTGTTCTGCTACTCTGGACCATCGCGTTGCGCGAATGAGGATGTCCTGACCTTGAAGTTGAGTTAAGTAGGTACACTATTCCGTTTCTAACTATGGTGCATGCATTTCGTGTTTGCCTCGGCAATATAAAAGACCCCGGTGCTCTGATTAAAAAAATTTGATTGAGTCGGAAAGGCAAAAGACCCCCCCAAGAAAAAAAAGAAAAGAAAACAAAGAAAACAAAAGAAGAACCCCCTCCCCCATTTTCCCCTTGGATTATAAATCCTTTTCTTAAATCTTTTGTTCATCCCCTTTGACAATATTGAATGGGAAAATAAAGATAATTTCCCAGAGGGTGCCCAGTGTCAGTCTGTTTCCCTCTTGATTGAAACTATCAGTTCGTTCACACCCGTAACTGGGGGGGGGGGGGGCGTCCGACTCCCCCAAAAGGTCCCAAAAGTAAAAAAAAACGAAGAAGAACAATTCTACCCAAAATTTAAACAAAATTTATATATATATACAAAATGAAAAAAACGTAAAAAATGGACCAAATGGCTTGAATTGGGCCTTCATTAAAAAAAAACATCTCCCCCTTCGTCGCTAAGCAGTTCCTTTCATATTCGTGCCCCCCTCCCACTCCCCCCCCCCCAAGTAATACTAATAACAACAATAACAAAGAAATATACATAAATATACATTTTGGGTTTGAACAAATAAAAAATGACTGGAGCGGGACTTCAACCAACGACCTCTGGGTTAACGTACCGGCGCTCTATACCAACTGAGCTATCCAGCCCTATGTTGGCGGTCTCCCTTTTAGTCAATACTTGTTTCAGATACATATACATATATTTTTATAATAATCGTTCCTGGTTACATGCCTGGGTTCGTTTAACTACCAGTTCGTACCGTGCAGAAACTGCGCAACCTGGAAACCCACATTATTTTGGGAACTACGACAATGCCATTGACAAAGGGTTAACTTAAGACCTTCGAGCCGATTTAAACAGTTTTTTGAAAACAAATTAATTCACCACGATAAAATAAGCCCACTTTAGGGACTAGTGAATGTCAATTTGGAGATCAAACGGGAGACTCACTGAAAGCTTTATACACAAAGACAAAAGCGGATTTGTAATGTACCAGTGTAGTAAGGTATTATATTTATTCCACACTCTACTCAAGAGAAATAAAGCAAAAGTATATTGATAATTTTAATGGTAATACACATCATTGGTTTTGGAGCGGTACGTTCAGTGGACACACCGTATAAACTCTCCAGGGAATCTATGCAAAATTGATGGTCAAGTTGAAAAGAAAGCACATACAATACACCATCAAGGAGAAGGTTGAGGAGGCTGTTGTTTACGACGAGGTTAATGGTTGTTCAATGACAAATTAATTCAATGGTGAATAACAATATCGATGCAATCAGAGACGGCGGCGTTTAGAAGAAAGACATGTATGGCAAATGGAGGCTTCCTTTGACAGATGAAAGCCCAAGAGCATCTACCGAAAACCACTACGCCTGAAGAAAAATCCATTAAAGACTAAGAAGCAGAGGACGAAGAAATATTGAAAGAAAAACAAACGAACGAACACACCAACAAACAAACAAACAAACAAACAAACAAACAAACAAACAAACACCCCAACAAACACCCCAACAAACAAACAAACAAACAAACACCCCAACAAACAAACAAACAAACAAACAAACAAACAAACAAACAAACAAACAAACAAACAAACAAACAAACAAACAAACAAACAAACAAACAAACACAACACAAACAAACACACACAAAACTAACAACACAAATGCATTAATAGCAGCACGCTTGTCGTCATCTACACTGTACAGATCGTCACTGTTTACAAGACCTAAATAGCCAAATTCTTTTATTAAATCACACATTTTGGCCTATCGATGTTTTAAAAATTTGTTTCATGTTATCATTTACATCAACATTTCCCCGAGGTTTCAAGTCCTGGTTTTCAAATATCACAATTTACAGTTGGGAGTATCCACAGCCAGTCTTCGATTTGCCATTGTTTTAGACTGAAGTACAACTAAAGCGCTGCACGGTGCCAAAAACAGGTAGGCCTACCTTACGTTTTGAGTTTTCACAAAGAGACAAAGTTTACGTCCTCTAGATAAGTAAGAATTTTCACAAACAGCCAATTTCATAATACACGACCTCTAAATGTCCGTAATTTTACGACGGACTTCTTGAATTGAAACAAAACTTTCCTGCTTCCAAAAAATCGTGTAATATGAATGAAGACATAATACGAACTGACATTTTTAGCCGTATGTGGCTCCTGATATTGTCAATACGGCCTAAGTAACAATTAAAATTATTATAATACTAATGGCAGCAATGGGTTTATAACGTGAACATTATAATATACCATTGAGCTGCAATGAACCTACAATCTGAAAGCTCCCTGTATAGAATTGACACGGATTCCGGATCCCAGGAGACGTGACCCATTTCCGGGTTAGGCTGACACGGAAAGTGGTTACAAATGGAATTTTATTTCAGTTTCTGCGTCACCTTGACCAGTTTCTTGATAATTTTTACATATAGTCCGAATCATACTGACCCACGGGACTCAAATCCTGGTCTATACAGAAATATAATAAGTGTGACAGATCATTCCCTGAATAATGAGTATAGAGCCGGACAAAATATCATTCTGCACGTGGTAGCCAATAGTTTTTGTATTGTATTTTATTTATTTTATTCCCAAACTGGAACAAACCCCATAACCCTGGGGAAGGTAACATTTTTACAATAATAAACAACAATTAGTGAAGAAGTCGTACGGAAAGCTAGGAGTGTTAACATAGAACACAAACAAACATTGGTTTAACCTAATCACAAACAGTTAAACAGTAAACAAATATATTAGGCAACGCAATTCTTCTTCGTTATCGGGACGGTCGAACAAATACTTAATTCTGTCTTCCCTACCAAGTATTCCAAAGTCGTTATATTGATGAATAATATAGTCTAAAATAATATTCTTAAGGCCGTTGTATAATGGGCAATCTAGCAGAAAATGGATTTCTGTTCCAAGATCAAGGTGACAATGCTGACAAATTCTTTGGCTTGATTCTAAACCAATATATCTTACTACTTCAATGAGTAGCTTTTGTGAAGAGCATCTGAAACGGCCAAGGAATAGCGATAAGAGGGTTTAATAACACAGTGTAAATATAACTCAAACTCAAACTGGGTTTTGAAGATACGGTAGGTCATAAGCTAATTCTTTTGGCCAAGATTAGTTGCTGAACAAAAGTATGTTTTACATTATTTTGGTTAGAGGGCCCAGAGATGTTCCCTGGCACATTCCAAGAGACAGAATCAAAATAGTTTCTAAGCTTGAGAAATAAAGATGGTTTGTGCTTAAGCCATAGAGTTTGATCCACTTTGAAGGAGTTGTACAGTATGGAATCCACGTGTTTGCCACTCAATTTAAACCAGTAATTTAGCATATGTTTAGATTTGTAGTGACCACTCTTTGTACCAAGTCACCACCTCTAGTCCACAGTACCTTTATTTAAATTTATACCTGGATATCCCAGGGCATCTAAGCACGCAGGTAGCCTAATGTTATTTTCATGCATGATTAGGCAGGACACTGAGGCTAGAATGACATAGCTGGGTGTGCCCACATTCTCTCTCTCTCTCTCTCTCTCTTCTCTACAAGACTACCAGAGTTGACTCAAGTGTTTTAGTTTAGTCCTGCCAGCACATTTTATTAGGTCTTTTTCTTAGCTTAGGTATCGCTTCAGTTTAGGGTATTCAGTTTATTCATCGTATGTTAGCTTACTAGTAGTTTATAATAATTTGAGCAAGTATGTCCACCACTTCTCCACCATCCGTCGACTCCGGCTCAACTACGCCATCATAGTAAAGGAGGCAGAACAATATGAAGATAATGTAAGTTTGTAAATTATTAGGACCTTCACTTGCTCTATGTACAAAGGAAAATTACCCAATTCACACCAGACTGCGTCATTGGGTGTGCGCCTATTCACACCTTGACCAATTCAAATGAAAAGCTTCAGTTTGGTCCATTTCATTCTTCCAAGTAACAGCTGAGCACTATGTTAGTTGGCTTAAGTAAAGTATCAAAAATTCTCAAAAGCAGATTAGGCGCATGATCATTCCCTACATACCTACGATTAGCAAAAGCAGCTTTAGAAGCTTTGTCAAGAAGTTTATTGTTGTTTAGTTTAAAGGAGCCAGATGATTGAAAAATAACACCCAAATATGTGTAAAACGCCACACTTTCAATTTCTTCTCGATTAAAATTAAGTTAAAAATTACAGGTTTGCCCATTCCGACACTTAAGAGTAAGGGACTGTAAATATCAAAGATTTTTGGAAAATGTTGGCCACGGCCAAAACATGGATTTCCTTCATATCTTTATATTTGATGGACCTTTGTCCCAAATTAACAAAAATAGTAAAACTTTTAAAAAAATAGCTTCGTTACCATGGCAACAGCCAAATTAAAATTGTAGGCTTATTTTGCCATATTTTCCATTTTTGAATAGTGAAATTTGCCTATTTTCAAGGCCTCGCTACCATTAAACTGGATATAGAAAATATTTTCTTTAAAAGTCATGGGTAGGTGGGTCCCTAGAGGCTGCATTGAATGTATAAAAAAAATCACCAGGTATGCGGGTGGGTTATACCATTCATTTCAAATAGGGGTGTTTTTTTTACTTTTTAAAATTATGAAAATATACCATTTTTGACAGCTTATAACCCCAATGGTAGTGCTCCAATTTGAATGTCGACCACATATTGTTGAGATGATATATTGGTCTTGTGAAGAAAAAAAAATAGCTTGGGGAAAATGTTTTCTTTTTCGCAATGATGCCGTACATTTTCCAATTGTTTTCGAAATTCACTGCAAAGTCAACCCCACTTTAAATTCTCTGAAAACGAAATTAAAACTTTGTAAGTAATATTTATTAGAAAGACAATCAATTTTATATTAAGTTAGATCAAATATAATGGTCAGTTACTAAAAAAACACTAGAGAGTTGCCATAACTGGGGCGTAACCTGAACAAGTGGGGGGGAGTGGCTGGGGAGATTCAATGTTTGCACTGCCCTCAATAATTTCTTAAACCTGCAGCTAGTCAACATGAGATTTGCTAATTTACCCTAACATTGGGATCAAACTATTATAACTTGGCAACATTTGTTGTTGCTATGTCAACCACTTGGTAACAGTGGTTTTAAAGGTACAGTATGCCCATGTTCAGTAACTTTTAGCTATATGCCAGCAACTACTGGTATATTGCAGCAACGCCAGCAAATTAATATATTGTCAGCTCTTTCAAACCAATTTTTTTTATATGTACATACTCCCCCCCCATAAAAAAATTAAAAATAAAATTTTAAAAAATTAAACAAAACAACGCACACATAATCCAGTTGTAGCTCAAATTTCAGACTTTCCAATGTGATGAACAGTAATGCCAATTTCAATTTGCTAAGGAATCCTGCATCAACTCCAAATTTAT
This sequence comes from Pisaster brevispinus, assembly GCA_023634235.1. Lineage (NCBI taxonomy): Eukaryota > Metazoa > Echinodermata > Asteroidea > Forcipulatida > Asteriidae > Pisaster > Pisaster brevispinus. The sequence continues at coordinate 17,912,514 of JAMKCF010000011.1, forward strand.
ACTGTACATGTAGTTTCCCTTTCTACTTGAAACAGGTACATCCCCAAAGAGATTGTTCAATTTTAGCAATACACATGTATATGGTGATTTCTTGTTCCTCTTCAACCCAGATGTACTAATGCGGAAGTGTGACAAAATCTCTGTCAGTTTTTAAGTTTTGAAGCTTTTTTGTAGCCGGTTGCTTCTTTCTTACAATCGCACACAAATTAATCTCATCAACACATAGAGGATGCCTGAGGGAGAGAGAATCTTCAACAATTTCAATCATTTCAATGTTCATTTCTTCTTCTGCGGGACTTGGAATAGCATCATGATATTCTGCTTCAGCAACAGCTGATGCAGGATTCCATAGCAAATTGAAATTGGCATTACTGTTCATCACAATGGAAAGTCTGAAATTTGAGCTACAACTGGATTATGTGTGCGTTGTTTTGTTTTGTTTGTTTGTTGTTGTTTTTTAATTTTTTTAAATTTATTTATTTATTTTAATTTTTATATATATATATATATTTTTTTTGGGGGGGAGTATGTACATATAAAAAAAAACTTGGTTTGAAAGAGCTGACAATATATTAATTTGCCGGCGTTGCTGCAATATACCAGTAGTTGCTGGCATATATCTAAAAGTTACTGAACATGGGCATACTGTACCTTTGTCATTGACGGCAAAAGTTTAATGACCTTGCACATTGGGTTTTAAATACAACTAAAACATTTTAAAACCACTGTTACCAAGTGGTTGCCATAGCAACAACAAATGTTGCCAAGTTATAATAGTTTGACCCCAATGTTAGGGTAAATTAGCAAATCTCATGTTGACTAGCTGCAGGATTAAGACATTATTGAGGGCAGTGCAAACATTGAATCTCCCCAGCCACTCCCCCCACTTGTTTAGGTTACGCCCCAGTTATGGCAACTCTCTAGTGTTTTTTTTAGTAACTGACCATTATATTTGATCTAACTTAATATAAAATTGATTGTCTTTTCAATAAATATTACTTACAAAGTTTTAATTTCGTTTTCAGAGAATTTAAAGTGGGGTTGCCTTTGCAGTGAATTTCGAAAACAATTGGAAAATGTACGGCATCATTGCGAAAAAGAAAACATTTTCCCCAAGCTAATTTTTTTTTCTTCACAAGACCAATATATCATCTCAACAATATGTGGTCGACATTCAAATTGGAGCACTACCATAGGGGTTATAAGCTGTCAAAAAATGGTATATTTTCATAATTCGAAAAAGTAAAAAAAACCACCCCTATTTGAAATGAATGGTATAACCCACCCGCATACCTGGTGATTATTTTTATACATTCAATGCAGCCTCTAGGGACCCACCTACCCATGACTTTTAAAGAAAATATTTTCTATATCCAGTTTAATGGTAGCGAGGCCTTGAAAATAGGCAAATTTCACTATTCAAAAATGGAATATATGGCAAAATAAGCATACAATTTTAATTTGGCTGTTGCCTTGGCAACAAAGATATTTTTTTTTAAAGTTTTACTATTTTTGTTAATTTGGGACAAAGGTCCATCAACTATGAAAGTAAGAAAAAAATCTATTTTTTACCGTGGCCACCCTATGTTTGATATTTACAGTCCCTTACTCTTAAAAGATCGCTGCTGAAAATGACTACTTTCGTTTTCTGAGTGTTAACAATAAGTCTCCACTTATTACAATAGTTCTCGAATGCCAATTTCTACACCATGAAAAGGAGCTCGGCTAAGCTCAGTCTCCAGAGCATTTAAAAACAAAGAAAAAAGGAGTGTGCTTACAACTGTACCCTGCTGAACAGCTAATTTACAAGGAAATTAATTAGTAACTCCATGCATCAACTTAATACAACCATTTACCGAACTGTACATACTCTTGTCAAAATGTTTAAACAATTATTAATAATGCCATAGTTCCTTAATTTAAACCAGAGAAGAGAACAGTCAACATAATCAAAACTTTTTTTTATAATAAAAAAAAAGACTGTACCATTTCACTATCCAAGCATTATCAGTTCTTTGAGCAAAAGTTATCACAGACCCTTTGACCTCAATGTCGTATGTGTTTTATGTTTTATATTTCTTTTGTATATTCCATTGGCCAAACAAATAGTCGAGGTTTGTGCGTGCTCATATTCGGTACCTTATGGAGACCAAGGACAAAAAAAAAAAGGAAAATAAAAGGACTCCGCATGGAAATTCTAAACACCAGGATGCTCCACAAGGAAATTTGTGTACAAAGTCTATGGGAAACTGTTAAGTGTAGGGACAAAGGAAAGAACAAAAGAATGCTCCACAAGGATGCATTTTTGAGAATATGTGGGTGTTTGTGGGCTTACAGGAGCGTCCTTATGGGGTCTTTTCAACAATGGAACAATGGACCCCACAAGAGAATTCTTTGTTCAACCTGGACCCCACAAGAGAATTCTTTAGAAAAGGGAATAACAGGACAACAATAGCAGGACCCCACAAACCCGATCCGTATAGGTCGCGCGCGTGTTTGTGTGTGTGTGTGGGGGGGGGGGGGCTGGTTTTTCTGTCATACCTCTCTAAAGCCACTCCACGCCACTGTGGTAACTCCAACTCAGTGGGTTTATTAAAAAATGCACGGTCGCTTTGAACATATTTCTAAATTTATTGTGCAACCTTCCCAAACCTACTTTAAATGGAAAAAAGCAATTTCGCAACATGTCTACGGAAATCGACCATTTCATAACTGCGTCAAGAGATGTTGGCACTGTATTTTATTAGATGAAAGCAATTCTCAAACTTGAGTTTTAATACGACGAGACCTTGAGTTCGCGGTCTAAACTTCGATCTACTTGAAGGGTTGTGTGTAATCGTTGCGTTGACTTTGTAAATTTAACCGGCAAAATACTGCACTGGTCGTATGGGGAATTCTATATTTTGTGTCATAGTTTTCAAACTAATTCAACAGTTATACAAAAAAGCAACTGCTGAATAAGTTTCGAAATGTGCCCCCTTTATTAATATTTAATGTTGGTGACATTTAGAAGAAGAATTCGCCATAAATTGTAGGATTTTATGTTTCAGTCAGTTGAGCTGTGTCAAAATCGTTCCTTCAGGAAGTCCAGGCCTCTGTGGCTCTTTTGTAAACATGTGATGTAACGGGTCACATGGTCTACAGAAGCGGGCATATTGCCCATGAATGGCCAAGGTAGTCGTGCATGTCAACTGCGATTGTAAGGGTTGCAATCAGTGGCGTAAAAAAGGACAGCATTTTAGGCACAGGTGTTTCAGGGGCGCATAGACATGCCCTACCGAATGACTCGTTCCAAATCACCCTTTAAAGCCAAGAAAGTTGTGCGATTGTTCCCTTGCCCTCTTTTAGCGCTGAAGATGAAAGACTGCACATTCAAAATTCAATTGATTTTTTTCCCCGAAGTGGGGATTAAAATTAAGATTTATTACATTATGAACGTTTTCCCTCTCTCTCGTGGCGGTTTCTAAACGGAGTTTTTTTTCTGATCCAAATAATACGTTCGTGCAATTCTTCTTCATAGTCGTATTACATTACGTGGGGGACCAGGCCTCTGTGGCTCTTTTGTAAACATGTGATGTAACAGGTCACATGGTCTACAGAAGCGGGCATATTGCCCATGAATGGCCAAGGTAGTCGTGCATGTCAACTGCGATTGTAAGGGTTGCAATCAGTGGCGTAAAAAATGACAGCATTTTAGGCACAGGTGTTTCAGGGGCGCATAGACATGCCCTACCGAATGACTCGTTCCAAATGTTGGTAAACGATATTCAGAAGAACATGAAGTCGTAGCTTGAAACGTAAATCTGTTACGGGAAAGCACCGGTGCCCGCTCAGAGTGTCTGGGTTATATTTGCCCCCCCCCCCCCCCCCGGAGTATCTACAACGTGTTTTTCTGTGTTCTTATCCCACTCAAGAGAAAATACTTCGCTAAAAAGGAAGAATCTCCGACAGCATATCACGAACAACCGAGACGTAGAGTCTGGACCGCTTATGGCCCAAGAACAACAAAATGTAGAGGAATCTTTGGGTTTACAGAGGTATTATTTGAATATGAAAACGTTACCGAGGGACCTGTTTGTGATTATACCACTTATCTTTTCTAAAAAAAACCAAAAAACCAAAACACCATAAATAGGTAAGTAATTAAATACACATACACAATTGCGGGTGAACTGTATCGCAAAGTGTAATCTGCAAAGCCTACCACTTCATTTAGTGCGGAGGCCCGGGTAAAGGAACTGGAACACATTTGTGGATGGTTGATGTACTTTGATGCATTCTGTGCATATATATGTAGCCCTAAGTGTTTATATTTTTTAGCAAGAGTATTTTGAGATATCTGTTTGCCTCCTTCTAGAAAAATTGTATAGGTTTTTCCCCGGCAAGAATCAGTTCAAATGAACACATTGCCATGGACTGGGGGAACTATGATAAAAACGCGTTTAAAAGCGTTTGGCAAAATGAAAATAGTCGGAATGAAGTATAATTAAAGTATAATAAAATGATCCACACAAACATTCCTCGAATTTGTGTGGTTTGTTCTTTTACTTTGTGGACAAACACGATCCGCCATGAAATTTTTTTATCCACAAAATGGCAGACCGTGTTAAATGTCACAAAGTGAAAAGAAAACCACACAATTTCGAGCCATATTTGTGTGGATCAATATGTTTTACTTTAAAAAAATCTTTCCAACCATTTTCATTTAATAACAAACGCTTGTCTTAGCCCAAAGAGCTAATCCAAGGCAACGTGCCCCTTTAACATCCGGCTCTTTCAATTTTGTTTGGAATCGAATGCTTCGTTGAATCAGCATTCGACAGTCATAAGAAAGCTTTAGTTTAGCATTCACTGGTCTAACAAGATCATTCAAACTCATTAGGTCGCAAAGATCTTTCAGTTTTGCAAAGCCACCAGCAAGAGACTGGTCAATCTATCAATTTCATTAGTATTGTAAACAGACAGCAAAAAGTCAACTGAAGAATGGTGAAAACGTTATAGGCCTATCGGATGCCTATAAATGAAAAAAAAACTGTCTGCTGAAGTAAACCTGAGAAGAACGCCTCTTCATGTGCTCGAAAACCAAATTTAATGCAATAGCAGCTAAGAGGAAACCCTATTTGGAATAACGTTGGGAGACATGCTTTAACTTGAATGCGTGTTAATGAAACAAATTTGTATTTCTGCTGAAAATGGCTGAAAACCCCCCAAATAAAACACTTAAAATTAACCATCTGAAGCCAGCGATTAAAAAATGTTTTAAAATGTACTTTGCTCTGTTTTTCAAGTTATCTTCTGTTAACTGTAAATGCTTGAACACCCATTTTTACCAAATAGTGTTTTACTTAATATTGACACTCTATCACACCCTGATTGCACAAGATAAGGACACATTTCTACAGCACAGTTACTAACTACGCTAGAATGGCTTACGAATTGAAGTGTGCACAATACAAGACAATCATATCGGCCCACCCCACCTAGTCTTGATTGGCGACGCTGTTTTTCTGCATCAGTCACCGACAGGATGAGTAACATATTTTGGTGGCTGACTCTGATAGACTGGGCAGGTCTATAAATCTGGATGGATCGTTCGCTTTGATCCAGAGGTTTGTGTGATACAGATATCTCTTCTCCAGTAATGCGTGCTGCGGCCCGTAATTTGTGTTGCGATATCGCCAATGAACGTCGCCAATCAAGACTAAACCCCACCGGTCTCTTATTAGCCGTTAGCATGTAATTGTGTTGTTTCTTTTACCGCGTGGAAAATCGAACGATCCCCGTAATTTACGTCCGAGGTAGAACACAGTTAGATTGAGTGTTCATTTGACTCGTGCCTTCCTTTTGGGAAGACATCTCGCAGTCGTTTACGTTGGTTATTTGACCGGACGTAGGAACAAGTGTCTGGCCTGGTGCTGCTATGACTGATAACGTATTGGATACCCCAAACCTTATACCAGTGACGTCATCCACTGCATTCTTGCGATAGACTTTGATCACCTGTAACATAAGAAATAACAATATTCAAATTCATTTACACGATTATCCGTTCAATAAGGGATGAAGTTGATTTGAAACTTTATGTATTTTAGAAATAGAGCAACATAATAGTTGTTTCATTGCCAAAAAACTACAAATGTAAACTTCTATTAACGCTAATTTAAGAATTCTTCTCAAATTAGACGAAAATTATACACGAATTTTAAAAAGCAGATTACCTCAAAATACTGCTATGTAAATAAAACACGAGCACCCAATGTATTTCTAAATGTCTTTGTAAATTGTTGTCCTTCAACACACAGCGCTAAGAGTGGAGTTTCGTAAATAAAATCATTGCTCAAATTCAAAAATGATGCCAGGTTTCTTTTCAACTACGTTACCTTTGGAAAGAACAACAAACAGAGTGAAGCCGTAATGCAGAGGAGCAGGAAACTGGAAACGAGGGCAAAGGTCACGCCGATAGAGGACACAGCGAGGAACGATAACGGCACAGCGACGACACAACAGATGACGGTGTTGTAGATTGACAGACCTACGTAATAACTGTCATTCAGACCAGGCACGTTGATATTTCTGGAATGCGGAAACGGTAATACAAATCAATACTAATACAATACTTTGTCATAGCAAAAATTCAATTCGTTAAGTTCACATTGATACTCCACCTTTCCGTGAAAATACCACCAATAGCCTTTTTTCCCCTTTACTAAAGCTTTTGAAGTGTCATCAGTGACTTATAATGCATTTGACACTCCAGATAGCTGCTCAGCTCTTTGTTATACTTTGGTACTGAATCCGAGAAAAACAAGTTGTAATTTTTATCCGAAATCTTACTTGATAAAAAGATGGTAATGGTAGTAAGCATTCTGCGAAATTGTTTCATCTGAATTGTCCCCATTGATTAGAAATCAATAAAAGTATTTGGGGAATCCCTGATCTTCAAAGATTGCCTATGGAGATGCGGTTGGTACTAGCTGCCCTTACGCCAAACGAGGACGCTATATTCAACTGAATCTTTCACAGGTGATTTTTATTGAACATTATTTTATTGTAAATTTTGCATACAAATTAGCATTGTTGTCAACAAATATTTTGCGACCCTATACCGTTACTAAGGTGCATTTTCATGTGTGTTCAAAAATTTGTTTGACGTTGATTGTTTTTGTTTTTTAATTTGCACCCTGTTCACATCCTTTTACATTTATAATAATAATAATAATAATAAAAAATGAAGAAAACAAATCTAAATAAAAATTGTACATCATATTTTTCATTTACTACCTTGTAGACCAAGTTAGAAAGACTCCGAACACCACGACAAATGTCTTGTAGATAAGCAGTGCCGCCACCCAGATAGTGTTGTTTTTAGACGTGCAGTTGACGAAGAGAAGCTGGCGCTTTTCGAAGTTTGCCAAGTCAACCTCAGTCTTAAAACCGAAATGAACAAAATGTAAAAACTAACTAACTCTCGTGGTCAACCATCCCCTTTCCCCAATCCCCCTCCCTTTTGTTACCCTCCTTTGTGTTCAGCCGCCTGCCTTCTCTGTGTATTTTCCTCAGCATCGTCTATTTCCACTTGACTGCTTTTGTTACATCAGTAATGTATACATGTACCTGTTTATGTTTGTAGTCTTGTCATTTAGCCTTCGAGAAAGACTCTGCAAGGGTCGAAACGTCAGGTCACTAACTATTGTTTTGCATTTATACCATAGGTCCTTTTGGTTGGTAAGCATTTATTGTACATTCATCCAAATCACTTGTTTTATATATTCCGGAATGTGTATGTAGGGACCGGTCTCTATTGTTTTGAAAGCTGGTCTGTTTTTTTAAAAACCTTCCTTTTATTGTGACAGTTTCCGTTGATTTTACTCAAGTAATTATTTTTACTCTTCTTTTTTTGTTTATATTGATTTTAATTGTCCGTTTACATATCCTTACATATTTACGCTTAGTTTATAATTTTTATATCGCTAGTTTTATCATGTGATAATGTCTGTTTACTTTTTAATATGTTAATTTGTTTGTTCTTAACAATGTAATTATGCAGGGCCCAAATGGAAACCAGTTATTTTTACTGATTTGGCTCACCCTGGGTAAATAAAGGAAATAAATAAATAATAAACACTATTTTGAAACAAATAAAAAATAAGAAAAAGAAGGGGAAAAAAGAGGAATAATGCAGTCATAAAATATGCTTCCCCAGAAGGCAAAGCAAGGCTTATACGTTTTTTCCCAGTCTGACCATAATAGTCACTTCCCCCACTAGAAATGGATTGCACAACCACAGTCAGAAATTTTACTTCAAACATCAGAAGCACTATATCAGTAACAAAAGTATACTTCACGAGACCGTCGCGATAAAATTTTGGAATGGTGAAACCACTCACTTATGGATATTTTTTAGAATAAAATGTGATTAATAGTTGGTAATAAATGTATAATAAAATGTATCTTTGCAGCACAGACTTTAAGTGTTAATGGACATGCTAGAACTTGGAAATTTTTTTAACGCGCAATGTTACAACTATGGCGTAACAATACAACACAAGTTGTAAGTGACTTAGAGTTTAAACAGAGGTGAGATTTTTGTTCCTCTTACTGCCTGGTTCCCAACTGTTCTTACTCTTCCTTCGCTTGCATTTTTAGTTTGATTAATGCAATAAGCCTTTGCGAATAGTTTTCGATGCAAACGACAACCACAACGTTTCTTATTTAGACGAGTTATTGTCTACATTGGTTCAGGGCTCTAAGGCAAATATCTATGACGGCATCCAGGGCCTCGAAATGATGAGGTCAGATGCTTGGACTAAGCGTAGCTTTCTAAAGTGTAAAACATTGCGTAACAAATCTTTCCACGTTCTAGCATGTCCATTACCACTTAAAGTCTGTTCTGCAAAGATACATTTTATTAAACATTTATTACCAACTATCGATCATTTTATTCTAAAAATATCCATAAGTGAGTGGTTTCACCATTCCAAGATTTTATCGCGACGGTCTCGTCAAGTATAATTTGTTTACTGATATAGTGCTTCTGAAATTTGGAGTAAAGTTTCTGACTGTGGTTGCGCAATCCAGTTCTAGTTGGGTAAGAAACAGTCTGAACGGTGAATTGAACGGGAATTTATTTACATAGTTATGGACGAGGGAGATCTCAACAATTTTAAATGTGTGGGGGCGCCCTGTGGATCGAACGGACTGTTAATTTGAGCAGCTATTACAGGCATTTTAATCATATCAATTTCTTCTTGATTGAAATCATTGAGTGGAACATTAAATACACTAAATTACTGCGTGCGTTATTTAGCTAAGAAATAAACTGATTATTATCAACGATTTTTGTTTTCGGCTGATTTGTTTGTTGTTTTTGTTTTTCTGTTTACTGTTTGTTTTGCATTCCTTTATTTTTTTAAAATTATTATTTTTTTTTTCATTTAACCCATTTACATGTATACAATTGCATTTATTTTATTAAAGGCATAATGTTATGTCAGTGTTTGTTTGTTACTTTCAAAATTTACAATTTTCTACTTTATTTTTGGGTTTTTTACTAGTAGGATTTTATTAATACTAATATTATTTTCTAGCCAGTTTGATTGAAATATAATTTTCAATTTGTTTGTGTTTTGTTTCTTTTTTTACGGGCAGGTTTAAGCTTCTGAAATATTTTATCCTTAGCCTCTCCACATATTTCCATTGGTCTTGTATACGTTTGTCTTGTGCATTGTATTTTATATTACTTGTTTATTGATGTGTTTTATTGCAAAGTGGAGTCAAATAAATAAATAAATAACAACCATGAATCAAAGGGGAGAAAATTAATCCTAAAAATATTTTGTTTATTACATAATATATACTCAATATATACTAATATTACTCAATTCAGCCCTTGGCTGCGAAGTTTGAATGTTTTTAATAAACCAATAATAATAATAAAAAGTATGTATATACAAAAATAAAGATACAGTGAAGGTAGTTTGTACATAATGGATTGATATAAGTGTGTCGTCTGCAATTGCGGTGCCGGGGGAAATTAAACAGTCTACAGTCTTGTGCAGCAATAATTCTTAGCTTATCAAAGTGATAAAAAACAAACAATATTTGGGTAATGTTATAAGTAAAAAAAAATGAAGAAAAAAAGTTTTATACCTGAGACACGGGATCTATTTCGTCCTCGATGTGAATAGGATCAATGATCTGCCAAGGAATGAGGATTGCAAAATCCACCAACAACATCATCCCGACGATACCGAAGAGAAAGCTGTCCCGTATCACCTTAATCAGATGTTATCCCAGAAGAACCATCAGAGAATCAAACATCACACAGAGTTAATCAAATTGAAGTAAAATGAAACATGAAAACATAGGTACTGCAAGTGCTAGTGTTTTTAATTTATTTGTTAGTGCCAAACAAAAACATTTCTCTTTGCCGAACACGTTTTTTAGCAAACCTTCAGCTCCCTACGCAGTATGTAATGATAATTTTCTCGTAAAGCAACTCGGCTTTTATGGAAGTGTTTAACTTTAGTGGGTACGGGGGTGGGGATGGGGGTGTAATGTAAGTGATAAGACGCCGAGTATCAGGCCTTTTGTTTGAGATATGACAAGCGGATTACCCAGTTTCCAATGATAACAAGAAATACATAATAATGTAAACTCTAAAATAGTTTTTATACGGGATACACGATGTTTGAAAAACTGTTTACCAAAAGAGTTTGTACTCCTGACCCTGAACCTAATGGGGGTACCAGACTAAACAGCCGGTACACCTGAACATAAGTCATACACTTGTCCCTAAGTATATTTTAGGGTCTGCTGTATAGCAATAGCAACAGTTTATTTTGTTCACCTCGGGTCATATGTGTATAATAATACAGGGGAAGTATATGTCCATGTTTGCATTTAAATTATTTGTAGCATTATTAGTCAATTTCGATTTCGATTTCTTATTTTGACACATAAAAACAAACAAACACCCTAAACAAACCCGATAGGAGTTAAAGCTTGTACACTTACCTTTCTCCTGTTCTTGTTGGCGATGACGATGCTGTACACCCTCCATGTCTTGCTAAACATTCCGCCAAAGGCCAAAGTGAATGCTATAGGAATTAGCCACGAGCGAACCTACAACAGGCAATTTGTAACCCACTTTAAAACTCTGCGTGACACCATCGCTCACTTGTTGAGTTACAGTTTTTAATTAAAAAGTCAGTACTCCGCCAATTTGTTAGTAGTCAAACAAATTCCAAGTTCCACAAATACACATTTGTCTTATTACCATCAGTTTTTCTTTCCTCAACAAATCCATAAACGACCAGCTCTCCCGGAATTCCCATAGGAATTTTACAGCAATTACTCAGCCTTGGTACTAAAATAGCCACTACTGGGTGAAACGACCCAAAATGGTTTTCAGATCGCTTCTTTTCTAGACCCTTGGCTGTGCCCTGGTTGTTTATTTTGGATAATGGTGTTGCAAGGATTAGCTAGATGTTATAGACCCTGGGAAGGTGTAAGAGATTGTGATTTTCTTGAGTTGTGTAAACAAAGGGTGTTATTCCAAGAAAATTGTTCATTGAGCAGAAGTTGTATAAACTATACAAAGAGACACAGTCATGTGGGCTTATCTCAAAATAAATTAAACTTGAATTGATTTTATTTAGATAAAAGGGTCTATATCTAATGCTTTGGGCGATTTAAAGTGACTGGGTTCTCCACAAAAATGTATTTCACGCTATAAATATCAAACTGTTTCTCCAGAAGTAGGGGACGGTGTCCGAGTAAAAAACAATTTTGTTTTATTGTGTCAGCTGGGTTAAATCCCTGCATTCACACACTATCGCACTGTTTCAAACAGTACGTTTCATAATAGCGTGTGAAAGTTGTTCTTCCAAATGGCCCAACTCTTTAGATAAGAATAACTTTTGGCCCCATAAAACACATTCCTATGCATTAAGCCATATGCATGAAATGATTTTGTTCAGCTAAAAGTGGCTGCAGATTTTTCATGTACTGTTCATATGGGATTCCTAGAGGGCCGTGGCTATTGGTGTATTTTGTTTATTTTTACTTGAAGAACCGACCCGGGGTTATTTGACATTCGCCATGCTATTTGTCTTGGTCTTAATATATAGTACACTACATTTATTTTCCAAACGTACTGTTGATGACAACAATGTCATGATATCCTCAAAGTGTTTCAAGTGTGCATAGGTTTTTTTTATATGTGTAGCATCTTGCCTTCATCTATGAACTGTTTGTTTAATGAATTGTGTTTTCAGAAGTGCTTTACACTGAACAGTTAGGAACTATATGGAAAACTGAGTTCAAAATATTTCATTTGACATTATACATTGAAGAAATATGTTGCCACCGTTTATAACGATTTAATATCAGTTTTTCTTCAGATTGCCATATATATATTTTTTTCACGAATGTTGATACACGATGGCTTAAAAAAACAAAAACAAAAACAATACAAAATAAATAAATCTTAAGTGAACTTGAGCTGAAACATTACTTTGATGTCCCTAAAAATAATTGTGATTATATAAAAGAGAAAACAAAAGAAATAAAATAAAAATAAAATAAAACAAAGGTTTACATTTTTTAATTATCGGCTGTTATGTCTTATAAATGGCGTGGATCCTCATCTAACAGAAATATGTATATTTTAATATTGGACAATGTTTAATTAAAACCAATTAATCTCTTTTTCTAGACTCAAATTAACTCTTTACTCTATACTCAAGAATACTCACCTTGCAGACTCGGAGTAATGAAGCTCTGCTGACCATTGATCTATCTATGCCTAGTAGTATGACACTTACATACGCCACCATAATACCGAATGCAATTATGTTGTTCAGTTTAGGGCTGGACATTTTCACGTGTCTGCAGATATCAATTGGGAAAGAAAAAAATCCCAACTTGTGGTTATTTAGTACGAAAGCCCGTTATTACGGATTAGCAATCCGTTATTACAGATTCGCAATCCGTTTATTACGGATTCGCAATCCATTGTTACGGATACCCAATCCGTTATTACGGATTCGCAATCCGAATCCGTAATAACGGATTGCGAATCCATAATAACGGATAGCGAATCCGTAATAACGGATTGGGAATCCGTAATAACGGATTGCGAATCCGTAATAACGGATTTTAATTTTTTTGTTGATGGCGCTATAGGCTTTCGTAGGGTTTCGTAATTTAGGATACATTTAAGGTCTGTATTAAAATAAACACGCCGGGGTTATATCCGTGTGAGGTTTTGCCTATCAATTTATTCATTGCACTAAAAATGTTATCATTGTTTTGGATATCTGGGTTCGTCTATAACATCATACCATCCGAGCATTCGTAGCAGATAAAACTATCTCGACGAATTCTAAGCTTAGAACTAGAACTAAGTCTCAAAAGCGTGTTCAAATCCTGGTTTTTCCCTGTGCAACAAACAGTTCAATCTTGCCGTAGTTCTCGTGTACTGTAGATTGGAGTGCACGTGACTTACGAAGCAAGATAATTTTTACAAAATAATATTATTTATTTGCCCTCTTGTTTCTTGTTCGTAGCAAGTGCCTTTGATTATAATACCCCTTAGGATCTGAACTTTAAAATGATAATGGTCACTTTGGGTTTTTGAATCAAAACTCGTTTGAGTAAAAAAACAAAAACAAACAAACTACACACCTTTAAAATTGCCCATTGTTTTATTGTGTGATAATATATATAATACATGTTAGGGGTCGGGTGAAAATTTGTGCCAATTGTTCAGGGCTGATGGGCAAGAAAGAGACCAGAACAAATTTCATTAGCTTCCAAACTTCATGTTACTTAAAAACATTTATGCCAAATAAATTTTACAGTGTCTAATTAGTCCTCAACGGCCACCATTTCATTCAGTGCAAAGCTGGGCTCAGTGCACGAATCACAAAAAAACAGCACGGCGACCCCCCCCCCATCCCGTCTTGTCTTAAAGTGTCCACTTAACGAATTATCCTTTCGAGTTGGCGCATACCAAATTTTACCAGACCCAAATTAGCCTCCTGTGCAGTCAAGCATGCCAACGAATTAAGACAAACCGGCACCAAAAGAAGCAGAGTTTTCTATCTTTATTGCTACACTATTAAAAAAACGGCAATTTTAAAAGTGTACATTTTTGTGTACTCGCACTGTAGTACCATTGATTATATAGAGACGTACTTGTGTTTACGATTCCATACGTTAAAACCCAGGAATAGACAAGCAAGAATGACACCCAGTCCAGCCAGTGTAGACACAGTAGCCATGATTGGAATGGGCGTGGCTTGAAGGACATTGATGGTCGCTGTGATGTCAGAGTCATAGGGCGGTGTGCCTCCTTTAATGAAGAGATTACAAAGCAACCCCACAGTCTTTAGTTTCAATAAATGTTATCGTAATAAAACCTGCAAATCCCGAGCCTATGCGAACTTTTGAGACATTTGAAGGGACACTTTACCTTCGGATTGGGCACTTTCTACTATAAAAAGCACATGTTATGAAATTAATATGGTTTGAAAGACGTTTCAAAAGAAGAATATAAAGATTCACAAAAATATCCCTCGAAGTTGTGTGGTTTTCTTTTTACATAGTGGACTAACACAGTCCATAATTTTGTGGAGTCAAAATTATTGTTCTACATAATGACTGTGTTAGTTAATGATTTTTTTTTTTTTTTTTTTAAATCCCACATTTTTTTAGGATATGTATATAAGTGACATGTTGCCTTGGATTGGGCGCTTTCGGCTTAAAAGCGTTCGAAAGCATATTTTATTAACTTGATAATGATTGGAAAGATGTTTTAAAAGTAGAATATAAGGATCCACACAAATATTCCTCGAAATTGGTTGGTTTTCCTTTTGCTTCACAAACTTAGATGGTCTGCCATTTTGTGGAGTCAACAATGTTGTTCTACAAAATGGCTGACAGTATTAGTTTACAAATTAAAAGGAAAAACCACACAACTTTGAGCCACATTTGTGCTTATCATTATATTCTTCTTTTAAAACATCTTTCCAATCACTTTATTGATTTCAAAACGAACGCTTTAAAATGCCCTGTTTAGCCTGAAGCGCCCAATCCAAGGCGAGGTGTCCTTTTTATTATTCTTTAACATTTGCGATTATTTTTAGTGCATATTGTAAGTTGTTTTATAAATATGTTTTTAATTTAATAAATTTATTGTGGCCGTAACTGTAAAAGTCGGATAAAACAACAACAACAACAACAACAACAACAACAACAACAACAACAACAACAACAACAACAACAACAACAACAACAACAACAACAACAACAACAACAACAACAACAACAACAACAACAACAACAACAACAACAACAACAACAACAACAACAACAACAACAACAACAACAACAACAACAACAACAACAACAACAACAACAACAACAACAACAACAACAACAACAACAACAACAACAACAACAACAACAACAACAACAACAACAACAACAACAACAACAACAACAACAACAACAACAACAACAACAACAACAACAACAACAACAACAACAACAACAACAACAACAACAACAACAACAACAACAACAACAACAACAACAACAACAACAACAACAACAACAACAACAACAACAACAACAACAACAACAACAACAACAACAACAACAACAACAACAACAACAACAACAACAACAACAACAACAACAACAACAACAACAACAACAACAACAACAACAACAACAACAACAACAACAACAACAACAACAACAACAACAACAACAACAACAACAACAACAACAACAACAACAACAACAACAACAACAACAACAACAACAACAACAACAACAACAACAACAACAACAACAACAACAACAACAACAACAACAACAACAACAACAACAACAACAACAACAACAACAACAACAACAACAACAACAACAACTCACCGCTGTAGTACCACAATTTACCAGTCGGAACAATCCATTCAATGATCTTGGTATCGGAGCCCATTGTTCCCAAGTGTTTACTTTTACCACCTTTATTGGATATAACGTAAAATCAGAATTATATAAACGTTCGTTTATACAGATGGTGAAACAAGGACAGGTTACTTTATAGAAGTAACAATACGGCTTTGCTTGTTTTATTTTGTTCGCTTTTTTCTGATCAAGACATCTTGGATAGGTGACCTTTTTAGTCGATTTACACCAGCCTTATTAAAAGTCGACTTCTACAGAAAAATGTTCTCGTAATTTTGAAAAGTGATGTTGAACTTTTGGAGCTCAGTACTTCTGCTCACAGTTGAGTTTTAGTAGGTGGGTGCTCGTGTTATATTAAGTCCATTATACGCATCCGGGGAAGAATGTGAATGGTTTGAGCGTAAGGATTCAATTTTTTAAATAGTTTTATTATTATTATTTTTTTGGGGCATCTGCATTTACTTAAAACCAAGAGGCCTGCCTACAGGTTTATGCAGTTAGTGTTGAAGTTAGTGTTGAATACAAAAATTATCTTACGTAGATTGTTGTTAGCAATTTGTAAAAAAGCTGTCCTTGATAGAAAAACACTTTGTCTAACATTGGACAAATCAAAGACATGCCAAGATTATTGTGTCTTTTGATACTTCATTAATTAAATTTGAATTGTGGTCTGACAGCCTAAATAACCCCAGAAATGATACTCACCGACATTTTGTTTAATCAGCAAATTGGCAAACACGTGTCCAGTCTCAGAAAACCTAATTGGCCCCTAAAGGAAACGAGAGAGAGAGAGAGAGAGAGAGAGAGAGAGAGAGAGAGAAAAAAAGACTGACAATTCCGAGGTAGTTCCTTTTTTAGTCTGAATTGGCATTGTCTTTATTATAAATAAGGTTTCGAGTTCCTTCCGATTCCCTTAATACTTAAAATGCCAAGGCTATGTTAATGTCAAGATTCGACCAGCTTTTAAGACAAAAATAGCAATGTTTCTTTTTCCTTTTTGGAAATATGAGTCCATTGTCTTTCCGTTTTTGTTGGAAAAAAATTAAGATAAAATATTCATAATAACGACAACAATAATTATGTAGTCGATGTAAAACAAATTACAGGCTTTGTGTTGCATTTGTATCGGAAAAAAACCCAATTATTTTTCCTAGGGCCAACGATTGCGTTTAAATCTATTTGTACTTAAAATTGAAGTTTGTAGAAAAGTGTTTGGTTTTGAAAAACAAATTAAATAAAAATAATAGAAAATAATTTAAACAAATTAATGAAAACAAAAATGTGAAAATTAAACCATAATAAAATAGAAGGCTAGATATTTGTATACTGATATACAACGATAATTTTTTTTTTACAAATACATAAGTAAGCCTTTGCAAAAAAAAAAAAAAAAAAAAAAACAAACACTTTTTAAGCTTAGTTCTTTTTCATTGATTGGCTTGTTGTTATATATCCAAAACAGTAGGCATGGGGAAGACTCTGCTAGGGTCGAAACGTCAGACCATTACCCATTGTACGTATCCACGAAATTAAATACAATCATCAGCTTGAGAATACGTCTTAACTGATTGCAAAATATTCCACATTAATTTGGAGTCTACCTTCATTCCAGCGAACTCTTGATGAACAATCATCTCTCCAACAACCTTGGCAAACTCCATGTCGCCATAATGGAAAGAATCAAGACTACGATTCAGAGCCCGCTCTGCATCCTGCATTGCCATAGCTAGAGCCCACACGCCGTCATACGCAGAAGCAGCCAAATTCGTGTCTTTCAGGGTGATGTTATAACCGAAGACGTCTGACATTTCACGGCGGAATTCTTCTGGCGTCTTAACATAAAATACGGACATAAAGAAATACATTTAAAATTAATAAACAAATTACATTTTTTTTTATATACATTATATATACAAGTATTTTTTTATATTGTTTGATTTAAAATTGACAAGAAACACAATGAAAAACGTGTAGAAATTCTAGACATCACATTTTTGCGTTGAGTAATACGCCAATCGGGAGAGATAGAGAGACTAAGTTCGAAAAATAGGCGAACATCAATGTAAAGGTTTGTGCTTCAATTGGCCTGAAAACACCTATTCCTACGGAGGGCATCAGCGCCGCTAACTAGGGTAAAATAATTTGGGGGGTCGAAAAGGAATGAACCATTTTTTCTAGGAGGGCACGTGTGACCAAATTACCGTTCATTTGTTAAACAAGCCCCCTTTCACCTTTTTTTGGTAAAAATATCTACATTAATATTTTTGTAATGTAACTTGTTTATAAGATAAACTGGCGTTAGTGTAAAAACAAATACATTGTCTTATTGTAAATGGAAATTTAATATTTTACTCGGGAAATTTCCATTCACAAAAGCACAGCTTTCAAATAGAGGAACGGGGAGGGGGTACGGGGATGTAGGGGGGGGGGGGTTACGGACATTTATGGGGGGGTACGTGCCCCCGTACAACCACCCCCCCCCCCCGTCATGGTTATGCCACTATAGAGCAGTATACTTTAAACAGATGGAAGTAAGGTGTAAGTAATGATTGGTGTGGGTACTAAGGAAATGTAGGCACGAACGAGTAATTCAAATCTCTAAAGGGACTTGGACGTTGAAAAGTAATGGATGCTTACAATAACAGCAGAAACCCAAACAATATAAATTCTTAACAAAACAAAAAATATGAAACAAATATTAACAATAAATAAATGTATTTCTAAACAAATCTAGTAACCTTTCCACACCGTCCAGGTTCTTTACTGATGCTTTGTGAGACCGACGTAAAGCCAATATACCCCTCCGAAGCGGTCTTCAGTTCTTCTGCTGAGCAGCTTACTCCATACTGTGTTACTGACTGCCAGTCGTCTGCAAAGTAACCTGGTATCATCCACACGTAGTTGGCTCCGTACATGCCCAACTGAAAAGCCTTGTGTGGGGTGGTGGTGTTTGGGGGGGGGGAGGGAGTAGTAATGTTATTAGTTTTCTTAATGTAGTAAAAACAAATAGTAACAATATTAGTTGTATAACTTGTTAAGTGATTGTGGATAGCATTTTAACCTCTAGTGACAGTTTAATTTTGTTTTCGTTTCTCCTCTTTGTCTATAGGCCTAGATGAGGCAGTTTTATGTTAATATATCTTAATGTTGTTTTAATTCATTTTGTTTTGTGATAAGTGAACGTTAGAGGAAATGTAATAAACAATATTAATTTTATTTAAATTAATTTCATTTCGGTAAAAAAAAAAAACAGTCCGGGGAAAACAAATATTCAGTTTACAAAGAGTGATATCAAAAAAAAGGTGGTGTAAGCTAAAAAAAAAAGTCATAGAGGTAAAACATTATGCATTAATACTTAACAATTCAATAAGAAGCGGTAAACAAGAAAACAAACTGATGAGATAACAAATACATGCAAAATTAGTGGGGATGCATTTAAAAGGCTAATCATACAATGAATGGATGACTGTTTTTATCTGGAAATTCTGGTTTTGAGAATATTTAGTTGCTGAGAATTTCTGAGGTTAAAACTAGACGCTGTTTGTCTACTTTGTGGAAATAAGTGGTGGTGTTTATCAGATGAAAAGGAAGGATTTGTCAATTTGTGAGACTAATTGATTACGTTTGTATGAGAGAAGTTTAAAATTAAGGAAATTAAGCAAATCATTGTGATATCAGGCAGCTGCTTCAATTGAAATAATTTAACAATTAATAATATAGTAGTAATAAATACACAATTCAATATTTTAGAGGGAAAACAATTGCAAGCAATACAATTAAATAAATAAAACTGATAGTAATTAAATCGAAGCATAAAACATACTGATGCATGCAGCCAGTGATGAAGGGCCATCTCTGAAGACAACGTAGGTTTAAGTACCGTTAACTATGAGGTTTTACAGACGAACAACTCTTCACCATTTCGATGATGATTTGCAAACTATAAACTTACCCTGCAAAATACTTTACGAACTTGGTCTTCGAAGAATGTACCTACTATAATTCGAGCCTCTTTGTCCTAAAGCAAAGACATAAAATAAAATGCAAACTAGGACATCAGTTGATGTATAGGCCTACTTGTATGTCTGACCCAACTGCAAAATTATTTCAAGTGTGAAATTACACCATCTACAAGTTTACTAGCTGAGTTGGTTCTTGAAAGAACCGGTTAAAAAGAACAGGAACACCAAATATAATTGCTAGAACAACCACCATAACTTAATCTATCTATTGTGTTTGGGCAGGTGTTACGGCAAATCTCAGTAGACAGCTCAAACAGGTATTTGAGTTAAGTGTTTGTATTAGTTATTGATACAGCCTATGAACACAAAAATAGTTAAGCAAAAACATTGCTATAGGATGGTGAAAAACTTGAAAACGCTTAATAATTAAGGAATCAATAAGGTGAGCGACATAGTTTACTTTAATTGACAACAAAGGGGCAGAACCCCCCCCCCCCAAAAAAAAAGTCAAACCTTCAAACGTTGTAAAGCCTCCTGAGGGTCCTCATGGAAAGTTTCTGATATGACGAGAGAAAAGTTGCTCACCGATGCTTCCGTCTGAA
Organism: Pisaster brevispinus; assembly: GCA_023634235.1. Taxonomy (NCBI): domain Eukaryota; kingdom Metazoa; phylum Echinodermata; class Asteroidea; order Forcipulatida; family Asteriidae; genus Pisaster; species Pisaster brevispinus. Next base: position 17,933,059 of record JAMKCF010000011.1, read on the forward strand.
GCATTCTGATCAGCTAAAAAAAAAGATAAAACAAAAAAGGACAACTAAAGCGAAACAGTTAATTCAAAACATGGAAGCACAGTCAATACAATAACGAATGTTGTTATCTTTGAAGAAACGCAGAACAATTTAATCGTTTCCAGTTTGATATGTTCCGTTGTGTAAGGTTTCCCTTTGCATTTAATTTGTGTGACTCTACTTGCTGTAGTCGTTCGTCGGTAAAGTTGTTATGTTCAAACGCTTGATATTTTAAATATTTTTTTAACCATTCACTTACCGCTCCATGAGGTTCAATAGCCCCCTGTATAGTGGCAATCTTCCCCCAGCCAAAGGTACGGATGATCTCAGCTTCTGCTACGCTAGACTCACTCCACAAGGAACTGGTGCGGTATACGTAAGGGTACTTTATTCGATCTTCGAAGATTGTGCTAGAAGCGCCGGGACTCATCTTAACGGAGAAAAATCACACCACATTATTCTTGAATAATCAAGTTTACCCAGATAAGGTTATTTGGGGAATACATGTGATCTGATTTCAAAGAAAAAATATATTTGTTTGACGTCTTTTTTTTTCGTTGCCTCTCTCAGGCAAGCTTGGACCAATGGGCGACCGCGGAAAAAAAGTGGTATGCAGGCCATGGGACATATTTCAAAGTAACTAAACGTGGTAAAAGAATAAAACATAAGAAAACAAAAGAGAGAAACAATCTTAAAAGTCAGACAAACAAACAAACAAACCAACAAACAACAACATCTTCTTCCCGGCCTTTGTATTTCGCTCCCAGAAAATTACCTGTACTTTAGGGGCTTGTAAACCCTGTCAGGAAGGAGGGAGGGGGGGGGGGTACAATGTACCCTTCCCATACCTTTGCCTGTTTTATTGCTACGTCCGAATTTTCAGATATCCCACTCCATTTATCTAAGGTCTTAATGTGAAAAACAGTTGCTATCGGGTTTCTTAGCTGTTACCATGTCAACCGTTTTCTTTATGACCTTGGGTCAAACGATTTAAGCGTATGTTTTTAAGCGATTTGTTTTCTTTCCAATGAATAATACTTAATAAATCAAAAGCTTGGTCCGCATAGGGTTTATAAGTGACTGAATAACGCTTGTCGTGTTCAAATTACAGTTTGAAAATTAATGGTTTACTGTTGTTTTGTGCCAACATTCTGAATGAGGTGATTCATTAAACCAACCAGCATTAGCCCACCCGGAATTATTTTCATGCAAAGTTAAATGGAATGACACTATCAGGGGCTCCGTAGCTGTTAAACGATGTATTGTATAGGTATTATAACGAAGTTGAAATTCCTTGTAACAAAGGGAAACAAATATTATTTGAACGGGACGAAGTAATATTTAGAGTGAACAAAATAATCTAGTATTTTTGCCGTTTTCCCCTAACTGTTTTCCTCTTGTTGTACTCCATACTTTGAAGGTTCCATGCCATGGGAAGTTGTATATTGTTTTATTGCAGCATTATATCATACACAGCGATACGACGCATCAACTTTCTATTCTTTTGTGATTTTCTGAAAAGAATCAACTTCGTAATGAAAATGCGCTATTTGTTAAGATACTGTCTTTATCCCCAAATGAATTGTCATGCCTTAACACGTACCTGTATAACGTCTCTTCGTTTTAAAACCTGTGCTACTACGTCCGCAACTGGTGACTGCACGGGTCCGAAAACCGCCACTAAAATGTGTGGTTCTTGCAGCATGTCGTAAAGTCTATCCAATGACACCCCAATCTCAGCCTATATGTCGAAATTGTAATACATTGATGTCATCTTGTTAATTATGGTATTTAACACAGTCATTGAATAGTATTAATAATAAAGAAAAAAATTATCTGTAAAAAATAAGTAACAAGGAAAACTGACAGGGTAATTTTTTTCCAGTTAGGAGTGGACAAAGAGAAAATGATTAGAAGGGGATTTGAATCTGCTATCCATACGACTACTCCGGAACAACTGAAAATTATGAGTTTTTGTAACTATAACTTTCTGTTTGAACCGGAAGAAAGGTCATTGTGGGATCATATCGTCGCCGTTTTCACGAAGACCCAAGTATGTCAAAACGCCAGATTGAGGTTTACATTTTACACTCTGCTTGGCTTAAAACTGCAAACTAGCAATTAAGTAACAAATCGCACACCATGGCTAGCTTGCTGATTGTGCCGTGATTGCGCAAACACGGCAAGGCGTTGGAGATTTCCTTGATATTCGATTCCTAACCGGTAGAGGACCCATTGCTTTGTGCACAGCCCATTGGATGTGTACATGAGCAACACATGTACATGTAATTCCTACGAAGGTTTAGGGTTTTCGTGAGAATGCATTAGATGGAACTTTTTTTTACCATCGTGTTCTTTATGGAATTGATTAGTATGAAAAACACAATGTTTTACTGTGACGTCATCAGGTGTCAAATTACGGTAATCCAAAGCTTATTCTTTAAAAAATCATATCTCCTGAACCACATGTCGTATAGTTAGTGTTATTTTGTAGCTTACAACAAATGCAACAAATTATTTTTAACACTTTGACCTTTACTTCCGGTCAAAACAGGAAGCTCAAATCTTTAAAAAATCATATCTCCTGAACCACAAGTCATAAAGGCGTAACGTTTGTGTTGTAATGTAGCTTACAACACTTGCGACATTTCATGTACAGTGTTGACCTCATTTCATGTACGTGTGGACCTCAATTTGACCTTTACTTCCGGTCCAAACAGGAAGCTCAAAACTTTAACAAACCATATCTCCTGAACAACATGTCATAAATTGGTACATGTATAATGTTTTTGTTGCATTGTAGCTTACAACAATTGCGACACTTTATGTATAATCATGACCTTACTTTGACCTTTACTTGCGGTCCAATCAGGAAGCTCCAATTTTTAACAAATCATATCTCCTGAACCACATGTCATAAAGTTGTTATGTTTGTGTTGTCTTGTATCTGGCAGCACTTGAGACATTTTATTAAAAACGATGACCCTACTTTGATCTTTACTTCCGGTCTGAGACAAGACCCGATTTTGTTAAACTATATACACTGTGGTGATCACTCTTGATAACAAGCATTCATTTCGAACACGATTCACCATGAACACAAAATACAGAATCAGTTAATATTTTTGAATAAAAACAACTTTTAGGTCAACAGAACTGAACAGCTTTGTGTTTGTTTACAAACACCTAATGTCTAGTTCAGTATGTGGCGCAGTGCGGCAATCTCCTGCACGTTCCAGTGATTGCGTAGATTGTAGCTAGACATGGTACCAGATTTGCCAGATTTAATCGCTTAAAAAGTGTAAATACATTGTACTTTGACTACTTTTCATGGGCTAAAATAACTCTATTTTGAAAGGTTGCGTTTTTTTACCACTCAAATACAAAATGTGTTATAGACCCAAACTTTTTTACGCAAGTACAAAACGCCAAAATTATAAGGTTTGGTGACGTCGTTTAATGTTTAAACTCAACGAACTCATCTACAGTATACAACAAGTAAATAACTAAAACAAACTTGTACGATCGGATGTATAATTAATGTGAGATGGTGGTCTCAAGATTGGCTAACTATATAATTATGTCATAATTCAGCTGTGTAAGCTTTATGTTAAACTTAGTGACCTAAGCCTTGATGTGGTATAAAACTTGTATAACTAGGACGATTTTGGTGGAACAAAAAGAACAAAATGTAGTGCTTATGCTGAAAAACATATATCATATGTGCTACTGTTGGTCCTAAACCCCTTTGAACTTGTAGTAAGTACTGTTAGGAAAGGTTGAAGTGGGCCGTATTTATTTTAACGTGTTACATGTGCATGGTTTACTTTATGACATTTGGTACAGAAGTTATGATTTTGTAGTTTTAGAGCTTCCTGTATGAACCAGAAGTGAAAGTAGACGTAGGTCATGTTTTAAATGAGTTTAACGCGTGCTGTAAGCTACAGGAAGGCACACATACTTTACACGCGTTCATGGAGGGCGCTGTAACAGGTGATGACGTAATACTAATTAGTGTTTGAAAACTTGGGTCACGCAGAGATTCCAAACATCATAATATAACACAACATCAAGTTAAAAACAGTTAAATAATCCTTATGCTTTCGAAAAAACGTTGATCCGTTCGTATGGTTTAGTGCACTAATCGCATGGGTTCAATAATGCATTTCCACGTTTAAGTCATCTTTGCCGTTTGCACGGCATAAAAATCTCTTGGCGCGGTGTGTCCCATCAAATCAGATTTGATAGGTACCGGGCAACTGGAGTTGGTAGATAGGACAACAAACTCATTTGCACAAATCTGTTTAAGCTAAAAAGAATAAAATAAAAATTATTAATAATAATAATTGGAAAAATCAGACTTACCTGAGTATCGTTCCATCGGAATTTCAGCTCATAGTCCGGCAAGACATCGCTTCTCTTGTTAATATCTTTAACCGCATGTTGCGCCCCAACAAGGGAGGTTTTCCCATAGAATGCGCTCGGTGAACTTCCGGACAAGTGAAGTAGCCCACCGATATGAAGGGGTGCCTTCAGAGAAGCGACATTGCCCAGGAAACACACCAAGACGGTGAGAGATACAAGCCCAATCTTAAACATCTTCGCATTCCATCTAACTTAAGGCAAACCTACAGAGAAGACCGCTTCGGAGACCCATGACATTACATGCAAATTCTTTGCTTATTCCATTTTAGGCACGTTATGAATTTTCCCAATGCTTTGAGGAGGAGAGCCGGAAAAAAATAATAATAGTAACGGTAATAAGGGGGAAGCTAATAATAGAAAAGGAGACGTGTGGGAAAAAAAGAAGAAAAAGGGGGAGCAAATTAATAAAAAGGAACTCAACTGAAAAATCCTAATAGAATTTGTAAAGTTATAACTTTAGAAAAGAAAAGAACAAAGGGGCGACCCTGTGAGGATTGCCGGAGAAACCAATTTGCTTTGAAAGGTTTTATAGTGATAAGAATTAACGAAAGGGGTCACCTAAAAAAAGATGTGTCGCTATCCATAAAACGAAGCTAATTCCTTTTCAAAGGTGACCTAGAACAAGTTTGCAAGATGTGCATTGAAAATATTGCCCCCTTTTCTTCTAAGTGTTGGGTTTCAAAACATTTGCTTTCTTCAACGTAGAAAAATAGATCAATTAGATTAAATATTACTTTCAGAAAAATAGGAAATCTCGACAATGGCATTTCAAGAGTCAAAGCCGAGTGGAAACAACTTTTAAGCCGAACAAGATTTACTAGGGGCGAACAAAACCCCAAAACTATAATATATGTTTTTTTTTTTTTTAGGGAATAAAATGACTTTGCTTTACAGAGCGTAATCAATCAAGGAAGAGGAATGCAGGGAGTTCTTAACTTTGGTCTGGTATTTAATGAACAGTTTCTTGTGAGAGAGTGAACTGCAGGGAAAGGGAATGATGGAAGAGAGGTCTGGAATTAGCGTTATAATTTGCAAGAAGTAAACTGAGTTTTAAAATCTGTCGACAGTACATGTAGTTTTGTTTGAGGAATACAAGTTTAACCAGTTATTACTTGTGGTTATTAAGCAATTCATTGTACAGGCCTTCTCACACAGGGAAACTTTTACAGGCAACTTGGAGGCAACCGTATTACAAAACGTGCACAAGGAACACTTCGTCAGCACTTGATCCATTCTTCTTGCTTCTAACTGTAACACACCATCCCAAGGGAAATGAAAAGAAAACAGATATGCGAATGAATTGGAGATTGCCTGGAACTGGTTTGCTGTGAATTACCTCGCTAGTATGACATGGCCTTACAAGACATTACTCGCAAATGGCTGAATGTGTTTTGAAAAACTTGGTTCTAACTTCTCGTGATTAAAAACCGCCATCCAAGTAATGTTTTCAATCAAACACTCTGAAGCGTTTGTTTTCTCACGCGCTTTTTTTCACCATTTTTTGTTGTTGCTTTATTCACATTTGTTTTGTGAAGGTGCTCGTGCTTGGGTGTGGTATTACAATAAGGACTCTAGCCGCATTCGCATAATAATTTATGTTCTTCACCAATGATTAAGTGGCTGTTCCCACATTGAATGCTGCTGTTTCCCTCTAATTCGTTCGGTGACAATAACGTTTATTTGGTTCACAGTTTAATACCGACGCAATTAACTTCCCACGGGTTTTCCTCCAGACACCCTGACATTAAAGTCTATGTAATGGTAACGTGTTTAGAGTCAGTCTAACGTGGCCTACAAGAAGAAGAAGACGTAAAATCATGGACAAAGAAATATTAATAGAGAGAGAAAAAATAAAATTGTGAACCCCTTGTTGAAAGCATTCAGATCTTATACCCGAAGAACGGACTAACATCGGGTTATTATTGAAATTGAACGTGCCTTTTTCAGCCGCGGTACCATCAAATGGATCGGCGCTTTAAACAAAAGCATTGAGGTATATTGTTAGACCGTACCGCGGGCGCCTTTCCAAACAATGGGTTTCGGCAGCGGATTCATCCGCTTATTTGAAGCTTATGTCCTTGAATTAACCGGCGGAGGCAAAAGCTGGAAGACAGAGCTGTAGTTTCAAAAAGACCCACAGACAAGTCGAGGGTTCAGGAATTTTCAAAAAACAAAAAACAAAAAACATGTCTGGTGCTAAAGTTGCACCAAATGGGCATGTAGCGACTAAAGGGACAACAAAGTGACCTTTGAAAACTACAAACATTTATTTAGTTCCATAGAAACAATACGTCTTCACTTGAAATAATGTTTTTCGTTCTCTCGAAATGGTATTTCTTTTCATTGAAATGATTAAGTTTGACACACCACCGCTACATAAACAAAAATCACGCCAATCGTGCGAAATATTGGAGCGCTTAAACAATAGAGCATGACGTCACAGGTGGAGGTAAAGTCTGACAATGACCTCTGTGAACGAGTCATTCATAGTGTGCAAATGGCCCTCGGGGCCTCAGGCCATCCTTACCACTGATCTCTATTATACTGACAATATAGATCAGTGATCCGTACCCATGAATGACGCGCACCTCGGTCATTATCCTGTACATTGATGCACCACTGCGACAGGGAAGGGGAAGTTGTAAACAGGAAATAAATCCATGTCTCCAATGGGCTTCCGTACGAGCGGAAAGATTCAGGAAGAGTGACTATCTTCGTTCCTTTGTCTTGAAGGTTAAATGGAAGGGGAGCGAGGTTATTAGGATACCCAATGTGTCAATCACCGAGTTGCCGTTGAAAAGGGACATACTCCAAGACAATCCAACCGAATTCTTACCACAAAAGACAAATGAGAAAAAGTGTAGTGTCAGTGACTTGAGCAGTATTTACTTGTATTGTTCACCGTCAAACTTGTTTACAGGACCACATGATTCCAATACCCCCCTCGCTACCTAAAAGCCAACAGAACTACGGTAAAATATCATGAAACAACATCTTATTGATTTCTGGTGTTTATTAAATCTGAAAAAATCACCATTGGCACAACACTTTAGCTAGGCCTACTCTGATTTCCGACAGTCGCCTACATATTCTCGACATAATCACCAACTAAAACTAATTCCTTGAAGTAGCATAAAGACCCGCGGAATCAACAACAAATAGGAAACATTGTTACAGCAAAAATGTTAAATTACTTAATTTGCTTAAAATTGTATGTAACTCAAAGGCTGATCAAACAAGAGTAAACTGTTCCAAACAATGTTCATTACTCAACAAACCTGGAAATAAAAACAGATAAAAAAGCGGGAAAGTATGGTAGTTCTGAAAGGTAACGATAAATAGAAAAATAAATAAAAATAAATAATATTAATAATAATAATGTTTTTGGTCTAACGTTTCGACACTAACAGAGTCTTTCTTGAAGGCTAGATGAAAGCACAACACACACATAAGCAGGTATACTCGTGTAACAAAAGCAGTCAAGTGGAAAAAAGATGACAGAGATGATATCGCACCGAGAAAGCGGGGGATGAGCATAGAGTGTGATTATAACTTTTAAGGAAGGCAAAGTAAAACAAAAAAGGAATAACTAAATAAATATATTAAGCACGAAAAACTAGTAGCCAAATTTTGGTAATATTAGTAACTTATTTGTCCAGAAGGCTTTTCATGGGTCCAAGCGAAGCAGATCTTGCAAATGTTACTGCAGTTTTCTATAAGATTAAAGTCCCTTCTCAAAAATCAACAGTCGGTTTACAAAATGCCACATTGCATCCTCTTTGAGAAACTTGTTTTAAGTTCCAACATCTAGGATGCTGTGTAGCCTTCGATCAAATTGTTTTAAACAAAATTTGAGAACTTAAAATCTTGTTTTGAGAGAAATGTATCCAAAAATTCAATCATCCAATCAATCGATCGATCGATCGGGTTGGACATAAAGGTTGGTAGGATTTTCTTGGTCGGAAAAAATGTGTCGGTCGTAATGATTCGTCGGACATAATGGGTAGGGCATAATGGGTCAAACAGAATGGTTTTAGGTGATAATGGGTCGGTTCAAATGGTTTGTCGGACATATTGGGTTGGCAGTAAGGTTCTTGGACATGAGTCGGACGCAAGGTTTGTCAAGTATAATGGGTCATACATAATGGGTCGTACATAATGGATTGGATATAATGGATCGACATAATGGTTTGACCGACATAATGGGTCGGACATGATGGGTCAGACATGATGGGTTGTACATAATGGGTCGGACGTAATGGTTTAATGGACATAATGGATCCGGCAATGGTTTGTAGGACATTGTGTGTCGGACTTAATGAGTCGGATATAGTTGTTTGTTGGACATTATGTGTCAACCACTTCAATGTTGAATGCAACTTTCTTTGAAAAGTCAAGACCAAACAAATATTTAAAATACTTCTTCTGAGTTTTAATTAGAGATCGTTTGATTGAGGAACTCATTCACTGAGGGACAAACAAATCTTACTCAGTGGGCAAGTTTCCTATTCTGTCTGGTCAGATAGTCAGACCGCTGTTCGGAACGGGATACACTGCTGTAGTCACGGCACCGCCATAGGCATATACATGTATAATAAATAAACATGAATCAACGTGCATTATATTCAATTAATTTACAATTATACAAAGTGCATTGAGCTTTATGCTAACCTTTAACTTTAAACAACACACACGACAGCGAATCGTTAAAATACTGCTACCCCAAAAAACCATGAATAAATAAATAAACAAATAAATATAAACAAACAAATTTGCCTTTATTTTGTTGGATAACGTCACAAATAAATAGGACATTCGGCTTTACAAGTTAAATTGCAGTACAATTTTAGTTCAGGACAGTAGGTGACATGGCAAAATAATATATCATAATACAGATTACACATAGCGTAATAGGACCCCTTGGCAACTCAACTGCTCCTCCACGAAACAGCTCCTGGCGAAAGTGTTTTTTCTTCTCCCCATTACTCTGTCTTTATTTATTGTTCATGCTGAGAGAACTTTCACATGTAGACAGTTAGATCGGTCCCGTGTTCACACCACTCATGTTACCCTTGAGAGGGGACACGTCTGTGCCTTTAGTGTTCGTGGTTTGACTGGACAAAGGAACGTGTTCCCGACCCCGTCCTCTGACGACGGCTGGTACCCCTGATGTTGATACCCCGAACCTTATTCCAGTGACGTCATCAACTGCATTCTTACGATAGACTGTGATCACCTGTACAAAATAAATGTGACATGTGAAGATATATTTATTTGTTGCCCACACAAAAAGTATAAGAACAAATTGGTAACTAAGCAATTAAATCGTTGAATTGAAACAAAAGGAACAGAAAGCAAATTATTATATTGTTATATTATATTATTGTTAACAAATTTGACCATAAATCTTTTACACCACAACATTATAATTTATTTGAAGAGCTCAGCATTAACAGAGTACGCTAAAAAATGATGACAGAATATTGCACAATGTGAGAAAAACTCGAACACACCAGGTACACAGCTGTGTTTTCTCATGACATCGACATTTTCGTAAGTAATTGTATGGACATTGCATTCTTAATTGTGCTAAGATTTCTGAGATCGTTTCGACTACACGTTACCTTTGGAAAAAACAACAAACAAAGTGAAGCAGTTATGCAGAGGAGCAGAAAACCGGAAACGAGTGCAAAGGTCACGCCGATGGAGGACACAGCTAGGAACGATAACGGCACAGCGACGACACAGCAGATGACGGTGTTGTAGATTGACAGACCTACGTAATAACTGTCATTCAGACCCGGCACGTTGATATTTCTGGATTACGGAAACGAAATGACTCTCGTCAAAAATAATGATTTTGGGAAGAGGGGAGCGGAGTGGCACACATTGCCTTTGTTTGTCAGTTTTTCTCTAAATTAACTTCAAATGTATACTTAAATTGAACAAGTATACGTGATGCGAACAATTCGTAATGTAACCAATGCCACCTTAGACTCATTTTTCACAAAGTGTATCAAAATTAAGTTCGATTAATCGATATCTTGGCATATCCAGTCGTACACTACGATACGTTCAGCGTCTATCACAATCATCATTGTAGTCTTGAGCGCCCTGAGTTAATAGCAGCGCGCCAGGAGGAGCAATTCAGTGCAAAAGTCTCCCACGTGGCAATCTGGATGTTGAACGCGTTTTGATCATCGCAAACGCCGAAATCGATCGCTAAATCCCAAATCCATCGCACCTTAGCGATGGATTTGGGAGAACGATTTCACTAAAACTTTGCGACAAACTTACTCATCGCAAAACAATTATTAGCGATGACAATCTTGCGATGACTTGTTAGTAGCCGCAAAGTGTAAGTCCATCGCAAATTATGATAGATTGCGCCATTTTGTGCTTAGATTTTATTAGCGGTGTATGTCTCGACGTAGTATAGTTTGTTCGTGAATTAAAGGGTTAAATGGCGTTACGTTTACTCTTCGTGGTCTTTTACTGGGAGACTCGGGATACACACAACGCAGTTGGCCGATGACACCTTTCAGCTTGAATGTGGTTGTTGCCGAAAGAGCTTAAAATCGGTAAAAAAAGAGGAGATCATCATCTATTGGGTTCAGTTATTTTAACCAGCAATTTTGCCTAAAGTTAATGTAGGCCTCATAGCATCCACAATTTTTCCTTTTCGATTTTTACCATGTACACATTTTCGATGACAACACTTTGACGAAAATTTCGGGCATCTAGAAACGAATTTTTTTTTGCCAATTAGGCCTCATAGTGATTATGCCTTCGGGAAAGTAAAAAAAAATCCCCTTTAGACGTATATGTGCTGAAGCTTATATAAAGGGTGTCAGACATTAATTACCAAAAACCAAAATCGTCATTCTCATTTTATCAATTTTCATCCACCTCAACGTTACAATTATTTACAAGATTTTATAAAAGTAAGTAGTGGGGGGGGGGGGCTATAGGCCTACAAATGAAACATGTTGAATTTGATTTCATGTACACCTTTTTTTTAAGTGAATGCCTAGAATGTAAGCATTAATATGGTCCTCTTGTTGTAATGTTACTTTTGATGCACCAGCATGACAACGTTTACATTTAAACTGCAATATATTCCGTTCGTTTTGAATCGAACCTCAGCATGCAACAACATTTCGACATGTACGACGCCCACATGCAAAGACCGATGGTTTTCTTGAGGTTTGTGTCAAAGGTCACTACTTTTAGCCTCGTACAAAACGTTTAGTTTCCTTGTCATGTCACCGCAACTGCGATGACTTTAGTAAAGTGCAAAATCAGCGACGTCGCAAGCACGATGGATTTGCGGTTTGCGATCTCATCGCAAGCGTCGCAAATGGTGACTTTAGTGAAATCGGCCCCAGGGGCCGATTTTACTAAAGTCCCCATTTACGATTATCGCTATCGTGCTTGCGATGAGATCGCAAACCGCAAATCCATCGTGCTTGCGACGTCGCTGATTTTGCACTTTACTAAAGTCATTGCAGTTGCGATGACATGACAAGGAAAAACAAGTTTTGTACGAGGCTAAAAGTTGTTACCTTTGACATAAACCTCAAGAAAACCTTCGGTCTTCGCATGTGGACGTCGTACATGTCAAAATGTAGTTGCTGCGGTTCGATTAAAAACGAACGGCATAAATTGCAGTTTAAATGTAAACGTTGTCATGCTGGTGCATCAAAAGTAACAACAAGAGGACCATATTAATGCTTAAATTCTAGGCATTCACTTAAACAAAGGTTCACATGAACTCAAATTCAACATGTTTCATTTGTAGGCCTTTAGTATACTTACTTTTATAAAATTTTAAATAATTGTACCGTTGAGGGGGATGAAAAATTGACAAAATGAGAGTGACGGTTTTTAATGACGGCATAATCATTATTAGACCTAATTGGCAATCAAGGATTCATTTCTAGATGCCCGAAATTTTCGTCAAAGTGTTGTCACCGAAAATGTGTACATGATATAAAATCGGAAAGGAGGCCTATGAGGCCTACAAATAACTGAACCCAATAGATGACGATCTCCTTTTATACCGATTTTTAGCTCTTCCGGCAACAATCACATTGCTGAAAGGTGTCATCGGCCAACTGCGTTGAGGGTATCCCGAGTCTTCCAGTAAAAGACCACGAAGAGTAAATGTAACGAAGAGTAAGTTCACGGACTACGCGTAGCTACGTCGAGACGTACACTACATATAACATCTAAGCACAAAATGACACAATCTACCATAAATTTGCGATGAAATTACACTTTGCGGCCACTAATAAGTCATCGCAAGATTTTCATCGCTAATAATTGTTTTGCGAGGAGTAAGTTTGTCGTAAAGATTTAGTGAAATCGTTATCAAAAATGTATCGCTAAGTTGCGATGGATTTTGGACTTAGCGATCGGTTTCGGCGTTTGCGATGATCAAAAACGCGTTAGTGAAGTCGGCCCCAGGTCACCAAAGGTGGCGCACTCTCAGAATAGTGAACATATCAGTTGCTCCAGTGGGTTCAAGGATCCAGGTGTTCAGGAAACGAACATGCCAGGAGATGCCAGGTAAAACGGAGGCAACAAAATTGGAATTAGATCAATACAACATCCCTGTCGACTGTTCGTCGTGGGCCAAGACTCACCGCAATAAAGTAGGGTCTCATCACTCAAGCAGTGTACACACTTGAATTTCAGATTGATGGAAAGGTCCCGATTGTCCCAAACACGGGAGCGAAGCTAACCCATGGTGGTGGATGCCTTCCTATTTTGGGTGTCAATCTCATCATCCAGAGAGTTGGAGTTAGCAGTTATGATGATTTTTCCGACCCCTAAAGTAGGTTGTACCATCAAGCGCCCGGGAAAAGAATTGTAATAAGCGGACGCTTGCCCAGGCTAAACAGTCATCGGGTCCAGCTACGGAACGCATAGGCGTGACAGCAAGGATGAAATAAGGTTTGCCTTGATTGGTGACCGCAAAATAATGACTTTAAAAAAGTATAGGTTCATCAACTTGTCGGTCGGTTACACTCCGCTTGGAGCACTCAAAAGGTGGCTATGCCTTTACTGTAGCTGCAAGCCACTGATGCCAAACTGATTTGATGGTATGTGACTATTGATGGCCTGATACAAGCTGATAAAATCGACTTACTATTCCTAAATGCACCGCCGGAAAGTAAGAGCATAAGCCAAGGTAAAATAATACAAATGATAAGAATACTAAATATTAAAGCCTTCACGAGAACCTCAGCAAATTCAAAATGACTCTAAAATTATTCTGATTCCTCATAATTCTTGAATCTAGCCGATTTCCTCTTCATGTTAAAAATGTATTACCTTGTAGACCAAGTTAGAAACACTCCAAACACCACAACAAATGTCTTGTAGATGAGTAGTGCCGCCACCCAAATGGTGTTATTTTTTGACGTGCAGTTAACGTAGAGAAGCTGGCGCTTTTTAAAGTTGGCCAAGTCAACCTCAGTCTTAGTTTGAGTGGAGAAAACAGGAAAACATTACAAAACAATTAGCATTACCACTTTCCTAGATTACCTTCAGCTCAATTAAAATAAGCAAATGTGTCAGGGTCTTCCACTGTTTTTTCTTACTTACGGAAGTATTTCGACCACCTGAATTAATAGATTTCTAGTGCACTAAATGCTTAATTCGTACGCACGAAATAACTTATTTCGCGTGCACAAAATGGTTTTGGTAAATCTCTAGGGAGTGATGGCGTTATTAAGCTCGGGCGTGTTTAGCCCGAACATCTGACGTCACACTCCGAGGCTCGTGAATAAAACGCCATATACCTGATTTGACCAACTGGCAGGATCCTGTCAGTTGCCTCGCATCCATTCACATAGCGGAGTTTCGTAATCTACACTTACATTATGCAAACATTATGTACATGCGCGCGCAGCGGACGATCGAAAATGGTACAGATATGGAAAGCTTGGGTCTGTGAAACCAGTGCCTGTCTTTATACTTGAGGATAAAAGCAGGGGACCAGTCTAAGGCGAGCTCAGGTAACTCTAAGTGAACGCTTTTATCGCCAATAGGAGGCGCTGTTTCAAGAGAATGATGTGGTAGGTTTACTGGATAGGCGAAGACGAGCACTTTCAAGGAATTGGCCATCAATTTATTTCCACCCCAGGTAGACTTTGACCATCTCAAAAAACCGATAGAACCCCTCACAAATCAATAAACGTATCGGGTGCTCAAAACGCTGCATCTTTCTGAACAGGGGAAGTTTACAAATAGCCTGCTTAATTTTGCTGCGTGCTTTTATAGCTTGAAGGACCAATTGGAATTTATGGTGAGCTAGCTATACCAAACAAATACGTTGGTTTCCTTTTTAGCAAAAAACCCCCAAATTTACCAATTACAAGAACTGATGCAGTACCTGTGGAACGGGATATATTTCGTCCTCGATGTGAATAGGATCAATGATCTGCCACGGAATCAGAATTGCAAAATCCACCAACAACATCGTCCCGATGATACCGAAGAGAAAGCTGTCCCGTATCACCTTAAAGAAAAATAACAAACTTGGGATTGTGGTTTATTAAGTCTATGAAGGCAACAAGGAGATAAATGTAAGTAATAAACCTGAATCTATAAATGAAACCACAAGCTATGGTTTATTGTATTTTTGTTTTGTTACATGACCTTTTTAGAGTAACAAACCAACTGCACATTTATTTTTCCTCTTTGGATTCTTTTTTATTGTTTTTTGTTTTTGCTTTTTTTATATAACTGCGCTTCCACCAAAGAGCTTATTTTTAATGCATTCATGGCAACCAAAGACTCGCTCATTTCTGACCGAGTGACGACGTTTGGTTTTCTACTGCAAAATCAAGTGAGGGCACAGTGTTCCTTTTTAAGCCACACATGACTGTGTCTAAAAACGTTCAAATTCTAGTGTTCCCTTGAAACGGGATAAGAGGCATGACAAACAACCGTGTCCTCATCCTCAAGTATACTTGGATTATTCTTACTTTTCTCTTGGTCTTATTTGCGATGACGATGCTGTACACCCTCCACGTCTTACTAAACATTCCGCCAAAGGCCAAAGTGAATGCTATAGGAATTAAACACGAGCGAACCTACACAATACAAAACCAAACACAAACGGGTTTTATTTTTCAATTCCATAGGGAGCAAAGTTATTCATGGTAATAATTTACCCGAGAAGCCCGGATGGAGCACCATGTTGACGGTCATTAAAGCAATGTGCAATCCCATCTCATTTTTCGTTACTCAACCTCTACAAAAAAGGAGAATACAAAGTTGCGGATTGCCACGAGAAATTTTCCTTTGTTCTTTGTTGAGGATAACAGACAAAAGTTGCCACTTTATTCATTCAATCTCTTCCGAGAAGACTTATCAAATTTTAAAATTAAAAGGTACCATAAAACTCCTGATATTTTTGAAACAGTTGTCCAAAATAAAGTTGTAGAACCACCAATTCTCTTTGATTTGCTGGCATATTGGACATTTAATTAGAATACGCTTTAGATCTTGACTGAGAAAAAATATCATTTTCTGAAATCAAATTAAGAAAATTTTTCCCTTTTCACGAAGACCCACTTTTTTCATGAAGACTCACCTTGCAGACTCGGAGTAAGGCACTTCTACCGACAATCGATCTATCTATACCCAGCAGTATGACACTTACATACGCCACCATTATGCCGAATGCAATTATGTTGTTCAGTTTAGGGCTGGACATTTTCACGTGTCTGCAGACATCAATTTGTAAGGAAACACAAGTTCTATAAAGTTAACAGTAAGTTCTTTCGAACTTAAATTCGACATTAAAGTAAAAAAAAAAAAAAACGGGGAATCATTTACGCACGTACGAGACAGATTTTTTCTACACCATTAATTTAAACACGGGTGATTATATGAGGGTACTTTTAATAGCTATAATTTTATTCAATGGACATTCAATGGGTGTTCGTCAAGTCGTAGGAATTTCAAAGGACTTTTGTTGACTTGTTTCCCCACGAATCCAAACCTCACACACGCCTTCAGTCTGCCCAATGTTTGCAGTTAATTTTCATCTAAAGCGAAGCGATCTTCTCACCAAGCGCATTTTACCCTAAAACGGTCACTGCACAATATGACGTATGCATAACGTCATTTGAGTTGGGCGTCCTCGCCCTGGGGTCAAAATGAGGCTGTTCGTATGCCAATTCTGTGTGCTGTGCGTTCAAATCTGTGCGTTCCATTCTATATTTATGTTTACATCTAAGATGGCGGCTTGATGACGTTAATGCATAAGGTCTTATACGGGAAATCTGACTCCCAAAGTGTTGTACCTAAGAATAACGTTTGGTTATGACGTAAGGCGAATTGTATAAAAAACAGACAATTATAACAGTAGGCCTATACGAATGATGATATTGACTTACTTGTGTTTACGATTCCATACATTAAAGCTCAGGAATAGACTAGCTAGAATAATACCAAGTCCAGCCAGTGTAGACACAGTGGCCATGATAGGAATGGGCGTGGCCTGAAGAACGTTGACAGTCACTGTGATATCAGAGTCATAGGGCGGTTTGCCTCCTTTTATCAAACAAGACGATCACCAAACAATAAATGATTAAGATTTCAATAAGCTCAACTTTAATTTTTTCGAATTCATTTCATTCCTTTTATTTATTCTCCAAAACACGACCGTTGTGACAGGAGATTATGGTGTGGTCCTAAACTTCCTTCAGACTGTGTTAATTGACCGTTTGGGGACACATGCACCGGGGGATTTTAATTTTATGACAAAGTCTTTGTAATAATTTTATGTTCGGAAACTCACCGCTGTAGTACCATAGGCTGTCAGTCGAGACAGTCCATACAATGATCTTGGTATGGGCGTCCATGGTTCCCACCAGAATCCTTTTACCACCTTTATGATTGGGTTCAATAGGTAATTAGTAAGACTTTTGAACAACCTTTTTTAACACACAGATCTTAAAACAGAGATAATGTACCTAAAGCGGTTGCGTTTTGTGTGCTTTATTTGATCAATTTTACTCTTGACTATTTAAGATAAATATCCATTTTCATTTTGTTATGCTGGTGTTGTGGGCAGGCATGTTTAAAACTTAGGGGAATTAGCGATGTTTGAAGCTTACGAGAGAATTAGCGATGTTTGAAACTTAAGAGAGAATTAGCGATGTTTGAAACTAGAGAGAGTATTAGCAAAGTTTCAAGCTTAAAAGAGAACTAGCGATGTTTGAAACTTAAGAGAGAATTGGCGATACTTGAAAGTTAAGAGAGAGTTAGCGATGTTTGAAAATTCAAAGAGAATATGCGGTGTTCAAAACTTAAGATCAATTAGCGATGTTTGAAACTTAAGAGAGAGTTAGCGACGTTTGAAACTTAAAGTTTGCAGCGGCTTACTCCTATTAAAATAAACAAATATGTAAGAAACATCATTAATAATACGTAGAACGCAAAAAGGTACATTTTTCTGAACTGTGGGAACTGACAAATAACACAAAATACTCACCGACATTTTGTTTAATCAGTAAATTGGCAAAGACATGTCCAGTATCCGCAAATTTGATTGCTCCCTGTATGATATAAGTAATACCAAACGTATATTTTTTTCTGAAATGGCACTTTCACAATATAGCAACGGTTCTACTGAGGGCTGTGCGTTTAAGTGGTATTTCATTTATGTCTTGAAATTATTCCTTCCGATGCCCTTCCTTAGAAATGTCAAGACCAAGACTACGACAACTTCGTCATGCGTAGGCAAGATTAACAAGGTTTCCGCTTCGTATTACAGACAAGAAGAGTCTACTGTGCTTCAGGTTAGCTATTACTATCCAACCTTTTTAAAGTGCAAATGCTGCTACCATTTGAAGCAGTTTACGTCAATTTGCGCTCAGGTAAGTTGAGTTTCTAAGATTTCCCACATCATTATGTAAGTTCATCTGGATTGTTGGCAGAACACGGATTGGGAGGTGGGTTTTTTCGAATCCAAGTGTATTTATGTCTTATACTAATATGAAAAAGCTAAAGGTTTATAGACGTGCTCAAGATGTTTTGGATGCTATGATTTGGAAAATCCTGACTACTCAAGCCGGACAAAGACCTATTAAGTATCTTTAACGATTTTCCTGGATTAGGAACATTATAGCATACTTTGATTAGTTTCTTGTATCACAGGTGGCTAAACAAATAAACAAAATAATAACAATAATAATAAAAATAATAATAATAAAAATAAACTAATACAAAACTTAAAGTTCTCAAACCGGTAAGAAAGCTTTACAGAAAAAAAAGAGTTGCCCACAATACTAATTTTAACTTCACCTTCATTCCTGCAAATTTCTGATTGAGAATCATCTCTCCAACAACCTTGGCGAACTCCTTGTCGCCATAACGGAAAGAATCAAGAGTACGATTCAGAGCTCGCTCTGCATCCTGCATTGCCATAGCTAGAGCCCACACGCCGTCATACGCAGAAGCAGTCAGGTCCGGATTATTCAAAGTGATGTTGTAACCTAAGACTTCTGACATTTCACGGCGGAACTCTTCCGGTGTCTTTTTATGAAGAAGAAAGGGCCTTTTGTTAATTGCTAAAGTTGAGGTAATTTTGACCAGAGTGTGGCATGAACATGGACCCTTTTAGGTTTAAACATAACCAGAAACTGCAAGGGACGGGGTGGCACACTTTGCTCAGTATGTTTACATGCACAGTCCTATCAAAACATAGGGTTACGTGTCAAAAAAATGAAATCATGAACAAGTTTAGATATTTCGATATGTTATTTGACGTTTGAATAATCGATTCTCATGAACTAGAAGAATAAAAAAGTGTACATTTGTTATTCACCGCATCATTATATTCTTTAAAGTATTGTAATAATAAAACCCCAAACAAACAAAACCAAACAAATCCTTCGATTTGGTTTTGTCGAGCAAGAAGCAAGCAAATAAATAAGTTAACACTTAATAAGTAATTATATTAAAGGCACATTATACCTTTCGGTTTTTGGAACCGTTGATTGTTTTAATTCTATATAAATGTAGGTATTAAACAATAAATTTTTCCATAACCGCAGTACTTCGAAGTGAAAAATTTCTCAAAATGCATTATACTATCAAAAGCTGCTGTACTTCTTACCAAGTAAGTTTTTATTGCCATTAATTTTCAGAGTCTTTACCAATCGTATACCTTCCCTTTAATATAAATAAATAAATAAATACATGAATAAGTTAAAAATACATACATATTCAAAGCAATAAAAACACCGAACTTTCCAACCTTTCCGCATCGCCCTTCTTGTTTACTGATACCATGTAAGGACGGTGTAAAGCCAATAGATCCCTCCGAAGCGGTCTTCAGATCTTCTGCTGAGCAGCTTACGCCATCCTGTTTTACCAACTGCCAGTCGTCCGCAAAGTAACCAGGTATCATCCACACGTAATTGGCTCCATACATTCCCAATTGAAAAGCCTGGAGGAGGGAAACAACAAACAAATGTATAATCATAATAGTACTAATTACGATAATAGTTGGTAATTTTGTTGGTGTTTGTCATTTTTCCTTTTAAGACTTTGCTAGGGTCGAAACGTCAAGCCGTTAACCATTTTTCGCTTACACATCATATTAAAAGTGAGGCCGTTGGGAGATCCATTCGGGGTCCACACTTCGTATGAAAAGCTTTAACAGCAAAGTTTCACACTACCAAACATTCATATTGTGTTTTTCTTCAGCATCAAAGATGCAAGTATTTCAGACACCCACAAATTGAAAAACATCAATGAGTACTTCCTGATAAAATCAACTTTGAAGTCCACACTCACGCTGCAGAAGACTTTACGAACTTTGTCCTCGAAGAATGAAACCACTATAATTCGAGCCTCTTTGTTCTGAAAAAAAAAAATATAATAAATATTAAAATAAATTTATAAATAAATAGAACAGCTGTTTGCAGAAAAGTGTAAACACCTTTTGCGAAAGGCACTGGCATCGTACAAGGACATATCGATGCATATCCAAGCTGCACATAAGAGCTGGCAAAATAGTTGCAGACAGTGTTCAAGTTTTCTGTGATCAACTGCACACGTCAAATCACAAACCTCGGAATACTTGTGTGAGTCAGAAGAAAACTAGTAAATTATAATAACAATAGTATTAAATTCAACAAAACAAAAAACACGCACAATTTTCAGCATGTAAACACATTGTCCTTATTTTCGGTTTTAACAACCGAAATCAGCTGTTGCGTTTCTAAGGTTTTCAGATAATTTTTTTCTCAAAATATGACTAAATTTCAGAGGGAAATATTTACATAGCAAACAGTTTCAATATGACCTTCATAATCATTAAGGTTTCAGACTAAAATTACACAATGCACAGATCCTGTATAATGTAATACTTTTAACTTCCGAGTCAATTATAATAATACGACACCATTGGTAATCACGTTTGTCGACACTGTGTCAAAAACATCACTTCGATGTTACAAACCGAAACAGTTTGAGATACTTGAAGTCCATTTCAAGGTTTAAAATTGTTAATGAGTACCACAGGTGGAACAAAAAAGCTGTTTGACCTTTATACGTTGTAAGGCCTCTAGCGGATCATCGTTGAAAGTTTCTGATATCACGAGAGAGAAGTTGCTCACTAAAGCTTCCATCTGAAGCATTCTGACAAGCTGAAAAACATCGATATTTATAACAATAAAGACACAGTATTCAAAAGTTTAAAGTTAAGTATCACCAAAAGGTTGAAACTTGTTTTTCCTTCATTCAATCAAACTAGGAATTTAAAAACTACTCTTGCATCAAAGTTTTTGTTTGACACATAATTTCGTTTTCCTTCATGGATTCGTTTCTCAGTCATTCATTATTTTAACAGACACTCAAAACATGTTCACCATTCTCCAGTTGAATTTCTATTACATATTTACTAAGTGATGAAATTGAATGGTTGACTAACCTCTTGCTTTTGCGAAAATGAACGATCTTCGTGACCCTATGCTGTTTTTTGACCAGTGATGAAATTAGTTCTGTTTCTTCAAATATATTATATTGTAACGTACTTTATGACTGTAACAATTAAATCCCTTGTTGGGGAAAAGTTTAATGTAGCCATGAAATTCCATGAAAGTAAAACAAATCCAACAAATGAAACCCGAAAATAAGACTTGATCTTCGTTTCCGGTTACTTGTAAACAATTTATAAATTTGCCCAATTGCCGTTGTTATCGTTAAACCTGTAAAGGTAGTACACATTCGGATTGGCAACAATTAGTTAAAAAAAGGCATCCTTGTATCAAGTTAGAAGCTTATTTAACTGATTATAAAAAATAAATAAAAAAATATGAAGAAGTTGCATTTTCATTTATAGCAAATTGCTCTGGGTATTATTATTTTCCAAAAGGTGGGATAGATATTTTAAAAAGAACATTTGATTTTGAAGCAAAACATAGTCTTCGTTCGAGTTGTTTTCTCGTCGTCGATACTTGCACATTCTACTGATTTTGCATCCCGGTAAAAAATAACGATTTACAAGTTTAATTGAATATAATGCTTTAAAAGTTCACACTCCTCAAAATGAAAGTGAATGACGGTTTAAATTGTTTGGAGACCAGTATAATTGCTTTAATATGCATGCAGGCAAGTGAAGTTGGCTACTTGTTTTGCCTCAAAGTACAAGACAAACTGTTAATAATAATAATAACAGTTACAAAACAATAATAAAATACATCTAATAAAATAACTAAAAACAATTAGTTCAAGTGTTGTTGTTGTTGTTTTTTTATTGTTGGAGGGAAGGATTGTTGGTGCTTGAATTTTATTTTTGTCGTTTTTAATGATGTAGCCTAGTTGTCTTTTTTGGTGTCGTTGTGTTTTATTGTCATTGTCGTCGTCATCGTCGTTGTTTGTTGTTGTTGTTGTAATGTGCTGTTTTAATTTGTGTGTTGTTACGGCTGCCACTATTTTTGTTTGCTTTATGTTGCATGGCTTGAAATTGTCAATCATTCAATTACCGCTCCATGAGGTTCAATAGCCCCCTGTAAAGTAGCAATCTTCCCCCAGCCAAAAGTACGGATGATCTCCGCTTCTGCTACGCTAGACTCACTCCACAAGGAACTGGTGCGGTATACGTAAGGGTACTTTATTCGATCTTCGAAGATTGTGCTAGTTGCGCCAGGACTCATCTCAACGGTAAAACACAAGGGCGTGAGTAAAGTGAGTAAACCCGTGTAAAATGGTTAAAGAAAAAAATTGGCACGCTAGAAGATTATTTCACAAGGAATACAAGACGAAACTTGCATAAATGATTAAGAACCTATTCTAAGGATCATTGTAATAAAGCGTCGAGGGGGGGGGGGCGAAAAAAAATCGACATGGCCTGAGCATTTCGTGACTTATTTAGTTTAATTGCAAAGATTGGCAGCAGATCTTATGTAACGAGTTTCCGTGTACCAAAATTAAGAACAGTAGATTGATTTTTGATGCCTGTTTGACAAAACATGAAAGGTCACCAATCTTTGCCGAATGAATGAATAATCAATTCATATGTGCTCAGCGAGTTAGAAGGTTCGCACACAAGTCGTGAGTGAAAGTTCGAACTATAGTCACTAAAATATATGTTCGCATTGTTTATTTGTTTATTTATTTGTTCTTCTGAATGAATTGCAAAACCTTGTTATAATGTTTATTGAGATTGAAGTCATTCTTAGCTTGGTTAGATGGAATGTTTCAGTCACAAGAAGAGGAAACACTGCTCAATGAGGAGTTTGCTCAATTAATGCACGAACACCTATTTGATAATATTTCTGAGAATGTAATGCTTACCTGGATGACATTTCTTCGTTTTAAAACCTGTGCTACCACGTCCGCAACTGGAGACTGCACGGGCCCAATAAATGCCACTAAAGTCTGTGGTTCTTGCAGCATGTCGTACAGTCTATCCATCGACACCCCAATCTGAGACTTGGTGACAATAACGTATTCTTACACCATTTTTAACTCATGACATCACACATTTACAAAAGAAACATAAATTGGCAGGATGTGTATGCAACTCAGGTTGGCTTGTTAACAATGATATTAATAAAAATGACATGGAAACCGCAATCATTAGGGCTTAGATAGCTCAGTTGGTAGAGCGCTGGCACGTTAACCCAGAGGTCACAGGATCAAGTCCCGCTCTATTAAATTTGTCTTTCTTCAATAAAAAAACCCACCTCAATTAAAGAAATAAAACAAAACTACAAACAAAGCTGTACATTTGAGAAGCGACAATCAAAACGGGAAAACAAGTTTAAAAAGAGCCTGTTTTAATAATTTACTTTATGACGCAACTACGATATAACGTGGCCTTGAAAAATACATATAGTAATGCAACAGGGTGAAAAAGGTCTAAACGGTAAGATTTATAACTGGTTTCTTGATTTCCATAGAAAAAGTAACCTTGAGAAAGTAAATCCACTCGTTCTTTGTGCGTCAAAGGCTTTCCGAAACAGACTTGTCATTGTCATCCTCACGTTGTTAAGGTTTTGGAGTCCATCAAGCTTTTTGTATTATAGTACTTTTATTGCTTCATTAGTCACGTTCTTTAGAAAAAGGAAGACAAAAGATAATTTATGCGAGAATCTAGATCGTCTAGTTTTGTTTTGTCTTGTTTTTTTTCTATAGGGAAGGATAGTTTGCATTGGCTATAAAATTTCGTAGAGAGAACGAATATATATAGTTTTTAGTATAGATCATGTAAAGTCTTGCCACGATAAAAGAGTGGTTTCGCAAGCGTGTGGACACGGACACACAGATACGATAACCGTATCCGTGCACGTTGTGTGCGTGTACGACTTTGTTTCTCAATCATACACTTATGTCTCAAGCATAGGCCAACGTATAGACACACGTTGGCAAAGCTTTTTCGAGCAAAACACATTTCAAAATTTGTTGAGTTATGTTCTTGTTACGTGTGGAGAACTTGGTTGAATAGTAAGCTCGGACCCACACGTTTAACGCGTTTTTATCTATATCATGAATGATCCCTTCAAAAGCAATACCGGGGGAAGCATTTTTTAATCCATGGCCAAAATGGCACTAAAATCAGCAAAACGGTATCCGTGTTTTAACGTACGTGTATGAGCTCCCGTATCCGTTCTCAACGTGCTTGAAAAACATGAGACCAAAAAAAGCGTTGACTTATCCGTACCGTATCCGTATCCATATAGCCTTGCGAAACCTCTCTAAATGTCACCATATAGCTTCCAGGCACCTATGAGCTATCAGCTATGGGAGATTAACGCGGGTGCAATTTTTTGGGACTTCGATTTCTGTCACATCACTTGTTTTAAACCCCCTAAAAACATACTGGTGTATTGATCTTACTAAAAACTCAAATTGTAACAAATAACAAAATAAACTGAAATCTGGAAAATGAAATAGTACTCGAGCTTCGACATACAGCTCGGAGTGTCAAACTGCGAATTTACGCCGATTCTGTCGCTCAAACCTTGTCAACTGCACCAACAAACCGAAGTTAGGTTGTATAACATTTTAAATACGGGTAGCGTGCCGCAGCGAAACCTCTCGGCAAATACCCTTGGTAGGGATGTGCTGAAAAACAACGCTGATTGGCTCCCAAAAGGGGAGTGACTACTTTGCGAGCGCGTTTATGACGCTTAGGACGCTTAGTACGCGAGGGTGAAAATACAAGTATTTTGACATGATTCCATGTCAAATGAGTCATGTTTTACCATAGAGTTATATATAGGAACTAGAGGGCGCACTGGTAATGCTACGTGCACAAACGCAACGGGACCGCAAGGAGACACGCGCGCCATTTTGTACGATGGCAACATTGAATACGAATTACGCGGTGTGCTTGCTAAATACACATTATGCGGTCTAAAAAAAAAAGCGGCTGTATTAAAGTTGTTTCGTGGGGTTTAGGCTCATGTTTCAATAGAGGATGAACACACACACATGCCACGATCACGATTTATTGTCCAAAGTGAAGGAACAATATTCTAAAATATTATATTTATTTGGGGATTATTTAGTACTATAAACGGTCTTCACTGGCATTCATAAATTTCACAGTAAACCCTTTCATTGTTAACCATTGCTCTTTTGCAACACGCACAAATAGTTTAGACGTTGTTTTTGACTACCTAAGAAATGGCCGCCGCGCTGCCCTTGTCGGGCCGAGTACATAGGCTAGTGCGCTCTCTAGTTCCTATATATATATATAACTCTATGTGTTTTACACATCCTCGTTCCCAGGAGTGATCGATCTCGCCGCGCCATTTTTTCCTCGCATGCCTTGCTCGATCATAACCCCTGGAATTGGTTCATTAAAATGTGCTAGAATATAGACCTTTCCATTGTTGATAAACAAACCGCGCTGGTTGGCATGGACCGCCGAATGTTAGTAAAACATTCAACCGTGTTAACAGATGTTTTAACCAAATTCAACATTTTCGGCAAGCTTCTAATTAAATAAAATACCTCCCATGATCGGTTGCTTTGTTTCCAATAAATTCAACACTATTTTTGAATATTTGCGTAACGTTGTTACAAACTGTAGCTATCTGTTTTTGTTTTGCATTTGATGGCATTCCATAGTTTTCCAACCTGGGTTGGCAAAAACTTGGGCTGTGACGTTGCAAAAGAAAGGTCTATAGCACATCTTAATTAGGCCTGGGCCGATCCGTTCTACGCGCGCGCTCAAGTACGGTAACCCGTAAAAGAGGCATCCCCTGAGACAGGCCATCTCCTGAGACTGCCTGATGAAACACCAGCCAAGCTAGCGCTTATGGAGTGTATACGTCATCACAAGCTGCCAAGGGGCGGTCAAAGAACAACAGAATAAATAAAGACCTGAACATCAAGGACCGACATACCTGGTACTTGGCAGCTGATAGAGAACAGTGGAGAATACCTACAGAGTGCGCAATGTCAGCTGTACTTGACGAAAGCGCTTAGATGATGAAAAGAGGCATCAAGTCATCCTCGTTCCCAGGGGTGATCGATCTCGCCGCGCCATTTTTTCCCAGCATGCCTTGCTCGATCATAACCCCTGGAATTGGTTCATTAAAATGTGCTAGAATCTAGCACATTTTAATTAGGCCTGGGCCGATCCGTTCTACGCGCGCGCTCAAATACGGTAACCCGTAAAAGAGGCATCAAGTCAAAAAGCAACTGGTCCTCTGTCATTCTTCTTTGATTTTGTGATAGTCTAACTGTATGCAGTTAAGGGTGACCGTGTAAAAACATGATTCATTTGAAATGGAATCGCGTCAAAATACTAGCATTTTCACACGCGCGTACTAAGCGTCCTACAAGCGTCATACATGCGCTCGAAAGTTTTTAACAAGCGTGCACGCAAAGTAGTCACCATAGGGAGCCAATCAGCGTTGTTTCTCAGTACATTCCTACCAGGGGTTAGTGACGAGAGGTATCGATACGGCGCGCTGCCCATGGTAGCGAGGCTGGCATCAAGTAAAACAGCAACTGGTCATCTGTCATTCTTCTTTGATTTTCGATATGTCTAACTGTATGCAGTTAAGGGTGACCGTGTAAAAACATGATTCATTTGAAATGGAATCGCGTCAAAATACTTGCATTTTCACACGCGCGTACTAAGCGTCCTACAAGCGCCATACATGCGCTCGAAAGTTTGTAACAAGCGTGCACGCAAAGTAGTCACCATTGGGAGCCAATCAGCGCTGTTTCTCTGTACATCCCTACCAGGGGTAAGTGACGAGAGGTATCGATACGGCGCGCTGCCCATGGTAGCGAGGCTGTGTTTTACAATGACTCCCTAGATCATTAAGACACGTTGCGCCGCAATGCGTAAACGCGCGCGTTCTATCCAGTCATATATACAGAATATAACACCTAGATCGGCCGCGCGTACAATACGCTGGTTCAGCCTGGGGGCTGACATTAGTCACGTGCTTGAGGCAACGCGCAGATTTGTACGCGCGGCGCACAGGTTTGGCCAATGAACGGCAGCTTTTTGGCCTCTAGGGCGCCCTACTGATATGACATCATGTGCATAAGTTCTATAACATGAAATAGACCGCGCAAGTCTCGCGCGTATTCGAACATGTTTGGGACCACTGTGGTCCCACGTACATTGCTTTAACGCGTTAAAGAAACAAACTCACGCGCTTTAACGGATCCCAATGTTCGAATACGATTTCTCATATTTTTTGAGGAGGCTGAGCCGCTTATTATTAAGCCAGTTATTCTTGAAGCTGCTAGTTTTTGTATTGTAGAGGTGGCGGAGAAGTTTTTGTTTCTCCTACTGTGAGTGTTTTGAGTGATTTCCACCATGTCAGCTTCAACAGCCTCTCATATGGTTTGCAAGATGGCAAAGCGAAGGAAAAGTAGGGAAGTTTTCCCGTGTATTTAGGGGTTGCAATTTATTACCACATGTATTGTTTGTACCTATTTTGGCAGTCCTGGGGCCGATTTCGCAACAAGATAAGATTCATCTTAAGATGAGTTGTCAGTATTACCATAGTGATTTGTATTGTGACATCACACTTTGCTTAGCAACTAAGATCAATTGGCAGTTAAGATCAATCTTAGCTATTTGTGAAATCGGCCCCTGGTGACCACGGGTAGACCCACAGTATATTTTATCCTGGGTCTATGGACAAATGCCATTACTTAAATTTAATTTTGTTTTTAACAGAGGAGTCCCGCATACTTGTGGTGCCAGCTCAAGCTGCCTCTGATCCACATAAATATATAACATGGTGTCACTCTTCATAAAAGAGACGGGATGTTTTCCACACAATCATTATGTAGTCCTTTGCATTGTACAAATTTCAAGTTTCCTTTTTGTATTTTTCCAACTTTTTGTAACTTGCTTTCTTCATAATTCATGGAGGAGATTTGCCTGTTGTATTTTATTATACAACTATTGTTATTACATGCCATTGACAATTTGGTATGTACACGTATGTGTATTGACTTTTTGAGCTCTAACATTTCATGATTGTGCAGGTGCTTTTATTCAGGTTTATATTATTGTCAAAGTTTGGTTCATGGAGATAGTTTTGACATGTATTTATCTTTCACAATCTTTGTGGTATGGGAATTTGATGGTGTCTGATTGCATTTCTAAATGTGTTCCCTAAGAACGTGTAGTGACGGGATTGTCGGTTCCTAATTTTAGTGTAATTGCTAAGTTAACTATTTTTGTCAGCAGTTTTGTAGTTAGGTGTAATCCAATTGTTTGTGCTCACAAATTTATGAATATTTTTATATAACCTTTTGGAGTGAGATTTATGTGTCTGACATTTTCACCATGTATACTGCCATTTATAGGACCACTTTTCAGGAAATGCTTGTATTGTATTACATTCTCCACTAATATTGTTCTTGTCACCCCAAGCAGTAATGGTGGTAGGTTTTTGCTCCCTCAATTGTAGATAATATTATTGTTGTAAAAATGTAATAATTTTGTCACCTAGCCTGATATGGTTTAGTGTGGAATTTGTAGTTGTCCAACTCTGTTTTTGTTCTCACAATTTGGGTGAGACTGTTCAAAGTCTACCATGCTTTTCTACCTTGTGGATGCATACATTTTTTAGTGATTGATAATATATTTGCCTTTTTGCTTCCCAAGCAATTAAAGTGAAATGTCAGCCAGTTGTATTGTAATCTTTCTTAGCCTTGTAGGGAACCAAACTGTTTTGCCTGCATGTTTCAATTGTTCATTTTAGATGTATATTGCAGTGAAAAAAAAAAAAAGAATAAAAAATGAATAAATAAAAACACTACAGATGAGATCCAGGATAATGTGATTTGGATTTCATGACAGGGTTTTGAATTTTAGAAGGATGTTACAAGTGCTGTGTAAATTATTCAGAGAGTTTTAAATTACCCTTTTTGTGTACAGTGTATGCTCATGGTTGCTCTACCATAAATAGAGAAAATCGATCACCCGCCATGTGAGTGTATTACGTCTCTTCCACCCTGTGGTTGACCTCAATGTATAACATTTTATAAATTTGGGTATTTGAGATTGGGTTCAGGTATTTGCTGATTGTACTTTGTGTTTACATGTGAATTTTGCAATACAGGTTTTGTAATGGGATGTACTGTTTACTTTACTGGTTTTTGGAGCTGACTTGGAATAAGCTTTTCAATGAGGATGTTTTATCCCTGCATAGTGTGGGTCAGTTTGTATTTAGAAAACCTGGTCGTAGTGAACATTCCGTGGGTTATGCAGTGTATTTTTATAATGTGTAAGTGATTCTGTATTCATGTTTAGTGTGTAGTATGATGGATCTAGTGCATCGTTTTGTGAAATTGTGTTAAGATGCACAATGGTTTAAATGTGTGCATCACTGTAAAACATATAAATGTCATTTTCATAAATTCTTTCTATGTCGCACTTGTATTGTTTTTGGACCACTCGGGTCGCGTGGTCGTAAAGTAGGGAACCTGTAGACAACCCAAGTGCGCCCTCAGTGTTTAAGTGTCTGATCAACTTTGGCATTAGCATATTATTAGTATAACAAGTTAAGTTTGGGGTCACAACCTTTGGGATCACTCTTTTTTCCATTTTAGCTTTGAGCAAGAGAGTGCACATTTATTTTCTGTAGGCATTTCTCTCCCTTTCGTTGGGAGCATGGCTTTGGCCATGCCCCAAATAACATTAATCTTGGAGGGATAAGGTTCTAGAAACTCTCTGTGAGTATCACTTTTATCTTAAATTATAGTTACCCAGTCAGTTTCCCTTGTGGTTTATTACCTGATAATATTATTAAAAAGTCGCCTCCCCTTAAGGTGATCCCGTGGCTGCCGCTTCCCAGGTTGTATCGTAAACTTGGGTGTGATCACTGGTTACACGGCAGCTAACGGTTGTGTATGGCTTCTGACTGGCACCCCCGAACAAAGATATTGACTATAGATAGGGAGACCGCCAACATAGGGCTGGATAGCTCAGTTGGTAGAGCGCCGGTACGTTAATCCGGAGGTCGTTGGTTCAAGTCCCGCTCCAGTCAATTTTTCTTTGTTCAAACCCAAATATTTAAAAAGTTACTCAGTCAGTTTCCCTTGTGTTTTTTTACTTTTTTAAATTATATTTTAGTTAGAGAAATATTGTCTTTTATAAGGATATTTGAATCGGTATATTGTAAACTTGCGTGTATGTAGCCAGCTTCTGTTGTGCTGACCTTTTAACATTTAACTTTAGTCTTTACATAAGTGACTGTGCTATTTTGTATTGTATGCTATTTTGTAGTCAATGTGCTGCTGCATTGAAGTCTTAAATCGGTACAGGAGAATATTTTATATTTTACACGTCAACTTGTGGAATGTGTTACTTTTTATTGTATTCTGGTGAATGCTCGTCCTTTGTAAATAGAGGACCGGCCTACTTCCCGTGTCTCTACAGTTGAAATCGAGCAGATTGCGTACTTTTCATCTCAAAATCTCTCGGAGCAGTTTTAATGTCGTTCACGATAAATTCGTCTTAAACTTTAAATATTGGACAGTTTAATGTACAGGAGCATCCCAATGAGTGTAAAACATTAATACTATTTGAGTGTTATTATTGTTAGTAAAATATTGTAATCTTCGTAGCCTCTGTAACATGTATTTTTGTTCGTAACATTTTGTGGAATTTGACAAAAACTTCTTATAACATTCCGTACTGAAAATAAATCAACTGCATGAATCGGGTCATTAGCAGACAGGGCTTTAGGAGGATAGTCAGCAAAAAGTTAATTGCAATGCCATTTGATATAATCCAATTGTGTTTCCAATAAACAATTATATTAATTCAGAGAGAAATACATTCAAAGCATGCAATCATTCCATACTAGAAATTTGCCTAACGAATAACAAACTAATCAACATGAACAGTACTTGTTTACTGTGAAAAGATTTCGTCAGCTTCTTCCAATGGTGCTTCTCTTTCACTACTGTATGTTTTTCCCAACCATGGTCACCATATTAATTTATGAGTGCAAGGGCGTAAATTATCTCTGGCTTTACGCCCGTATTTACGACGGACATGATTGTTAAAATTGAACATCATCATGGTGATGGTCAAACCTTTTGAACCGTGGGTGTCGGCCAATAGGATCGCCCACCCCTCCCTGATCTTACGGGCCATCCCTCATGTTCTAAGTGGATATATCCACCCCACCCAAGTTTACAACCGTGCTTTTCGATTCTGGTGTGGAACAACTACTCCCCTTGATTGAGATCCAAACTAACGAACCCTTCTTTCAACAGACTTACCTCTGAATCGTTACATTGGAACTTAAGCTCGTAGTCAGGCAGCACATCGCTTCTCTCGTTGATATCAGCAACCGCACGTTGCGCACCAACAAGGGCCGACTTTCCATAGAATACAGTCGGCGAACTTCCAGACACGTGAAGTAGCCCACCTATATGAAGGGGTGCCTTTAGCATAGTGACACTTCGGGAGAAACACGCCAAAACGACGAAGGGTACAAGCGAACTTACCAACATCATGCTTGCACACTGGCCCTCTGAATAAAAATGCCACTTAAAACAGACTTCTGCAGCAAGACCCTGCCCAAGAGCCTTGTGCACTGTGCGCAGTGTTATTCTTGGCTTATTCCATTCAATACGGGGAAAGCTAGAATAGGGCATTGTCATTTTTAGCTGTTCCGACTTACTGTCGGAACAGGTTTTGTTTTCGTCGAGATTTTTATTATTTTTAGCTGTTCCGACTTACTGTCGGAACAGGTTTTGTTTTCGTCGAGATTTTTATTATTTTTATTATTATTAGCTGTTCCGACTTACTGTCGGAACAGGTTTTGTTTTTGTCGAGATTTTTATTATTTTTATTATTAGCTGTTCCGACATACAGTCGGAAAAGGTTTTGTTTTCGTCGAGATTTTTATTATTTTTATTATTATTAGCTGTTCCGACTTACTGTCGGAACAGGTTTTGTTTTCGTCGAGATTTTTATTATTTTTATTATTATTAGCTGTTCCGACTTAATGTCGGAACAGGTTTTGTTTTCGTCGAGATTTTTATTATTTTTATTAGCTGTTCCGACGAAGTGGTCGAAACAGCTATTGTTTTTGTTAAGATTTTTATTTGTTTTTATTATTATTATTATTCTTTGTATCTCAAAAGCTCATAGGTTTAACCAGGGCATTTTGTTAAAGCCAAAAGTCATACTTGGCTTAGTAAAAAGAGTCAAATCCTATATCATATTAAAGGTTAGGTTTTGAAGTTATAGAAAAGTGTAATTAGCTTAAAATAATTAATTAATTTACTTAGTTATAATGGCATGAATATTTAATTAGCCAATCTTTAGACCGCCATATCTCAAAAAGTATACGTCCGATCGTCAAACTTTTTTCGATTTTAGACTTCTGGAATACTGTAGATGTGCATCGCGGCATAAAATTACGGACGACGTCACAATGACGTCATTTATTGCACGTTTTGTATCTGTGTACAAACACACAGGATAAAGTGAAAACAAATCCGACTTCTAGACAAATAATTTTTCAATTAAGCTCAAATTTAACGTCCTAGATTACACACACGTTTCTTAAAACAAATAAGATTTTATTGTCTTTCAGTTTAAAAGCTTCAAAACTTATTGAAACATTGTCAGTAGAAAAACCCCCCAATTCTCAGGCAAATTTAACGCCATGGGTACTTTGCCTATGATCTGTGAGTTTATAAATAAAAACGGACTCAAGCTTTAAACATTTTAAACGATTGAGGGCGCTATACGAGTGTAACGGTGCTCTTGCTTGCTTTTTTTCAACTCGATCAAGTTTTATACCCATAATGATCTGTGTTTTTGCGATTTTTGTATGTAGAGTATATTATAAAGAGTCATTCCTGCGCCGACTGACAGAAGTCTACGTTCATTCACAAGAATCGAGAAGAATTTTCTTGCTCTCAGCGCAGAGCGACGTGTCTGCTCAGATCTTGTTGTTATTCAGCGTGAACGTTGAAAATCGAACGCCGTGTGTTGGGACGATGTTGCCCGCGTGCCAGACTTGTCTGCGCTTGGGTACCGTTCACCGGAAAACGATTTTTTAGGTTTCTTATGCAAAGGCATTACTTGAAGCTGAATCATGAAGGAAACAAGGCTACCCATTCCCCTGGAACCACGTTTTTAAGGTTCTTGTGCGAATGCATTACTTCGGGAAATCACTATGTAGCAAACAACAAACCTGTTGGGGGTTGCAATGAGGCTCGAATTGTAGCTGAATGGGGAAAGGTGTAGAAAAGAAAGCATACATTTTTCATGGGTGTGCATGAAGAGCCAAAATGAACAATAAAATCATATCCAATATTTACTATTTTAGCCCAACAAAAACATTCAGTATTAAAAAGACACAACATATGTTAATACAAAATTTAAATCGTCTACCCAAAATTATTATGTGCTACTAAAGCGCAATTGTGGCATGCACTGAGAGTGAGATGTTATCAGCGGAAAGCAGGCGTAGTAACAGAATAATGATTCGTTTTGAATTAATAATTCGTTTCGAATTCATAATTCTTTGATAAGAGTGGCAGTTCATGCTACGTACTAACTTATTAACTTATACCGCATTTAATATTTTATCTCAACAAAAATAACATACACGATATTAAAAAGTTTTTTTTTTTTTACAATTATGATTTTAATACAACAGCATAGACCAATCTTTATTTACTAACTTGTGAGACCTGTGGTGTGATTGCTTTATGTACTAAATTGTGAAACCTATTCCATGATATACAGTCTTGTGTGGTTTGCGTACTAACTTGTGAGACCTGGACCCAATTTCATGACTCTGCTTACCATAAGCAAAAAACGACGCTTACGGAAGCAGATAATTCCGTGCTTACGTCAAGCGTATTTCAGGGGTTAGCAGAGAATTACGTCTTTTTCTTGTGTGTACTTCACGTAACTAGGTATTCTTCGCTTACACAGCTAGCGCAGAAATTCGACGCTTGCAAAATAAGCGGAGAATGTTGACCGTAAGCATGGAATTCAGCAGTAACCAGAGCCATGTAATTGGGCTCATTTGTTTAAATGAGGGATAGTTCACTTTATACGCTAAGTTGTGAGACCCAGGCCCAAATACATGGCTCTGCTTACCAAAAGCAAATAATCAACGCTTACGGCAGAGAATTCCGTGCTTACGTCAAGCGTATTTCAGGGGTTAGCAGAGAATTTTGGCTGGTGCGCGTGTGTACTTCACGTAACTAGGCATTCTTCACTTACACAAATAGCGCAAAAATTCGACGCTTCCAAAATAGGCGGAGAATGGGTGACTGTAAGCATGGATTTCTGCAGTAACCAGAGCCAAGAAATTGATTCGTTTAAATGAGGGATAGTTCACTTTATACGCTAAGTTGTGAGACCCAGGCCCAAATACATGGCTCTGCTTACCAAAAGCAAATAATCAACGCTTACGGCAGGAAGTTCCGTGCTTACGTCAAGCGTATTTCAGGGGTTAGCAGAGAATTACGTCTTTTTCTCGTGTGTACTTCACTTAATTAGGCATTCTTCGCTTACACAGCTAGCGCAGAAATTCGACGCTTGCAAAATAAGCGGAGAATGTTGACCGTAAGCATGGAATTCAGCAGTAACCAGAGCCATGTAATTGGGCTCATTTGTTTAAATGAGGGATAGTTCACTTTATACGCTAAGTTGTGAGACCCAGGCCCAAATACATGGCTCTGCTTACCAAAAGCAAATAATCAACGCTTACGGCAGAGAATTCCGTGCTTACGTCAAGCGTATTTCAGGGGTTAGCAGAGAATTTTGGCTTGTGCGCGTGTGTACTTGACGTAACTAGGCAATTATTATAGTCAATGTTTCGCTGCACTTTTTGATTGAATTGTTTTACGTTTATCCAAACTGTAAAAATGTAAACGTTTAACCAATTCTTAATTAATTAGCCACTTTACAGCGAGGTGAATATTTAATTAGCCAACCTTGTTAAGACCATATCTCAAAAAGTGTACCGCCGATCGTCAAACTTTATTTAATTTTAGATTTATGAGATGCTGTAGATGTATTTTCCGGCCTAAAATCACGAACGACGTCACAATGACGTCATTTATTGCGCATTTTCGCCCGTGTACAAAACACATAGAGATAGGGAAATCAAATCCGACTTCTAGAAACTTAATTTTTCAATTAAGCTCAAATTTAACGTCCTAGATTACACAAACGTCTCTTAAAACAAGTAAGATTTTATTGACCTTCAGTTTAAAAGCATTAAAACTTATCAAAACATTGTCAGTAAAAAAAACCTCAAATTCTCAGGCAAATTTAATGCCACGGGTACTTTGCCTATAATCTGTGAGTTTATAAATAAAAAAGGAGTCAAGCTCCAATTTTTTTTAACAATTGAGGGCGCTATACGAAATTAACGGTGCTCTTGCTTGCTTTTTTAAAAACTTGCTCAAGTCCTACCCATTTGTGACCCGTGTTTTTGCGTTGTTTGTATGTAGAGTGTATTATAAAGAGTCATTCCTGCGCCGACTAACACAAGTCTACTTTCATTCACAAGAATCGAGAAGAATTTGTCTTGCTCTCAGCGCAGAGCGACGTGTGTCCGCTCAGATCTTATCGTTACTCAGGTATCAGCAGCGTGAACGTAGAAAAATAGATTGCCGTGTGTGGGACGATGTTGCCCGCGTGGCAGACTTGTCCGCGCTTGGGTCCCGTTCACCGGAAAACGATCTTTTAGGTTTCTTATGCAAAGGCATTACTTGAAGCTCAATCGTGAAGGAAACAAGGCTACGTTTTTAAGGTTCTTGTGCGAATGCATTACTTCGGGAAATCACTATATGTAGCAAACAACAAACCTATTGGGGGTTGCAATGAGGCTCGAATTGTAGCTGAATGGGGAAAGTTGTAGACAAGAAAAAATACATTTTTCATGGGTGTGCATGAAGAGCCAAAATTAACAATAAAGTCATATCCAATATTTACTATTTTAGCCCAACAAAAACATTCAGTATTAAAAAGACACAACAAATGTTAGTACAATAGCATAGACCAAAATTTAAATCGTCTACCCAAAATTATTATGTGCTACTAAAGCCCTGTTGTGGCATGCACTGAGATGATATCAGTGGAAAGCAGGCGTAGTAACAGATTTATAATTCGTTTCGAATTCATAATTCGTTTCGAATTCATAATTCCTTGATAAGAGTGGTAGTTCGTGTGATGTACTAAGTTTTATACAATTACATACACGATATTAAAAATATATTTTTTTACAATTACAATTTTAATACAACAGCATAGACCAATCTTTACTTACTGACTTGTGAGACCACTGATTTGTCGCTTTACTTACTAAATTGTGAGACCTGTCGTGTGATTGCTTTACGTACTAAATTGTGGGACCTGTTCCACGATATACAGTCTTGTGTGGTTTGTGTACTAACTTGTGTGACCTGGACCCAATTTCATGACTCTGCTTACCATAAGCAAAGAATCGACGCTTACGGAAACGGAAGCAGAGAATTCCGTGCTTACGTCAAGCGTATTTCAGGAGTTAGCAGAGAATTTCGGCTTTTTCTCGTGTGTACTTCACGTAACGAGGCATTTTTCGCTTACACAGCTAGCGCAGAAATTCGACGCTTGCAAAATAAGCGGAGAATGATGACCGTAAGCATGGATTTCGGCAGTAACCAGAGCCATGTAATTGGGCTCATTCGTTTAAATGAGGGGTAGTTCACTTTATCCACTAAGTTGTGAGACCCAGGCCCAAATACATGGCTCTGCTTACCAAAAGCAAAGAATCAACGCTTACGGCAGCAGAAACTTCCGTGCTTACGTTAAGCGTATTTCAGGGGTTAGCAGAGAATTTTGGGCGTGTTTTGTACTTCATGTAACTAGGCAATTATTATAGTCAATATTTCGCGGCACTTTTTGATTGAATTGTTTTACGCTTATTCGAACCGTAAAAACGTAAACGTTTAACTGGTTCATCGGTTGGTTAACCATGTAACCGTCACAGGCTTAGTATGCATACTAACTTGTGAGACATGTTCCTCGATAACAAAATTTCGAGTAAAAAAACCATTAACACAACTGCGTTTGTGATCAAAAACATTGCCTCTTCAGTGCAACATTTACTCTGCACAATCACACTGCAAAATAATTAAATGAGCATGTGCAATCGAATTGTTGTGTAACGCCCTCTAGCGTTCAAAGTTTCTTGCATTTATTACCTCCAGCACAGTTTTAATATAACAAAGACTACGAGCCTGATTGGAAATGATAATTATGTGCATTTCAAGGTCGTTTCATTTATAGACTCAATGAGCATTGAAGATTGAACTTGGGTTACCGTGACCCCATGTTAACCTTTACTTCTGGGCCAACCAGAAGTGGGACCATTATCTCAAGAACTACACAACCCATGTTCCTTTTCTTTTCAGTTGTTAGATCCTTTGAACATTCAAGATTGAACTTGGGTTACCGTGACCCCATGTTAACCTTTACTTCCGGGTCAACCAGAAGTGGGACCATTATCTCAAGAACTACACAACCCATGTTCCATTTCTTTTCAGTTATTAGATCCTTTGAACATTGAAGATTGAACTTGGGTTACCGTGACCCAATGTTGACCTTTACTTCTGGGTGAACCGGAAGTAGGACCATATCTCAAGAACTACACAACCGATTTACATTTTTTTCCAGTTTTAGACCCCTTGTGCATTGACGATTGAACTTGAGTTTAATCAAAGCACAACTTAACGGAACAGCTTTGTGTTTGTTCACAAACACCTAATGTCTAGTTATTATTAGTATTATTATTCTTTGTTTCCACCTAAATCCCATAACATTTGTACACGTTTTTTGTATACACCAAATATCCTAATGTTTAAATATGAAGGGGTTTGGTCATATATCAAATTGAAGCTTAGTACATAAACTTAACATTTATTGTGATAGTTGTTAAAATTCTTAATTAATTAGCCACTTTAGAGCGAGGTGAATATTTAATTAGCCAGCCTTGTAAGCACCATATCTCAAAAAGTATACCGCCGATCGTCAAACTTTTTTTAGTTTTAGACTTATGAGATACTGTAGATGTGCTTTCCGGCCTAAAACAACGAACGACGTCATAATGACGTCATTTATTGCGCATTTTCGCCCGTGCACAAAACACATGGAGATAGTGGAATCAAATCCGACTTCTAGAAACATATTTTTTCAATTAAGCTCAAATTTAACGTCCTAGATTACACAAATGTTTCTTAAAACAAGAAAGATTTTATTGAACTTCAGTTTAAAAGCATCAAAACTTACCAAAACATTGTCAGTAAAAAAAACCCCAAATTCTCAGGCAAATTTAACGCCACGGGTACTTTGCCTATAATCTGTGAGTTTATAAATAAAAAAGAGTCAAGCTCTAATTTTTTTTAACAAATGAGGGCGCTATACCAGTTTAACGGCGCTCTTGCTTGCTTTTTAAAAAACTTGATCAAGTCCTACCCATTTGTGACCCGTGTTTTTGCGTTGTTTGTATGTAGAGTGTATTATAAAGAGTCATTCCTGCGCCGACTAACGCAAGTCTACTTTCATTCGCAAGAATCGAGTTGTCTTGCTCTCAGCGCAGAGCGTCGTGTGTCCGCTCAGATCTTATCGTTACTCAGGTATCAGCAGCGTGAACGTAGAAAAATAGAACGCCGTGTGTAGGACGATGTTACCCGCGTAGCAGACTTGTCCGCGCTTGGGTCCCGTTCACCGGAAAACGATCTTTTAGGTTTCTTATGCAAACGCATTACTTGAAGCTCAATCGTGAAGGAAACGAGGCTACCCATTCGCCTGAAACCACGTTTTTAAGGTTCTTGTGCGAACGCATTACTTTGGGAAATCACCGTCTAGCAGACAAAACACTTGGTGGGGATGCAATAGGGCAAGAATTAGAGCTGAGTGGGGAAATAATGTATAAAAACGTGAAATTACCTTTTCCATGGCTATAGGGTCAGTGTTGGATTTGGGGTCAAAAGCCAAAATTAACAATAACTCATGTCCCATACATTTTTTACTATTCATGCCATACGTAAATAACATACTCGATCGGTAATAAAGGGCACACAAAGTTTTACAATTACGATTTTAATACAACAGCATTTAGCTTTAAATTAAGCCTGTGCATAAAATTTACAAAAAACGACCGTGCACGGATGAATACACCTGCCTGAGATTTGGAAGTTTACACGGCATAAACGTTTTATGAATGAACATCGAAATGGTACTATCATTCATAAGTACCGAAATGGTACTATCATTCATTCGATTTTGAATAAGCGAATTGATTCCAAATAAGCGAATTGATACCGAATAAGCCATTAGATTTTAAATAAGCAAACTGATTTCAAATGAGCGAAATTATTCCGAGTAAGCAAATTGATTCTGAATAAGCGTTTTAATTCTGAATATGCGAATTGATTCTGAATAAGCAAATTGATTTAGAATGAGCGAAATTAATCCGAGTAAGCGAATTGATTCTGAATAAGCGTTTTAATTCTGAATAAGCGAATTGATTTCGAATAAGCGAATTGATACCAATAAGCGAATTGATTTTGAATAAGCGAATTGATTCCGAATAAGCCATTCCGTAAAAGCAACAGTGCACGGATGAATACACCTGCCTGAGATTTGGAAGTTTACACGGCATACACATTTTATGAATGAACATCGAAATGGTACTATCATTCATGCGTCTTGTGATGAATCATTGAATGATGTAGTGTTAAGTGTATTTAAAGAAACTTCACAATCTTTATCAACAAGCATAATGCTTACGACTTGGCGAAATGGTTATGAATAGGCAAAATGGTTATGAATCAGCAATGATTCTGAATAAGCAAATTGATTTTGAATGAGCGAAATTATTCCGAGTAAGCAAATTGATTGTGAAAAAGCGTTTTGATTCTGAATAAGCGAATTTATTCAGAATAAGCGAATTGATTCCAAATAAGTGATTTGAGTTTGAATAAGCGAATTGATTCCGAATAAGCGATTTGATTTTGAATAAGCAAATTCATAGTCAATGTTTAGCAATTTTCGATTGAATTGTTTTATGCTTATCCGAACCGTAAAAGTGTAAACGTTTAACCGGTTAATCGGCTGGTTAACCGTGTAACCGTCACAGGATTGGTATACATGCTAGCTTGTGAGACCTGTTCCTCGATAACAAAATTTAGAGTAAAAAAAGCCGTTAACACAACTGCGCTTGTGATAAAAAACATTGCCTCTGCAGTGCAACATCTCAAGAACTACACAACCCATGTACATGTTCTTTTCAGTTATAGACCCTTCAAGCATTGAAGACTGAACTTAGGATACCGTGACCCCATGTTAACCTTTACTTCCGGGTCAACCGAAAGTGGGACCATATATCTCAAGAACTACACAACCCATGTTCAATTTCTTTTCAGTTATAAACCTTTTGAGCATTGAAGATAAGCCTTGGGTTACCGTGACCCCATGTTGACCTTTACTTCTGAGTCAACCGGAAGTGGGACCATATCGTTCAATCTTGAACTTAGGCTCATTTTAAATGTCTGGATCGTTTAATCAAAGCAAAACAAAACGGAACAGCTTTGTGTTTGTTCACAAACACCTAATGTCTAGTTATTATTATTATTCTTTGTTTCCACCTAAAATCCCATAGCATTTGTACACGTTTTATGTATACACCAAATATCCTAATGTTTAAATATGAAGGAGTTAGGTCCTATATCAAATTGAAGCTTAGTACATAAACTTAACATTTATTGTGATAGTTGTTAAAATTCTTTAATTAATTAGCCACTTTAGAGCGAGGTGAATATTTAATTAGCCAGCCTTGTAAGCACCATATCTCAAAAAGTATACCGCCGATCGTCAAACTTTTTTTAGTTTTAGACTTATGAGATACTGTAGATGTGCTTTCCGGCCTAAAACAGCGAACGACGTCATAATGACGTCATTTATTGCGCATTTTCGCCCGTGCACAAAACACATGGAGATAGTGGAATCAAATCCGACTTCTAGAAACATACGTTTTCAATTAAGCTCAATTTTAACGTCCTAGATTACACAAATTTTCTTAAAACAAGAAAGATTTTATTGAACTTTAGTTTAAAAGCATCAAAACTTACCAAAACATTGTCAGTAAAAAAAACCCCAAATTCTCAGGCAAATTTAACGCCACGAGTACTTTGCTTAGAATCTGTGAGTTTATAAATAAAAAAGAGTCAAGCTCTAAATTTTTGTAACAATTGAGGGCGCTATACGAGTTTAACGGTGCTCTTGCTTGCTTTTTTTAAAACTTGCTCAAGTCCTACCCATTTGTGACCCGTGTTTTTGCGTTGTTTGTATGTAGAGTGTATTATAAAGAGTCATTCCTGCGCCGACTAACACAAGTCTACTTTCATTCACAAGAATCGAGAAGAATTTGTCTTGCTCTCAGCGCAGAGCGTCGTGTGTCCGCTCAGATCTTATCGTTACTCAGGTATCAGCAGCGTGAACGTAGAAAAATAGAACGCCGTGTGTGGGACGATGTTGCCCGCGTGGCAGACTTGTCCGCGCTTGGGTCCCGTTCACCGGAAAACGATCTTTTAGGTTTCTTATGCAAACGCATTACTTGAAGCTCAATCGTGAAGGAAACAAGGCTACGTTTTTAAGGTTCTTGTGCGAATGCATTACTTCGGGAAATCACTCTATGTAGCAAACAACAAACCTGTTGGGGGTTGCAATGAGGCTCGAATTGTAGCTGAATGGGGAAAGTTGTAGACAAGAAAAAATACATTTTTCATGGGTGTGCATGAAGAGCCAAAATTAACAATAAAGTCATATCCAATATTTACTATTTTAGCCCAACAAAAACATTCAGTATTAAAAAGACACAACAAATGTTAGTACAATAGCATAGACAAAAATTTAAATCGTCTACCAAAAATTATTATGTGCTACTAAAGCCCTGTTGTGGCATGCACTGAGATGTTATCAGTGGAAAGCAGGCGTAGTAACAGATTTATAATTCGTTTTGAATTAATAATTCGTTTCGAATTCATAATTCGTTTCGAATTCATAATTCCTTGATTAGAGTGGTAGTTCGTGTGATGTACTAACTTATTAACTTATACCGCAGTAAATTTTATATCTTAACAACAATTACATACACGATATTAAAAATATTTTTTTTTACAATTACAATTTTAATACAACAGCATAGACCAATCTTTACTTACTGACTTGTGAGACCACTGATTTGTCGCTTTACTTACTAAATTGTGAGACCTGTGGTGTGATTGCTTTACGTACTAAATTGTGGGACCTATTCCATGATATACAGTCTTGTGTGGTTTGCGTACTAACTTGTGTAACCTGGACCCAATTTCATGACTCTGCTTACCGTAAGCGCAGAATCGACGCTTACGGAAACGGAAGCAGGGAATTCCGTGCTTACGTCAAGCGTATTTCAGGAGTTAGCAGAGAATTTCGGCTTTTTCTCGTGTGTACTTCACGAAACTAGGCATTCTTCGCTTACACAGCTAGCGCAGAAATTCGACGCTTGCAAAATAAGCGGAGAATGATGACCGTAAGCATGATTTCGGCAGTAACCAGAGCCATGTAATTGGGCTCATTCGTTTAAATGAGGGGTAGTTCACTTTATCCACTAAGTTGTGAGACGCAGGCCCAAATACATGGCTCTGCTTACCAAAAGCAAAGAATCAACGCTTACGGCAGCAGAGACTTCCGTGCTTACGTTAAGCGTATTTCAGGGGTTAGCAGAGAATTTTGGCTTGTGGGCGTGTGTACTTCATGTAACTAGGCAATTATTATAGTCAATACTTCGCGGCACTTTTTGATTGAATTGTTTTACGCTTATCCGAACCGTAAAAACGTAAACGTTTAACTGGTTGATCGGTTGGTTTACCATGTAACCGTCACAGGCTTAGTATGCATAGTAACTTGTGAGACATGTTCCTCCTTCGAGTAAAAAAAACGTTAACACAACTGCGTTTGTGATCAAAAACATTGCCTCTTCAGTGCAACATTTGCTCTGCACAATCACCCTGCAAAATAAATGAGCATGTGCAATCTAATTGTTGTGTAACGCCCTCTAGCGTTCAATGTTTCTTGCATTTATTACCTCCAGCACAGTTTTCATATAACTAAGACAACGAGCCTGATTGGAAACGATAATTATGTGCATTTCAAGTTCGTTTCAGTTATAGACTCATTGAGCATTGAAGATTGAACTTGGGTTACCATGACCCCATGTTAACCTTTACTTCTGGGTCAACCAGAAGTGGTACCATTATCTCAAGAACTACACAACCCATGTTCAATTTCTTTTCAGTTATTAGATCCTTTGAACATTGAAGATTGAACTTGGGTTACCGTGACCCCATGTTAATCTTTACTTCCGGGTCAACCAGAAGTGGGACCATATCTCAAGAACTACACAACCCGGGTTCCATTTCTTTTCAGTTATTAGATCCTTTGAACATTGAAGATTGAACTTGGGTTACCGTGACCCAATGTTGACCTTTACTTCTGGATCAACCGGAAGTGGGACCATATCTCAAGAACTACACAACCGATTTACATTTTTTCCAGTTTTAGACCCCTTGTGCATTGAAGATTGAACTTGAGTTTAATCAAAGCACAACTTAACGGAACAGCTTTGTGTTTGTTCACAAACACCTAATGTCTAGTTATTATTATTATTCTTTGTTTCCACCTAAATCCCATAACATTTGTACACGTTTTTTGTATACACCAAATATCCTAATGTTTAAGTATGAAGGGGTTTGGTCATATATCAAATTGAAGCTTAGTACATAAACTTAACATTTATTGTGATAGTTGTTAAAATTCTTAATTAATTAGCCACTTTAGAGCGAGGTGAATATTTAATTAGCCAGCCTTGTAAGCACCATATCTCAAAAAGTATACCGCCGATCGTCAAACTTTTTTTAGTTTTAGACTTATGAGATACTGTAGATGTGCTTTCCGGCCTAAAACAACGAACGACGTCATAATGACGTCATTTATTGCGTATTTTCGCCCGTGCACAAAACACATGGAGATAGTGGAATCAAATCCGACTTCTAGAAACATATTTTTTTAATTAAGCTCAAATTTAACGTCCTAGATTACACAAATCTTTCTTAAAACAAGAAAGATTTTATTGAACTTCAGTTTAAAGCATCAAAACTTACCAAAACATTGTCAGTAAAAAAAACCCAAAATTCTCAGGCAAATTTAACGCCACGGGTACTT
This sequence comes from Pisaster brevispinus, assembly GCA_023634235.1. NCBI lineage: Eukaryota > Metazoa > Echinodermata > Asteroidea > Forcipulatida > Asteriidae > Pisaster > Pisaster brevispinus. The sequence goes on from JAMKCF010000011.1 coordinate 17,977,766, forward strand.
TGCCTATAATCTGTGAGTTTATAAATAAAAAAGGAGTCAAGCTCTAATTTTTTTTAACAAATGAGGGCGCTATACCAGTTTAACGGCGCTCTTGCTTGCTTTTTTAAAAACTTGATCAAGTCCTACCCATTTCTGACCCGTGTTTTTGCGTTGTTTGTATGTAGAGTGTATTATAAAAAGTCATTCCTGCGCCGACTAACGCAAGTCTACTTTCATTCACAAGAATCGAGTTGTCTTGCTCTCAGCGCAGAGCGTCGTGTGTCCGCTCAGATCTAATCGTTACTCAGGTATCAGCAGCGTGAACGTAGAAAAATAGAACGCCGTGTGTGGGACGATGTTGCCCGCGTAGCAGACTTGTCCGCGCTTGGGTCCCGTTCACCGGAAAACGATCTTTTAGGTTTCTTATGCAAACGCATTAGTTGAAGCTCAATCGGAAGGAAACAAGGCTACCCATTCGCCTGAAACCACGTTTTTAAGGTTCTTGTGCGAACGCATTACTTTGGGAAATCACCGTCTAGCAGACAAAACACTTGGTGGGGATGCAACAGGGCAAGAATTAGAGCTGAGTGGGGAAATAATGTATAAAAACGTGAAATTACCTTTTCCATGGCTATAAGGTCAGTGTTGATTTGGGGTCAAAAGCCAAAATTAACAATAACTCATGTCCCATAAATTTTACTATTCATGCCATACGAAAATAACATACTCGATCGGTAATAAAGGGCACACAAAGTTTTACAATTACGATTTTAATACAACAGCATTTAGCTTTAAATTAAGCCTGTGCATAAAATTTACAAAAAACGACCGTGCACGGATGAATACACCTGCCTGAGATTTGGAAGTTTACACGGCATAAACGTTTTATGAATGAACATCGAAATGGTACTATCATTCATAAGTACCGAAATGGTACTATCATTCATTCGATTTTGAATAAGCGAATTGATTCCAAATAAGCGAATTGATACCGAATAAGCCATTAGATTTTAAATAAGCAAACTGATTTCAAATGAGCGAAATTATTCCGAGTAAGCAAATTGATTCTGAATAAGCGTTTTAATTCTGAATATGCGAATTGATTCTGAATAAGCAAATTGATTTAGAATGAGCGAAATTAATCCGAGTAAGCGAATTGATTCTGAATAAGCGTTTTAATTCTGAATAAGCGAATTGATTTCGAATAAGCGAATTGATACCAATAAGCGAATTGATTTTGAATAAGCGAATTGATTCCGAATAAGCCATTCCGTAAAAGCAACAGTGCACGGATGAATACACCTGCCTGAGATTTGGAAGTTTACACAGCATACACATTTTATGAATGAACATCGAAATGGTACTATCATTCATGCGTCTTGTGATGAATCATTGAAGGATGTAGTGTTAAGTGTATTTAAAGAAACTTCACAATCTTTATCAACAAGCATAATGCTTACGACTTGGCGAAATGGTTATGAATAGACAAAATGGTTATGAATCAGCAATGATTCTGAATAAGCAAATTGATTTTGAATGAGCGAAATTATTCCGAGTAAGCAAATTGATTGTGAAAAAGCGTTTTGATTCTGAATAAGCGAATTTATTCAGAATAAGCGAATTGATTCCAAATAAGTGATTTGAGTTTGAATAAGCGAATTGATTCCGAATAAGCGATTTGATTTTGAATAAGCAAATTCATAGTCAATGTTTAGCAATTTTCGATTGAATTGTTTTATGCTTATCCGAACCGTAAAAATGTAAACGTTTAACCGGTTGATCGGCTGGTTAACCGTGTAACCGTCACAGGATTGGTATACATGCTAGCTTGTGAGACCTGTTCCTCGATAACAAAATTTAGAGTAAAAAAAGCCGTTAACACAACTGCGCTTGTGATAAAAAAACATTGCCTCTGCAGTGCAACATCTCAAGAACTACACAACCCATGTACATGTTCTTTTCAGTTATAGACCCTTCAAGCATTGAAGACTGAACTTAGGATACCGTGACCCCATGTTAACCTTTACTTCCGGGTCAACCGAAAGTGGGACCATCTCAAGAACTACACAACCCATGTTCAATTTCTTTTCAGTTATAAACCTTTTGAGCATTGAAGATAAGCCTTGGGTTACCGTGACCCCATGTTGACCTTTACTTCTGAGTCAACCGGAAGTGGGACCATATCGTTCAATCTTGAACTTAGGCTCATTTTAAATGTCTGGATCGTTTAATCAAAGCAAAACAAAACGGAACAGCTTTGTGTTTGTCCACAAACACCTAATGTCTAGTTTTATTTAGTTCTTTTTTTTCTTCATAATACTATAGAAGAAAAAGCTGCCTTTACATCTCAGAATAATGAGAAGGATTAAAAGAAGCAGCAAAGAAAGGAAAAATAAGTGAAAATCAGTCCACGAACAAAATGCTCCATTTTTCAAATACCTTTTTCTTGCTGCCTTTTCCTTATTGACCCGTAAATCATGGTCACACTTGTTCACTCTTTCGCAAGCATCTCATTTGCAGGAAAGAGGTTGATCTACATCTGTGCTTGCTGTGCCATACTCTTCATATTGATGCCCAACATTCTTAAAATACTACCTCAAAGTTGTTACACTTGAATCTGTTTTCATTAAAAACGCTTATTCACAGGTAGTATAAGAAAGAAATAAAGGTATTGATTGCATCAGTATTATAAACTTGTGTTTCCTTAATCTTCTTCCTTGTGTAATAGTCTTTGTTTTTAAGTATGTGTGTTAAACAGAAATTGCTCAAGTGTTTCTGGGCCAGGGGAAAGCGCGGATTTTATTTTTTTTTGTAATTGCTTTTAATTGAATTTTAATTAATGCAATTAAGATAACTTATTATTAGGGTACCTGATTTAAACTAATTTTCCAGCATTACCTACTCTATTGTAATGTTCCCCTACTTTAAAATCTACGTAATGTACTAAAATGTACACTGTACAAGTATCCCTTTAATTTACCCCAGAGAATAATTTGATGAATATGCAAATTAATTAAAACTAATGATCTGAATAAGTATCCTCTTTAAAATTATTATTATTTCATTGACAAACTATCCACAGACCTCCCTTGAAAATTTCAAAGAGATAGCATCACTGGAACATGTCTGTTGCTAGGTTAAAATAACATAAGTATTTCTGCATAATCTTTCAATGAAGCCAGACATTTCAGAGGCTGTTTTCTCCATTATGTAAATTGGTCATCATGGAAATTATCAATATGCAAATGCATCATATCTCCAAAACGGTACGGGCTAGAGAGCTCCGCCATATACCAAATTAAAGCTTATAGTGTGTGCTTTCCACTCATATAGCAAACTCAATTTCAAAAATGTGCAACTTATGTCACCTTTTCTCAGAGTGGGTCACATTTTGGTTGAATTCTATCAACTACAGAAATAAGAAAAAATAAAATAAAAACAAAAACAAAACAGAAAACAAATACAAAAACTTGTCTGAATCGTTATTGTTCTTGTTTGATTTTTTTTTTTTTATTCTAGCAAAGAAGAAAAATATATATATTGGGTTTACGGGGACGGGGGGCGGGCGACATGTACCCCCCCCCCCCGCGTCGTATTTTGTAGAGTCCTTTAGCATGTTTTTTTTTTTTTTTTTTTTTTTTTTTACAAATCGTCAGCGACGCCATGAATTGACACAAACAACCACCTACCATACTACTAAAAGTTAACAATTGAAGAGAAAACGGAGTCTAACGTTGAACGCTGCTATGTATTGCATTCCATTGTATTAAAACGCAACGTTTGTGACACTTCGCAAAAACGGAGTTCTGCGCGCGTGCGCCACACAAGGTCTGTGTCAGTTCACGAAAAGTGAACTGTTGTTTTCCACATGTGCGCGCCTTGTGGTACAATGGTAGGCCACATGTGCTACTAGTTTACTTACATATCGTGTTTTTTCCACATCTGAAAAATCATAATAATAATAGCATTATTAAGGGAAATGGAGTTAGAAGGGTAAGTGATATTTTTGGAGTAGGTTTTACTTTGTTCTATCAAGTCGTCACTGTTTTCACGAAGCGGGAATTTTGCCTCAGCAGCCAAACTTTCACGTTTGGAGAAAATCACGTTTGAAGTTAAACTATTTTTTGAAATCATTGTTTCGGACACTGTTTGCCATTTGTACGTTGACTTTTTTCAGGCATGAAAGTGGAGATCCTAAACAATGCAAACACGTTGTTATTTTAATCACAGTTAGTTGAATGAGTAATTAACTTTTTAACACGAGTTTCTCTTCGTGAAAGTTGCGCAAACGAGGTCTCTGTGCAGCGCGTCGTGTACAAACCAATAAATAAACGACGAGTGTCTGTTCGTGAAAATTAAATTTATCTTGGTCACACAAATTGCCTCTTCGTGAAAATTCAAAACGCAGAGCAGTCGTTTTTGGCACCGTGCCAGCGCTATGTAATTCAATGTAAAAAAATGGAAAATCTATGTGCCTGTTCGTGAAAACGCAAAAGTTGGAGTTTAGTAAAATGGTCCTTGTGCATGTGCTAACTAGCGTAATTAGAAAAATATAACGATTTAGCACTTGAAACTTGGGGAAAATGTTGATGTTTTTAACATCCCAAAATATGTAAAAACATAGATTTGCCAAAATGTGTGATTTGTTTGAAGAATTGCCTCTTCGTGAAAACAGTGACGAAGTGTCATATTTATGTTTTCCATAAATTTGTGTTTTCTATCCGTAGTTTTTGTGGGTGGGTGTCCTGTTCGTGTACAGCACCAACCAATAGCCTACTAAGTGAATTAAGCTGAGTTTTAATTTTCCCGCAATTGGTTTAAGTTACCGGGTCACTTGTTAACTTAACGATATTAAGTCCAGGTGAAAACATCGACGAAAGCAGTGCATGCAACGTGGAGCGCAGATCGTGAATATTGAATTCTTACAAAAACCAACACAGCGTGGATTTCACACAGGGACAAACAATATGCAGATCACTTCAACAATAACACTTTCTTTACTTGAAGACGCCACTGTAATAAATAATTACAACATCTAAAAATGTAACCAGATGTTATACAGCGCCGGAGTAAGAGATGATAAAACTTACCATCATAAGTATCTGATTTGACCAGCCCTTAAAACGCCCAATAGATAGTTCCCAATAGACGCCATCTTTACGGGCAAATTGCATTTTGGCTTGCAGGCTCTTCAAGCGCTCACATTATTAACGTAGCCGCGAAACGCATAACTGCGTGTTCTGGCCCGTAAAGATGGCCGATTTATGTCTTAATGCAATCTATATTGTATATTGCATATAATAAGTAAATGATTTATCTGCCGTGTAATACATTGTACTGATAGTTTTAGTTAAAATTTGATACATTTTCGATTCCATCAATGGCAGAGCGGTTTGGCTATTCCCACCGTGTATGCTTCTGTTTGCCTAATGGATTTCTTTTACACATCAGGAAGTGCCAGAGTCCTCTCCTGAATAATGTCATCCACTTCCCTTGGGTTTGCGTTTCAGACTCTACTTGTCCAATGTCAGCCGCTGTTTGTGTATGGAGTCATTAAGCAACAATTGAAACTCCGTTGTAAACTCCTTGTAAACCTCTTGTGGAAAAGCATTACAATCCAAATATATCCAACGGAAGCACTATTGTCATTTTTAAATTTCTTTTTCTTATTAATGGAAATGATTAATTGAGTTATTATATTTTAAGCATCACGCAAGGACTTTATATTAAACTTCGCAGTATTTTTTTTTTCAACGAAACGTTAAAAATGTATTTTGAACATAGGCCTTAGATCAACCAATTGTGTTTTAACCTGTTTTCTCTCTCTTGTCTTGCAAAGAAACTCGGGAAGTTTGACTGTCTCTCTTTTGTTTCGAGGTTCCGGCAAGTACTGCCGACATTTTTATTAGAGTCATTTTCAAGAACAAAAATTAGCAACGTGACTGTCGTTGATTTGATACACTCTGAAAAAAACTCGTCCATGTCAGTATTAACCGGAATCTGACTACACCAAAATGACCCAGAAATTGGTCGAAATGGCTCCCAATCAGGGTAAGAAAATAAAGCGATTGTCCCTTTCCGGGTCAGCCTGACCCGGAAAAGGTCAAGCCCCCGGGACCCGCAATCTGGGTCATGTTTCCATCCGGGAGTTTTTATAATGTAAGGAGCTGTGTATGTGGACTGCTGTGTGTATGAAGTTCCAAACACTATTCGAAGGGCCTGATACATTTTGTGTTATGGGAGTGCATTTACTATTAATTATGTTTTCTTTCCAAGGCTCTGAAAACCGTTGATCACTGTCGTGCTTGATTAGCAAAAAGTTTAAAGCCTTTGCTTTCATTGCATTATCGATCTTTATTTGATGTAAAACACGCCAATCGAAATTAGCATATATTGAAAATGTTATTAGTACGTCCATTTTGCAATGTATTGTGTGTACTTGTTAGTAGGCCTATTACGATTGTATAAAAAGTGTGCTTAATAATTATATCATAAAGGCAGTGTGTACTCTAACTATAAAACATTATTAGAAACGACCCCTTTGAAGTAACATAGTTTTAGAGAAAGTTTTAATTGTTCACCCACAAATTTGAATCTGAGTAAATCTTCAGGCTTGAAAATTGACTCGGAATCTAAAAGCACACAATTCTGGGCAAAGTTGTTTTCCTTTTTACACTTCGATGACAAATTGAGCGAACTTTTACAGGTTTGTTCTTTTATACATTGTGTGATACACCAAGTGAGGATAAAGGTCTTTGACATAAACAAAGATATACCCTGCCTTTAACTTGAGAGATTAAGTTCTGCCGTTATGATAAACTACTCCCTTAAGTAAAATAATCCATTGTCCTCCCTTTTTTTTTTACTGCACATGGCGATGGGGCATGGAGATGTCGATGTCGTTGTCGAGGACATCGTTGTAGTTGTTGTCTTTTCAATGTCATTCCAGTCGCTGCGTATCATTCTCATGACAAACATTTTTTTCACCAACCTCTCTACTTGGGTAAAGACACAGTAAGGTCTAAGTTTGAGGTTGGCGAAGTTGGCACAGTTGACATCTCAATGTTAGTAGAAGTAGAAGTAGGCCCTCTACGTGTAGTCTGCCATTGGCGAAAGTGACTTTTCAAGTAAGTGCATACGGCTACGCGTACCTCTTCACGGCGAAAACAAAACATGATGCAAACGATCACGCCCTAAAAACAAGTGCAATAGAAACAGTTGCCAATTTAGTAGTATTGTAGGTGTGGGTTTTTAGTGACCGTTCATTTAGAGAACTTACAAAAAAGGACAACATGACCACGTTTACTATCACACACACACACACACACCCAAGTGTGTAAACACCTCCAATCGGGGACCTCCTATTGTCCCTCTTTTGTTTGGACTTTAACTTTTTGGCAACAGCTCCCATTGGTTTTGTACACAATTTCCAACTGGGGACCTTTACCCAACCGGGGACCCTATTGTCCTCTTTTGTTATAGGTCCCCGGTTTGAATGTGAAAACAAACTCACGCACCCAACCTTACGGATCCGGTTTGTGGGGTACTGCTATTGTTGTTCTATTGTTCCCTTTTCTAAAGAATTCCCTTGTGGGGCCCTATTGTTCCTATTGAAATTGCCTTGTGGGGTCCATTGTTCCATTGTTAAAAGTACCCCGTAAGTTGGCATGTGTAAGGGCACAGGTACAGCACTCCTATACGTTAAAGGACACCTATTGTACTTTCTGTTGTTCCTGTATTGAAGCAATCCCCATTGGTTTGTACACAAATGACTAGAGAGGACACCTGAAAACAAAGAACCGACTAGTGAGGACCTATTGTCCCTATTGTAAAATGTCCTCGGAGGGTTGGCAATACAAACACACCCAGGTACAGCACCCACACACGCACCCTTACATATGGCAGTTACGGGGTACTTCCATTGTTGTTCTATTATTCCCTTTTCTAAAGAAATCCTCTGTGGGGTACCACTTGAACAAAGAAAACCTTGTGTGTAGCATTGTTCTATTGTTAAAAATACCCTGTAAGTTGGCGTGTGTAAAGGCACCCACACACACACTAACAGAAAAAAAAATCAAAATAACACCAACAACATGAGATCCACGTTATTGGAGGCATTACACACTTGCGTGTCCACAGCGTGCAACACAAAGCTTGTGGATCGTGTCTACGCGTGATTCGAAAACTTTAACAAAAGGGATCCGGGTGACTTGGGAGAGCTTGGACGGGCTCGCCTCGCTTTCGTTTACAAAATCAACGGGGACGTTGGTAACAAGACTTAAGTCCAAACAATATTGGAGAACAAATTAAAAGAGAAGTCCTCGATATACGGGATTCACAAACATGTTTGTGTGTGAGCACGATTTGTGAACCTTATGGAGACGAGGACAAAACAAAAAAGTGAAAATAAAAGGAACCCACATGGAAATTCTAAAGACCGGGCTGCTCCATAAGGAATTTTGTGTACAAAGTCTATGGGAAACTGTTAAGTGCAGCGACAAATGAAAGAACAAAAGAATGCTCGGGAGCATCCTTGTTTGGGTCTTTTCAACAATGGAACAATAGAGCAAGATCATTCTTTGTTCAACCTGGACCCCACAAGGGAATTCTTTAGAAGAGAGAATAATAGAACAAGAATAGCAGGACCCCACATACTCGATCCGTTATATAGACTGTGTGTGTTAGGGTGTTTTAAAGGTATGCTACGCACAATCACAATAAACATTATCGCCAATATACATGCAAAATGAGGTTTTCATTATTACGTTATCCTTTTTTTTCTTTTTCTTTTTTTCATTCACTAGAGGGTTAGTTTGAAAACAGTTATCAATTAATTATTTAGTTGGGTTTTTTTTAAAGCAAAGTACCATTACTCACCTGCAGCGAGTTAGCGAGGGAGAAGATCAGCTGAAAAGGAAACGTTGCACGATCAATTGCCATTAATCCAAAGCACCATGTCAAACCAATGAGTGCAGAGATGCCGGCGGCGTTCCGGAGGCGTTTGTAGATATGCTCGGAGCGGGATGCCTCTTGTACAGTAAGGAGGTTGCGCATGACGAAGATGAAGGTGATGATGTTGTGGAGGAGAATGATACCAATCGGGGTGAGGAGACTAAGGTTCATCGCCAGACCAGAAGTGATGAAACAGCTGAAATGATTCAGATCCAATGTCACTTAGAATATATATTTATATATCTATTTATCGACCCTTTTTTCGTGAGTGTGGAGCTATACAGCTCCGTTTGTTCCAATTGTACTCTCAAAAACAATACAGTTTCAGCGTTACTCAGAAATTAAACCCTTAGAATTAAAATAATTTACAAGTTACAAATGAGGAAGAATACTAAAATGTATCATAGGAATCAATATAAACAAACATGGGAGTAGAAAGACCTTACAATAGGGAATGGGAACAAGGGTTAAAACACCTTTGACACAACAAAGAGCATTGTTATGACAATACAGAAGATTAAAGGCATTTCTATCCAGTATATTGTGCTCAAACAATAATAAATCGACGAGAGCTAGCTGTGTAGTTACGGAAGCTATCGGAAATGTTTTCCCCTCTGTAGACCGTGTTAGACCTGAGTAACCAAAAATGTAAACGAGCTATGAGAAAAAATGCAGACTTGGTCTTCAACTCCCACTACCAGAATCCTTTCAACATCATCTAAACAGAACAACATGTTGCTGGTGTATTTACGGACTAGATCTTCAACGAACAGCCAAGCTTCCGCATGTTCGGCACAGTTGATAAATATGTGTTCGATTGTCTCGACATCGATTTTACACATTGGACAGATGTCATCTTTGGTAATCCTGTACACCTTAAGTTTGTCTTTTTATCGGGGAGAATGTTATGTTTAATTTTAAACCATATGTTTATTTACTTATTTTACTAATTAGTTCCTAAATACAAGTGTTTTTGTTATAAACTCTATTTAAATTATTAAATTAATTTATTGTTGTTATTTAATTATGATTTTTTTCTAGTTTACTCCCAGTTAAAGTTTCCCACGCAACTGAAAATACTTCACTTTACTTACTAGTCTTTGTTGTCATAGTAACTCGTCCCTGTCGCCAACGTGACAACGAGAACACTCAACGGAGAACCTGTAGGAATAATTTATTGCACAAAAGAAGTTATACTTATAAAGCCCTATTAAAGACACCGGGATGCTGTAAAGTTACCCACTGCTATACCACATGTCCGTTCGATCTTTGCTTGCTCTTGGTGATGGTAAAAGGCTTTTGGATACTGCATCAATAATAGGAGACTTTGGAACGCTAGGTGGCAGCAAACTTGCCAGGTAATTTTTCGTTTTTTATGTACTTCTGAGCATGCGCAGATTTTTGAGAACAAAATATTTATCTGGGGAGTCTACTGCTACACCTATCAACTTGGTAATGACATACAGCTCAATAGAGGCTGTGGCAGCATTACGGTGGGGACTGGATGGGTTGGTGAGGGGTGGGGATGAGCTGTCGCTCTCTTGTCACCGCTGAAAGTATTTTGGAAGAAATGTTGGTGCTACCGCGTTATACATTAGTTGTAGAACAGTTTAACAATAGTCAGTAAAGTTCGGGTAGTAATAACGTTTTTTCAGTAAAAATATTCGAAATAAATACCACATGCAACGAAATAAACTTTCAGCATATATCTTGGCGTGTCTTTGGGAAATCTAAGCATAGCATAGCTAAGCATTATCTTCAACATTATATAGTCTAAAAACAATTTAAAACGGCTGACTTAAATCGACTTTAACTTTGTGTCTACTGTCAATCCCAGCTTACAATTGCGTTATCGATGCCGGCGAGGAAAACAATGTACAACAACAACAAGGAGACGCAGAAGTTGATGAAGATCTGTCGAGATTTTCCACTTTGAAGTTTCCTATACGTGTAACACAAAAGTTTTGTTATTAATGTTGGCTTTTTTATTTGTATTGTTTTCCTTTGACAAGCACTGAATTTGATAAAATGAAAGACTATTACCCAAGTGAATTACAAATAAAGAGTGAATTTGGCTAGGAGTTGCATTGACGACCTTCGGCATTTGTACTTGTACATTTTTGTTTAAAAGTAGTGGAACGCCAGGCGAAATAAAGGGTAGTACATGAGTTACATGTCTTTGTTAAAATGTCATACATACCTTATAGAGAGGTATATCGTCAAGGTGACACCAAGGGCGACAATTGACAGGGCACAACCGACTTGACTTATTAAATCAAGAGTACGGTTCCCATTGGGGTCCACGTGTTTCTGTACTTTCATATCCTGAATAAACAGTAAATGAATAAAATATAATAATAAATACAAAATACAATGATATAAATTATACCACTATAAAACTGTATTTCAAGATGGCGGCTGCCAGCAAGCGGCGAAGTGTGACGTCAGATTTTCTGGCTAGCTGATATCTAGCTCCAGGTTGCATGCTGCCAACCGTTGAGACTGCCTGAACGAGTCCATATTATGTGAGGGTGGCGATATCTTCCAATTTTGTAAATTTACCAAATCTTCACTCTAGATAACTTTTGCAAAATGATCATTCGTTGCGACCTGCTTCAGTCAGCTGTGGTAATTTTATAAATAGAACAGAGTCGTTTATATAATTGTTAACTTATTTCATAAGGCTGATAATTGTGAAATACTTTAGGTCTAGTTTTTATTCATCATTTTGTTTAACTGATTCAAATTTTTGTTATAAAGTAAACTACATCGAAACCGCTCGAAAAGCCGGGTACTCTATTAGTTAAGTTCTGATTCATTGAAAAGTCAAGTTTGACATACCATCAGGACAGCGAAGTTCGTTGCACGGTTGCAGTCACAAGTTACAATGTTATTGCGCAGTCCTGCAAATCCACAGCCCTCAGCTGACCAATCACCAACGCCGTCTTCAAGCTCAAAATCCCAACTGACACACTGAACACTATTCAAATCCGACTCATTCACGTAGCTTGCCTGAGTATATGTATAACAAATAAGAACAAAACAAAAAACTATTACTATTCATATTCATATTACTAAACAAATAATCAATGGCAGTGATAGCATGAACTTAAACAACTTATAAGTGTGAGCCTTTATACACTGGTTATTTTTAATCGTTGATTACCCACAATCCGCTCCACTTAAACGCTTCCAAAGCTAGGTTTAAGAGCATTAATTTAAAGTTCAATATAATGTGTAAGTTTACAAGCAATTGCAATTCTACGAAGCCCCAAAAAGGGACAGGGAAAAAAAGAAAATGCCATTTTAGTACCCATGACGATACCCTGTATCTGTAGAAAATGCCTGTCAGTGAATGAAAAGTTGTTTTTAGTGAGAATGTGGCTGATGAGTTCCTTAATATGTATCACTGAGGGGAGGGATTGTTTATTGCCCCTGAGAGCAGAGACACATGCATATATAATTAGTAGGGGAGATGGCCTTAGCTTTCGATCCAATCCGGACCTTCGTCAGAGGCATAAACAAGAACCAGGTATAGAGTCCCTGTTTTCGTAGAAACTAGAAGATAGCTTGGCTTATACATAGAAAACTGTTTTGTACAAATTATTTCCTGTTTACACAAGGTCTTTATTTCATTTAAATGTTTTACACATTCGTCTGAGTGATATAATTATGATACATGGGTGTAGGCGTACACTAAATCTATTCCAGGAATAGGGAAATGTTTTTTACTGTTCATCACAAAAATAGAAAAATCTAATATTTCATTCCAAAACTAAAAATGTAAAGAGCATTTAAAAGTCTTTACTTCTCCTTTTTTTAATACAAGTGAAAAAAAGTCGAAGAAGTTTCCAAACTGTATTTTGTTTAATTTGCTGAGCTCTAAAATGTCAGGCTAAACCTGCAAGTATGGGATAAACTATCAAGAAACCTAAAAGAAGTGATTTTGGTTTTAGGATGGAGGATCGAAGAAATGGTTCTGTAGGCCTAAGGCTGAGTACCAAAGGACAGTCGACTCGTTTAGTTTGTCGCTCTAACCAAAAACGGATGTCCCCTTGCTCTCTCGTACAAGGCAGTACAGTGTACATATTATATACAGGATAAGCACCCACACAGTACCACGTACAGTTAAGTATCATAAAAGCAAGTTTTCTGCACAATTCCACAATGCAGCACTTTACATGCAAATTCATGTTTCAAACCTGTAGGAAGAGCGCCCTCATTTTGTTCTCCCGGAACAATGTGCACAAAAAAAAAATGCCAACGGGTCGGGTGCGTTTTTCCGTCGGGCCAACGTTGATAAAACGTGTTGGCTAGACGTTAGCACTACCACTGAACATAACGTTGTATCAACATCGCTGAAACGTTGGCACGACTTTGTGGGCGGACGTTGGGTCAAGCACGCTGTGACGTTTGTTCAATGCATCACGCAATGGTTGTGCCGACGTCTGGCCAACGCATTTTATTAAAACCCTTTACACTCAGTTCTGTTTTAGTAAATTGTGTTTGTCGTGCAGTTTTGTACGAAAGCCCATTAGTGCCATCGCAAGTACATATTCAGCCAATCTTGTTTTTTGGAAGTACATATTTAGCCAATCTTGTTTTTTGGAAGTACATATTCAGCAAATCTTGTTTTTTGGAAGTACATATTCAGCGAATCTTGTTTTTTGGAAGTACATATTCAGCAAATCTTGTTTTTTGGAAGTACATATTCAGCGAATCTTGTTTTTTGGAAGTACATATTCAGCGATTCTTGTTTTTTGGAAGTACATATTCAGCGATTCTTGTTTTTTGGAAGTACATATTCAGCCAATCTTGTTTTTTGGAAGTACATATTCAGCGAATCTTGTTTTTTGGAAGTACATATTCAGCGATTCTTGTTTTTTGGAAGTACATATTCAGCGAATCTTGTTTTTTGGAAGTACATATTCAGCAAATCTTGTTTTTTGGAAGTACATATTCAGCCAATCTTGTTTTTTGGAAGTACATATTCAGCGAATCTTGTTTTTTGGAAGTACATATTCAGCCAATCTTGTTTTTTGGAAGTACATATTTAGCCAATCTTGTTTTTTGGAAGTACATATTCAGCCAATCTTGTTTTTTGGAAGTACATATTCAGCCAATCTTGTTTTTTGGAAGTACATATTCAGCCAATCTTGTTTTTTGGAAGTACATATTTAGCCAATCTTGTTTTTTGGAAGTACATATTTAGCGAATCTTGTGTTTTGGAAGTACATATTCAGCCAATCTTGTTTTTTTGGATATTTCCCCCCATCCTGACATCGCGCGGCGTCGGGTGCACGACGTGTGGGGCGCATTTGAAGATAAAGTCAGCTGTGTATTGTCTCTTTATGAATATCCCTTCTTTTCGGAAGGGATGAATTGTGGAGCCTACTGTTAACTTGGAAAAGTGCTCGGGTGGGGGTAGGCGTAAAAAAATGGAACCAGTGATGAGGCAAATTTCAATTACGGAATTGTGTATATATATATTTATTTAATTTATGATCAACATTACTTTGAAAGACACCTTCAAAGAAACTGCACAGGCATAAAATTGAATTGCTTTCAAAATGGAAATTGACAAATAAAGCAAGACAAAATATCAATGCATAAAAATTAAAAAAAATTATGGTTTTAATATGAATGTCTACTCTAACCAAGGACTGTCCTTTCCATTAACAATCCCCACACCCTGTGTTGTTAGGTCCAAGCAAAGACCAAAACTCTGAATGAGTACGTATCCAGATTGGCTTTATGCTGTCTGTCTGGTATAACACAACAATGAATTTAAAATAAAATTAAAAGAGTAAATCGATGCCATGCCACACTATTTTAAAGTATTAATATTTCAATCTTGATAGTTCTGTCCCTTGTCTTCATAACAGTACAGATTATGGGCTATTTTAACAAACCGAAGTCTTCAAATGTCATTCGCCTGCATGATTAATGTTATATTTGTTGCAGTAGAGTTCTTCTAAGGAAGTGATATAGATGAAGTCCTTGCTCAGCATTACTTGGCTTATCAATGCCTGCTTCATTCATCAGAAGAGTGCACAGTTTATACACATCCTTGTCACATGGAAATCGGCTTTTAAACTGACACTCAGTTTCACATATACTTCTACTTCATCATGCTGTACAGGAACAGTATAGTCTTGCGTTCCATACAGTTGGGCACTGTGTACATCACCATAGGTCGACCGAAGGGACCATGCCGATTTCTTGATGAAGCTATTCTGTGAGAGTTCCACTCCTTCACGGTAGTGTCAATATCATCCTGTATTAGAAATGGAGATGAGTTGTTCAGGTAGTTTAATTATTTGTTGTTCACAAAGTCAGAAAGTGAAACGTCTTCCAATGATGTCACATACAGATTTTTACAAATTACTGAGGCTTTGTCAAACTAGGAATGACTATAATCATTATAGTACCTGGATTAGATTCACGAAGCACAACTGTATTAAAGATGTATCCAGAAAATCGCCACTGAATTGACCATCATCTTTAAGTTCTTCAAATAAGTTCATCCAATACTGAGTGC
Source organism: Pisaster brevispinus (assembly GCA_023634235.1). Classification (NCBI taxonomy): domain Eukaryota; kingdom Metazoa; phylum Echinodermata; class Asteroidea; order Forcipulatida; family Asteriidae; genus Pisaster; species Pisaster brevispinus. The sequence goes on from JAMKCF010000011.1 coordinate 17,993,238, forward strand.
AGTGTTTCCGAAATACACTCCACCAACATTCGATGCGCTGATTGCTTTGATTGGTACCTTGAAGAAAACCCCTGTCTCCTGCAAACGCATCTTGGCAATTAGTTCTCATGAAGTGTTGCATTTGTCGAACTGTACCATTTTCAGTTCCAAAGTCTGACCGAATTACTCTCGGACATCCCATTTTTGCCCTTACCGTTTTCATATAATAACCAGCAATGACACTAGGATCACTGTTTGTTACGTAAGCTTCTACCCAAAGCACGTTTCTGGAAAAACCATCAATGCAGCCGCTTATACAAATTCCATACGGTTTCAGTTTATCATACGAGTCCAAGTGCCATAGGAAGTTTGGACCACTTACGTGATATCTGCGTCTCTGAAGCCGTCTCCTTGCCCTCTGTTGAACGCCTTCTGGATCTAGTATTCCCAACAGAAGTCGCACTGTTTCTCTGTCAATACTGATACCATTCTAAATGCATCGCAAGTGCATCCACCTATAACCATGCAGTTGCCCCGACGTTTGCAACTCTCCTTCAATAAAGGTAGCGACGTCTACAATATCGGAATGATTTTTTCGCCGAAAGAGACCAAGAGCTCGCAGTTTCCGGTTAAGATGCCGTTTGCTTATGATTATGTTATTGTTTGCAAGAAGCGATGCAATTATTTCATCGTAATTAAGCCCTAAATTAAAGTAATGACGAATTAATTCGTTACTCTCTGCTATCGGCATGGCTGCATTTACAGACCAAAACATATGGCTAACAGCGCCCTCATGAACATCGCCAAACATATACTTCCAAAAAACAAGATTGGCTGAATATGTACTTCCAAAAAACAAGATTTGCTAATGTACTTCCAAAAAACAAGATTCGCTGAATATGTACTTCCAAAAAACAAGATTTGCTGAATATGTACTTCCAAAAAACAAGATTTGCTGAATATGTACTTCCAAAAAACAAGACTTGCTAAATATGTACTTTCAAAAAACAAGATTGGCTGAATATGTACTTCCAAAAAACAAGATTGGCTGAATATGTACTTCCAAAAAACAAGATTGGCTGAATATGTACTTCCAAAAAACAAGATTTGCTGAATATGTACTTCCAAAAAACAAGACTTGCTAAATATGTACTTTCAAAAAACAAGATTGGCTGAATATGTACTTCCAAAAAACAAGATTCGCTGAATATGTACTTCCAAAAAACAAGATTTGCTGAATATGTACTTCCAAAAAACAAGATTTGCTGAATATGTACTTCCAAAAAACAAGATTGGCTGAATATGTACTTCCAAAAAACAAGATTGGCTGAATATGTACTTGCGATGGCACTAATGGGCTTTCGTAGTTTTGCAATAAAAACTATGTCTTACTTCTTATAATCCTAATCACATTATATACCATTGCAAAGCTTACATATAGGGCTACAATTTGATATATGTTTTGACTACTCAAAATATTTTTGGGAAAAGATGGTGGCCATTTTATTTACAATCCAATACTCATAATAATTTACCAGTCAATTCCGTTGGATCTATGCCTTCGTTCAGCAAATCTTCCTTGCCACACAATAAAGGTCGCTATTTTCGACAACAAAACTCAATAAATCTAGAATTTCTTCCTCTTCAAATGTTGTCCTGGAACTATGGATGGGATGGATACTACTACTCATGATTCCTGGCTTCATTTTAGGCATTTTGAAGCAGAATAATGGGGTTGTTTTCTCAGATAACGTGAACGGAAATTGTATTTCTGCGTTTGTGTCGTGTACACTGTACAACGCGATGTCAATGCATGATTGCATGCACACACAACATTGAAAAAAAAATAGTTTGGTTTCTGTTTTGCTCGGTATATATTGTTACACAGATCGGACACAGGGTACCATACCATGGTTATAAAGCTTACACGACAAGCTTTCCAATGGTGTATGATGTGGCCAACAGAGGGCAGTAGATCGTTGAGTTAATTGCAGATTTATTTTGGGAACGCCGCCGTTCCCCTGGGACACAGGTCCGAGTTTAAAGGGTGTTAACGTTGGTCCGATGGGACAAGCACACGTTGACTTGTAGTTCATAATGCCAATTTCAGTCCAATGTAAGAGGAGAGACGTTTGTCCAACATTAGTATTATTTTGGTTGTGCAGACGTTGGCCAACACCACTGTCCACTACGTTCGTAAAACCTCGAAACGAGGTTGGCCCGATGTTCGTTTTCACCGTCGGATCACTGTCGTATGGTGGCCCTGAAGGGACATCAAACATATATATGTACGTAAATGTTTGCTTAAAAATTCGCGTTTTTTTTGCCCCGATTCGCAAATATTCACGTAAATATTTGAGACTGAGGGCCAGATCGTGAATATTTACGTAAATATTCACGTTTTGTGCCCCAATCGCAATTATTTACGCAAATATTCCCGTGAATATTTGCGATATGTGCCCCCAATTTGCAAATGTTTACGTAAATATTAACGTAAATATTCACGATTTGTGCCCGTATTCGTGAATGTTCACGTTAATATCCACGTGAGTATTCACGATTTGTGCTCAATCTAAAATATTTACGTACATATTTGCGATTTGTGCTTCCGATCGCAAATATTTACGTAAATATTAACGGTTTGTGCCCAAATCGCAAACCCAGTCATCCGTGACTATTTGGTGTTTTTTTTTAGCAACCTAGGTACGCAGTTTAGTCTGGCACCCTGTACCATAACACTTGGCAATGTTTTCAAAGCAATGTTTTCATGCATTGGTTCGTGCTTCGCGCGACTTCCTCACGCATTTCAGTCACGCTGATCTCTAACCTCTGACGCACGGGCGGCGAGACTTTTCGATATTGACGTCTGCACCTCTCCCGATCTATGCTTCACGATCTGACGTTGGGAAAAGTACAGTATGGAGGAAGGACAGAAACATGGATTGAAAGAATGCATTAACAACAATGTTTACGTATATTTGAGATTTAGGGACAAAACGTAAATATTCACGTAAATATTTATGTGAATATTCACGTTTTTGCCCCGATTCGCAAATATTCACGTCAATATTTACGTATCGAGGCAAAAAACGCGAATATTTACGCAAATATTCACGTAAATATATATGTTTGATGTCCCTTCAGGGCCACTATACTGTCGTCCCAACACTGAAAACAAATACCGGCCGACCTCAGTGTGATGTTTTGCCAACGGTTAGTGTACAACTGTTTTGCCGACGTAAGGCCTGTAAATAATCCACTTAAATAATGCAAGATCCACAGAGACTAGCTGTAAACATTTCTGGAACAATTTATTAACTGTAAAACATTGGAAAATGCATACAAGAAGTTTACTTTAAAAGTAAGTGTACGTTTTCTCTCAGTCTCTCTTCTTGTAATTTTGTAACTTTTTTTGCGACAACTACTTTCATAATTTAATATCGCAACACAGAGAATCCGGTCAGCAAAAAAAAGTGGCTACTTATTTGCACCGTTCCTAAAGATGCATCGCCCGATTTGTATTATTTGTATATTATACATTCACTGTTAAATAACAATGTTTCTCTTTTAATATACAAGTAGCGAGGTTTGCACCGAACAACTTCTTTGTGAATAATAAATTGTTTGACTGTCGCGAGTGATCACTTAGTATGAGGATCCCTGACCATGATTAGTTTTAAGTCACTACCACTAATTAACCATGGGCGAACTTTTTTCCGTGCAACATCTTAAATAAAAGCTCATGTGTCTTATCCAAAAAGTAGCTATTTAGTATCTAAATAAAGATTTGGAGTCAATTACTTATGTGAACTTTTTAATGAGTGAATTTTCCAAATGAAACTATCATTTTTTTTGTATAAACCAATCACATGCACTTTGTCCTTTAGCCTCCAAAAATATGGATTCGTCGGAAGTGGAGTATGTATATCTGAATACTGGACCCAATGTCCGATTAATACATATATTACGGTTAATGCCCTTCACGTATTGGTTTGTCTGATTTATGGGGAAAATAATGCATCATTGTTTGGAAGAGTTATTAACTTTCCATCTATATTTCAATAACTTGTGAAAGTTCTATCAACTGGTTGGTCATGTCTATTATGTCAAGAGAATTTCTGTGCACATTCATACCGAGCAATTGCAGCCATTGATTCAGTAATACATCAAGGCCCAATTTCATCAAGCTGTTAAGCAGAAAATACTGCTGACAAATTTCTTTCCTAAGCAAAAATTGAGTGGGGCACCAGTCACAACAACTCAAACTCATCGAAATTGTGGCTGGTAACCTGTTTCTGCTAAGCAATACTTTTCTGTGCTTAGCAAGTTGTTTGTGCTTACAGGATTTATGAAATTGGGCCGAGGTCTTAAAAGCTATATGGTTGACTTGAAGTAGTTCTCTGGAGATTTTGTCTTTGTTTGAAATATAATCTGTAAACTTTTAGTAAACACTCCAATACTTCCCTGATAACTAACGATTGTGTTCTTTGTTGTAAAAATCCATCACTGGAAATACACAAATTAGTATGATGAATAAAAATCATGTGGAAACTTTCTCATCATTGGTTTGCCTGATCAATGAATCAACCTGGAACAATAATGTATACTTAGCTGATTTCGGTAACAGCAAGGAACAATATCCCAATGATGCTTGTGGTGGTTTTGAAAAGGGGACAACTGCATTAAGATCAGCATTGATCAAAGTATAGGGTAGTTACTCCGTAGATTATTAAATAAAAGATAATTTCCTTGGTGTTACTGCGACAACCTAACTGGATTTATCACAATGTAAAGTTTCAAACCCTTTTTGTATTATAATGAAATATTAGGTTATTTGCTCTTTGGCTGGTCCTTGCCAATCTATACCTCTATACTTCTGATTAATCATCGCTGTCACTGCTGTCACTTTAACTGTTTCTGCAGGTTGGCTGGGCTGAAGTTGCCAGAGTTGCTGAAAATGATAAATCCAATCACTTAATACAATGAAAAACGTATTGAGCTACGAATTAAATGTTGTGATGAAAGTGTTCATTCGGGAGTGGCCAAATTTCAGTTAGTTTCTGCACAGTGAATGTATTATTTTCCTTCTGCCGTCCCTGTACTTTAGCCAGTTTTTTATTCTTGTCTCTGCATTGACCTCTGTCATTTTAATAACAGCTTTTGCAGCCACTGGAAAAGACAAATAATAAACTGTCCTCTGATTAGCATTCTACACACCTTGCACGTGAAAAATGTTGCTTGATGCCTTTTTGTACAGCTGCTGTGAATCTCAAACTGTTCGGGAGGAATGGAATGGCATGTGCCTGCTGCTATTCTTAATTTACTGCAATGTTCGAAGACAATATATTCCTAATTTACTGTTGGTGTGTAGTATTTTGTCTGCCTATGTATGATGGTATTCTAAAAAAAAGCAAAACTCTTTCCATTGGGCTGACAAATCAAGACTGTGATTTGCAGTCACTTGTAAAGAACCTATACTGAGTGGTTTGTTTGTTTAAATAGATTTGAAATATGCCAACGTTATGGCAATTGTGTTACTCCCATAAACAAAATGCAAAGCAACTTATACTTGTTGGAAATACCTTTGACAACCTTGCACAGCTTCAGGGGTGCGAAGCCTGTATCGTCCCCTGTCCCAAGCAGTTGTAGTTGGTTGATGTTTTGTTTGTCATAAGGGTGCTCATAAACCTGACAATTGTTTCTCCCTCGGTACTGCCACCGATACTACAGAGCAAAGTGATCTGCAATCATCCAAGAAAATATGCAAGCATTGAAACAACATCAAAACTAGTAAAAAGAGATTGTGCTGCAGTTGGATCATCATGTTAACATGGATTTAAGCATAATTTTACACTCAAACACTTTGAAACGGTCACAGCTGCAGCCTCACGTGAATATTTAGACTAGACATGTTGAAGTAGCCGTTAAGTTGAATATCACTCATTATACAATCAATTTATTATCTTGAATAAATTATTGTTTTTATGTGGTGCTGCAGAATCACAAAGTTTGAAAACATTCATACCAAGGCCTTCTGTTTGGGTTTGTCTTGAAGCCTCTCCTCCATCTGTAGAACATCTTGAGGAGATTCAAGAGGAAGTTGAAAATGAATTTCAGGTTCTTCTGCTAAAGGTTGCCTTTTCACTTTTGCCTGGAGCAGCAGACGGTTCTGTCTGAGCTGACCTTTAATCTCCTCCAGCATCATTATTGTAGTACTGAGACGATCTGTCGATAAATAACATATTCATGCCTAATTATATTTTCAAATTAATTTTATCAAACTTATCAATTTTCTAAACTTTTAAGAACTTCAATATTCATGCATTAGTCAACTAGTCATAAAAAAACTGTGTCTAACTACTAAAAGTGCTCCCCCATCCTTTACTACCTTCATTTGCAATAGGGTGCTTTTTCTGTTCATTCACCAAAAGGTCAACTGCTTCTCTTTTAGAAATAAGCTTCCTGTCAGCTTTTACATGCACTGATAGAGCTTATAATCATTGTTATAATTGATGTGGCACAGTAATTACTTGGGACTGTTTCCTATTATATTTTATAAAAGCATGCCCAAGAAGCTGATTTCAAACAACTAAAAGTGGAAGCTCTGATATTATGCCAGGAAGTGCTTGACTCAGCATTCATGAGTGAATTTAACAGTTAACAAAACTAAAATGTGTTTTTGGTTCAAAATGCTGAAACCAACCATTGTTTGTTCTACCACATACTGTTTTCAATTCTTCCTGTTGGTGTAGATGAAAAATCTAATTCAAAGACAGGTGGAGTATGCATGGCTGGGAGCTCTGGAGGAGATTTTTTTTTCCTTTTTGACCTCATTGGTCTTTGTGATTTAGAAGGGGCCTCGTTATCCGACGTGAACTGGCTTATTCAAACAACTCTTACTAACTTCTTAAAGTGCTCCCACATCATTTACTACCTTCAACTTCAATAGGGTGTTTTTTCTGTTCATTCACCCATAGGTCAAATGCTTCTCTTTTAGAAATAAGCTTCCTGTGGTTAGCTTTTACAGGCACTGATAGAGCTTATAATCATTGTTAGCTGTTCCGACCGACTGTGGGAACAAGTATTGTTTTTGTCAAGATTTTTATTATTTTTATCATTAGCTGTTCCGACTTACTGTCGGAACTTACTGACTTGAGAACTGACTTACTGTCGACTTACTGTCGGAACAGGTTTTGTTTTCGTCGAGATTTTTATTATTAACTGTTCCGACTTACTGTCGGAACAGGTTTTGTTTTCGTCGAGATTGTTATTATTAGCTGTTCCGACTTACTGTCGGAACAGGTTTTGCTTTCGTCGAAATTTGTATTTTTTGTATTATTAGCTGTTCCGACTTACTGCCAGAATAGGTTTTGTTTTCGTCGAGATTTTTATTATTTTTATTATTAGCTGTTCCGTCTTACTGTCGGAACAGGTTTTGTTTTCGTCGAGATTTGTATTATTAACTGTTCCGACTTACTGTCGGAACAGGTTTTGTTTTCGTCGAGATTTTTATTATTATTCTCTGTTTCCACCTAAATCTCATAGCATTTTTACACGTTTTATGTGTACACCCAATATCCTAATGTTTAAATGTGAAAGAGTTAGGTCCTATACTAAATTGAAGCTTAATACATAAACTTAACATTTATTGTGATAATTGTTAAAATTCTTAATTAATTAGCCACTTTACAGCGAGGTGAATATTTAATTAGCCAACCTTGTTGAGACCATATCTCAAAAAGTGTACCGCCGATTGTCAATTTTTTTTATAGTTTCAGACTTATGAGATGCTGTAGATGTGCTTTCCGGCCTAAAATAACAAACAACGTCGCAATGACGTCATTTATTGCGCATTTTCGCCCGTGTACAAAACACATAGAGATAGTGAAATCAAATCCGACTTCTAGAAGCGAAATTGTTCAATTAAGCTCAAATATAACGTCCTAGATTTTACAAATGTCTCTTAAAACATTTTATTTACGCTCAGTTTAAAAGCATCAAAACGTCTTAAAACATCGTCAGTAGAAAAAACCCAAAATTCTCAGGCAAATATAACGCCATGGGCATTCTGCCTAGAATCTGTGTGTTTATAAATAAAAAAGGAGTAAAGCTCTAAACTTTTTAAACGATTGAGGGCGCTATACGAGTTTAACGGTGCTCTTGCTTGCTTTTTTCGCAACTCGATCAAGTCTACACCCATTTATGACCCGTGTTGTTGCGTTTTCTGTATGTATAGTATATTGTAAATAGTCATTCCTGCGCTGACTGACACAAGTCTACGTTCATTAACAAGTATCGAGAAGAATTTGTCTTGCTCTCAGCGCAGCGTCGTGTCCGCTCAGATCTTACCGTCAGGTATCAGCGTGAACGTAGAAAATAGAACGCCGTGTTTTGGGACGATGTTGCCCGCGTGGCAGACTTGTCTGCGCTTGGGTCCCGTTCACCGGTAAACGATGTTTTAGGTTTCTTATGCAAACACATTACTTGAATCTGAATCGTGAAGGAAACAAGGCTACCCAATCGCCCGAAACCACGTTTTTAAGGTTCTTGTGAGAACGCATTACTTTGGGAAATCACCGTCTGGCAGACAAAACACTTGGTGGGAATGCAATAGGGCAAGAATTAGAGCTGAGTTGGGAAATAATGTATAAGAAAGTAAAATTACCTTTTCCATGGCTATAGGTTTAGTGTTGGATTTGGGGTCAAAAGCCAAAATGAACAATAAATCATATCCCATAAATTAGTTACTTTTCATGCCATACGAAAATAACATACTCGGTCGGTATTAAAGGGCACACAAAGTTTTACACAATTACGATTTTAATACAACAGCATTTAGCTTTAAATTAAGCCTGTGCATAAAATTTACAAAAAAGACCGTGCACGGATGAATACACCTGCCTGAGATTTGGAAATTTACACAGCATACACATTTTATTAATGAATATCGAAATTGAACTATCATTCATGCGTCTTGTGATAAATCATTGAATGATGTAGTGCTGAGTGTATTTAAAGAAACTTCACACTCTTTATCAACAAGCATAATGCTTACGACATAGCGAAATCGTTACGAATAAGCAAAATGGTTATGAATGAGCAATGATTCTGAATAAGCAAACTGATTTTGAATGAGCAAAATTATTCCGAGTAAGCAATTTGATTCTGAATAAGCGTTTTTGATTCTGAATACGCGAATTGATTCCGATTAAGCGAATTGATACCAAATAAGCGAATTGATTTTGAATAAGCGAATTTATTCCGAATAAGCGATTTGATTTTAAATAAGCAAACTCATTCCGAATAAGCCATTCCGTAAAAGCAACCGTGCACGGATGAATACACCTGCCCGAGATTTGGAAGTTTACACGGCATACACATTTTATGAACGAACATCGAAATGGTACTATCGTTCATGCGTCTTGTGATGAATCATTGAATGATTTAGTGTTAAGTGTATTCAAAGAAACTTCACACTCTTTATCAACAAGCATAATGATTACAGTTTAGCGAAATCATTACGAATAAGCAAAATGGTTATGAATGAGCAATGATTTTGAATAAGCAAATTGATTTTGAATAAGCAAAATTATTCCGAGTAAGCGAATTGATTCTGATTAAGCGTTTTGATCCTGAATAAGCGAATTGATTTTGAATAAGCGAATTGATACCAAATAAGCAAATTGATTTTGAATAAAGAATTTGATTTCGAATGAGCGAAATTATTCCGAGTAACCAGATTGATTCTGAATAAGCGTTTTGATTCTGAATAAGCAAATTGATTCCGATAAGCAAATTGATACCAAATAAGCGAATTGATTTTGAATAAGCGAATTGATTCTGAATAAGGGTATTGATACTTGATCGGTATTAAAGGGCACACAAAGTTTTACAATTACGATTTTGATACAACAGCTTTTAGCTTTAAATTAAGCTTGTGTATTTACGACTATTTTTTGTAAAGGTGTAACCGTTTCTGAAACGATCGGTCACAAGTGCAACCGTCCCCATCATTGTAAAATAAAAACGTTAACACGACTGCGCATGTGATCAAAAACCTTACATCTTCAGTGTAACATTTTTGCCTCTGCGCAATCACCCTGTTAAATAAACGGGCATGCGCAATCGAATTGTTGTGGAACGCCCTCTAGCATTCAATGTTTCTTGCATTTATTACCTTAAGTACAGTTTTTAAACAACAAAGACTACGAGCCTGATAGGAAACGATATGCATCTAATCGTGTGCTATGTAAATCGTGATTGCAATTATTATAGTCAATGTTTAGCGGCAATTTTCGATTGAATTGTTTTATGTTTATCCGAACCGTAAAAATGTAAACATTTAAGCGGTTGATCGGTTGGTTAACCGTGTAACCGTCACAGGATTAGTATACATGCTAACTTGTGAGACCTGTTCCTCGATAACAAAATTTCGAGTAAAAAAACTGTTAACATAACTGCGCTTATGATAAAAAACATTGCCTCTTCAGTGCAACATCTCAAGAACTACACAACCCACGTTTAATTTCTTTTCAGCTATAGACCCTTTGAACATTGAAGACTGAACTTTTGATACCGTGACCCCATGTGTACCTCTAATTCTGGGTCAACCAGAAGTTGGACCATATCTCAAGAACTACAGAGCCGATTTGAATTGTTTTCCGTTATTAGACCTTTTGAGCATTGAAGATTGAACTTGGGTTACCGTGACCCCATGTTGACCTTTACTTCCGGGTCAACCGGAACTGGAACCATATCTCAAGGACTACACAACCGATTTTCAATTTATTTTCAGTTATTTTAGACCCCTTGTGAATTGAAGATTGAACTACGAACACAACAAAACGGAACAGCTTTGTGTTTGTTCACAAACACTTAATGTCTAGTTATTAGCTGTTCCGACTACAGTCGGAACAGGTATTGTTTTCGTCGAGATTTTTATTATTTTTATTATTATTATTCTTTGTTTCCACCTAAATCCCATAGCATTTGTACACGTTTTTTCTTTAAGCCTACTATCCTAGAGCGTAAATAGGAAAGAGTTGAATCATATATCAAATTGAAGCTTAGAACATAAGCTTAACTCTTAATGTGAAAAATATTAAAATTCCTAATTAATTAGCCACTTTACAGCGAGGTGAATATTTAATTAGCCAATCTTGAAAGCACCATAACTAAAAATGTATACCACCGATCGTCAAACTTGTTTCAGTTTTAGACTTCTGAGATACTGTAGATGTGATTTCCGGCCTAAAATGTGGAACGACGTCACAATTACGTCATTTATTGCGCATTTTCGCCCGTGTACAAAACACATGGGATGCTTTTTTAACAATTGAGGGCACTATACCAGTTTAACGGCGCTCTTGCTTGCTTTCTTGAAACTTGATCAAGTCCTCCTAAACCCATTGGCCCGTGTTGTTGCGTTTTTTGTATGTAGAGTATACTATAAAGAGTCATTCCTGCGCCGACAGACACAAGTCTACGTTCATTCACAAGAATCGAGAATTTTTCTTGCTCTCACTGCAGAGCGTCGTGTCAGCTCAGATCGCTCGTTATTCAGCGTGAACGTAGCAACATAGAACGCCGTGTTGTGGGACGATGTTGCCCGCGTGGCAGACTTGTCTGCGCTTGGGTCCCGTTCACCGGAAAACGATCTTTTAGGTTTCTTATGCAAAGCCAATACTTGAAGCTCAATCGTGAAGGAAACAAGGCTACCCATTCGCATGAAACCGCGTTTTTAAGGTTCTTGTGCGAATGCATTACTTCGGGAAATCACTATGTAGCAAACAACAAACCTGTTGGGGGTTGCAATGAGGCTCGAATTGTAGCTGAATGGGGAAAGGTATAGAAAAGAAAAAAAAAATGTTCATGGGTGTGCATGAAGAGCCAAAATGAACAATAAAGTCATATCCGATATTTACTATTTTAGCCCAACAAAAACATTCAGTATTAAAAAGACACAACAAATATTAGTACAGTAGCATAGACCAAAGCGCAATTGTGGCATGCACTGAGATGTTATCAGCGGAAGCAGGCATAGTAACAGATTAATGATTTGTTTTGAATTAATAATTCGTTTTGAATTAATAATTCGTTTCGAATTCATAATTCGTTTCGAATTCATAATTCGTTTCGAATTCATAATTCTTTGATAAGAGTGGCAGTTCGTGTTACGTACTAACTGATTAACTTATACCGCATATGATATTTTATCGCAACAAAAATTACATACACGATATTAAAAAGTGTTTTTTTTTACAATTATGATTTTAAAACAAAAGCATAGACCAATCTTTACTTACTAACTTGTGAGACCTGTGGTGTGATCGCTTTACTTACTAAATTGTGAGACCTGTGGTGTGATTGCTTTACGTACTAATTGTGAAACCTTTTCCATGATATACAGTCTTGTGTGGTTTGCGTACTAACATGTGAGACCTGGATCCAATTTCATGACTCTGCTTACCGTAAGCAAAAAACGACGCTTATGGAAGCAGAGAATTATGTGCTTACGTCAAGCGTATTTCAGGGGTTAGCAGATAATTTCGGCTTTTTCCCGTGTGTACTTCACGTAACTAGGCATTCTTCGCTTACACAGCTAGCGCACAAATTCGACGCTTGCAAAATAAGCGGAGAATGGTGACCGTAAGCATGGATTTCGGCAGTAACCAGAGCCATGTAATTAGTGGGCTCATTTGTTTAAATGAGGGGTAGTTCACTTTATACACTAAGTTGTGAGACCCAGGCCCAAATACATGGCTCTGCTTACCAAAAGCAAAGAGTCAACAGTTACAGAAGCAGAGAATTTGGTGCTTCGTCAAGCATATTTCAGGGGTTAGCAGAGAATTTTGGCTTGTGCGAGTGTGTACTTCACGTAACTAGGCATTCTTCGCTTACACAAATAGCGCAAAATTCGACGCTTGCAAAATAGGCGGAGAATGGGTGACTGTAAGCATGGATTTCGGAAGTAACCAGAGCCATGAAATTGGGCTCATTCATTTAAATGAGGGGTAGTTCACTTTATACACTAAATTGTGAGACCCAGGCCCAAATACATGGCTCTGCTTACCAAAAGCAAATAATCAACACTTACGGCAGCAAGTTCCGTGCTTACGTCAAGCGTATTTCAGGGGTTAGCAGAGAATTTCAGCTTGTGCGCGTGTGTACTTGACGTAACTAGGCAATTATTATAGTCATAGTTTCGCGGCACTTTTTGATTGAATTGTTTTACGCTTATCCTAACCGTAAAAATGTAAACGTTTAACCGGTTGATCGGTTGGTTAACCGTGTAACCGCCACAGGCTTTGTATACATGCTAACTTGTGAGACATGTTCCTCGATAACGAAATTTCGAGTAAAAAAATTGTAAACACATCTGCGGTTGTGATCAAAAACATTGCCTCTTCAGTGCAACATTATTTGGCTCTGCACAATCATCCTGCAAATAAATGAGCATATGCAATCGAATTGTTGTGGAACGCTCCTAGCGTTCAATGTTTCTTGCATTTAATACCTCAAGCACAGTTTTCATATAACAAAGACTATGAGCCTGTTTGGAAACGATAATTATGTGCATTTCAAGTTCTTTTCAGGTATAGACTCATTGAGCATTGAAGATTGAACTTGGGTTACCTTGACCCCATGTTAACCTTTACTTCGGGGTCAACCAGAAGTGGAACCATATCTCAAGAACTACACAATCCAATTCCATTTCTTTTCAGTTATTAGATCCTTTGAACATTGAAGATTGAACTTGGGTTACCGTGACCCCATATTGACCTTTACTTACGGGTCAACCGGAAGTGGGACCATATCTGAAGAACTAAACACCCGATTTTCAATTTCTTTTCAGTTATAGACCCCTTGTGCATTGAAGATTGAACTTGGGTTTAATCAAAGCACAACAAAACGGAACAGCTTTGTGTTTGTCCACAAACACTTAACGTCTAGTTATACATTTGTTTCTGCCTAAATTCCCCTAGCATGTGTACACTTTTTGTTTACTCCTAATAACCAAATTATTTAATATGAAAGAACTAAATCCTATATCAAATTCAAGCTTAGTACATAAACTTAACACAAAATTTAATAATTGTTAAAATTCTTAATTATTTAGTAACTGTTCAGCAAGATAAATATTTAATTAGCAAACCTTGTTTAGACCATCTCTTAAAAAGTATATCGCCGATCGTCAAGATTTTTCCAGTTTTACACTTCTGAGATACTGTAGATGTGTTTTTTGTCCTAAAATAACGAACAACGTCACTATGACATCATTTATTTAGCTTTTTCACTCTTGTACAAAACATATGGAAAAAGTGAAAACAAACCCGACTTCCAGAAACATAGTTATTAGGTTAAGCTCAAAACACATGTCCTAGCTTACAGAAATCTTTCATAAATTAACTTAGATTTTATTGACGGTCTACTTAAAAACACAACTTATTCAAACAATGTCAGTAGAACAATCTTGGATTCCTAGCCAAAATTCACGGAATGGGTACAGCGTAAAATTAGATTTGTAATGTCGAAAAATTGATTTTTTTTTTGACAAATCAAGTCCAAGTCCAATTTATGACCAGTGTTGTTGCGTATTTTGTATATAGTACATAGAGTCCTTACGTACGCTGACTTACACGAGTTTAAGTTAATTCACAAGATTTGTGAAGACTTGTCTAGCTCTTTGCGTCGTGTGTATCAACGAACGGAGCGTGAATGCGACAGCGTGAATGTAAACAACAAAAAAACAAACAGACCGAGACGACGTGCGGGTGTAGCAGACTTGTTTGCGTTGGGGGCCCATTCACCTGAAAACCACACATTTTAGAGTTTATATGCGATGGCATTAGTTTTCGGTAAATCACCGTGTAGCAAAAAAAAACCTTGGTGAAAACAAATCGGATTTCAAGAAACATAATTTTTCAATTAAGCTCAATTTTAACGTCCTAGATTACACAAACGTTTCTTAAAACAAGAAAGATTTTATTGACGGTCAGTTTAAAAGCATCAAAGCTTATAAAAACATTGTCAGTAGAAAAAAAAAAAAATTCTCAGGCAAATTTAATGCCATGGGTACTCTGCCTTTGGTTTTGACCCTATTACAAGCTAGACCAGAATAGTACTAGGGTTGAACATGAGATAATAACTCACGTTTTCAATTCTAAAGGATAACAGTGGGTTGTCGCCACAACAACCCCCGTACATTCAGCGAACCATAAATCAGGGCACAATTAACCTGATCAATACAAAATTTATGTTTTGAGGCATCAGACAGCATAATGAAACCGAATTTAATGAAAATACCAATGGTGAAACCATGAGCGCAATGGTTAAATGTACATCATAAAGTCTAGACTCCGAAGTTGTATTTTTAGTGTGCTTCATTGAGTCACACAATAAACCATAGAAAGCAGTCACGCAACACGGCACTTTTTTACATAAGTTACGAGTATGGGATCAAAGTTGTCCCAATACAATGTCTTTGAACGAAAACCATGAAAATTCAAAAAGTTCATCTTTTGGTGTAGATTTAACACACGGCCTAAATTCAGCCAAGATAAATCCATTTACTTTACATCGGGCAAACCGTTTTTACTGCTTTCCCGTTTGATGATGTAGTTTATTCAAAATGCTGCGTAGTGCATGAGCAGTAGTTAATTTTACGTACACTTTAAGTACTAAAAAACTTATGAGACCTGTTCCTTTATATTGCAGGGTTATTTCGCTTTATGTACTAGTTTGTGAGTCCTAATCCTTGATATGAGAGGTTGTGCGCTTTGCGTACTAACTTGTGAGACCTGTTATTTGATATGAGGCTTAATTCATTTTACATACTAACTTTTGAGAGCTGTTCCTTGATATGACAGGCAGTTTACTTTGCATACAAAATGCGAACTAACTTATGGGACCTGTTTTTTATAATAAAATACAGGGTTATATCGCTCTGCATACTAATTTTTGAGATCAGTTCCTTGATAAATGATATGGGGTTGATCACTTTACGAATGCGAATGCATTACTTCGGGAAATCACTATGTAGCAAACAACAAACCTGTTGGGGGTTGCAATGAGGCTCGAATTCTAGCTGAATGCGGAAAGGTATAGAAAAGAAAAAATAATTTTTTCATGGGTGTGCATGAAGAGCCAAAATGAACAATAAAGTCATATCCGATATTTACTATTTTAGCCCAACAAAAACATTCAGTATTAAAAAGACACAACAAATATTAGTACAGTAGCATAGACCAAAGCGCAATTGTGGCATGCACTGAGATGTTATCAGCGGAAAGCAGGCATAGTAACAGATTAATGATTTGTTTTGAATTAATAATTCGTTTTGAATTAATAATTCGTTTCGAATTCATAATTCGTTTCGAATTCATAATTCGTTTCGAATTCATAATTCTTTGATACGAGTGGCAGTTCGTGTTACGTACTAACTGATTAACTTATACCGCATATGATATTTTATCGCAACAAAAATTACATACACGATATTAAAAAGGTTTTTTTTTACAATTATGATTTTAAAACAACAGCATAGACCAATCTTTACTTACTAACTTGTGAGACCTGTGGTGTGATCGCTTTACTTACTAAATTGTGAGACCTGTGGTGTGATTGCTTTACGTACTAATTGTGAAACCTTTTCCATGATATACAGTCTTGTGTGGTTTGCGTACTAACATGTGAGACCTGGATCCAATTTCATGACTCTGCTTACCGTAAGCAAAAAACGACGCTTATGGAAGCAGAGAATTACGTGCTTACGTCAAGCGTATTTCAGGGGTTAGCAGAGAATTTCGGCTTTTTCTCGTGTGTACTTCACGTAACTAGGCATTCTTCGCTTACACAGCTAGCGCACAAATTCGACGCTTGCAAAATAAGCGGAGAATGGTGACCGTAAGCATGGATTTCGGCAGTAACCAGAGCCATGTAATTAGTGGGCTCATTTGTTTAAATGAGGGGTAGTTCACTTTATACACTAAGTTGTGAGACCCAGGCCCAAATACATGGCTCTGCTTACCAAAAGCAAAGAGTCAACAGTTACAGAAGCAGAGAATTTGGTGCTTCGTCAAGCATATTTCAGGGGTTAGCAGAGAATTTTGGCTTGTGCGAGTGTGTACTTCACGTAACTAGGCATTATTCGCTTACACAAATAGCGCAAAATTCGACGCTTGCAAAATAGGCGGAGAATGGGTGACTGTAAGCATGGATTTCGGAAGTAACCAGAGCCATGAAATTGGGCTCATTCATTTAAATGAGGGGTAGTTCACTTTATACACTAAGTTGTGAGACCCAGGCCCAAATACATGGCTCTGCTTACCAAAAGCAAATAATCAACACTTACGGCAGCAAGTTCCGTGCTTACGTCAAGCGTATTTCAGGGGTTAGCAGAGAATTTCAGCTTGTGCGCGTGTGTACTTGACGTAACTAGGCAATTATTATAGTCATAGTTTCGCGGCACTTTTTGATTGAATTGTTTTACGCTTATCCTAACCGTAAAAATGTAAACGTTTAACCGGTTGATCGGTTGGTTAACCGTGTAACCGCCACAGGCTTTGTATACATGCTAACTTGTGAGACATGTTCCTCGATAACGAAATTTCGAGTAAAAAAATTGTTAACACATCTGCGGTTGTGATCAAAAACATTGCCTCTTCAGTGCAACATTATTTGGCTCTGCACAATCATCCTGCAAATAAATGAGCATATGCAATCGAATTGTTGTGGAACGCTCCTAGCGTTCAATGTTTCTTGCATTTAATACCTCAAGCACAGTTTTCATATAACAAAGACTATGAGCCTGTTTGGAAACGATAATTATGTGCATTTCAAGTTCTTTTCAGGTATAGACTCATTGAGCATTGAAGATTGAAATTGGGTTACCTTGACCCCATGTTAACCTTTACTTCGGGGTCAACCAGAAGTGGGACCATATCTCAAGAACTACACAATCCAATTCCATTTCTTTTCAGTTATTAGATCCTTTGAACATTGAAGATTGAACTTGGGTTACCGTGACCCCATGTTGACCTTTACTTACGGGTCAACCGGAAGTGGGACCATATCTGAAGAACTAAACACCCGATTTTCAATTTCTTTTCAGTTATAGACCCCTTGTGCATTGAAGATTGAACTTGGGTTTAATCAAAGCACAACAAAACGGAACAGCTTTGTGTTTGTCCACAAACACTTAACGTCTAGTTATACATTTGTTTCTGCCTAAATTCCCCTAGCATGTGTACACTTTTTGTTTACTCCTAATAACCAAATTATTTAATATGAAAGAACTAAATCCTATATCAAATTCAAGCTTAGTACATAAACTTAACACAAAATTTAATAATTGTTAAAATTCTTAATTATTTAGTAACTGTTCAGCAAGATGAATATTTAATTAGCAAACCTTGTTTAGACCATCTCTCAAAAAGTATATCGCCGATCGTCAAGATTTTTCCAGTTTTACACTTCTGAGATACTGTAGATGTGTTTTTTGTCCTAAAATAACGAACAACGTCACTATGACATCATTTATTTAGCTTTTTCACTCTTGTACAAAACATATGGAAAAAGTGAAAACAAACCCGACTTCCAGAAACATAGTTATTAGGTTAAGCTCAAAACACATGTCCTAGCTTACAGAAATCTTTCATAAATTAACTTAGATTTTATTGACGGTCTACTTAAAAACACAACTTATTCAAACAATGTCAGTAGAACAATCTTGGATTCCTAGCCAAAATTCACGGAATGGGTACAGCGTAAAATTAGATTTGTAATGTCGAAAAATTGATTTTTTTTTTGACAAATCAAGTCCAAGTCCAATTTATGACCAGTGTTGTTGCGTATTTTGTATATAGTACATAGAGTCCTTACGTACGCTGACTTACACGAGTTTAAGTTAATTCACAAGATTTGTGAAGACTTGTCTAGCTCTTTGCGTCGTGTGTATCAACGAACGGAGCGTGAATGCGACAGCGTGAATGTAAACAACAAAAAAACAAACAGACCGAGACGACGTGCGGGTGTAGCAGACTTGTTTGCGTTGGGGGCCCATTCACCTGAAAACCACACATTTTAGAGTTTATATGCGATGGCATTAGTTTTCGGTAAATCACCGTGTAGCAAAAAAAAACCTTGGTGAAAACAAATCGGATTTCAAGAAACATAATTTTTCAATTAAGCTCAATTTTAACGTCCTAGATTACACAAACGTTTCTTAAAACAAGAAAGATTTTATTGACGGTCAGTTTAAAAGCATCAAAGCTTATAAAAACATTGTCAGTAGAAAAAAAAAAAAAATCTCAGGCAAATTTAATGCCATGGGTACTCTGCCTTTGGTTTTGACCCTATTACAAGCTAGACCAGAATAGTACTAGGGTTGAACATGAGATAATAACTCACGTTTTCAATTCTAAAGGATAACAGTGGGTTGTCGCCACAACAACCCCCGTACATTCAGCGAACCATAAATCAGGGCACAATTAACCTGATCAATACAAAATTTATGTTTTGAGGCATCAGACAGCATAATGAAACCGAATTTAATGAAAATACCAATGGTGAAACCATGAGCGCAATGGTTAAATGTACATCATAAAGTCTAGACTCCGAAGTTGTATTTTTAGTGTGCTTCATTGAGTCACACAATAAACCATAGAAAGCAGTCACGCAACACGGCACTTTTTTACATAAGTTACGAGTATGGGATCAAAGTTGTCCCAATACAATGTCTTTGAACGAAAACCATGAAAATTCAAAAAGTTCATCTTTTGGTGTAGATTTAACACACGGCCTAAATTCAGCCAAGATAAATCCATTTACTTTACATCGGGCAAACCGTTTTTACTGCTTTCCCGTTTGATGATGTAGTTTATTCAAAATGCTGCGTAGTGCATGAGCAGTAGTTAATTTTACGTACACTTTAAGTACTAAAAAACTTATGAGACCTGTTCCTTTATATTGCAGGGTTATTTCGCTTTATGTACTAGTTTGTGAGTCCTAATCCTTGATATGAGAGGTTGTGCGCTTTGCGTACTAACTTGTGAGACCTGTTATTTGATATGAGGCTTAATTCATTTTACATACTAACTTTTGAGAGCTGTTCCTTGATATGACAGGCAGTTTACTTTGCATACAAAATGCGAACTAACTTATGGGACCTGTTTTTTTATAATAAAATACAGGGTTATATCGCTCTGCATACTAATTTTTGAGATCAGTTCCTTGATAAATGATATGGGGTTGATCACTTTACGAATGCGAATGCATTACTTCGGGAAATCACTATGTAGCAAACAACAAACCTGTTGGGGGTTGCAATGAGGCTCGAATTCTAGCTGAATGCGGAAAGGTATAGAAAAGAAAAAATAATTTTTTCATGGGTGTGCATGAAGAGCCAAAATGAACAATAAAGTCATATCCGATATTTACTATTTTAGCCCAACAAAAACATTCAGTATTAAAAAGACACAACAAATATTAGTACAGTAGCATAGACCAAAGCGCAATTGTGGCATGCACTGAGATGTTATCAGCGGAAAGCAGGCATAGTAACAGATTAATGATTTGTTTTGAATTAATAATTCGTTTTGAATTAATAATTCGTTTCGAATTCATAATTCGTTTCGAATTCATAATTCGTTTCGAATTCATAATTCTTTGATACGAGTGGCAGTTCGTGTTACGTACTAACTGATTAACTTATACCGCATATGATATTTTATCGCAACAAAAATTACATACACGATATTAAAAAGGTTTTTTTTTTACAATTATGATTTTAAAACAACAGCATAGACCAATCTTTACTTACTAACTTGTGAGACCTGTGGTGTGATCGCTTTACTTACTAAATTGTGAGACCTGTGGTGTGATTGCTTTACGTACTAATTGTGAAACCTTTTCCATGATATACAGTCTTGTGTGGTTTGCGTACTAACATGTGAGACCTGGATCCAATTTCATGACTCTGCTTACCGTAAGCAAAAAACGACGCTTATGGAAGCAGAGAATTACGTGCTTACGTCAAGCGTATTTCAGGGGTTAGCAGAGAATTTCGGCTTTTTCTCGTGTGTACTTCACGTAACTAGGCATTCTTCGCTTACACAGCTAGCGCACAAATTCGACGCTTGCAAAATAAGCGGAGAATGGTGACCGTAAGCATGGATTTCGGCAGTAACCAGAGCCATGTAATTAGTGGGCTCATTTGTTTAAATGAGGGGTAGTTCACTTTATACACTAAGTTGTGAGACCCAGGCCCAAATACATGGCTCTGCTTACCAAAAGCAAAGAGTCAACAGTTACAGAAGCAGAGAATTTGGTGCTTCGTCAAGCATATTTCAGGGGTTAGCAGAGAATTTTGGCTTGTGCGAGTGTGTACTTCACGTAACTAGGCATTATTCGCTTACACAAATAGCGCAAAATTCGACGCTTGCAAAATAGGCGGAGAATGGGTGACTGTAAGCATGGATTTCGGAAGTAACCAGAGCCATGAAATTGGGCTCATTCATTTAAATGAGGGGTAGTTCACTTTATACACTAAGTTGTGAGACCCAGGCCCAAATACATGGCTCTGCTTACCAAAAGCAAATAATCAACACTTACGGCAGCAAGTTCCGTGCTTACGTCAAGCGTATTTCAGGGGTTAGCAGAGAATTTCAGCTTGTGCGCGTGTGTACTTGACGTAACTAGGCAATTATTATAGTCATAGTTTCGCGGCACTTTTTGATTGAATTGTTTTACGCTTATCCTAACCGTAAAAATGTAAACGTTTAACCGGTTGATCGGTTGGTTAACCGTGTAACCGCCACAGGCTTTGTATACATGCTAACTTGTGAGACATGTTCCTCGATAACGAAATTTCGAGTAAAAAAATTGTTAACACATCTGCGGTTGTGATCAAAAACATTGCCTCTTCAGTGCAACATTATTTGGCTCTGCACAATCATCCTGCAAATAAATGAGCAAATGCAATCGAATTGTTGTGGAACGCTCCTAGCGTTCAATGTTTCTTGCATTTAATACCTCAAGCACAGTTTTCATATAACAAAGACTATGAGCCTGTTTGGAAACGATAATTATGTGCATTTCAAGTTCTTTTCAGGTATAGACTCATTGAGCATTGAAGATTGAAATTGGGTTACCTTGACCCCATGTTAACCTTTACTTCGGGGTCAACCAGAAGTGGGACCATATCTCAAGAACTACACAATCCAATTCCATTTCTTTTCAGTTATTAGATCCTTTGAACATTGAAGATTGAACTTGGGTTACCGTGACCCCATGTTGACCTTTACTTACGGGTCAACCGGAAGTGGGACCATATCTGAAGAACTAAACACCCGATTTTCAATTTCTTTTCAGTTATAGACCCCTTGTGCATTGAAGATTGAACTTGGGTTTAATCAAAGCACAACAAAACGGAACAGCTTTGTGTTTGTCCACAAACACTTAACGTCTAGTTATACATTTGTTTCTGCCTAAATTCCCCTAGCATGTGTACACTTTTTGTTTACTCCTAATAACCAAATTATTTAATATGAAAGAACTAAATCCTATATCAAATTCAAGCTTAGTACATAAACTTAACACAAAATTTAATAATTGTTAAAATTCTTAATTATTTAGTAACTGTTCAGCAAGATGAATATTTAATTAGCAAACCTTGTTTAGACCATCTCTCAAAAAGTATATCGCCGATCGTCAAGATTTTTCCAGTTTTACACTTCTGAGATACTGTAGATGTGTTTTTTGTCCTAAAATAACGAACAACGTCACTATGACATCATTTATTTAGCTTTTTCACTCTTGTACAAAACATATGGAAAAAGTGAAAACAAACCCGACTTCCAGAAACATAGTTATTAGGTTAAGCTCAAAACACATGTCCTAGCTTACAGAAATCTTTCATAAATTAACTTAGATTTTATTGACGGTCTACTTAAAAACACAACTTATTCAAACAATGTCAGTAGAACAATCTTGGATTCCTAGCCAAAATTCACGGAATGGGTACAGCGTAAAATTAGATTTGTAATGTCGAAAAATTGATTTTTTTTTTGACAAATCAAGTCCAAGTCCAATTTATGACCAGTGTTGTTGCGTATTTTGTATATAGTACATAGAGTCCTTACGTACGCTGACTTACACGAGTCTAAGTTAATTCACAAGATTTGTGAAGACTTGTCTAGCTCTTTGCGTCGTGTGTATCAACGAACGGAGCGTGAATGCGACAGCGTGAATGTAAACAACAACAAAACAAACAGACCGAGACGACGTGCGGGTGTAGCAGACTTGTTTGCGTTGGGGGCCCATTCACCTGAAAACCACACATTTTAGAGTTTATATGCGATGGCATTAGTTTTCGGTAAATCACCGTGTAGCAAAAAAAACCTTGGTGAAAACAAATCGGATTTCAAGAAACATAATTTTTCAATTAAGCTCAATTTTAACGTCCTAGATTACACAAACGTTTCTTAAAACAAGAAAGATTTTATTGACGGTCAGTTTAAAAGCATCAAAGCTTATAAAAACATTGTCAGTAGAAAAAAACAACAAAATTCTCAGGCAAATTTAATGCCATGGGTACTCTGCCTTTGGTTTTGACCCTATTACAAGCTAGACCATAAATAGTACTAGGGTTGAACATGAGATAATAACTCACGTTTTCAATTCTAAAGGATAACAGTGGGTTGTCGCCACAACAACCCCCGTACATTCAGCGAACCATAAATCAGGGCACAATTAACCTGATCAATACAAAATTTATGTTTTGAGGCATCAGACAGCATAATGAAACCGAATTTAATGAAAATACCAATGGTGAAACCATGAGCGCAATGGTTAAATGTACATCATAAAGTCTAGACTCCGAAGTTGTATTTTTAGTGTGCTTCATTGAGTCACACAATAAACCATAGAAAGCAGTCACGCAACACGGCACTTTTTTACATAAGTTACGAGTATGGGATCAAAGTTGTCCCAATACAATGTCTTTGAACGAAAACCATGAAAATTCAAAAAGTTCATCTTTTGGTGTAGATTTAACACACGGCCTAAATTCAGCCAAGATAAATCCATTTACTTTACATCGGGCAAACCGTTTTTACTGCTTTCCCGTTTGATGATGTAGTTTATTCAAAATGCTGCGTAGTGCATGAGCAGTAGTTAATTTTACGTACACTTTAAGTACTAAAAAACTTATGAGACCTGTTCCTTTATATTGCAGGGTTATTTCGCTTTATGTACTAGTTTGTGAGTCCTAATCCTTGATATGAGAGGTTGTGCGCTTTGCGTACTAACTTGTGAGACCTGTTATTTGATATGAGGCTTAATTCATTTTACATACTAACTTTTGAGAGCTGTTCCTTGATATGACAGGCAGTTTACTTTGCATACAAAATGCGAACTAACTTATGGGACCTGTTTTTTATAATAAAATACAGGGTTATATCGCTCTGCATACTAATTTTTGAGATCAGTTCCTTGATAAATGATATGGGGTTGATCACTTTACGTACTAACTTGTGAGACCTGTTCAGTTTTAGACTCAGTATCAGAAGGTTAAGAATCGAGAAGAATTTGTCTTGCTCTCAGCGCAGCGTCGTGTCCGCTCAGATTTTATCGGTATTCAGATTTCAGCGCAGCGCGAACGTAGAAAATATAACGCCGTGTTGTGGGACGAGACGATGTTGCCCGCGTGGCAAACTTGTCTGCGCTTGGGTCCCGTTAACCGGAAAACGATGTTTTAGGTTTCTTATGCAAACGCATTACTTGAAGCTGAATCGTGAAGGAAACAAGGCTACCCACTCGCCTGAAACCACGTTTTAAGGTTCTTGTGCGTACGCGTGACTTTGGGAAATCACTGTCTAGCAGACAAAACACTTGCTGGGGATGCAATAGGGCAAGTGTTAGAGCTGAGTGGGGAAATAATGTATTCAAAAGTGAAATTACCTTTTCCATGGCTATAGGGTCAGTGTTGGATTTGGGGTCAAAAGCCAAAATTAACACTAACTCATATCCCATAAATTATTTACTATTCATGCCATACGAAAATAACATACTCGATCGGTATTAAAGGGCACACAAAGTTTTACAATTTTGATTTTAATACAACAGCATTTAGCTTTAAATTAACATAAAAACGACCGTACATGGGTGAATACACCTGCCTGAGATTTTGAAGTTTAGACGGCATACACATTTTATGAATGAACGTCGAAATGGTACTATCATTCAAGCGTCTTGTGATGAATCATTGAGTGATGTAGTGTTAAGTGTATTTAAAGAAACTTCACCTTCTTTATCAACAAGCATAATGCTTACGAGTTAGCGAAATCGTTTACGAATAAGCAAAAGTCTGCCACGCAAATGCTCATCGGATACCGACATGTGTATGTATATAATAGTGCATGTCCATGCACATGTTAATCCGCTGAAATGTTTTGTACGTTGAGCTGCCAACTGACTAATTGCGAGAGTCGAATGAGATTAATTTCAACAAGTTGGCGCATTGGTAGCGATAGCCCCCCCCCCCCATCATTTTCAAGAGTGTATTTATGTTACAAGCAAACTAATTCACTCTGACTTCACTTCGAAAGAAAACAAATAATTATGTTTCAAACTGCTTCCCAACCAAAACTACATGTATAGTATACATGTAAATGCAATATAGTGTTAATGGCCTCAAGTTTTTACCGTATTACAAATAGCTAGACGAGAAGAGTACTATGGTCGAACATGAAATAACAACCCACGTCTTCGGTTCAAAAGTTCAACAGCGAAAAGTTACATTCAGCGAACCGTGGTTAACAATTGGTCACAACTAACCTGATCAAAACAAAAGTTATCTTTTGACGGTTTCAGACAGTACAATGAAACCGAATTTAGTGACAATACCAATGGTGAAACCATCAGCGCACTGGTGAAATGTACATCATAATGGGTTTACACTTCAAGGTTGTTTGTTGTGTGGGGTACAGTGTGTCATACAATAAACCATAGCAAGCAGTCATGCCACAAGGCAATTTTTTATAAAAGTTACGAATATGGGAGTGCCCCCATACAATGCCTTTTGAACGGAAAGTCAAAAAAAAAAAAAAAGTTTATCTTTCGGTGAAGATTTAACATAGCCTAAATTAAGCCGAAAGAAAATCCATTGCCTTTACGTCGTGCAAACCGTTGTTACTGTCTTTCCGTTTGAGGATGTAGTTTATTCAAAATGCAGCGCAGTGCATGAGCAGTAGTTCACTCCACGTACACAAGGGGTTGTTCGCTTTTCGTACCATCTTGTGAGACCTGTTCAGTTTTAGACTCAGTATCAGAATGAAGGTTACATAATGTAGGTTTAGGTTTTGATAGGCACATTTCAAGTTAAAATAAGTGCATGCCACAGGCGGACGGTCTTCTACCTCGTAGTCAGTCACATTTTAAAGTTCTGGGGCGCTAATCAAAACAAAAGTAATTGGAACAGCTTTGTGTTTGTTCACAAACACCTAATGTCTAGTAATTATTGTATCCGTTTTAAAATTCGGAATTAAGGGAGGGCGCACCTGCTGCACCCAAATTCACCACTGGTTACTCATTCAGCACACCCTGTTTAAGATAACTTTGATTGAAACACATGTTGCGTGGATGGAAATTTTATTTTATCTATTTTCATAAACCGTGCGACTTACATTTCTGCAAGCTTGTTAGAGAGTCTGTCATTCAATTTAGTGGGACAACCCCCAGGAAAAATGACAAAATGTGGCGTGACCTCTATTTAAAACTGATTATTTCAGTCCAAATGCACTTTTTTGAATCAAAAAAGTGCCCTTATTTTCTATTTACTATAATTAAAAAGAAATTATACTTTTTAAAAAGAGGGTCATATAAACTTTACATTGCCAAGCGACTTTGTACAAAAGTACTTTCCCGAAACAGAGGAAAACGTCTCACGGGTGCATGAATTTTAAGGGACATCCCCGTGTGTTAAACATATCGCTGTGAAAAGCGTTAAGCAGATGCATGCTAGTTTTTTTAAATGCTTTGTAAAAGCCTCTGAGAGAAATGCAAAGTTAAGTTTTAACAAGCTAACATTTAGAGCAAAAACCAGAATTTTTAAAAAGGATGGCGTTTGTGGCATGCTGTATTGCTTACGTCTCGACAGCGCTCATTTTTCATGGAGATCAATTTGAGCAGGTAGGCCTAATGGTGCTTAACAATTTTCTGCTAAAAGCACAAATATGCAGGATATAGCCTACTAGTCACAGATGGTATATAAGACCCTGTATTTTAGATGGTAACCTTATTCTGGTAATTGTTATGCTTAGGCAGACCTAGTTTTCGTGGAGCTCTATGAAATTGGGCTCATAGCCCCGTAGACGGTCTCACTTTTAGGAGTAGAACTATCTAAGAAATTTGAAAATCAGCAATTTATTTCTATCGCGTCTGCTTCGCCAAAATTGTTTTTATAAACTGGAAAATAACAGTTGTTTGAAACCACTTTCCAATTTTATATCGCTCCGCCACCATAGAGTCTAACTGGGAGTAACACTGTATGATTTGCTTAGCACACATAAAACAACTCGGCCCAATTTCTTGGCTCTGCTTACCGCCGAATCCTGCGCTAGCTGTGTGAGCGAAGAATGCCTAGAAATGTGGAGTAAGCACGCGCACAAGTAAAAATGCCCTGCTAACCCGTGAAATACGCTTGACGAAAGCAAATAATTCCCTGCAGCCATAAGCGCCGGTTCTTTGCTTACAGTAAGCAGAGCCATGAAATTTGGCCCTGTTGCTTCTTATACATGAATGTGATGGTTTACTATACTCCTGTGTATAGTGCTAGTAAAGATACTATTATTGACACTATAATGCCACTGTTAACATAAAATACACATGTGTTGACAAAATACTTCAGTGTAGCTTGTCAGCTGGGCCCACTTTCATGGCTCTGCTTACCGTAAGCAAAAAATCGTGGGAAAAAAGCGAGGACACAAAAAATACAGAGGAATCCAATGTGGTAACAGCATTGTTCCTTTTGTGTTCTTTTATTCTGCTGTACACTCTCTGCTGATAATACCATGTCATACACACGGACGGAGATACATTGTATAACTACAAAAATTATACACACGCAGCAAACAACGAAAGTGCAAGAGCGATATAGCAGCAGTAGTAGCTGAACTACGTCATTTTGGACCAATCATAACACAGATATGGAAAGCTTACGTCACCGCATGTCCATCCAATAAAACAATGTAAGACAGGTGCCTGTCTTGACAAGAGACCAATCTAACTAGACTTAACCATAGTTGTATGTGTGTCACTCGAACGCTGCGTGGTTTGGCATGCCAGTCCAACATGATTAGCTGAGCCCCAGAGCACTGCTTCTCTAGTCAAGTCGTGAAGTTAAGTCACTGTTTCAAGATGGCGGTTAAATGTTACGTCACGGAGAAATAAAACAAAATGGTAAATGTGGGTTGTTACCAATATTATGCCAATCAGTAAGATACTAACTATTAATTACACTATTATACAAGTTATGTTGATAAATAAAAATGACATGAACATGAACAGCCAACCCATTTTATGTGCCCATCACGTCGTCGCCTCGTTGACATGGGATAACCAATATTAATTTGACGAATCAATCGACTAGAAGCGTTTGATTGAAGCACAGACCACATATACGTGATTGAAATTGCAAATTGATTACAAGTTTGCCTCAGAACTTGTGCCAAAACTGAGTTAAGCCGAACAGACTAAAGCCCTGCAGCCGATTTCACGAAACTTTACGCCATGGCGTAAGTCTACTTGCGCAACGTTTATGGCGTAAGTTGCGCCACTAGTTTAAGATCGATTTCACGAAAGTTACGCCACATCTGAAAGTGGCGCAAGTCTGAAAGTTGCGCCACAAAAATGGCGCAACTTACGCACTCGATTTTGATGGCGTAAGTCAGTATTTTATTGCGCAAGTTAAAAAATTGCCAACGACACAACGTGTTTTGCCCGGGAGGCTACGCGATCCTTGGGCAGCGACGTTTATATTTCAGTGTTTACCGAAAGATATTGCACTTTCTTCTCTTTAGCGGACTCAAAACAAAACAAAACACGTTCGTCGGCCATTGGTTTTTAAGTTATTTGTACTATTGAATTTTTTAAAACGGTCTTTTTTGGAGGAAATAAACGGCTAAATCGGCAACAATTGTGGGGTAATTAAAACTGGCGATCGTCAGTTGTAAATGCAACCATAAATACAGTTTCAGAACACTGTCGTCTCATGTTCTTTATTTGTTTATAAAGAATGCATCGGTGGCGATAAACAGCCCAGCTTATCATTCAAGAAATCAATCCTGAATTATTCATTTCACTTGTAAACTTTATTTCAACTCCCATGACAAAACAAAATCAATACTTTCATACAAGTTCAAATAAATCAATAATTTAACAAATTTTCCATTTCACTTATGAACATTATTTTATTTTTCCTTCCATACGTACAAAACATCTATACTTTCAACTACAAAACAGACAAGTTTTTTAAGGAAACTGTTTAAATGTACCTACATTTATTTGAGCAAAATATTATACAATTTATTACTTCTTTTTTTGTTCAGAAAACTTAATGAATCAATTCAACGCCCCCCAAAAAAAAAAAATATATATATATATATATTAAATAAAGAATTGTTTCAAAACTACATGAAGATTTCAGCTAAGTTCAGCTGTCCAAAAATGAATTGTAATGGGAATCACAAAGTTTGTCTTTAAAGCATTTCAAAAGAATCTAACAAACTATTTAAAGAAAATGGTTTTCATTTTGTTTAATTAAGTTGACAGGATTTGGTGTCATTAACCCCCCCAACTAAATTCATTGTGGAGTCAAGGGTGGAGGCCCCTGGAAATGGTCAAACTTGCTTATGATATTGGAAAACATATTGATTTTTGGGTTTTCTAACTTATAGTTACATGTATAACTAAATTATTTATAACTAACAAGCTTATTAGTCATCATGGAATATTGGCCCATAGTAGGCAGCCCTTAGTTTGATTTCATTAAATGAACTGGGTCTTTTAAAATTAAACTTCCAGTTTGCTGTGAAAATACATGTAGGATGACTCTGAAAATGACACAGAGATCTCCTTGAACACCACTTCATCTTTTTCTTCATCTCCTTGACATCTTCAATCTCTCATGACATCTAATAAGGGATGTGGAGCTGCATCCTGAATATTACAGGGAAACAAGAACTTTAATTGAGTTGTCTTAAGTCACTGTGCATATGTTAAGCAAAAAAGATAGGTCTACATGATGCATCAAACCATTTTGTGCTGTTGATCTTCCCATAAGAAAATGACTTTCTTTTTAAATGAAAGTTTTGATATGAGTTGAACCTATCATTTGCATTGAGATTTTCAGAAAAATAGGTAACATGTTTTGTTTATTTTTAGCAACAGCATTAATCATCCTTTTATTGGTTTAATATAAATATTTAAATTTTACCTCTTCACACCTCATGAATAAATAATATTCTTCTCCCTTGATATCATGGAAGTCAAATGGAGTATTTTGAAGGAAACCAACCAAGAACCAAGAAGACACTGGTATCAAGCCGGTTGAATGTTTTTCATGTTTGCATACTCTTATTGACATGAAATTAATTTCATATGGATCTCTCTCTCTCTCTCCCTCCCTCTCTTGTGTTTTTGAAGTGTAGCTTAATCTAAACATAAAATGAGAACAATTAAAAAAATTAAGGTGATAATTTCAGTGGATAATCGTTGACAAATTAGTGTGGGATATGGTGGTTGGGTTTGTAATAGTTAAGTCCAATTTTCCAACCGGCTATTTCACAAGATAATAAATAAATAAATAAATAAATGAACTTATAAAATAAATAACGTTTTAAGAACAATTAAATAAGGGGAAAAATAGTTGCAAAGTGACAGCAACATTCAATTATTAATCAATTTGAAAAGAAAAAAACCCACCACCATGGTTTAAATTGTGCATTAGCAATCGTCGACATAATTATAGTTGACATAATTATATTGAGAATATTTTGCTGCCGAAATGTACAATTTTGAGTTTACCACTTCACTAGTCATGCTGTATTAGTAGTAGCCTAGTGCTTTACTTAAACTACGGTTCGATTTTATAATTGTTAATGTTATATTTTACCACTTGCCATGCTCGGTATTTTGTACTATTGACAATTGTCTGAAGTTCTCATTAATCCCCAAATATGTATTTTTATGCACGTTATACATGGTGTATATGCGTTATACTTCAAACAAATTTAAAAAGTCAACTAAGGCCACAGTAAGTAACACAATGATGTTGAAATAGTGTTGAGTTTGATACAAACAATACGGCATGTCCGCACTTATAAATGTCTATGAACACGTATCATCATCACACGATCGCACCAACATGACCAAACTCAGTCAAGTCCGCCCTTTCGTTCGACGTCAGTGTTTGTAAATTTGAAAACATTTGTCAGTTAAAAATAACATGAAAAGCAGCGAGTGTTTGATACTATTAATCGTTGAACTATTTAACTAGTCATTTCTATAACTATAAGTTTTAACGGACTTACGTGTCAAAATAAAGCATGTAAACGTAGTCAGTGGTGGTCCAAGTTGAGCCATCTTATTCCGTCACTGTATAAACATGTTGTTGTTGTAAAAAAGATCGTGATTTAAAATGGCCGCTCCGTTGCAGTTTTTTCCAGTGGATTCAGGCAACAGTCGTTGAAAAGGTTGATATTAGCCTCGTCCACGGTGTTTATTATTTATTTAGTTTATTAAAAAGTTGCGCAGCTACGGCAAGTTTCGTGAAATGCAACTTAAGGAAGTGGCGCAGCTGCGCAACATTTACATGGCGCAACTTTACGACATGGCGCAAGTTACGCACTACTTTCGTGAAATCGGCTGCTGTTCCAGAACAGAGTTCAAGGCAGGGTATACTTTGGGTAATTTGTCAAAGACCAGTATCTTCACTTGGAGTATCCCAACATGGGATTGTGTATACAATAACAAACCTGTGAACATTTAGGCTCAATTGGTCATCAAAGTTAAAAGAAAACACTGGAGGAAAAAATACCCTTGCAGGGTTGTCCAGAGATTTTGAAGTAGCAGGTGAAAAAATTTAAGTAGCCGGTTTTGTCAAAGGTCTGGAAATGGAATGAACGAGTGCGTACATCAAAGTGTTGTCCTTTAGGCGTGGGGTCCGGGGCCCTTGGGCGGGCCCCGGAAATTTTTGATTCTAGGTGCTCTCTGGTGCAATCTGAGCAATTTCTGGAGTCATCCATTGAATCATTTCTTTCTTTAAAAATCATCACATTTTTGGGGTTCTGCCCAGGATTTTTTCAGTGGCGGAAAAAAATGGGTGGGCGGGCGGGGGTGGGGTAGAGGCAGCAAAAGCAGGGTCGAAGGTCACTCACCAATATAAAATGAGGTCACAGCTGTTACAATACCTAGCCTACCATTTAGTTTGATGCAAAATATTAAATTTAAGGGGAAAAAATGCTACAGACAGGAACTGTGCTTTGTGATACATTGCAGTTATTGTATTCAGATATGCCTAACATGTGCAGGTCGGTCAAGCTTTCAAACAACTTCAACAAGAAGAATTTTGTTAACTTGTTTTTCAAATATAAATACTCCATTCCCACCCATTCTTAATGCCTTTATCAAGAGTTTTGTTGTGTGTTGCAGTCCTTCTGATTTAAAAATCACAGGCGTTTGAAAAAAAGCACACCTGGATTCTTCTATAGGCGTGTGATTTTTGTGGTACCCTGGTCACTTTAATTTAAAGTCAGTTTTCTTAAAACTAAACAGCGGGTAGTGATGTACTTAAAATAACATGGCAAGAGATCTTGTGAAGGTAGAATTGGTTGTACACTGGACACTTTATCAACAAAATCTCCCATGATTGATACTTTATATTTATTAAAACACTCAAAGAAGCGTACAATTGTCGAAGCTAAACAAAAAATGGGAAAACAAATCCGGAAGTGAAGTTCGCAAACTTGCGTTTTTGAACGATCTTTTTCCCTAATTTCTGCCCTTAATAATACTGTTTTCATCAACAACCATTTCCATGGATTCGTGAATAAAGGATCGCTTGTTTAAAATCGCTTCTTTTGCAATACATTTTCGATTGAACGATCGGTCGACGAAGCACATTGGGGAAAATTGTGCGGCGAGAGCGATGTGTTAATGAGTACGAGGTTACAATTTTGTAAAAAAAAACACAGAAAGGAGGTCGCGAATAGACTCCACCGCGCGTCTTCTAACCCCTGGAAAATCGAGTTGTGTGTTTCCCTACTCGCCTACGTATTGTAGTATGGGACATTGAGGAGAGAGCGAGACTAACAACGTGCATGCTTGTTTTAGAAATGTTTTAGAAATTAACGATGGCAGGTAGTAAATACCAGCTGGATATCTTGAATTTACCGGTAGATTTTCTTTTAAAAACCTACATATTAAATTAAATAATTAATACTTTGGCAAAAAATTAATTTGGCATTTAAGTTAATTCACAAAATTTGACGATGTGCACAAAAATGAGGTTTAGGGTCGGCACCATAAGATTTTATTTTATATCGTTTTTTTGAATAAAAAGATACAGGGTCGGCGTGATTTTCTAGGGACGGTCGGGTAACCGGATTGTTTTAATTTATTTTCTTATAAATATTTCTTTTTCATTCATACAGAACTTTAGCTCGGGGGGAACTGGGGGGAATTGAAAAAAAAAAAAAAAAAACGGGGAATATTTTTTTTTTTTAAACACGGAAAAAAGTAGCCGGCAGCAAGGGACCGAGTAGCCGGCGAAATCGCCGGCTGCCGGCACTTCTGGACAACTCTGCCCTTGTTGCATAGTTGTTTGCTTTTAGATGCCTGAGCAAGGCTTTATGCCTGAAGCTTTTCTCATGTTCAAATTTTGGGGTGAAAATTTACCTATTTCTCTAAAACTACATTACTTCAAAGGGGGTCCTTTCCCACAATGTTTTATAACATATATAGCTCTCCAGTGCCCATTATATGGTCATTAGCCTGTGGAGTAATCACTAAAAGTACACCCTGCCTGTAAGCCATATCATATCAAGCAGCTTTTGCTACGGTCGTCTGAGAATCGGATTTTTCGGCGTTTCGGCTGTGGTCAATACCGAAGCCATTAATTCGGACACGGTCCTAGTCTACATCATGATGCTCTCTGATAAGTTGTGCCTCTATGGTTGGATTGAAAGAGGAGGCACTGGGGCTTTTTATACAAAACAAAATGGAGGCCACTAATGAAAATTTAAAACATATCTCTTAACGTTTATAGGAGTTGTGATCCATTGCTGAATTCTTTGCGACTGGTGCGTTTAAAACTATTTATTTATTTAAACATTTAAATAACGTACGTCACTTGTCATCCATTTGAAATCCATTTTTTTCATGTTAACTTCCCTTAAAGTCTTGATAAACATTGTCATGAGGTACATGAGTTCCTGTTACAGAGTCCCAGTACAGAGACGACAAAAGTTGGAAAGGAAATCAACATAATACAGATGAAAACCACAAGGGGAAATGTGTAACGAGATTTTCTAAGTTTGGCAAGAGATGCAGCTTCACGCAGCTTGTTGGACCGTCGTACGATTCTCTTTTCCATGGACAACTTGTTGCTCACAATAACACGGCGAGGAAGATGGCGTCTCACCAGAATCAAAATCCGAATGCAAATTGAGATGATTATGGCGAAAGGCAACGCAATGTAAACGACGATATCAATCCACACGATAAATGCTGAGCCATAGCCCGCTGTGTAAGTACACCAGCCGTAGATGTCAGGAGAAAAACCACCGTTTACAGCGATTGTTCCTCCATAAATTGCGGGTGCTAAGCTGGTGAGCCAAACACAAGAAATGGCCGTGTAAACTCGTCTTTTTGTTACGTTGGACCTGTGCCATAATGGCAACTCGATGGCCAAGTATCGTTCAATGGTGATCCCTAAAAGGGACTCGAGTGATGCCAATGCGAATAATCCAAGAAAGAAGATACCAGCCACACACACTGATTGCTGGATAGTTTTATCCTGTACAACGAGAACCAGCATCTTCAACGGGATGACTAAAACACCGATTCCCAAATCGGCAAGAGTGAGCGAGGCCAGGAAGATGCGAGTCACTGTCTTAATACCTGATGTGGCACGTCGGAGGACAACCAAGCAGAAGATGTTACTCAAGATGATCAGAACGGAGATAACGCCGAGTATTGCAAGACGACCGGTGTGAGAAGCTTCAGACACACCCATAATGCTCCACAATGTCCATGGTAAAAGAAGAGAAAGAGCTGGTTGTTTGTGATCGACTGATCCTTAAACACACATTATCACTATGACGCACAAGTACACCTGATGGACGGTTATGGCGTTGACGTAGTGGTAATCCTCCTGACAACCTCGAGTCCAAATGGATAGGGTTACGCAAGAATAGACACTTTGATAACAGTTAACACGCAGAAGTAGTTGACATTGTAAAGTCTCTGTTTGAAATTTTCATTCTCTTGCTCTTGCATCACACTCCAGGGTACCTTATGAATAATTGAATAATAGGCCTCCACTGTATATTTTTGAAGCACACAAAATTAATCTGTCAATCGTGAAGAACAGGGAAGTACATAATGGTTTGGTTTTTAATCAAAGATCGTGTAGCTCAGTAGGCCCAACTCAGATGCGGGACCGTGTCAGTGAGCAGATCTTTTGATGCAACAATAGATCAGCGCAGACAATGAGCATTGCTATTATTGTAGTCTTGGTTCCAATACCTTCGCATGGATCAATTCCAACAACAGAATGAGATACTATCCATCGTTGGTAGTTCGCACCGAAATGGATCAATTCAAACAACATAGGGTGTCACTATCCTTGGTTCGATTACCAGCTTTACTACAGTCGTCAGCCTCGCCGATGGGTGCACCACACTAAATGGACAAATATTCATGCGCCAAGCTCATTATCATAATTTGTATACCCACATAATTTTTTTTAATTATAACGTTTTGGGGGTCGTGCAATTATTAGAATGTGTAATTATAAGAATCTATCACAACCTGGGGGTTCTGTGTTTCAACTTTTGGGGAGACTTAATAAATCTAGGCGTTTAAGTTGGCCCTATTTTACTTGGCAAGTGGAGAAGTGCTTCGAGAAAACTGGCAGCTAGTAGGTTTGGGAAAAAGTTCTTTTTCGGGAGTGTTTTTTTTCTGGGGTTGCTAGCAAAAATTCCAAACGGCTGACCTGCCAAAAAATTAAAAGAATTAGTTTAGTTGTCCGAAAATATGTCTGATTGGTTTTCAAGAGGCTGAGAGACTTAAACGATACGTTGATTATTTTTGAATATTTATCATTTAGCATTGGTTCCTATAGGAGTTTATTAAGTGTGGTGCGCCCCGATGAATTCAAGAACGAAAAGTGCGTCCTTTGTCGGGTTATCGCGAGTATTTGTATAGACCTTTCTTTTGCAACGTCATAGCCCAAGTTTTTGCCAAACCAGGTTGGAATACTATAGAAAGCCATAAATGCAAAACAAAAACAGATACCTTCAGTTTGTAACAATGTTACACAGATATTCAAAAATAGTGTTGAATTTATTAGAAAAAAAAGCAACCGATCATGGGAGGTATTTAATAAGAAGCTTGCCGAAAATGTTGAATTTGGTTCAAACATCTGCTAACGCGATTGAATGTTTTACTAACATTTTACTAACATTCGGCGGTCCATGCCAACCAGCGCTGTTTGTTTATCAACAATGGAAAGGTCTATAAGGTAGTTACGTGTATAAGTAAGTAACGTCTTGGACCAAGAGTACATGCGTTGCAGTGTCGTTTACCTAACCGGACTGAAGCTAGCCGCGTATTGGGCCAGATTTCCCACCCGCGTATTCAAGGGCCGGCCAGCCGCGTATTCAGGAAAACTAGAATCCATGCAGTAAAAGGCGGTAAAATTTCCAGTTCCTTTTTTTGGTGCTTTTAACGAATTTTTTAATAATCTTGCTTTATCTGTATAATTTTTTTTTTAATTATGTGTAACTAACATTGACAATGACAAGACTCGTAGACCAAATTAGCTCATTTAGCTGCATAATTAGTGAGTAATTAGCCGCCACAATTAAGACCTCATCATCAGGACCATATTACGCAACTGCTAAAAAACTTGCACTCACCCCAAAGTAAATGTACCCTTCATGTTTCCAAAATCATGGAATTTTATTCCATAATCCGATAGACCATACCACTGGGCACACTTAATTTTGGAGGGGGCTAATTCGGATCACTAATTAATACCTAATTAGCCGCTACAATACACGCCATTTTCGACCATACGTTAATGTATAGCACTTGTCACAAATACTTACTATTTTGACTGCACTCACCGTAAAGTAAATGTACCCTTCATGTTGCAAAAAATATGGAATTTTATTCCATAATCCAATAGACCATACCACAGGGCACACTTAATTTTGGAGGGGGCTAATTCGGATCACTAATTAATACCTAATTAGCCGCGACAATACACGCAATTTTCGACTATACGTTAATGTATGGCACTTGTCACAAAAACTTACTATTTTGAATGCACGCGCCGTAAAGTAAATGTACCCTTCATGTAGCAAAAAAGATGGAATTTTATTCCATAATCTGATAGACCCTACCACTGGGCACACTTAATTTTGGAGGGGGCTAATTCAGATCACTAAGTAATACCTAATTAGCCGCTACAATATACGCCATTTTCTGTGCTGTCTAGTGTAGTGTTGTGTTGACAACACAAACAGCGGGCAAATTTCCTGTCACAACTTTTTAACCGTGTTTTCCTCCCCCTAAGGTTTCAAGTATGTTTGAATTGATATTACACTGTTTTTGACACAATTTTGTTCCCAGATTTTTTAAATTGAAAATCACAATTTTACGCTTGTAACCTTTTGAGGCTGTCAATATTGACAATATTTTACATCTTAAGAAAGATCTTGGATGAGTGAAGAAATATGCAGAGATTTTTGTCAATCTCTTTTTCTCTAGAGTTGTTTGACTAGATGCAAACTCAAATAAGTTAGCACCAATACAAAATGCAACAATTTGAAGAAGTTGAAAATTATTATGACGTCACCATGACGTTTCAGCTGTCACGTGACATCAAAATTTGTTCTCATGAAATTTTTTATTATTCAAACAAACATGCCATGAACGTGGGGTTTCTGTTAATGACTTTGATACAATTTGTAGATCGTGTCAGTCTTTTATTTGTTTGTGGCGTCATCAGGATGTCACCAAACGTTTTTTTTTCCTTTTGCGTACCAACCGACGGAAGAATTATAGGCCAAATGACAATGACAGGTTTTGTGTGTACGAAATTATTGGTACAATGAGCGTGGGTAAGGGAGTGTATCATGAGTCTCATAAAACCGACTGATAAAGACCCCCGTTACGCGCACACTGCAGCTATAGGCCCTGCATAAAATGACTACAAAATCGCGGCCTCGTGGGTTGAGTCAGAGTGGCCCAAAACATTTTATGCGTTTGTTTAACAAAAAAGGTACCTCTTGATTTAATTTCAACAATGAGTCCTGAGAAAAGAAGAGGAAGCGTGTCTTCCAAATTACAATTTCAGTAGACCTGTTCTTAGTTTTGGTATTTGTTTTTATTTATTTTACCTCAAGGTTGAATGGTCTTAATCGCATGTTTATGTGCAGTTTGTTTATGGGGTAAAGTATATACATGTACAATGTATATTATGTACATGTAAAGCAAAGCCTAGTACTGCACAAGTTAAAGGAGTACGCTAAGTTTTATATATTGAACAATTTATTTTCAACGTTCTGGAACGTTTCGTATATTACAGAATAGGAAGGCTACATTTCCTTCCTTTCCCTCTTGGTTTGTATTGATTCAAACATATGACATACTGCTTGTAATGTAATGACTATTTATAACTATATCAGTCTTTGTTTAATTTGTGCATCGAGTAGGAAATAAAGTGAATTGAATTGAAAAACTGAAATTGAGAAGTGCATTCATTTTTATTCAATACTTAGGGTAAAGCTACCGCATATTATTTTGTGTATAGGTACAAATGTATTGGGTTTTCATTAATGATGATCCGAATTAAGTATTTGTGGCAAGTGCCATACATTAACGTATGGTCGAAAAGGCGTGTATTGTAGCGGCTAATTAGGTACTAATTAGTGATCCGAATTAGCCCCCTCCAAAATTAAGTGTGCCCAGTGGTATGGTCTATCAGATTATGGAATAAAATTCCATCTTTTTTGCAACATGAAGGGTACATTTACTTTACGGTGAGTGCATTCAAAATAGTAAGTATAGTGTAAATGTGCCATACATTAACGTATTGTCGAAAATGGCGTATATTGTAGCGGCTAATTAGGTATTAATTAGTGATCCGAATTAGCCCCCTCCAAAATTAAGTGTGCCCAGTGGTATGGTCTATCAGATTATGGAATAAAATTTCATACTTTTTGCAACATGAAGGGTACATTTACTTTGGGGTGAGTGCAAGTTTTTTAGCAGTTGCGTAATACGGTCTTGATGATGAGGTCTTAATTGTGGCGGCTAATTACTCACTAATTATGTAACCCAATGAGCTTATTTAGTCCTACGAGTCTTGTCATTGATATGTTAGTTAAAAATAATGAAAAAATTATACTTTTAAAGCAATATTTAAAAAAAAATCGTTAAAATTAAAAAGAAAAGGAGACGGAAATTTCACCGCCTTTTACTGCATGGATTCTTTTTTTCCTGAATACGCGGCTGGCCGGCCCTTGAATACGCGGATGGGAAATCTGGCCCAATACGCGGCTAGCTTCAGTCCGGAGTTTCACACTAGTAAATAAACAGACCATGTGCTTATTGGGTCGACTGAGGTCGCTCCGGTTTCGTTGCATTGTGTCCGTCATGTTTGTTGATTTGACATCTAAACTAATAAGGGTAAAGTTCTGTGGTATCATCATGCAGACAAACTCCCTCTTGTTGAGCGTGTGTGGTTCAAACATGGAGCAGGTCTATCCGTCGTCAGCAGTAGCGAAGGGTACAATTTTAGAGGGCACCGTTTTTGTAGGGGGCACTTTTGGTCAATTAAAAATGTACTTTCCGTTTTTGCATTTTTTTTTATAAACAAGCCCCTCTTCAGCCCTCTTGTCATGTCATTCGCATTTTTTTATGAGGTATTCTAACGTAGAGGTAAACACAAATACATTTTGTGTGACAAAGTGAAATGACTACATAAAACTTAAAGAATGTAAAATTTTAGTTTGTCGAGGGGGGGGGGGGGGACGGACATCAATGAGGGGGTACATGCCCCGTGCCGCCCCCACCTTAGTTACGCCACTGGTCG
Source organism: Pisaster brevispinus (assembly GCA_023634235.1). NCBI lineage: Eukaryota > Metazoa > Echinodermata > Asteroidea > Forcipulatida > Asteriidae > Pisaster > Pisaster brevispinus. Next base: position 18,033,601 of record JAMKCF010000011.1, read on the forward strand.
TCGGGTATTACTTTGAGAGAAAGTTTTTTAATTGTATATACTCCTAATGTTTTGCTATGTGTAACCCTAGTTTGCTTTATAGCTTTTAAAATAGTTCAGTGTTTTGTTGTGTTTCGTTCAGTTAAAGCATCCTTTCACTTGCACATGAAGTCTTGAATGCCCTATGGACAGTGACCTTTTCGTGAAATTGTGTCATGTTCCCATAAAGCTTAATCATAACCTGAAAAGTGTTCAGTCAATTATTTGTCCTCGTCGCTGCAAGTCAACCAAACGCTGATATTTATGGGATCAGTTTTACTAATAATAAACCTCTAGATAAAGTACCACCTCAAACTCCCCCGTCAAAATTTACCTGGATTTATGGGGCCTGACCTTTTTCTGGGTCGGGCTAGGCTGACCCGGAAAAGAGTAAAAAAACTGGATCTTAACTCAGATTCTTCGTCAGTTTGACCCATTTCTGGGACATTTTAGATTCCGGGTCCCATTGACCCAGAATTGAGTCAGTCCCCACGGGATTCGGATCTGGGTCACTGGGTTGTCTGTGTGTCTTTGGTGACGAGCATCTTGCCACTGCAGAGTTACCAGTTGCGATTCCCTCTGCTTCACTCCCGTTGTTACCGTGACACCTTTCTTTTCGGTCAATCCTCGAGGAGGCGCTTTGCCAACTTAAACAATCCGCCGTGTCAGGATTTGGGTAGAGAACATCGTGTTCAACCGATTTCATGTAATAGAACTTGAATGTTTTGGCAGTTTCAACCGTCTTTAATGTCAAGAAACTGACATTATTTATTTATTTATTTATTTATTTATTTATTGCAATATCTTTATACAGGATAAAAAGATCAGCAAAAGCTGTTTTACATCAATGTCCTGTTATACATTTTTTTAAAAGAAAAAAGAAAATCACAACGAAATCAACACACACAAAAAAGAAGAATACAAAAAAAGCTACTTGAAATACAGTTTCCTATATAAACGTTTAAAAATGCCAATGGAGGAGGAACTTTGAATGGAAGAGGGAATATTGTTCTAAACTTTAGCACCGGCAAACACAAAAGATTTTTTAAAGCACTCGACGTTATGTTTAGGGATAACAACATTAAGAGAGTCTGCATTTCTTGTGTTAATACCATGCCTATCGAAGTACATTTCTACGTCATTGCATAGTCGACTTGGAGCAAGCCCGTGAACACATTTTATAAAATAGACATGCTAAAAAGAAATCTCTTCTTTGTTCCACGGTTTGCCAAGATAAATGATTAATAAGGTCTTCACCACGAACGTTCTTATAATCAAAATTGTTGGAGACAACCCTGACAGCTCTTTTCTGCAGTCTGAGAAGTGCCCTTTTACTATTCATTGAACAATTTCCCCACACAGAACACGCATAATCGAAGCAGGGTTGAATGGTCGTTTTGTAAAGCGTGTCAAGTAAACGACTGTTAATTGTATGCCTAATCTACGGAGCTCTGGAAGTGCCATCCGACATGTTGAGATCCTGACATAATTATCTCCGGATGACGACATCCTAAACGCAAATAAGTCGACATACCGAGATAATTATCTCGGGATGACGACGTCCTAAACTAGGATGTCGTCTTGCTGTTATAATTTATCTCGGGATGACGACATCCTATAAGTAGGTTGTCGTCTTGCTGTGACAATTTATCTCGGGATGACGACATCTTAAAAGTAGGATGTCGTCTTGCTGTGATAATTTATCTCGGGATGACGACATCCTAAAAGCAGGATGTCGTATTGCTGTGATAATTTATCTCGGGATGTCGACATCCTAAATGTAGGATGTCGTCTTGCTGTGATAATTTATCTCGGGATGACGACATCCCAAAAGTAGGATGTCGTCTTGCTGTGATAAGTTATCTCGGGATGTCGACATCCTAAAAGCAGGATGTCGTCTTCTTGTGATGATTTATCTTTGGATGACGACATCCATAATGTAGGATGTCGTCTTCCCTACATAAATTATATCGGAATGTCGACATCCTCAAATTTGATGTCGTCTACCCTTTATAATGTTAAATGAGTGACGCCATCTTGGTTTTCGATTATTCTACGCCACATTGGATCACATCATGTAATCATGTCAGGCGTTTTGTTGGTAAGTTTACTACATTTTTAGCCCACTAAAATAGTATTGTTATGAGATGTTACACTTCACACACCAAAACACCACACAAATTGGCAGAAGGTTATAATTTAGTCGGGTGTTAAACAAATTCAAAGACGATGTTACAAGAAGCAGAGTCATGTACAGTACTTGTCATACATAAGACTGGCAAATTAAACGTTACGTTTTGGAAATAGGCATTCCATCCCATTAAAAATTAATTTACAATAATAAACCAAATCCCCAAATATGTCAATCAAAAAAGAAGCCAAGCATTTGTATTGCATTAAACTGATGAATCGACATTCTTCGAATATGTTCTCAATACGCAGGCGTTAATCCCGGGGAGGGGGCGTGGCCGTGGGATATATTCCTCACTTTTTGGACGGGGGATTTCCCATAGGATTATTCCCTAAAAATGGCCATGCAGTTTATAAAATAAGCAAACGCTACGAGTAAGTATGCAAAAGAAGCAATTATAATGATTCTCAGCTAGACACACATGTTATTAAATCCCTTCACCAGTTTAACACTTTGTATATTTTTCTTTATTCCAGATCATCCTGTTGAGTGTGAAATTGCAGACTGTTTCTGCACCAGATGTACCCTATACGGCTGCTGAAATAACGGGTCATAATAGTGTATCTAGGGAAGGACTGATAGCACACTACTTTATGAGTGGATATTCTGCTTATGAAATCATCGGATTTCTTTGTTTTCGTCATGACATTACAATCAGCCTGCGTCATTTACGCAGACTTCTTCGGCAACTTGGATTACGTCGTCGCGAGGACTCAGATCTTGAAGATGTTGCTGAAGTAATGGTTTCTGTGCTGAACGACACGTCCAGTTCTTTTGGGTATCGTTTCATGTGGCGTCTTTTGAAAACTCTCTACGACCTTCGGGTTTCACAGCATACTGTCAGACATTTATTGAAAGCCCTTGATCCAGAGGGTGTTCGACTGAGATCTTTGCGGCGGTTTAGACGCCGACATTACATTTCGAAAGGTCCCAACTATTTAATACACATAGATGGTTTTGATAAACTCAAACCTTTTGGAATATTATCAAATCATGCTGCCATTGACGGATTTTCAAGGCGAATCTTATGGATTTGTGTTGGACCTTCAAATAAAAATCCGAGTTATATAGCATACTTTTTCTTGGAGCTTGTTGAACGCCTGCAAGGTGTCCCTAAAATAGTTCGAGCAGATAGAGGAACTGAAAACTCATTAGTAAGAGACATTCAGACAGCTCTCCGTTTACACCACGCTGATTCATTCAGAAGAGGACGAAGTTTTATGTACGGTCGTTCCACAGCAAATCAGAGGATAGAGGCGTGGTGGTCAACGCTGAAGCGATTGAGTGGCCAGTTGTGGATTAACTTTTTCAAAGATTTAAGGGACATGGGAACATTTGATACCTCGAATGATGTTCATGTAGAATGTGCAAGATTTGCATTTACTTCATTGATACAGCGTGACTTTTCCAGACTAGCTGAAATGTGGAATCAGCATCGTATTAGACATCAACCCAATGTAGAGTGCCCAGCGGGCAAACCAGACGTTCTGTATTTCCTGCCTGAAGCTCATGGCACAAGAGACTATAAAATTCCTTTACATTATTCTTCAGAAGAGTTGCAGCAAGTAAAGGCTGAATATTGTGAGCCCTTCCCGGCATACGGATGTTCTCCAGACTTCATTGCACAGCTGAATGAATTGGTTGGAGATATAAATCGCTACACTCTTCCAAATACAATAGAAGAGGCATCTGATTTGTTTTGCACCCTCACTGATTTGTTTGAGTAAAAGCTTTGTATGAAAAAAACATTGATGAACCAATGTACTTATAAGAGCTCAAAACTACAAAAGTTTGTACAGAGTGCCGTCACAGACTATCGATGGTATAGAGAGTTTTGTCCGCATAACAATAATTGTGATGCCTTATTATTAGTTTTTGTAATTGTTATTCTAAAAGTCATATGATGATTATACCCAAATAACTAGGGCGCTGTAGGTCCCTACTCATCTTTTTGAAATGTTGACTTGGACGGTCCATGGACGGTCGTACATATAGACTTAGTTTCGGCGAAGATTATTCGCGTATTGCCTTCCAAAATTGCCCAAATGACCAAAATGACATGACGAAATAGCTGTAAAATGAAGCACATGTACTGGTTTCTCAACATGTTTGTACTTGTTTATGAAGCAATAAAGAATGAAAGTTCCAATTAAAATGATTTGACTTCTGAAGAAAGGTGTTAGTATATGTGTGCCACAGAAGCTATAGCACGTCTTTTTGCATGTTAATTTTTATTATATAACCGTTTTCATGTTTTATTCCCCAAACAATTTCATGTTGTGTTCTCAAAGCTAATTAAAATAGGGAAAATTCATCCATGACAGTTTTACCATGATGTATCAAAGTACTGTTTCCGAGAAAATACTTCACTTGCAGACAAACGGACAACATCCAGAAACTGTACACACAATGTCGAACATGAAAGCACATTGATTGACTGATCTACTGCTAGGCCTGTACAAAAAAAGTTAACATCATATAAAACGTTCTCTGATTGGTTGAGAAGCCAAAAGTTAAAACTTAATTGCCATAAAAAATCCTAACTAGAAATTACAGAAAGTGTTGGTATCGTTTACAGTACACTGATTTTATTTTTCATGTTTATTTTGAAATCGTCATTGTCTGTCAAAATGGTCGCGCAATTTGGCGGGCCTGCGCTAAAAAGGTTGGTCACTTGGTTGGTCACTTGGTTGGTCGTGTAAACAATAATTTGTCATGTCTTAGTCACATAACGACATACATTTTGTCATGCTGATGTAGTCTACCATTAAAAGTAGCCTTGCACCAGTTTTGATTCGTCCAGGAATGAAAACGATTAGATGCGTTGATTTTACTTTCGCATGCACCTAAACAAAATCACAAATTGACTAATTATTTGCTTTACACATAATGTTCACTTTGTTTGACGATTTTTTTTTCACCATGATTGACTAAATAAAGTTTTCAGTTAAATATTGTTTGAAAGCAACATTGTTCATAATTTTATTGACGTACTTTCTTCACGTGGGCCTAATAAGGGTTCTATTCTATACAACTCAATGGCATGCATTGTGTGTTCCCAACCCATGTCTATTCTATTTGTAAATATATCACAGGCACCTCAAAATTACCACAAAATGATCCGTTGGCTATTATAAGGAAAACTCCTGATCAAAAAACGGTCTGTAATTTTTTGGATAAAAGCGAGCCATTCTATACTATATGACTTAACAAAGATCGACTTCAACGAGGTGGTCATCATGTGCAAGCTTCCAAAGCCTACAACGGGAGGAAGCTGTGGCTGGTAAGTAGAGGGTTAAAGGTAAAGGTTTTGCTCCCTATCGTCGCATGAACATTGACATTTGCATTTACTCAGGGGCGGATCCAGGATTTTCAGAATGGGGCACAAACTTTGAGGATTTATACTGAACATTTTCAGTATTCCTAAAGTATCAATGCAGATGACCTAATTCATTTTTGAATGATAATCTAATGGATGAAGTTTTATACTGAGAGGCAAACAAGTCCGCAGAAAGCTCCAAATCATTGTTAGTCCCATCTCATCAGGTTTTATAACATTTGTGTCCACATTACAAATGAGAAATGCGACGCCATTATGGTGTGGGGTCCGTCCGACGCCCGCTTAAGGACCCCTGAAAATGGTTGATTCTAGATGCCCTGTGGTGTTTCCTCGTAATATTTAAACATTAACGGAACTTCATCAAACTTTTAGAATCTATTAATGAAGGCTGTAGCTTTATAAGAAATATTTTTTTCAGATTTTTACCACTTATAATTATCGACTTATTTAAAGTTAAACTCATCTCAAACGTTAGGGGCTCATCGGTTTCCGTGTACACAGTACAGCGTATAGCCAACAAGCGCGCTGACTGCAGTAGCAGGCTCCACTATGACACCCCTCACAGAACCCGTCCTCATAGTCTTTAAACATTAACGGAACTTCATCAAACTTTCAGAATCTATTAATGAAGGCTGTAGCTTTATAAAACATATTTTTTCAGATTTTTACCACTTATAACTTTTGACTTATTTAAAGTTAAACTCATCTCAAACGTTAGGGGCTCATCGGTTTCCGTGTACACAGTAGAGCGTATAGCCAACAAGCACGTTGACTGCAGTAGCAGGCTCCACTATGACACCCTTCACAGAACCCGTCCTCATAGTCTTTAAACATTAACGGAACTTCATCAAACTTTCAGAATCTATTAATGAAGGCTGTAGCTTTATAAGAAATATTTTTTTCAGATTTTTACCACTTATAATTATTGACTTATTTAAAGTTAAACTCATCTCAAACGTTAGGGGCTCATCGGTTTCCGTGTACACAGTACAGCATGTACACAGTTAACAAGCACGGGGACTGCAGTAGCAGGCTCCACTATGACACTCCTCACAGAACCCGTCCTCATAGTCTTTAAACATTAACGGAACTTCATCAAACTTTCAGAATCTATTAATGAAGGCTGTAGCTTTATAAAACATTTTTTTTTCAGATTTTTATCAATTATAATTACCGACTTATTCAAGGTTAAACTCATCTCAAACGATAGGGGCTCATTGGTTTCATGCGGCCATTAATCAATTTTGTGACATGATCTTGATGAGGAAATTGAGTCAAAAGAGGGCGCTGCCAGACGATTGCGTGCAGAGGGGTGCACCGGTGCTTCTCTTCTTCACAGGGGCTATTTTACTACTGCCATCTAAGAGCTTAAACTTTCCGAAAACTGTGAGCAGCCGTCTTCGAAAGTTGGGATACGTTCAGCCGCAGTAAGTACAAACATAAAGCTTCTTCATCATCATCTGTTAGCATCATGCATTACTGCACCGGCTGCCTGACTTGTGAGAAGCTTCCAAATAGACCGGTCTATGAGCTGCCACTGATGCCTCCTCCACAGACCATCCAGTGCCCAGTAATGCGCAGGATCTTTCTTTGGCATCTCATGTCAAAAGCATCTAGCCTGTCCTCATCTCTTTCTGTCAGACTCCAACATTCGGCGGCGTACAGCCAGGTTGTAGAACCTCATCTTGATCTCCAGGTTGAGATAGCGATCTTTCCATATCTTCTCCAGCTCCCTGAAAGATACTGCAGCTCTGCCAATTCTGATGTTCAGCTCTTTGCCAATTGTTCCATCAGCACTGCAGAAGGTGCCCACGTACTTAAAATGCTCCACCACTTTGATGTTTCCTTCATTTCCAAGTGGGACAATGGGAGTGGATGGGGGAGTGGATGAGGGAGTGGATGCGGAAGCAGTTGATTTTCCAATTGTCATGAGTTCTGTTTTCATGAAACTCATGTTTAGCCCGAGTTTTCCTGCAAGTGATCTTATGGCTTCTGTTGTTTCAGCCATCTTGGTAGCAGATTCCTCGAATAAAGCTATGTCGTCGGCATAGTCTAAATCAGAAAGCCTCATCTCAGGGTACCTTGAGCTTCGCCTGATAAGGACAATTCCTCTGTTGTTATCGTCTACAGCATGTCTCATAATGAAATCAATAACCAGACCAAACAGCAAGGGGGACCAGATATCGCCTTGTCTCACGCCTGTGACAATCTTAAACCAGGTGGAGATGGATCCCTCCGACTTCACTGCACATGTTGTGTCTTCATAGGAATTCTTGATAATATTTATCATCTTACTAGGGATGCCATAGATCTTGAGAACTTCCCAGAGTGAAGGTCTGTGAACTGAGTCTAAGGCCGCCTTGAAGTCGATAAAATTAACAAGACATGTAGCTGTTGTTCCAAACACTTTTCTACAATTTGGTTCAAGGTGAAAATTTGATCCAGGCAGGAACGGCCTTTTCTAAAGCCTGCTTGGTTTTCTCTAATCCTGTTGTCTATGTCATCCTTGATTCTCGAGAGCATGATGTTAAAAAAACACTTTCCCTGCTATATCAAGTAAGGTGATCCCTCTGTTGTTGTTGCAGTATGAGAGGTCCCCTTTCTTTGGTAGTGGTAAAATGATGCCCTTTCCCCATTCGTTGGGAGTTCTTTCTTTTAGCCAAATGAGTCTGCAAATTCGTAGCAGCCATTCTCTGATGTTATCGCCTCTATCCTTAAGTAGCTCAGGAGGGATGTTATCGATCCCTGGAGCTTTGTTTCTCTTCAGTAGACTAACAGCTTTATTCAGCTCTGCCATGGTTGGTGGTTCCATCTTGATTTCTAGTTCACCAAATGAATTCAGCTGGGAGAAGTCAAGGAGTTCTTCTGGTTCATCTGCATTGAGTAGGTCCTCAAAGTGTTCAGCCCACCTCTGCAGCCGTGTTGCCTCATCCTTTATGATGTTGCCTTCAGAGTCTCTGATCTGTGTTACTCTCCTGCTGGTTTTGTCAATCAAGATGTTTTTCTTTTGGTAAACCTCTCGAATGTTGTTATTAGCAGAGGCTTGTTGGATGTCATCTGCATTACTAGCATACCAAGCTTTCTTATCATATCGCAGGCTAGCTCTAGTTTACTGTTGAGATCCTTGTACTTGGCGTCAAGGGATGGTTTGGCTTCTTTCCTCTTTGCAATCAGATCTCGTGATTGTGTTGAGATCCAGTCTTCTTGCTTCCGCTTCCGATAACCCAATTCCTTCTTTGCAGCCTCATTGATGGAACTACTGAAATGATTCCATTCTCTGTCAATGTCATCCTCTTCTTCCAGTTCGACTAGAGCATGGAATTTGCCACCAACTGTAGCATCAAAACACTGTAGTATATCCCTGTCTAGTAGCTTTGCAAAGTCATATTTCAGCTGTTTCTTTTGCTGCTTGGATGCTGTCAGTGAGAGACGAATGGTTGTAACTGCTAGGTTATGATCACTTCCAATGTCTGCTCCTCTATATAATCTCACATCCTTTAGGGAGTTTCGCCATCTGCGGTTAATTACAGTATGGTCAATTTGGTTGACTGTTTTCCCATCTGGAGAGTTCCAAGTGAGCTTGTGGATCTTTTTGTGTGGGAACATTGAAGAGCCAATGACTAGGTTGTGGACTAGGCCAAAACACAGAAGTCTGATGCCATTGCCATTTAGGTTACCTTCTGCATGACTTCCAAGAGCAGGTTTCCATGTGTCTGTGTCGTTTCCAAGCTGAGCATTCATATCTCCTATGATGATCAGAATGTCATGCTTCGGAATACTCGATGTCAGATCATCCAACTGGTTGTAAAAAGTATCTTTGTTGGCTTGGTCATCTGAGCGAGTTTCGCTGTTTGTAGGAGCGTAACAAACCATAGAGCTACCTATGAACAAACTACCAGGTTGAGTTTAGCGTGTCTGCAATTGAATCTTGCCACAATTAGTCGATCAGAGATGCATTCGCACGACAGCAGGGATTTCGCAGCAGTCTAAGATACCATGAGACCAACAGTTCGTTCCCTTTTGTTGCTATCAGTACCAGAGTGTATTATCTCCCATTTACCAAATCTAGTTCTGCCTTGACCAAGCCAGTGAAGTTCTGTCAGAGCTACGATATCAAGATTGTAAGAATTGCATAAAGCTTACACAGCCGATTCCATCTGAACAGCACATCATCATTTCCTTGGGTGAAAAAAGCAAACTCAGTGTCAACGGTTGAATAGCCTTTTGTGGGCCCATTAGCAAAAGGATGGGATTAGTCAAGTTGATAATTCATGGTCTTACCCTGTATGATTTAATTTATACATGAACAAACTTTGAACATTTTAGCTAATTTCGTTGTCTGAGCATGGAGGTAAAATAGTCTGAGTGAGGAGAAATTAATGAAAAAATCGTTGGAAAAGTTTTCAAGGCAGTTTTATTCAACAGTTTTTAATGCAAATATTCAAAAGTTTTCAATGAAACATTTTCCAAACGTTTTAAATGCAACAAAAGACCATAACTGGTAACAGTCTATTAGTTAAGGTCTGGCTTGCATTTAAAGCTTTCATTCAGGTCAGGTAACATTAAATTGGTGCAAATAAGTAACATTTTCTAGCTTTACTGGAAGTAAAGTATCGGGTACATTTTTCACGAAACAAAACATTGGAAATATCAGGTAACTTTAAATGGTTCTGCATTTTCTTTTTTTTCTGTTTTCAGTAGACTTTGTTTATAAATTAAGCACATTTAATAATTGACCATTTAACAATAGGAGATAACTGTCAGCAGCGAAGTGTTTGGATCACCAAAATTACCTTTTGTATAATACATCTTCAAAACTTTAGCATCGCAATGGGTTAAGTGTATACACATGTATTTTCAGTATGACTGAAAGAATAATGAACAAAAGAATAATTTTTAAAAACCACATGTGTTTCAAGAAGCCGCATTTTTGCAATGCATGAGTTAGTACATTCAAACAAACGTCGCGTTTCCAAATAATTTCACTCCAGTACTCTATGGCAACCATAGTGATGTTTGTTAGTCACCTGCTCTGGTGGCGGTATCCAAGCGATGACATCGTCATATTTGTACTAAATCTTGTCTTCCATCTTAGGTTCACCCTCATAAACTAACAGCATTCACCAATCTCGGCATTCGTAAGTGTCACAGGCTTCGGAACTTTATGTGGTCTTAATGGTCCTTCCTTGGTTGTCATTTCTTCAGTTCTCCTTTGGTCATTTGTCTTTTCATCGGTTGTCTTGTGCTCATTTGTGTTTTATTAGATGTCCTAATCTTGCTTGTGTTGTTTTTGAAGCAGGGTATGCCATTGCAAAAGCAACTTAGCCCTAGATGGCTTACTGCCCCAGGATCATCGGTAAGGAGGACCTTTGAATCATACAAATTAGACAATTCAATAATCCAAAAATGCTACGATAAAAACTGCCAGCTTGGTCATTGCGAAGTTCTCTAAACTATTAACAATACATTTTTGAATAAATGCCTTTTGGAAAACGCTTGCCAGGTGTATAAGTGTTAACACTTACACATAAATTAGTTTCAAAGATGAGTTTTTGTGTCTCGAAAATTCACGCAAAGATTGTTTTTATATAATCAATTATTTTATGTGCAAAATATTAATTTCATCTTTTTTTACAAACTTTCCAAATCGTCTTGAATAAATGTATTTTCTGGGAGTTGACATCCGACGTCCGAGAAAAGAAATAACATTTAACACTTAGTTCTTCACTTTTGGTGGTCAATTATTATCGAAATTGTGTCTTTCAAAAAAAAATAAAAAAAATAAAAAAATTCAGTAAATAACGCAATTTCCATCTCTACGGCGTTAAACATCTGGACAAGAAAGGTAACATTGAAAATTACCCGATTGCTGTGATACAGTGAGGACGGGTTTTGTGAGGTTTTGTTTACTTTACGCTGTACTGTGTATACAAAAACCGATGAGCCCCTAACGTTTGAGATGAGTTTAACTTTAAATAAGTCGATAATTATAAGTGGTAAAAATCTGAAAGAATATTTCTTATAAAGCTACAGCCTTTAATCATAGATTCTGAAGGTTTGATGAAGTTCCGTTAATGTTAAATATTACGAGGACGGGTTCTGTGAGGGGTGTCACAATGGAGCCTGCTACTGCAGTCAGCGCGCTTATTGGCTATACGCTGTACTGTGTACACAGAAACCGATGAGCCCCTAACGTCTGAGATGAGTTTAACTTTAAATAAGTCGATAATTATGATTGGTAAAAATCTGAAAAAATATGTTTTATAAAGCTACAGCCTTCATTAATAGATTCTCAAAGTTTGATGAAGTTCCGTTAATGTTTAAAGATTACGAGGACGGGTTCTGTGAGGGGTGTCATAGTGGAGCCTGCTACTGCAGTCAGCGCGCTTATTGGCTATACGCTGTACTGTGTACACAGAAACCGATGAGCCCCTAACGTTTGAGATGAGTTTAACTTTAAATAAGTCGATAATTATAACTCGTAAAAATCTGAAAAAAATATGTTTTATAAAGCTACAGCCTTCATTAATAGATTCTAAAAGTTTGATGAAGTTCCGTTAATGTTTAAAGATTACGAGGACGGGTTCTGTGAGGAGTGTCATAGTGGAGCCTGCTACTGCAGTCCACGTGCTTGTTAACTGTGTACATGCTGTACTGTGTACACAGAAACCGATGAGACCCTAACGTTTAAGATGAGTTTCACTTTAAATAAGTCGATAATTATAAGTGGTAAAAATCTGAAAAAAATATTTCTTATAAAGCTACAGCCTTCATTAATAGATTCTGAAAGTTTGATGAAGTTCCGTTAATGTTTAAAGACTACGAGGACGGGTTCTGTGAGGGGTGTGATAGTGGAGCCTGCTACTGCAGTCAGCGCGCTTATTGGCTATACGCTGTACTGTGTACACAGAAACCGATGAGCCCCTAACGTTTGAGATGAGTTTAACTTTAAATAAGTCGATAATTATAAGTGGCAAAAATCTGAAAAAATATGTTTTATAAAGCTACAGCCTTTAATCATAGATTCTGAAGGTTTGATGAACTTCCGTTAATGTTTAAATATTACGAGGACGGGTTCTGTGAGGTGTGTCGTAGTTGAGCCTGCTACTGCAGTCAACGTGCTTGTTGGCTATACGCTGTACTGTGTACACGGAAACCGATGAGCCCCTAACGTTTGAGATGAGTTTAACTTTAAATAAGTCGATAATCATAAGTTGTAAAAATCTGAAAAAAATATGTTTTATAAAGCTACAGCCTTCATTAATAGATTCTGAAAGTTTGATGAAGTTCCGTTAAATTTTAGATACTGTTGGGACGGGTTCTGTGAGGGGTGTCTTAGTGGAGCCTGTTACTGCGAACAGCATGCATGTTGACCATACGCTGTACTGTGCATAATAGAACTGATGAGGCCCAAACGTTTGAGATAAGTCAATAAATATAAATGGGAAACATTCTGAAAATTATTACCCATCAGGCTTAAGTCTTTAATAATTTAATGAGAAAACTTGAAAAATTTCCATTGATGTTTACTTACAATGAGTGTGGGTTCTGTGAAGGGTGTAATGTAATAGTGGAGTCTATTATTGCAGTTTGACTACACGTTGTACTGTGCACACGGGAAACGATGAGCCCTAAACATGGGAAGCGGGAAGACCTTTACTGCCAGTCTAATATAGCGCAAGCAGCGATTATTATCTAGGATACTTCTTCATGTGTAGCGATGAGCCCCAAACGTTTGAGAACAAGCATCGACCCCGGTTTATAGTCGGTCGCGCGATGGTTGCGCGATGATAATCGTTGGACCCTGAGAACGCTGGACGCTGAGCGTTTTTTGGACAGTTTATAGTCGGTCGCGCGATGGTCACGCGATGTTCAAAAGCTTGGTGTTACGATCACTCATCGTCCACTGCTGCACTAGCTGAACTCTCCGTCTATTGATTGATTGATTGATTGATTGGTTGATTGCTTGACTGATGTCACTAACATTCTGTTCTATAAAACAAAGTCAGCAAACTTTGATAACTTTGATTACCTATTAAGTCTTCATCCTCCACCACCTGGTAGGTCTTTAAAAATAATGAGAAATAATTGTAGGCCTAACGCTAATAGAGTTTTAAATTTAATAAGTTTCTTAAATTCAGTCAAAATATGTCGCCCGCTTTTGTTGCCCTAACACTAAACAAGTACATGCACCTGTATGAAAATACAGAAATTTACGGGTGAACGAAGTTTCAGAGAGATTCAGCCGCTCTCTAAAGAAAAGGCCTATATTTACTTAATTTGTTTACTATATGTCAAGAACTTTTTATATATTTGTTGGTTTCATTATTATTATTTTCCCCCTTCTTCTGTATACCGTTGGCATTTTATTGAAGATGCTTTGGCCATGTTTTGGTCGATAGACTTGAAAAGTTTTAAATAGCTATTTTTTAAGATTATAGAAAGTTTTAAGCTTTCATTTGATATACTGCACGGGAAAAAAATCAGCCAATGATTAGCGGAAATTAATTAAAAACTAAGTTGAGTTATTGTCGAGATCCCGACATTATTCGAAATCTGAATAATTATCGGCACGATAAAGTAGTGTTCCAAAAAAGGTTGTGCACAAAGTAACCATAGTTATCGGGCAGCAGAGGTCTTTGCTCGGTCAATACGAGTCAGTTATGCAAATGAATAGTTTTTGTTACAACGGCGTCTAAGCATTAAAACATCATTCGCTCAGGAAATTTTTTTTTTTTAAATCGGCTCAAACACGGGCTAAGCATTTTTAAACTTCACATTTGAATTTAAATTAATTTTAGTGTAAACTCGTTCAAAGACCGGGCGATAATTCTTTACATAGGCCTTTCTTTGGATCACTTCCATGCATGGAAAAGAGGTTCGGGATGGTACATGTAGGCCTAGGCCCTACTTAAAACAAAATCTACTTTCTAGGTATGTCGGATCAAGTTCTGCGATTGGCTGCAGCCTCTCTGCTCATACGAAGAAGGCAAAGACGAGCAAATTTACGACACGGCAACCTGTATGTGCGTGAACTTTGGAGAATATTATCGCCTTGTCAGTGACATGAAGCTTGGGGACCATGAGTTCAGGCCCGCGAGAGCGGGGGTGCTGTGGGTGCTGCAGCACCCCCAACTTTTTGGATGGGGGTGCTGGTATATACTAAAGCACCCGGAGCTGGAATATTATACTAAAAAAATTAAAATCACAAAACAAAAGTGATATGCAAAAAAAAATAGACAGTAAGAAATACTTTAATAGATACAAATAATACCTGTTTTCAAAGTTGAGGCCTACATAAAATTAAAATAAATCCAAGCCGAAAAAAGGATGTAAATAATTCAACAACTTCCCATTTTTAAAAAGTAAATAAATTTAGATGCACATTGTTTTGAAGTAACTCAAAAATGAACACATATTTCACAAACAAAAATAATACTACTGCATACAGAAACTATTAAAAAAATATTAGTAAAAAGCTTAATACTTGCTTTTACAATGTAGTTTTTTAAAATGGGAAACACCATGAGCAAGGAACACACTGCGCGCGCCATACAACACAGTTTCGAAATAAACAAACAAGTCAGAATTAAACGAACGACTCTGTAATAATTTAACACAACTCAGAAATAAACGAACAACTCAGAAATAAATATTGCAGAAAAAAGCCAACCTCGGAATTAAACCAACCAATAACACAATAGTTTTCAAATGCTTTTACCTGGCCTTAAATGCTCACTGTTTTATTGCTGTCATAAGTTACTTGACATTGTCATGATGATGAAAGAAGTTGACATTCAAGCTAAATAATTTCATCGTTATTATCATTTTACAATACGTCAACTGAGAAATGGAGAAATTAATAATGATCTACAAAGCCTTTACAAATATTTTGTTCATGCTTATACAAAAACATCGCAATAAAAATTACCGGTAGCAGTTAACGAGAGGCACTTATTGTTCCCTTGGCACTTATCACTTCTGAACCAGACATACTCCGTTATTCCATGCCAATATTAACAAAAGGGACGTTAATTGTACGTAGACAACTAGCCTTGGAAATATTTTAAAATTTGAACCACAATTCTAGTAATTTACTGCACGAGTCTCGAAAACTAAACATCTTTTCAGCAAACTCGAGCGATAGGAATGGGGTCAAAACTATCCAGACCACGAAGGTTGTTGGACCATAACGGAGTAGGCAATAGGTTGACTGGGATGTCAGACACTCGTCCGTTTGACAACTCGACGGGTAAGACAACTCGACGGGTAAGACAACTCGTCCGGTCGGACAACTCGACAGTTTTACAACTCGCCAGTGAGACAACTCGACGGAGTGCCAAGACAAGTCGACATTGGACAGTCTGGTGTTGTGAATACTGTCGCAGATGGCGTGATGTTCTCATTCTCTGTGGTTGCAGTAGAAGCCACTGTGACGAAGCCGGCGCTGACATGAGAACATTGCCATGTGTCCTGAAAGAAAGAAACAACTAAATTATAGTTTCGATAGCTTATGGTTTCAGTATATGAACGGGTATGTTAGTTATGTCACTACAAAGACTACAAAGCTTGAAATAACACCTACCCATAATCTTTTAGATGATCATCTAAAAAGATCATCTGCTGATAGTAGGGCCAGCTGCATGGGCTGGAGCCTTCCGCCCGACTGCCATTTTTTTTTGAAGGAGCCTTTCTTCTTTTTAACAAACACGTCCCTCAAGCTTTTGAATCTTTTCTG
Organism: Pisaster brevispinus; assembly: GCA_023634235.1. Classification (NCBI taxonomy): domain Eukaryota; kingdom Metazoa; phylum Echinodermata; class Asteroidea; order Forcipulatida; family Asteriidae; genus Pisaster; species Pisaster brevispinus. The sequence goes on from JAMKCF010000011.1 coordinate 18,049,888, forward strand.
AACATCACGGGCTGTTCAAAAGAAAGGGGGACAAATTAAAATAAACTTTACCAACATCAAATGCAAATTATTATTCTTGAGTGTGGTTTTATTATTAGAAAAAATATTAATCTCTCAAAGCTGGATGCTTGTGTCTTTTGGGGAAACAAACTTGGCTGTACAGTTTATTTTTATGTCATACTAGATCCTTCAACTCTCACTGGAAGTGATTACATGATTTCTCATTTTGGCCTACGAGGCACGTAATCATTAATCATCTAAAACTGTCTTACAGCATGACGTGTTGCCCATTTTAACTCATTAACTCATTACTGCTGGATGTGCGAACTACGTGACTTTTTTGTTAATCGGGAACCCCCCCTCCCCAACAAAAACAACAAAAACAACAACAACAACAACAACAACAACAACAACAACAACAACAACAACAACAACAACAACAACAACAACAACAACAACAACAAGCAAACAAACAAAACGAAACGAAAAACCTAGGCCTGCAAATACAAATAATAACATAAATAAAAAGTTACAGTGTAGCCATACCAATGTTTGTAGACAGAAGTGTTGAGTGTGTCTGGTGTGTAGTCTGATAGTTGTAATAATGTATCAATATTATGTACATTTTCCTACAAAAATTATACATTCTTTTAGTGAATGCAGCCGCAGGCATGACAACTAACTGCCTGAGTAAGTGTCCACACCATGTTTTTATCCAGAATAAACTAATAGTTTATTCTAATTTGGAAGAGTAAGACTGAAATACATGGAAATACGTGCAAACTACATGAATCCTGAAAAAGTTGCTGTCATCATGTCGTGGTAGTTCGTCTGGTCGAGGATTTAGAAAAGAGTGTTTTCTTTTGGATAATCGCCCAGCTGGCAACTCCAGTTTCAACCGTGAGATCTGACTTAACTATTACACCAGTAAATGTTTGATGCACTGAAGTGTGTATAAAAAAATCAAATGTTTGTTGTTCTTCCAGTCTTCAAGTTGTTCAACTGAATCGAAGAAAATGTCATTACATTACTCTTTGGAAATGACCCTGAAGTGAAGTTAAACAGCAACTCTCGGGAATGAATAAAAACGTCTAAAATTTTGCTTTGTTTTATATTGTCATCACTACTTTTTACACTAGTCATGCCCTCCGGCTAGGCCTGTTTGAATTTGGATATATGCGACCCAAGTTGACAACAGCAACAACAAGAGCAACTCTCGGGAATAAATAAAATACTTTTGCTTCGTTTGCAACTAAACTAGATTCAGCCTGACGGCCTCGTTGATGAAAAAGGCGTCAGTGACTGTGGCTCCACATAAAGGACAACTCGTATTGTACCGCCATGACTGCCGGTCTTCTTACATTAACACAAAGTGCTTTATTGGGACGGTTAAGCTAAGCCTAAGTTTTGGATAAAGTATACTTAAAATTAATGCCGAGTCTTATGAACACGGCCCGGCTATATAGACCCTCTAATAAACAAGGCCTAGCAGGCTAGGGGACCTAATGTTACTGTTTAACTTTAACGTCGGGTGGACATGCGAATAGACCCTACCTCATTACTCAAAAGTACAGTGTATAACTAAACTAACGTTTGCCATGAATAGGCTGATTAACGTGCGCTTGTTGACAGACAGTCTCGTTGACATTGTGTAACGTTTGGTTTACCCTAAAAAATGTATAAACAAAAAAGGACAAACAAAAAAGACAATCTTGTTACTTACGGTTTGCCTGCAGCCTCGATGAATATGTTTTCCATGCATTTTCTTTTTTGCCGACGTCTTTGTAATCAGCTTGTCTGATTGCGAAAATGCATGGAAAATTCTGCACTTCAGAAAGCAATCGCTCAACAAAGTTACGGTCCACCATTTTGTTTGACGCGCTAAGATGTGAAATTTGCATATTCATCGTTATCTACCGATCGGGCAATTCTATTGGTCCACTGAAACAAATGAGGTCAGCGATCATGTCAGAGTTCAAATAATTGAACCCTGCAACGACGACGCCAGCGACCCTCAACGACGGTCGTTGACGGATCGTTGAGGGCTCAGCGTTAACTATAAACCACCTAAAAAGTGATCGCGCGTCACAACGATCGTCGCACGACCATCGCGCGACCGACTATAAACCGGCCTTAAGATGGCAGAGGGGGCGATTACCCATAGACTTCTGCATTAGGTATTTGTTTTAATAAACAAGGTGGGTTAAAGGAAAAGGCCACCTGGCAAGCACTCCCCCTTATTTTTGCAAGGAAATACGCAAAACAATTAATTGACAAACAGCGCCCCGTGGGGGAATCCCCATACATTGTGAGTAGTTAAGTGATTCATGGACTTCAAACAATATTCTCACTCGACAAAACAATTATTATTAAACTCTCATATATAAGTATATCTTTATTTTCCTTCAAAAAAATTATTCATAAATTACAGCTCTGAAAACTTAATCACCTTTATCGTATTTCGAAAAGTACAACTTTGGAATTTAACACAGAACTAGGACATGCAGTAAAAAAAGTACAAAAGTTAAACTCTTGATTTACCAATTAAGCCTCTCTTAATTATGTTTCATTTACATGAATGGCAATGATTTAAAATTCCAGTACTTTAACATAACCATCAAGACTTGTACGACATCCTTATTTTAGGATGTGGTCATCCCGAGATAAATTATCACATCAAGACGACATCCTACCTTTAGGATGTCAACATCCTGAAATGAATTATCACAGCAAGACGACATTCTACTTTTAAGATGTCGTCATCCCGAGATAAATTATCACAGTAAGACGACATCCTACATTTAAGATGTCTTCATCCCGAGATAAATTATCACGGGAAGACGACATCCTACTTTTAGGATGTCGACATCCCGAGATAAATTATCACAGGAAGACGACATCCTACTTTTTGGATGTCGACATCCCGAGATAAATTATCACAACAAGACGACATCCAACTTGTAGGATGTCGTCATCCCGAGATAAATTATCACAGCAAGACGTCATCCTACTTTAGGATGTCGACATCCCGAGATAAATTATCACAGGAAGACGACATCCTACTTTTAGGATGTCGACATCCCGAGATAAATTATCACAGGAAGACGACATCCTTCTTTTAGGATGTCGACATCCCGAGATAAATTATCACAGGAAGACGACATCCTAGTTTAGAACGTCGTCATTCCGAGATAATTATCTCGGTATGTCGACTTATTTGCATTTAGGATGTCGTCATCCGGAGATAATTATGTCAGGATCTCAACATGTCGGATGGCACTTCCAGAGCTCCGTACTAATCCTACATAAAGAGTACACTTTGTAAGCAATAGATTTACAGAGATTCCTGACATGCAATTCCCAGGTGAGGTTATTGTCAACTTCTACTCCTAGGTAACGAACATTATTTACTTGTTCAAGTTGAGTGCCCTCAAGATGAATATTCAGTTTGTTGGTAGTGTGAGTATGACGAGATTTTAGGAGCATGATTTTAGTTTTAGTCGGATTAATACGAAGACGATTATTTTCATACCATTTGGAGATATAAATAATATTGGATTGTAAAATTTGATTGACATCATCAGTATCATTACCTGTCGTGTAAATAACAACATCATCGGCGAATATATTGCAGGTACTAGAGTTAATGCTTTGGGTGATGTCGTTAATAAAAATAATGAATAGTACAGGCCCTAAAACACTTCCTTGTGGTAAGCCAACAGTAATGTGATTAGGTTTGGAAACTTTACCATGGCAGTTAACGACTTGTTTCCTATTAGTAATATAATTCTTAAACCACTTGTGTTCATTGCTTAATACACCATATTTACTTAATTTGAACAGTAAAAGATCATGGTCTATTGTATCAAAGCATTTAGAAATGTCGAGAAAACAGGAGCCAACAATTTCGTGTTCATTGAATGCCTCATAAAAATCATCAATGACACGATGCAAACTAGATTGTGTCGAATGGTTCTTATGAAAAGCAAATTGATCAACGTTGATCATGTCATGAACAGTGAGATAGTCCAGAAGTTGCGTCTGAACAATCTTTTCAATGATCTTAGCTATGTGGCAGACAATCGAAATAGGTGTGTAGTTCCCTTTGGTTTTTTTGCACCCTTTTCCTTTATAAATTGGTGTAGTTCGAGCAAACTTCCAATCATCTGATACAAATCCAGTCATGAGTGACATATTCACAATATAACAAAGAGATTTATGAATAAAAGGAGAGGCCAATCTAAGTAATTTGGTATCAAAATCTAAAATATCAAGGCTGCTATCATTGCTTAGTTGAGATAAAGCTTTGAGAATATTCTCGTTGGGTACAGTATTAAAAATAAGCTTGTGTGTGCAGTCCGGATTCTTCCAATTCAAAGGATTTTTAGGAAAAGAATCTGATATTTCTTTACCAATACACGTAAAATAATCATTCATCTCATCACAATTAAGTTCTGGGTGGATATTATTTACATGGCATGTTGCCAGTAACTTTGTGTTTTTCCTTCCATAACTTCTTAGGGTCTTTTTTGTACTTGGTAGAAACCTGATCAAAGTAATCCCGTTTGGATTTCCTCGTTGATGCTGTGACAAGATTTCTAGTTTTCCTGTACTCAGTTAAGTAATCTTGACAATCATTCTGAATAGAAAGAGCTTTTAAGTGGTCCCTCTTATACATAAGTTTGACAATACTAGAGGTCATCCAAGGGCAGTACCTTTCTTTAACCCTGACTTCTTTAATTGGAGCATGTTTATCACTAATTTCTGAAAAGGCGTTTCGCCAGTTATCCCACATATGTTTATCCTCTGAAAGGTTACCTAGACATAATTTAAGAACTGCATCATTTTCCATATCTTCCATAAATGAATCAGCATTGAAATCCTTGTAGTCCCTAAACTTAATAGTTTTGTGCTTAGGTGTTTTAACATTGAAACCAATACAAGTATAAATCATATTATAGTGGTCACTAAGAGCTACTTAAGCAACACCACACAGTAGATGCTTCTCGGGTATAGAGCTCAGAATGAGGTCAATGCACTTTGATGAGTTATTTGTGACACGAGTAGGTTTAGTAACCAGTTGGTTGAGAACATACAGGCTTTCAATCTGGTGAATGGGATTATTACTTAGTGATTCATCAATTTTATAGTCAATATTAAAATCACCAAAAAGAGCAACCTCTTTACCTTCTACTATTACTTTGTCGAGCATATCAAGGATTTTATCAAAATAATCACATGTAGCATCAGGAGGCCTATACATACAACACAATAGTAAATCACTAGAATCATTCATTTTAAACTCTGCCCACACCGCCTCGAGTTCAAAACCTATGGTTAGGTCACCCCTACCAACAAATGGGAGAGTGTTTTTCACATACATGCACACTCCTCCACCACGTTGCCCATCCAGTCTATCTTGTCTTTTAACAGTGTAGCCATCTACAATGTATATAAACCTCATTGTCACTAACCTTATCAGACAACCATGTCTCAGAAATACATAGAATATCCAAGTCAGTTTTCTTAATCAAGAAACGTATCTCCTCAATTTTAGGAAGTAAACTCCTGGTATTAATATGAGCAATTTTGAGGCCTTTATACTTAGATAATTTTTTAGCACAAGCATGGTAACTACTTTGACATATATAACAAACATCATTATGATCATGTTTACATTTAGGTTCAGTACTTATTTTGGAAGTCTTAAACAGTTCATGATTGTCATTCTGCTCAGCATCCCTAACATAAACAGGGGCATCATCAGGACCGTTGTCAGTTTGGGTGTCTGTAACTCGTAGGGCTTCATACATATTGAAACCTGCTAGGCTGGATAAGTCTGATTGTGACGGTACAGTTTTAGGCTCGGCTTTGACATTCTTGCCAGGATCCTAGCAAGAGTAAGGGCAGAATTTGGCCTTGTGCCCAAGGGATGAGCAAATCCAACACTGGACTGGACCACCAGGGCGACATTGATTCTTCATGTGTCCAGTTTCCCCACAATAATGGCAGGTTGGCTGGTGGTTTGGCGTAGCCATATTGGGTCTGGTGTTTTCAGCTCGAAATGGGGCTGCAGCAGTTCCAGAAGTTCGCCTTCTGTAGTTATCAGGGGCACGAGGTGGGGCTCCATTGCAATGGATTGGTGTCCTGATGTTGGTTGGTTGTTGTCTCCTCATGTGCGAGGGGGGATGGTTGGGGGTGCCTGTCGTGGGCTATACCGGGGAAATCTCTGTTTCTCAGGCACAGCAATCAGCCTGCTTACATTCAGGTTATTCGGCCATTTCCTTGTTCCTATGTGGGGAGTGCATTGGGCTTTTTCAGCGAAACCAATGTTTTTTAGGAGACGTTGAGTTCCCACATGAGACAGGTGGAGACCGTCTATGGCAAGTGTGGCTTCGTCGACGGTGTCATCCCGGAACTTGAAGTTGGTATCGTTGTTCACGAACGTAATGCCACAGTCCTCAGCTAAGGTACACATAAGTTGGTTTATTGTGCTAGCTGTTTCCATGTCCGCCTTACCATCAGATCTGGGAAGGATGCTGGATAGGATGATCTTTTCAGCTTTTTGTTTAGCTTGATCCAACATGTTCTTGCAGTCGTCAAGTATTTATTCAGTAGGTTTCTTTGTTGATGCGTCATTGGTACCACACACTATGGTAATACCGCTGTACCTTTTGCTTTTTATGCTTTTTAGTTTGATCCTTATATCGTCGAATTTGGCTCCCCCATGTGAGTTGACGATCAGGTCATCTGATGTATTTATCACGTTACGAAGTAGGGAATCGCCAATGAGCAAGTGATCATCAGATGTCTCAATTTCGTCCTCGTCTTCAGAGTCAATATCGATGGTTGAAGAAATCTCTGGTATAATGCCAGCTGTTTGTGTTACCTCCTTCAAGCTACTACAAACGGTTTTTAGAGTTTCATCAAGCTTATTTTGGTTGGCAATAAGCTGGTCAAGTTGTGACTGTTGATTTTTGACTACACTAGTGAGAGTCTTATTCATTGTAGCCAGGTTACTCATAGCAGTTAGTAGGTGTGAAATATCCGTTGGCATGAAGCGGCAGGTAAAACATGGCCAAACTCCCAAGGCCTCGTCTTTAGGAAGTTTCATGCAGGATTCGTGGTACCAATGTCCACATATGCAGCATCGGATAGTGTTTCCTTTGTTGTTCCCCTTCAAACTACAGCTGGCTATGCAAATTTTATCCGAGTCAGTGGACTTCTGGTATTTTCTAGTTGTGCTATCCTTTAAAGGGGCCATTTGCGATAAGTAGTCGTTCGTATCCATGGTGTACTTGTACATGCAGTATAGCGTATACAGTTTAGTTACGTGCCTCCAAACACGAGACAGAATACACAGAAAAAGTCCAAAATCACTATCAGGAATGGAATTTAGCACACAAAAAACTCACTCAGTTTGACAGAAATATTGTAGTAAAAAGTCAATGCTGGATGGTTCCTGGATGGTAGATGAAAAAGTGTGATTTAAGACGATTTTGAATACAGTTTCGTTGACCCTCAAGTTTTCATATCCTCCTCCTCAGAAGGGCGCCCTCTCTTTTTGACCAAAGCACAATATACAATCTCTTGATTTATCGAGCATGATGCTTCGAACTACACGATTGTTTGTGTAATACAACAACGTAAACATTACCGACTTGGCATAGCCACTTTTGCGAGATTTTAAAGACAGTGAATGATTTGTTTAAAGCGAAACCCTTGCATGCTTTTTTAACTTGTCGAGAGCCAAGACGAAACCATCAACACGCTGAAACTTCAGAACTAGGTCAGTGTAGAAGTGGTAACTCGAGTATCAATCAACCATGGACTACGGGTCAGTTCCCCACAGTCACTTTTAGGTGTTTTGTGACGAGACGACAAGGTGAATAGTCTGTTCTCCAGTCACTAAAAGGTGTTTCGTGCCGCGATGGCTCGTCTGTTGTCTGTCATTCAGGTGTTTTTTGACGAGATAGCGAGGTGACTAGTCTTTTCTCTTTTTGTGTAGGTCGATGGATGAACCTTTGCCGAAGGTGATGTTAATTCTGAGGCAACATACGCATCTAAAACAGGAAAATAACAAATGTCGTTTACGCCAAAGATATGTTTTTTATATAATTATTAATACTAAAACAGGTAGCAACGCAAAACATCACCTACGAATGTTCTGTAGCTCAAACGATTAGTTTATTTACAGATTATTATTACCGCCCTTAGTTTAAACAGGCTCGTCCAGACAGTCTTCAATGGCTGACCGTGCAAACGCGCATCGGATACCGACATGTGTATGTACATAATAGTGCATGTCCATGCACATGTAAACCCGCTGAAATGTTTTGTACGTTGAGCTGCCAATTGTCTAAGTTGCGAGAGTCGATCTGAGATTAATTTCAACTAATTTGGGCATCGGTAGCGATACCCCCCCCCCCCCCATCAATTTCAAGGGGTTTTCATGTAACAAGCACACTAATTCACTCTGACTTCATTTCAAAATAAAAAAATTGAATTAGCGATTAAGTAAAAAATTGGACACCATGGCTAGCTTGCTGATTGCGCCGTGATTTTGCAATCACGGCAAGGCGTTGGGGATTACCTTGATATTCGATTCCTAACCGGTAGCGGACTCATTCCTTTGTGCACAGCCCATTCGCTTTGTACATGAGCAACACATGTAATTCCTACTTAGGTTTAGGGTTTTCGTGAGAATGCATTAAATGAATTTTTTTTGTTTACCATCGTGTTCTTTATAAAATGTATTTGTATGAAAAACACAATTTTTCCTGTGACGTCATCTGGTGTCGAATTACGGTAATTCCTTTAAAAAATCATATCTCCTGAACCACATATCGTCAAGTCGTATATAGTTTGTGTTGTTTTGTAGCTTACAACAAATGCAAACAATTATTTTGAAAGATGATCTCACTTTGACCTTTTCTTCCGGTCAAAACAGGAAGTGCAAATCTGAAATAATTCTTATCTCCTGAACCACAGGTCATAAAGGCGTAACGTTTGTGTTGTATTGTAGCTTACAACACTTGTGACATTTCATGTACAGTGACGATCTCACCTTGACCTTTACTTTCGGTCCAAACAGGACGCTCAAAACTTTAACAACTCATATCTCCTGAACTTTGGTTCAAATGTCAAAAAGTTGTAACGCTTGTGTTATGTTGTAGCTTACAAAATGTTTGTCAATTTATGTACAATGATGACCTCACTTTGACCTTTACTTCCGGTTCAAACAGGAATCGAAAGGAGTGTGAATGCGATAGCGTGAAAGTATACACAAAATCAGACCGCCATGGGACGATGTGTTGGTGTAGGTGTAGTAGGCTTGTTTCCGTTGGGGACCCATTCGTCATCACAGAAAACCACACGTTTTAGAGTTCATGTGCGATTGCATTAGTTTTCGATAAATCACCGTGTAGCAAACACAAAACTTGGTGGGGGTTGCAATAGGGCGGGAATAAGAGCTGAATGGGAAAGGGGAGGGGAGAAACTTTTATTTTTCATGAGTGTGAAGAGCCAAAATTAAAAATAAAGTCATATCCCATATTTACTATTTTAGCCAAACAAGAACATATTCAGTATTAAAAAGACACAACAAATGTTACAATTATGGTTTTAGTACAATAGCATAGACCAGAATTTAAATCATCAACTCAAAATTATTATGTGCTACTAAAGCCCTGTCGTGTCATGCACTTAGATGTTATCAGCGTAGTAACATTTTACCATATGATTACAATATCCAGTTCCTGAACCTGTCCATGAGTTTGAGACAGTAGACATGACCCTAGTTCTACGCAGACATCGTTCATCCTGTGGTTTTGTCACTGAACATTATTTTCAAGGATGTATCTTTCGTTCCTCTAGAAATTTAAGTTATCTATTTAGAAGGATACCGACATTTGTATGTACATAATAGTGCATGTCCATGCACATGTAAAGCCGCTGAAATGTTTTGTACATTGAGCTGCCAACTGTCTAAGTTGCGAGAGTGAATGAGATTTCAACTAATTAGCGCATTGCGAGCGTTATCCCCATCATTTTCAATGGGTTTTTATGTAAAAATCAAACCAATTCACTCTGACTTCATTTCAAAAGAAAAAAAGGAAATCTGTTTCAAACTGCTTCCCGACCAAAACTACATGTATAGTATACATGTAAATGCAATATAGTGTTAATGGCCTCAAGTTTTTACCCTTTTACAAAAGCTAGACGAGAAGAGTACTTTGGTCGAACATGAGATAATAACCCACGTTTTTAGTTCAAAGGGATAAAAGTGGGTTGTCACCACCACCACCCCGTACATTCAGCGAACCATAGTTAACTAGGTCACAACTAACCTGACCAAAGCAAACATTTTCTTTTGAAGGTACCAGACAGCACAATTTAGTGACAATAACAATGGTGAAACCATCCAGCGCACAGGTCAAATGTACATAATATGGGTTTACACTTCAAGGTTGTTTTTGTGTGTCACACAATAAACTATAACAAGCAGTCATGCAACAAGGCACTTTTTTAATATAAGTTACTAATATCATGGGAGTGTCCCCATACATTGTCTTCAAACGAAAACCCTAAAAATTTAACAAGTTCATATTTAGTGAAGATTTAACACACGGCCTATATCGCGACGAACGAAATTCCAGAGACTTGACGTAGGGCAAAACCGTTTATACTGTCTTCCCGTTTGATGATGTAGTTTATTCAAAATGCGCCGCAGGGCGGCAGTGCAGCATGCTAGCTATGAAGTCAGATTTGTCACTTTATCCTTAATTATCGTGGAAATACATTGTACTTTGATTAATTTTTAATGTCCTGATATAACCCTTATAGTAAAAGCATTTGTGTTTCAAAAGGTGTAAGTGCCTTGTTGCATGACTGCTTGCAATGGTTTATTGTGTGATACAATGTATAACACTAAAAAACAAAACACTTCCGAGTATTACGGTGTACTATTAACCAGTGCGCTGATGGTTTCACTGGTAACTAAATTCCCTCCCATGCTGTCCGGTACCTCCAATAAATATATTTTGTTTGAACATCGGGTTAATTGTGCCGTGATAACACTGAACACGGAATGTTAGAGGGGCGGTGAGGGTAACAACACACTTTTATTTTATTTTATTTTATTGAAAAGAGAGGTTTTATTCCCTCATGCTTCGATCCTAGTACAGTTCTTCTCGTCTAAGTAGAGGCCACAAACAACATTTGCATTTACATGTTATCTGTACATATTGCTTTTTGGTTGGGATGCAGTTGGAAATAAAAGTTACTTTTTTTCTAATAATGTTTTTCTACTTTTTTTCAACTAATTGGTGCATTGGTAGCGATACCCCCCCCATCATTTTCAAGTGGTTTTCATGTAACAAGCAAAATATTTCAATTATGACTTCATTTCAAAAGAAAAATTGAGTTCTGTTTCAAACTGCTTCCCAATGGCCTCACGTTATGACCCTATTCTATATATCTACACGGGATAGGACAGAACAGTCTTTTACCCTTTCTTGTAATATTGCCAGTCAGTATTCATCATTGCTGCTGCACAAGGGGCACATGCCAAAGATGGGTGCAGCTGGATTGAAGTGTACTGCAAGTTAGATGTTTATTTAAGGTTTCTCAATCGGTGTTCGTGCCACGGTGCTTCCGTTCGGCACACCAGACATCACTATTATAATAAGTCGATTGTTCAACTCTTGGTTTACGGACTTTGCTTGCTTTTTTTTCGTTAGAGACCTTTTGTCCAATTTTCCCCCAAAAGTGAGCCAAGGCCTTGAACCATAAAGGCAACCCATTCCCTCAAAATAAACAAATAATTTGTAGTTTTTCGAATTCTATTATATGAACTTTTTGAATTATTGCAGTGTGTATGGAAGAAAGCCTTAGGCAATGAAGTGATGTAGATCGTGAAATCGCACATGTATACATGTAAACTATACTTACTTGATACTAACTGGTAAATTGTAGTTTGAAGGTCGCAAACTCTATTATATTGGCCTACATCATGCATTGAATCAATATTGCAAGAATTGTGTTACACACATCATTACATTACAGTAATTACAATGTTTTCATTTTCCCTTCAAGATCTGGAGTTCTTCTCCAAAATTCCAAAATTATAAATCAATATCACAACTGCAACACATATTCAATTTGGCTACCCTTTAAAAAAGAACTGCCTTTCACATCTCTATTAAACTTACGTAGGAATTGCAATGCGTTGGAGATTACCTTGGTATTGGAACCCTAACCGAGAGAGGCCCTATAGTTAGTGTACAGCCCATCCGATTTGTGCATTAACGGTATTTGCCATTCCTACGTATGTGCTATAGGGTTTTCATTAAAAGGCATTTGATGGGGGTACATACCATCTTGTACCTAATCAAATTTGTTAGTATGAAAATAACTTTTTGTTTTCGTCGTGACGTCATCAGGTGTCAAAGTACTGTAATTCAATGCTTATTACTTTATACAATCATATATCCAGAACCACATGTCCAAAAGTGATAGAGTTTGTGCTGTCTTGTTGCTTACAACACTTGTAACATTTTATTTAAAGTATGACCCCAGTTTGACCTTTACTTCCGGTCCAAACAGGAAGCTCTAAAATGTAAAATATAAAAATCTCCTGAACCAGTTGGGACGAGGGTACAAACTAGGGCCCTATTGCACATGGTTTAGTTAGAACAGTTAGAACAGTTAGGGTCAGACTCAGGCTCAGGTTTGAAATAAGTGTTATGGTCAGTATCAGATTGAAGATCAGGCTTAGAGTTTAAGGTTCACTTTAAGTGAAAATAAGGGACTACCAGACGTCAAGGGTCTTCTATCTTTGTTAATATTTTTTGCGTGACACAATAAAGTATCTTTCTAAAGTTTTGCTGAATAAGGGAGCCGTAACAAAGATTCCTTTACTCACACTTTAAGATTTCCTGACTTATCAAACACCTTAGTACATATTATTGTTATATACAAACTAATGAAGATATTTTAAAGAGTTTTTAAGAATTGAATATAAAATGTCCTGGTCCAAGCCACATGAGGACAGGCATTAGGCATCGGTGTGCGAATTAAATTTAGGTTTAGTAGTGGATAAGGGTAACACTTCAAGGTAAAAATCTTGATGGTCAGGGTCAGGTTCAAAATCACCTATATAGTTATGGCTAGGGTCGGCACAGGCATAGTAAGAATAACGGTCAGTTTTGTTCATTTCTCCTAAACCACTTGTCTAAAAGTGATATTTTGTGTGCTGTCTTGTATCATCCTATAGAACATGGAAAAGTTTGTATGAAGGTGAATTTTAGGGTCAGGTTCAGGGTCAGGTTTAAAATAAGTTTTAGAGTCAGTATCAGAATAAAGATCAGTTTTAGGATTTTGGTTACACCTGAAGTCTAAATAAGAGATTGTCAAGAGTGAAAGCTCTTCTTTCTAATAGTCTGACTATCTTTAAAGGTCTGGGGCGTTTTAATCAAAGGAAAAACGGAACAGCTTTGTGTTTGTCCTAAGGACAAACACCTAATGTCTAGTTATTATTATTCTTTGTTTCCGCCTAAATTCCCATAGCATTTGTACACGATTTTGTTTAATTCTTAAAAAAAGGCGAGGTCCATTAACAGCGGCCAACCACCAACCAAGGTCATTACCACGCAGTGAAGACCGGCTCATTGCACTGTTATTCCCATTAATAAATGCCTTATAACGACAAAAACCTGTAAAAATCGTCAGAATTTGTGATTTTTCTTTTGCCGTTATTGTTAGAAATGTTCTACTGATGTTCAAGGGCCAATCGTTTGGCTGTTCAACTTTTGCGTGGTACCTATTCTCTTACACATAATTAACTGTTTATACATATTTTCAAGAACCAGACTATAACTTTGCATTATGTTTGTTTCATACGCGTACCAGCTACCCTAAATTGATACATTGTCTGCGCGTTCACTCACGCCTACGCGTGGTATGTTTCCGCACGCGGCACTATCTGTCCCTGCTGAAAAAAATAAAACAATAAATACGCACAAAGAAATGAGTTGATTTGATACCGGTAGTTTGTCGCGCAACAAGCACATAGTGCGTAAGATTTTACACAACAATGTGCTTGTTAAGGGGCCATTTATTCGCTCGTTCACTGAGCCGGTCTTTATATCACATGTTAATACACCCCCACGTGACCAGTCTTCGACCAATCAGAGTGAATAAACTCTCCAAGGTGTTTATTAATAAATTGTAATAGTTAGATCCTATATCAAAGTGAAGCTTAGTGCTTAAACTTAAAATTTAATTTAACAATAATTAAAATTAATAACAGTTAATTAGCCAGTTTTATTGAAGTGAATATTTAATTAGCCAACTTTGTTGAGACCATATCTCAAAAAGTATAGCGCCGATCGTCAAAATTTCTTCAGTTTTAGACTTCTGGGATACTGTAGATGTGCTTTCCGACCTAAAATGTTGAACGACGTCACAATGACGTCTTTTATTGCGCATTTTTGTTCTGTGTACAAAACACATGGCGCTGAAAGTGTAAATGTTTCGACATTCAAAAAAACGATATTTTCAAAACAAGTTAATTGTTAGTTTCCTAAATTACATAAACTGTTTTGAAAAGTTAATTGCTTTTAATAAGAGATGTTCCTGGTCATTAAAACTAATCAAAGTATAGACTTGATGACAAGTCGTTAGTCGGTGTCTATTTGTCTGCCAGCGCTGCCTATTACAAACCCACATCCTGCCGTTCATGCAACAGTCACAGTGCGATTATAATGTACATTCATGCAACGGTCGTAGGTAGCGCGTGGCAAGGTCCGTCAGCTCTAACGACTTGAATAGCTTGTTCCAAGCCGAATACTCATGTATGGTAAATTATACATTGCATATGTAAAAGTTGCCCTAGAGAGAGCCAATGTTAGCTCGTCTGACAAAATTGGAAGAATTCATTATGAACATGGGAATGTATCTTTTCTGTTGGCTTTTTTTTTTGAATGACAGTTTATTTGCCAACATCAATGTAAAAAGCATAATATTTTAATCACTGTAACAATTTCTTAACCTTCTTTTAAGATAAATTTGACCAATGCATTATCATAAAATGTTACTATCAATAATAAACCCCCTATCAAAGAATGAAGTGTGCGCCTGGTAGCTGCAAGATGCCACACGCTGCAAGATGTATGATGAATATTCATGTCTTCACGATTCTTAACCAATCAAACTGCTCCGTCCAATTTTGGTAGCAAGTCCAATTGCATGTGTACAAAGCTGGGTACAAGTTATTCAAGACGGTAATTGCGACCGACTCACACACATATTGGGATCGAGGATGTGTGTACCGTCCCCACAACTGGACCGCACAACAATTACCGACTTGATTTCAAGACTAATCAAATTACAATCTTGTCCACGATAATTAACGATTAAGTGACATATCGGACACCATGGCTAGCCATTTTGATTGCGCAATCACGGCAAGGCGTTGGAGATTTCCTTAATATTCGATTCCTAACCGGTAGAAGACCCATTGCTTTGTGCACAGCCCATTCGATTTGTACATGAGCAACACATGTACATGTAATTCCTACGAAGGTTGAGGGTTTTCGTGAGAATGCAGAATTATTCCGTTTCCGCCAAAATTCCATAGCGTTTGTACACGTTTTTTTCTTTAAGCCTAGTTTCTAAAGCGTAAAGATGAAAGAGATATATCATATATCGAATTGAAGCTTAGAACAAGGGCTTAACTCTAAATGTGAACTTTTATAAAATTCTTTTTTAGTTAACCACGTGATCTTCATTTGAATATTTAAATAGTTAATCGTCGCAGCACCATATCTCAAGAACTACACAACCGATTTTTTTTCAGTTATAGACTCCTTGGGCATTGGAGATTAGCCTTGGGATATCGTGACCCCAAGTTGACTTGGGGTCAACCGGAAGTGGGACCATATCTCAAGACCTACACAACCGATTTACAAACTTTTTTTTTAGTTATAGACTCCTTGGCCATTCGAGATTAGCCGTGATCAACCTGAAGTGGGACCATCTCAAGAACTACACAACCGATTTTCAATTTATTTTCATTTATAGATCCTTTGAGCATTAAATATTGAACTTGGGTTACCCTGACCCCATGTTAACCTTTACTTCCGGGTCAACCGGAAGTAGGACCATATCTCAAGAACTACACAGCCGAATTGAATTGTTTTCAGTTAATAAACACTTTGAGGATAAAGATTGAACTTGGGTTACCATGACCCCATTTTTAACTTTACTTCCGGGTCAACAACATCTCAAGGACTACACAAATGATTTTCAATTTCTTTTCAGTAATAGACCCCTTGTGCATTGAAGATTAAACTTCGTAAGAATGCATTAGATGGATTTGTTTTTACCATCGTGTTCTTTATGGAATTTATTAGTATGAAAAACACATTTTTTTTACTTTGACGCCATCAGGTGTCAAATTACGGTAATTCAAAGCTTATTCCTTTAAAAAATCATATCTCCTGAACCAAATGTCGTAAAGTCGTATTGTTGGTGTTGTTTTGTAGCTTTCAGGGAATGTTACAAATTGTTTGAAATTATCACCTACTTTGACCTTTACTTCAGGTCCAAACAGGAAGCTCAAAACTTTAACAACTCATATCTCCTGAACCAAATGATATAAAGTCATGACGTTTGTGTTGTATTGTAGCTTACAACAATTGAAACAATTTACATACAATCATGACCTGACCTTGACCTTTACTTCTGGTCCAAACAGGAAGCTCAATACTTTAACAACTCATATCTCCTGAACCAAATATCATAAAGTCGTAACGTTTGTGTAATGTTGTAGTTTACAACATTTGTTGTCAATTTATTTACAATGATGACCTCACTTTGACCTTTACTTGTGGTCAAAACAGGAAGCTCAAACATTTTAACAGATGATTTCTCCTGAACCACATCTAATAAAGCTTACAACAATTTAAACATTCACTGAATGGGTAAAGCGTAAAATTAGATTAGTATTGTTAAAAAATTGTAAAATTCTAAACAAAATCAAGTCCTAGTCCTATTTATGACCAGTGTTGTTGCGTCTTTTGTATACTGTACATAGAGTCATTAAGTACGCTAACTTACACGAGTCTAAGTTCAATCACACGATTTGAGAAGAATTGTCTAGCTCCCAGCGTGTGTGTATCAACGAACGGAGTGTGAATGCGACAGCGCGAATGTAAAACAAAAACAAGACCGCCATGGGACGACGTGCGGGTGTAGCAGACGCTTCCGTTGGGGACCCATTCGCCTGAAAACCACATGTTTAAGAAGTCTTGTGCGATTGCATCAGTTTTTAGGAAATCACCGTGTAGCAAACAAAAAACTTGGTGGAGTTTGCAAAAGGGTGGAAATTAGAGCTGAATGGGAAAGGGGGAAATTAAAGTTTTTCATGGGTGTGAAGAGACAAAGTTAACGATGAAGTCATATCCCATATTTACTATTTTTAGCCCAACAAGAACATATTCAGTATTAAAATGATACAAGTATGGTTTAAGTACAATAGCATAGACCAGAATTTAAATCATCAATTCAAAGTTATCATGTGCTACTAAAGCCCTGCCGTCGCATGCACTAAGATGTTATCAGCGGAAAGCAAGCGTAGTAACATTTTACCATAGGATTACATGATCAAATTCCTGAACCTGTCCATGAGTTTGAAACAATAGACATGACCCTAATTCTACGCAGACATTACATTTATTGTTCATCTTGCGATTTTTTCACTGAACATTATTTTTAAGGATGTATCCTTCGTTCCTCTAGAAATTTAAGTTATCTATTTAAAGTTTTTTTGAGAAGATGGTTTTTGCCTATTGCCACGATCACAATATTCTGTTTAGGTCGACGGATGAACATTTACCGAAGGTAATGTTAATTCTGAGGCAACATACGCATCTAAAACAGGAAAATAACAAATGCCATTTACGCTAAAGATATTTTGTTTATTAACACTTCGTGACACCATCAAAAAAAAATCACACCCTATGCTTTCAGGCACTTTTCAGGTGTCCGTTTTATATTTTGCGTGTAATACGTGTTTTTTGAGAACACAATCGTGTTTAAATCGCCCAAACTATTGGATATAGACCCTTGTGACTAAATAAAATAAATTCAAGCAAAATTTCCATTGAGATCAGCCCACATGTGTCTCTAAGCCATTTGTTTGAATGAAACCCTCGTGTTTGATGAGTCAGCAAAAACATCATAATTTCTTATATTTCTTACTTTTCCCAAGGGAATACCGGGAGAACTGGTCATTGGTGGATTTGTTTTGGTGTGAAATCAACCCCGATGGTAACAAGACATTTGGCATGCTATTTGGCTAGGTGTAGTTGAGGAACCTTAAATTTGTTAAATACAAATAAAATAAAATGGCGGAGTAATTACTTTTTAATTAAAAACGGACACCTGAAAAGTGCCTGATGGCTTCATCGAGGGTTTTAAGTTATTAATACTAAAGCAGGTAGCAATGCAAAACATCATCTACGAATTTTCTGTAGTGTAAACGATTAGTTTATATACAGCATTTGAATATATTATTACCGCCCTCAGTTCAAACAGACTCGTCCAGACAGTCTTTAGTGGCTAGCCATGCAAACACGCATCGGATACCGACATGTGTATGAAAATAAAAGTGCATGTACATGTACATGCACATGTAAACCCGCTTAAAGGTTTTGTACGTTGAGCTGCCAACTGTCTAAGTTGCAAGAGTCGAATGAGACTAATTTCAACTAATTGGCGCATTGGTAGCGATACCCCCCCCCAAATCATTTTCAAGGGGTTTTCATGTAACGAGCAAACTAATTCACTCTGACGTCATTTCGAAAGAAAAAAAAATCTGTTTCAAACTGCTTCCCAACCAAAACTACATGTATAGTATACATGTAAATACAATATAGTGTTAATGGCCTCACGTTTTGACCCTATTACATATAGCTAGGCGAGAATAGTACTAGGGTCGACCATGAGATAATAACTCACGTTTTCAGTTCTAAAGAATAACCGTGGGTTGTCGCCACAACCATCCCGTACATTCAGCGAACCATAAATCAGGGCACAACTAACCTGATCAAAACAACATTTATGTCTCGAAGGTATAAGATAGCATAATGAAACCAAATTTTATGACAATACCGATGGTGAAACCATGAGCGCAAGGGTTAAACGTACATCATAAAGTCTAGACTCCGAAATTGTATTTTTAGTTCGATTCAATGTGTCACACAATAAACCATAGAAAGCAGTCACGTCACACGGCATTTGTTTACATAAGTATGGGATCAAAGTTGTCCCAATACAATGCCTTTGAACGAAAACCCTGAACATTCAAAAAGTTTATCTTTTGGTGTAGATTTAACACACGGCCTAAATTAAACCGAGAGAAAGTCCATTGACTTTACGTTTGGCAAACCGTTTTTACTGTTTTCCCGTTTGATGGTGTAGTTTATTCAAAATGAGGCGCAGTGCATGAACAGTAGTCCACTTTACGTACACTTTAAGTACTACCATATGAGACCTGTTCCTTGATAGTGCAGGGTTATTTCACTTTACGTACTTGTTTGTGAGTCCTAATCCTTGATATGCGAGGTTGTTTGCTTTAATACATACTAACTTGTGACACCTGTTCTTTGATATGAAGCTTATTTCACTTTAATACTAACTTTTGAGAGCTGTTCCTTGTTACGACAAGTAGGTCACTTTGCGTACACAATGCGTACTAACTTATGAGACCTGTTTTTTGATATACTGGGTTGTTCCGCTCTTTGTACTAGTTTGTGAGACCTGTTCCTTGATATAAGGGGTTGTTCGCTTCTCGTACTAAGTTGTGAGACCTGCTCAGTTTTAGACTCAGTATCAGAATGATAGTTACATGTAGGTTTAGGTTTTAGCACATTTCAAGTCAAAATAAGTGCATTCCAAAGGTGAGCAGTCTTCTACCTCTTAGTCAGACGTACTTTAAAGTTCTGGAGCGTTAATCAAAACAAAACTGTTCGGAACAGCTTTGTGTTTGTTCACAAACACCTAATGTCTAGTTATAATTGATTTGGCACAGTAATAACTTGGGACTGTTCCTTATTATATTAATATAAAAGCATGCCCAAGAAGCTGACTAACAACTGAAAGTGGAAGCTCTGATATTATGCCAGGAAGTGCTTGACTCAGCATTCAAGAGTGAATTTAACAGTTAACAAAATAAAAGTGTGTCTTTTGGTTCAAATGCTGAAACCAACCATTGTTTGTTCTACCACACACTGTTTAATGACATGCTAATGGCGTTCATACAATTTAAGTAAGTAATCTTTACACAATACCCGACACTCCTTTACAATATTTCTGTAAAACGTTCATGATTAATATGAAACTTGACAAAATCTGTGTAAAAATATAACATTGCAAAAATGAAACTGAAAAATGTCCTTAGAGTTATTTATCTGATTTTTGTAATATTTTACATAAATCGTGTAATATTTTACATAATTTCTTTTTCCCAATAATGTTGTACCATTCATTTTTATTGAGTTGGTGGAACCTTAAACAAAATACATAAATAAATGTATTTAATAAATTTATTGCAAGTTAAAAATAAATAAATAAAATAAAATGAAGTGACTTAATCCAAAGGTGTAGACAGGGCGAACACACCCAGCATGTTGTTGTCATTCGAGATACCAGCGCGAGAGCCTCCGTCAAATACAGACCTTTATAGAAGCACCACTACTAATGATACAATAACTACACTTATTATTGAAAGGCGGGTGATTAATCATGGTTAATTTAAAGGTTTTAATCAAGTTTACAATTGTACTCTAGATGATTCTCAGTATGAACTTTGACTTAAGCAAATAAATTGATAAATGTTTCGCTCAAGAAACGTATGTATAAGACAACAAATAAATTAAAAAAAATAGATAAATAAATACACTGTTTGAGCTAACACTTGTGTTTGGAGCTCACAAGGAGAGAGGGGGTGAACCAATAGCGTTTGGAGAAAGACGCTGTCTGTTGACTCTTGATTTTCAACCGATATTTTACGACTTTATAAAAGATCAAAGTCTGTTGTGTGTTCCGGAAGGAAATATTTCTCATTGAAGTTTGGTTCAAATGCTGATTTTATAAAAATAACAGAGTATTGACCTTTAGAATAAACAACATATCCTGTTAATTTTCTGATCATACTAACCTGCTTGCCTGCACTTTATGTAATTTTTTATTACAACAATACAGACCTTTATAGAAGCACCACTACTAAGGATACAATAACTACACTTATTATTGAAAGGTGGGTGATTAATCCTGGTTAATTTAAAGGTTTTAATACAGTTCGTGAGGCTCCGAATAGGATAGGTGTAAGTAATAATTTAAGAGTATAATAATTGTTCTAATTACAACAGGATAAGTTTGATGCTATTCGCAAGACCGTTACGCTAATCGGCTTTGCAAACAGCAACGACAACGGTTATAATTTAGTGATGATCATCCATGCACTCTCATTATAATATCACTCCCTGCCTTTGATTGGCCCTCTTTGTTTCAGCTTTTGACGTCCTATTAGGGCTTTAGTTCGATCATGAAAATAAATCAAGCATAACAAAACTTCAAACTGTGTTAAAAATCAGCAACATCTCTTTTCCTTTTCCGTAATATACGTATATTTATTGTAAATATCGTACATAAGTACAACTAGGCCTATCATTCATCCCCAAATCTAGTGATCTAGGATAATGTGTAGCACCGCAACGCTTGAATAAATGAATTTAACTTCTCCTTTTTTATGTTGTTGTTGTTGTCGTCTAAAAAAAGTTTATCATTGTCGTGCTTGATCAATGAAAAATTAAGTTATACGATTTAATTGCATTATCGATCTTTATTAAGTGTAAAACACGTCAAACTAAAGAAATTAGCAATGATTTAAAATGCAAAGTTATTAGTATAAACATTGTGTTATATAGTATGTGTACTTACAAGTAGGCCTATTACAATTGTATACAAACTGTGGTTAATAACTAGATAGTAAAGGCAGGGTGTACATTTTAAACAACATTGTTAGAAACGACCCCTTTGAAGTAAGGTAGTTTTAGAGAAAGGGGCAATTGTTAGCCCAAAAATCTTAATCTGAGTAAAGCTTCAGGCTTCAAATTTGGCCGGGCATCTAAAAGCACACAAAGATGTGCAAATATGTATTTTTCTTTTATTGTTTTTCATGCAACTTCGATTACCAATTGAGCAAATTTCACAGGTTTGTTATTTTATACATGTTGTGATACACCAAAAGGGGATACGTGTCTTTGACGTGTACAAAGATATAACCCGCCTGAGCGGTTAAGTACTGCCGATATGGTAAACTACTTTTAGGAAACTAATCTCTTGTCCTCGTTCCGCATTATGTTTACTGCACATGGCGATGGAGATGTCCATGTCGCTGACGAGGACATTTTAGGTGTTGTATTTTCAATGTCATCGCAGTCGCTGCGTATCATTTTCGTGACAAGCGCTTTGTTTTTCACAAACCTGTCTCCTGGGGTGAAGACACAGTAAGGTCGAGGTTCGAGGTTGGCGAAGTTGGCGCCTTTGACATTCCAATGTTAGTAGAAGTAAAAGTAGGCTCCCAACGTGTAGTCTGCAAATGGCGAAAGCGACTTCTCAAGTAAGTGGATACGGCTACGCGTACCTCTTCACGGCGAAAACAAAACATGATGCAAACGACCACGCCCTAAAAACAAGTGCAATAGAAACAGTTGCCAATTTAGTAATAATATTGTAGGTGTGGGTTTGCAGTGACCATTCAATCAGAGAACTTACAAAAAAAGGACAACAGGACCATGTTTACTATCACATATACACACACACACACAAAACTGTTTTTGCATCCCTGTGGAGACATATTTTGTTCTTTCCTTTTGTTCCTGTAGTTAAGAACCTCCATAGATTATGTTAACAAAATTCCTTGTGGAGCAACCCAGTCTTTAGAATTTCCCTATGGAGACCCTTTGTTTTCCCTTGTCTGTTTTGTTCTCGGTCTCCTTAAGGTAGTGAGTATAAAGGCACACCCAAACACACAAATTAAATCAAAATAACACCCACAGCATGAGATCCACGTTATTGGAGGCTTTACACACTTGCGTGTCCACAGCGTGTATACAACACAAAGCTTGTGGATCGTGTCTACGCGTGATCCGAGAACTTTAACAAAAGGGATCCGGGTGTTTTGAGAGAGCTTGGACGACCTCGCTTCGCTTTCGTTTACAAAATCAACGGGGACGTCGGTAGCAAGACTTAAGTCCAAACAATATTGGAGAACAAATTAAAAGAGAACTCCTCGATATACGGGACTCACAAACATGATTTTGTGTCAGCTCATTTTCAGTACCAAGGACAAAACAAAAAATGGACAATAAAAGGACTCCACATTGAAATTCTAAAGACCGGGGTGCTCCACAAGGAAATGTGTGTACAAAGTCTATGGGAAACTGCTAAGCGCAGGGACAAAGGAAAGAACAAAAGAATGCTCAACAAGGATGCATTTTTGAGAACGTGTGAGTGAGTGGGCTTTTGGGAGCGTCCTTATAGGGTCTTTTCAACAATGGAACAATGGACCCCACTAGGGAATTCTTCGTTCAACCTGGACCCCACAAGAGAATTCTTTAGAAATGAGAATAATAATAGACCAACAGGAGCAGGACCCCACAAGTCCGATCCGTAAGACTGTGTGCGTTAGCTTGTGACAATAAGTGTACAATACACAATCACAATAAACCTATTAGCCTATAATATTATATAAATAAATTATTCAGGGAGGTTTTCGGGGGGGGGGTGTGTTTTTTTGCAAGTTTCATTATTACTCACCTGCAGGGAGTTAGCGAGGGAAAAGATCAGCTGAAAAGTAAACGTTGCACGATCAATTGCCAGGAATCCAAAGCACCAAGTCAAACCAATGAGTGCAGAGATGCCGACAGCGTTCTGGAGGCGTTTGGAGATCTGCTCGGAGCGGGATGCCTCTTGTACTGTAAGGAGGCTGCGCATGACGAAGATGAAGGTGGTGATGTTGTGAAGGAGGATGATACCAATCGGGGTGAGGAGACCAAGGTACATCGCCAGACCAGGAGAGATGAAACAGCTGAATTGATTAAGATCCAATGCCACTTAAAAAATATATTTATACATCTACACCAATCTATGAATGTATTTACTTTCGAGGGTGTGGAGCTTTACATCTCATTTTATTCTACTTGTACTGTCAAAAACAACACAGTTTCAGTGTTAGTCAGAAATTAAACCCGAAGAATTAAAATAATTTTGAACATTTACAAAGGAAGAAATTACTAAACGGTAACACAAGAGTCAATATAAACAAATATGAGAGTAGATAGACCTAACAGTAGGAAATGGGAACAAGGGTTAAAAACATCTTTGACACAACAAAGAGCATTGTTATGACAATACAAAAGATTTAAGGCATTGCTAACCAGTCTTTTGTGCTCAAACAATATGAATCAACGAAGGCTAGCTGTGTAGTTACGTAAGATACTGGAAACGTTGTTTCCATTTGGTGCTCGATATAGGGCATGGTGGCACCCCCCCCCCCCCCCCCCATTGTGTCTTCAATGTGTGCTTGGAATCTAAGGAATTCTTCAGAGGATTTTAGGGGGGTACTTTTGTACAGGAGGAAAATAGTGTGTTAAAGTATGGGAACATTGGAGGGGGGGGGTCCTCAGCCCCATATCGGGCATGGTATAGTTTTTTCCCTTCGTAGACTGTTTTGCACCTGAGTGACCAAATGGTTCTATGTAAACGAACTATGAGAACAATGCAGACCTGGTCTTCGACTCCCACTCCCAGACTCCTTTTAACATCATCTATACGGAACAACATGTTGCTGGTGTATTTACGGACTAGATCCTCAACGAACAGCCAAGCGTCTGCATGTTCGGTACTGTTAAAAAAAAGTAGGTGTTCGAGTGTCTCGACATTTTTACACAGGGGACAGATGTCGTCTTTGGTAATCCCGTAAACTTTTATTTTGTCTTTCGTAGGGAGAATTTTGTGTTTATTTTTAAACCAACTTTGTTATTATTTTTATTTCAGCTATATATATATTTTTAAAGTGTTTTTTAACTAATTGACTTACATCTAATTAAACTATTTATTTTTGTTTTTAAATATGTTAATTTTTCTAATTCACCCTCAATTTAAGCATCCCACACAACTAAAAATAGTCTACTGTACTTACTAGTCTTTGTTGTTATAGTAACTCGTCGCTGTCGCCAACGTCACAATGAGAACACTCAACGGAGAACCTGTAAGCGTAATTTATTGCAGAAAAGAAGTTATACCTGAGGCCCTACTATAGACAACGGAAAGCTGTAAAGTTACCCACTGCAGTACTACATGTCCGTTCTGTCTTTGCTTGCAGTTGGTGATGATAAAAGGCTTTTCTGGAAACTTCATCAATAAATGTAGACTTTGGAACGCTAGGTGGCAGCAGACTTACCAGATAACTTTCCGTTATGTACGTAGTTCTGAGCATGCGCACATTTTTTGAGAACAGGGGATTTATCTGGTGAGTCTACTGCTACGCTACCTAGTGTCACAAAAGTCTCCCATCAACTTGGTAATGAGATACATATCAGTACGGGCTGCGGCTGCTCTGTTTTGTCACCGCTTGAAGAATGTATTCTTTAAGTCGGGTGCTTTTGCGATATCCATTCTTTGTAGAACAGTTTAATATCAACAATGTAAAGTTCGGCTAATAATAAAGGTTGTTTCAGTAAAATATTCGAAAAAAATAAAGGTTTGGAAACTTACCCCATGCAACGACACAAGCCTTCAGCATATATCTTGGCGTGTCTTCGGGAAATACTTTGACGGTACTGATGTACATATTCCTGGCTTCCACAGCCATCCACATCATCGTAGTCAGGGCCAGGTAGTGGAGTAATAAAGCCACAAACACGCACCAGCCGCCTGTGCCCTGCGGGTTTCAATGAGGAGACTTACAATCAAACTTTAAAAAACACAATGACATGACAAGAATTGTTTATTTCAAGAGAACATTTTTAACACAATGCAGCATGGTTTTCCTTTAAACTGTTTGATATGATAGCTAAGCATTATCTTTAATATTAAAACGTAAACAATTATGCTCATAGTCCTAAACACATTAATACGGCTGAATGAAATCGAGTTTAACTTTTTGTCCACTGTAAACTCAAGCTTACAATGGCGTTATCGATGCCGGCGAGGAAAACAATGTACAATAACAACAAGGAGACGCAAAAGTTGATGAAGATCTGTCGAGACTTTCCACTTCGAAGTTTCCTAGGTGTAATACAAAAAAGTGTTATTAAAAATGTGTGTTATTTATTTATTTTATTTTTCCTTTGATACAAATTGAATTTGATAAAATGAAATGTTGTTAACCCAGTGCATTACAGTGTCTTTGTTAAAACGCCATACATACCTTATGGTGAGGTATATCGTCAAGGTGACACCAAGGGCGACAATTGACAGGGCACAGCCGACTTGACTTATAATATCAAGAGCACGCTTCCCAACGGGGTCCACGTGTTTCTGTCCTTTGATATCCTAAATTAACAATCAAGTTAAAAAAGTCACGTCAAGTCATGGCTACGACTGCATATAATTTAATATAAACAAACTAACATGATAATAATACAATTTTAAAACTGTAATCAGCTGGTAAATATCCGGCTAACTTTAACAACAGCATTTTTTTCATGTCCTAACATCGAAACTCAAGCATACGTTTAAGACTGCGGCTGCCAGCAGGTGTTCAGCGGGAACCCTTGCTCCATCTTGTTATTCGTTAAGCATTTAGTCAACCTTGTTTTTATTTAACAGGAATCGTTTATGACATCATGTTGTACTGGTTCTTTTTTTTAGTTGCCGTTTAGTTTTAGCTTGGTCAAATACTTGTTAAAAATACTCTACATCGGCACTAACAGATGAGCCAGGCCCTGTATTCTTTAAGCTCATACTCAATATAGAGATATTTACGTTGGACATACCATAAGGACAGCAAAATTTGTCGCATGGTTGCAGTCACATGTTACAATGTTATTCTGAAACTTTTTAAATTCACAACCCTCAGCTGACCAATCACCAACGCCGTCTTCAAGTTCAAAATCCCAACTGACACACCGAATACTATTCAAATCCGATTCATTCACGTAGCTTGCCTGAAAACAAAAAAGAGAGGAAAGTAATTTAAACAGAAGGGAAAACAACGGTAAAAACTATAGAAATAATTCAGTTTTAGAAAAACAAGGTGTTTATGAGTGATGTCAACAAATGATGATTGAATGAATTGGCGACAATATTTAACCTTAATATCAACCCATTGTGTGGTTCAGGAGTTAGATTGATTTCTAATGTAAAACCTCAATTTATGGTTTGAAACGAAAGTCAAGGTCACTTTTTAAGTGGTCACTTTTTAAGTGAAAAGACTCTTAAGTTTTCGAAGACCTTACCAATGATCAAATGTGTGGTTAAAGAGTTCGAATATAAAGGTTGAGTTTTTTGGTTTGAAACGGAAGTCAACGTCAAATGAGGTCACACTCTGTGTAGCGTTTGGAATGTCTTTGAAGACCTTTTTGATGCTGTACAGATTTTTAAAAGTCCAATGTGTGGTTCAACAGTTGTGAGTTTTTCAAATAAAACTGTATCTTCAGGTTTGAACCAGAAGTCATAGTCAAATGGGATCAAATTGTTTGTAACTTTTGTGAAGTTGTTGTACTTTTTCAATAAATTATGGACAGTAAAAATCAATTGTGTGGTTTAAGGAGTTATGGGTTTTTTTCAAACCCTTAAACAAAACACTCTATGTAGGGCCTGTAGGGCCTGTTTGGATTTTAAAGACAATTCAGGTGATGTTTGAACCGTAAAAATATAATGTGTGGTTCAGGAGTCATACATTTTTAAAATGATAGATTATATTTGGGTGGTCAATACACAATGTAACAGCGACGTTGAATGTACTTATGCATGTACGCTGCAAAGTACACTTAAATACGTAATACAATGTAGGTGTACTTGTGTTTAAATGCACTATCGTAGGTTATCAATGTGGGTCAACACATATATGCACTTTCACGTCTAGTTTTGTAAAGGTCAAATTTGTTTCATCTCTTGCAACAGTTTGCGCATGATCTGTAACCCGATGCACAAATTATGATAAAATGGTGTGTTGTTCTTGAGAAAGTAAATGTCATACAATTCTGATGTTCACTTTTGTAATGTTGCCCCAATATTGATCTATCCAATGCATAATTATAGACATATAGCTGTAAAATGAAAAACAGCGATTAGCATAGGTTCATAATTTGTTCCCTTTCAAAACATTGTAATTCGACACCTGGTGACATCGCCATGAGTCACCAAGTTTGTCGTCTTGATGTTGAGGTTCAGTTGTCTGAGAAATGTCAATGTTCAATTAAAAGTCAATATTGAGTTTTGCTGTAGAGAGGAGTTCAGTGGTAGAAGACGTTGAAAAAGAAAACAATTACAGAACAAAATTAAAAGGAGCATTTTGCACGAACACCTAAAAGAAAGACAAAAGTAAAGAAAACATTTATTTTAAATTCGTTGATTCCCTTGATCCACTCCACTGCAACCCTGCCAAAGCTATGGTTATGAGCACAATAATCATTGACAAATTACATGATTTCGTTGACAAATTCTCTCAGAATGGGAGAAAAAAAAATAATATTGAGAAGGTAGAAAAAAACAGTGAACACATTTTGTTCCCTAGAATAAATATTTCTTTCCCGAAAAAAACAAAAAGAATATTTGTTCCCTTGAAATCGCTTCGTTCCCTCGAAATCAATTAACTGCTACGGAATCTCTGATTTGCCATTTTCTTATTGCAGTATGCAAGAATTATTCAGAGGTGGCCTTAACAACGAGCCCTTTAAAAATGGCACATCGGGAGCTCCGTATAGCAGTGACATGATTTTGAGTTACCGAAATAATACAATGAATGAACTTATTTCGAGAGAAGGACAAAATGTACCTCTCCGATCGAAACAATACTTCGAGGGAACGAACAATTGCTTTTGTGTTTACATCACCTTGATTGTTATGCGTATTGGTTCCACAAGGTCAACCAGGTTCGCGTTCTCCACAGTCAGGGAAACTACTGATCCAGCTATCTCAACTCTTGAACTGTTGTTTTGACTTGATTTTCGGATGAGGGCTGAACTGAACAGAGTGTCATCAGCGTAAACGACGAAACTAGCTTGGAACTGACTCGAATTATTACCTGAAAACATAGCGGTAAAAATTATACTTGTTGGGATGACTGTACGTTTGAGCAAACACAGTTTCCGAATGACATAATAATTTGAAAGAAAGTTTCCACGAATAGCAAATATTAACAAACCAAAAAATTATACATCACGTAAGCGTATGTAGTTTGTTTATAAAAAATCATATGCTTATGCATCATACTGACCTTTGTCTCCTTGTAAGAAGTCTGCAATGTTCCCAGGTAGTTGGATAGATGCCAAAACATCACTATCCAGCGGTATCTTTGTATTATTGAATGTCTGGACAGCTGATCCATGGAGCGTGCCATCTTGTGGTAGTGATTGTCCAGCATTACCTAACAGTGACGCAAATGTGAATCCACTCCTGACCAAGGAGGGGTCAAGAGTGACTGCTTCGACGTGGACGGAGTCCTTCTGTATGCTTAAAGAACCCTCCTGGCGAAGTGTTAGGGAAACCTGAGTCTCTAGAGACTGGAGGATGGCTGAAGATTCAAGGCTTTTGCCCGTTGAATCAAGAATAGGGTTGTAATTTGCGATGACATTGCTAACAACCTCAACCACAGCTTCAGTTACCTTTAGTAAAACATTCAGAAATTGGCAGAAATTGAAGACACTAATTGTGAAAGCTCAATATTTAAACTCAGTATACTGACATTTTGTCTGCAACGAATTACGATTCAGTTTTTAACAACTGCTCACCTTGATATCTCTAGAACTTGCGTTTACTATGTTTTGCAAAATAGTTGAGATAGTCCGGATTTGATTATCTGCTGGACGGTCAGGTGGTATCAGGGTTCTGTTGGCAAGATATTCGGCAATTTCAGCTGCATTTCCTGCGCTTATCGAAACCTGAGTAGGGTAGGGAAAATTGGGAGGTGACAATTAATGTATCCATATGGTGTTGCTGTTGTTATTGTTTGTTTGTTGTTATTTTTTCAACACAAAACATGTGTGTTGCTAATGCTTTGAAAAAAATTTGACATTACGTTTCTTTTACGCCACGCTCTACAAGTAATGTAATGCTGTATATGTGAATAGTTGCCACCTAGGTTACCCCCTTGACAGTCCGTAAGAATGTAGGCATGGGTATCATCCACTAGTTTACGAGTTTACAAGTGTTATGTGTTTACAAGTGTCATGACCGTGTATTGAACCTACACTCTGCTGCTGACAACTCAGGAGTTTGGGTCCAGTGAACTAGACCCGCTCTGTCACAGCACGCCACACTTCTGGTACCAATTTTTTTACGGCTCTGCCTACCGTAATCAAAGAATCGGTACTTACGGAAGCAGGGAATTCCGCGCTTACGTCAAGCGCAATTCAAGGGTTCGAGGGGAAAGCGCAGAATTCGGCGGTAAGTAGAGCCATGAAATTAGGCCCTGATATGTTTATAACTATTGATAAAAAAATGTGGCCCCAACTTCAGGGTTTTGAAAAACAAGAACAGTTCTGCCGTTGACGGCGTGCATTGGAATGAGAATACTCTGACGTCATATGCCGGATGTTGCTTTTAATACCTCAATGCTGCAACAAAGTGGCTATACAAAACGGAGCTTTCACATTATTATTATAACGTACGATGAGTGATGACGTATCAGAGCTTTTCGCGAGCATTTCTGAAAAGCACCGAAGAAGAATTTTCAAAATGATTTTTTTTACAGAACTAAAATCTGTTTAAATCTGATACTCTTTTTTTTGTAAGGTCAAGTTGATAGAGAGTACAATATTCACACACCTGTTCAACGTCTTGAATGGTAACATTTGTCTTAACTTCACCGCATCCAATAGCCTGATAGTCCTCCCATTGAACGTAAATTGGTGCGTCCTGTTTCGGGCAGACTCTAACTGCCTTTGATTCTCCGGCTAATCAATAAAAGCTAAATGAATGTCATTTTGTCATATCAGACCAGTCTTGACATTGCGGTCCTCCCTTAACGTAACTTTGTAATACAGACAAATGGTATGGTTAGTAACTTAATCATCCTTTATTAACCTGAAAATCTGGGCATGTTTCAATGGTTGCGTACATTGTACTTATTTATTTATTTATTCATTAATAATAATCGATTCTTATATAGCGCTTCATCACAGCCCGAGGGGCGTATCAAAGCGCTTTTGACATTATTACCCCTGGTCACTGGGCCATATATTTCATTCCTTAAACCATCTCAGCTCCCTGGGGAGTATACAGCCGGTGCTGCGAGTTTACCGCGCTCCAAGCTAATCATTCCCATAAACCATCTCTGCCCTCACAGGTACCCATTTTACCCCTGGGTGGAGAGAAACAATTATGGTTAAGTGTCTTGCTCAATGACACTAGTGCCACGACCGGGATTCGAACCCACATACCGATAACTTAACCACCAGAACTTGAGTCCGATGCTCTTATCCGCTCGGCCACGACACCCCACAATTATTTATTTGTTTGTGTTCTTACTTATTTATTTATTTATTTATTTAGTTATAATTTTATTTAAAAAAATTTTGGGGGGTGTAGATATGTCAGTGGGGACTGCCGCCAGAAAACTTCAAAAGGGTCATGCCGACTTGTTAGATAATTCAACCCCATAAATAACTAAACTATGTCAAGGGGAGGGGATTCTAATAGAAGATTTCATGTTATTTGACCGACGGTTCTTATGTTATGATATAAACCAAAAATGGTGTGCCTTTCGCTACCACCATCTTGCTCGAAGCAGGGTTAAAGGAGTTGTTAATGCAATCTGAAATAGAGGCCAGGTAAAATCATGTGCTTAAATGTCAAGTCAAAAGACAAGCACTAATCATATTTACCGAAACGGACGGGTTTTTGTGGTATCATGGATAGTAAAATGATTTATTCCAATTTGATGTCCTCGGTTGACCTGTCCGTGGTGGCGGTACTTACAGGTCATAAAACGATTCAAAAGTAACAGATAATTGACAAATATTTAACTATGAATTAGTTACGTGGAAGTTCTTTATTTAAAATATCATCAACGGATGAGAAAATTTTCCCAGCAGTTTCGTATAGATGATATCCGGGAAAAAAGCCATGTGAGGGGCAAATCCTTTCCAAAGCAATGAACGGCATTGCTCTCAAAAGTTAACGGCCAGTGAGAAATTGAGTGAGCAGTTGGTCTTTAACCATCAACCATTTACCTATTTCTAAAGTTTCTTAATTAAATCAATGTGCGAAAGTTTCAGGGGAATAACACGACAGTGGCAAAAGTATATTCCTAGGAAACAAAACAAAGTTTGTTCACTAAAACGAACCTCTTGTATTTACGGAGCCCCTTATGGGACGGGAAAAGAAATGAAAAAGTAAAACAAAAATAATAATAATTATTTCGTTCCCATGAAATTTAATTTTATTTTTTCGCAATGTTATTTCGTTAAGTCGAAATGTTTATTTGTCCCCTCGAACTCATTTCGTTACCACGAAAAAATACATTATTACGTTCCCCCGAAATGTTATTTCGTTCCCCTCAAAATATATATTTTTCCCCACAAAATAACTTCCGGACTCATTTAAGTAAAGATTCATTCGGGTTCAGCACGTGTACTGCAGCTGGAGTTAGAGTGATCTTTGTTTAATACAAATAAGTGTAAAGTTGACTTTTATTAGGCATGCAACTGTTTGACAACACTCATAAATATCCTTTTCGAGTATTCCAATAATCAGGTCTAAATGTAAAAAAAAAATAAAAAAATTAAAAATGCGTTTAGCTAATTACATGTTTTTTGAAAAGGTAACAAAAGAAAACCATGTAAATAAATAGGAAGTTTAAAAATAAAAAATATAAAATGTGGAGAAATGTGCTCCGAGTTTATCGCCTGAAATGATGTAAAATGCAACGGAATTGAACTATCTTAAAGGATGGGTCTAAATAACTTGTTTTTTTTAATAAGTTTATGCACTAATTAGTGATTTTCTGAGACAGCTACAAGACACGTGCTTCCTCGGAGGGTTAAATAATGAAATAGAATGACTGAAATGAATCTGAATGAGAAGAACAAAATCATGTTCGCGCAAAAACGAAACTGATTTCATTGATAGACAAAACAAAACCCTAGTTTGAGTGTTTTTTGGTAAAATGCGTTAATCTGCATACGTGTTCTTGAAATTGAATGAATTTTTGCTGAAATTGGCAAAGATAACCTACAGGCCTAATAAAACATACACAAACACATCAAACAATAATATACATGTGGGGTAGTTTGGAAAAAAAATTTAGGCTCACACTTGAGTGTAAGTAATATAAACGGTCTAACACAAGTCACAATTTGTTATTATTGTGCTTTGTCCAAAACTAAAAGAGTAATGACATTCTTGGATCTGTGACTCAATTGCACGTGGCGTATCAAGGAAAAGCACTGGTGCCAACTTTAAATCGAATGCGTTATTTCGTGTTTTTCACAGTTTTATAATGCATGCAACGATTCAAAAGGAATAGAAAAAGTACCGTTTGTTGTATACAGCGGACATCTTTCTACAGAGACCGCTGTTTGTCCTGCAATCGTCACAAGCCATGTGAGATTTCCCAAGTTCTCATCGATTGTTGTTTCAGCTTCACACTCTGTAACATAATGATGTCACACAATAATACATTGTATTAGCAATTGATCAATTATTGGGTGAATAGCTTTCCCCAAAAAATAATAATAAACAAACAAAACAACAGACAAATTTACCTTTTTGCGCACAAAGGTTTGTACAGTTAGTCTATTGTACCAAAATGCATTGTACTACACTGTCATTGTAATATAAATTGATATTTTGGAACTGGACGTTTGAGGTTGGATCTGGACGTTTGAGATTGAAACAATGTAATTTGTTTAAGCCCACTCAAGATTAGCTTGCATTTCTTTATCCATACCCATCCTGGCATGTAGTGACATAAACACTAATCCTGGACTCTAAAAACAGTTCCAAGAACATGTCTTGCTTACTTTGTAACTGCCGCAGTTTTCGCAACAAACATCAAGAACTTGAAATTTACCTGAACTCCACACTTGCTGAGTGACTAATAGTATGGCTCACCAAAACCCGGCTTTCCATTGATATCATGTCTCTCTGGGAGGTGGGATTGTTTATTACCACTGAGAGCAGAGACACGGGCATTCATGCTTTCACTATAGGGTATGTTAGTATATAGTGATGAAATATCTAAAGTAACCAGAAAAGCAGAGTCAGGTATGTTTGACATCCTCTAATTTATGGAGGAAGTCTGTGGTATCCTTTATGAAGGAAGGGATGCCGGAGACTAAGGGGTTGAGAAAGTTATCTACAAATTCAGAAATGCGATTTGTAGGGCTACCATTTCCATGTTGGGTTGCTGGGCTCTTGTATCTTAGAACAGGTTCATTTTTAACTAAAATGTTTCATGTTTCCCTTTTTGTTTTTATATATAGCAATTTTTCTTGAAGTTGTTTTCAAAATGTTAAAATCATGCTGTTTTTCTTCATAAAATATTGCTGGAGGAACAAAGTAAGAATCGGGTGCACTTTCAAAAATATTTTTAACACTCTTTTTATTTGTACCTTTTTGTTAGCAAAAAAATGTGCAACTTCTTGTACTCCAAACTATTATTGTATCATAATATCAAAGAAAAGTACGTACATTTTTTATTTACAATGTATACTTCATTATTGGAAAACCTGACAAAAAAAGAGTTTATTTGTGGTTCGAGTGGTAATAATTTTAGTAAGGGGAAAATATTTTCTATCCCTTGTTCCTCAAACCAAGCCGAACAGAGTTAGGGATAGAATTTTGTATCCCTTGTTGCTCAACTCTAGCCGAAAAGAGGAGGGGATTGAGTTTTTTATCCCTTGTTGCTCAAACCCAGCCGAAAAGAGGAGGGATAGAATTTGTTATCCCTTGTTCCTTAACTCTAGCCGAAAAGTGGAAGGGATATATTGTTTTTATCCTTTGCTGCTCAAGTCAAGCGAAAAAGAGGAGGGGATACATTTTTTTATCCCTTGAACCTCAAACATGACAAAATGTGCAATATATTGATAACAAATAACTGGCATTTATCAATATTTTTTTTGTAAGCCTAGAAAAATTTGATTGGTCAGTAAAATCTGGAGCATGTTTTTTACAATTTGGAGGAGAAAATGGTAAAAGAAAAATTTGTTGCTTTAATTCCTGTTTCGATAACAATTTTCGGACTATGATGAAAACTTTAAGCTGTAAATTTGAAAAATAACCAAAAATGAAAAAAATTGCAGTTAAAAATGAACCTGTTCTTAGGTAGAAGGTAGAAGCGTGCTGTACGAGGGTCATGTGGAATGAGATACTTAAGAGTATCCATTGTGGATTCTAACCAAGGTGTCACTTGTTTGGAAAATGATTCTGGGCTTTCTGGGTGTGGGGCAAAACTGTATACCCCTTGAGAGGAGCTTAACCTGTGGGTCGGTTAGCACTTTGTCAGCAGGTTAAACTACGGTACGTGTCGCAACTAGTCACCTATCAGTGGGAGGAACAACAGTTGGCCTCTTACTGTGGAAACGTCAATGAATGTATTTCCAATGGTTAGGCTAGACAGTCATGCGTTTCTTGTTCTGTTTGTTCATAAGGGTGGACCGGGGGGTGATTGACGTTAGACAGACGGATATCTTGTAAATGTTCATACTCTTGATTAGAGCATGACTCTTTGAGTTGAGATTCAGTGTCTATTATCTCAAGTGACTGGTTATCAATGTATTGTTGGCATTGATTTTCTAGCAGTGTAAGCAGATGGAAAGACGCGTTAGTGAGTGTCTTGTTCCACTTCTTAAAAAAGGAGGGAACAAGGTCCCCAAAAGAAGGGGCACACTTGATATGTAGTCCTTTCGGGAAGAATACGAGACAATCGATAAAAGCGGTATTTGTCAAGATCTGACAAGTAGCGAATTTTCTTTTCTTTACGTAGCTTACGGAAAATGCACTTTGTGTCAGTAGTGAGTGTCATGAGTTATGTCGTTTAAAGCTAGAAAGTTTGACAGAAAATTGGTAAAAACAATCCTGTGGAAAGTATGGGTTACAAAAGGGAAAAGGGATAAAAACCTTTGGGGAAAAAAGCAGAATATTTAAAAGCCTGTAAACAGGGAAAGTTAAGAAACTTGTGGAAACGGGTTATTTAAAGACCTGAAAAGAGAGAAAGTTACAAGACCTGTGGAAAAATAATGGGTAAGTTATGAACCAGTAAAGAGAGATAGTTAAGAAACCTGTGAAAATTGGTTATTTCAAAACCTGAAAAGAAAAAGTTAAGAACCTGTGGAAAAGAACGGGTTATTTAGCAACCTGTAAAGAGAGAAAGATAAGAAACCTGTAGAAAAACGGGTTATTTATAAACTTGAAAAAAAGGGAAAAAAACCTATGGAAAAACGGGTTATTTATAAACCTGAAAAGAGAAAAAGTAAAGAAACCTTTGGAAAACGGGTTATTTAGAAACCTGTAAAGAGTAAAAGTTAAGAAGACCGTTGAAAAAATAACAAGTTACGTATAAGCCTGTAAAGAGAGATAGTTAAGAAAACAGTGGGGAAAAGGGGGTAAATTCAAAACCTGAAAAGAGAGATAGTTAAGAAACGTGTTGAAAAGAACGGGTTATTTCAAAACATGTATAAAAAAAAGAGAAATACGAACCTTGTGGGAAAAAACAGGTTATTTAGAAACATGTATTAATAGGAAAAGTTAAGAAACCTGTGGATAAACGGGTTATTCAGAAACCTGAAAAGAGAAGGGAAGAAACCCGTAGAAAAGAAACGGGTTATTTAGAAACATGTAACACGAGAGAAATACGAAACATGTGGGGAAAAACAGGTTATTTAGAAACATGTAAGAGGGAAAGATAAGAAACATATAAAGAGAAAAGTAAAGAAACCTGTGGAAAAGAACGGGTTATTTAAACACGTGAAAGAGAAAAAGTAAAGAAACCTGTGAAAAAGAACGGGTTATTTAAAAACCTGTAAACAGACAAAATGTGTACAATCCTATGGAGGGAGCGGGTTATTAAAGCCTGTGACAAACGGGAAAATTATTGGAAGATGTTTCGAAAAGAACAGGTGAAGAGTGGGCAATAAAATGGATACAGTTACAAGGAAGACAAACAAAAGAAAAGCAACGTTCAATTTGTTTTATACCAATTCCTAAGAGCATCCGTAGTATACAGAGGATTAATACACGGGTTTTTTTCTTGCAACGCATTCCAGTATAAAGGTCCAGCAAGTACAAATGACCAATCCTCCCACGAATTATTGCTCTTAGGTACAACAAGCAATGTATTAAGAGAACAATTACACATCTAGCAGGATTGAAATGGCTGTCAACATTATTTGTATATCTCACAAATGTTTATACTTTTGTGGTCATGCCACACCACGTTTACTACTAACAAGATATTAAGGCGTGAGTTTCAACGACCTCCCTTTGTGTCACGGACAATATACATAAATTTGGTCAAAGTCATTGTTTTGACAATGTTTTTTTGAAGCACTACAGAACATGTTTTCGATTTTTAAAAGAGGTTTGATATTCAAAGCTAAAATTACGTTTCTATCATTACTCAAAAGCTCTTTAGTTTGTATTTATTTGTATATATTTTTCACAAACCAGGCACAGAGAGATGAGGGCTTACAACTAGTAGAGTATGAAGACATTATACTATTTTTTTGCTAAGCAAAGTGTGATGTCTTAAAACAATCCATGTTACTGACAACTCAGTTTAAGATGAATCTTGGAGCTTTGTCAAACCGAACCGAGGTGCACGCTGCGCATTCAAGTTGTCAAATGTAGACTAAAAGTAGAGGATGGTCTTTTGAAATAAAACTTAACCCAGCACAGTAGTTGTAAGTTTGCAAGTCACCCCAACAACATAACCCCTACAGAAATTATAATTGAACATCGTGTTGTAACACTGATCAATGCTCGATTCATGTCCATTACATTTATCATCGGACATGAGCAATTGGCCTAAACCTGGACCAAAGTAATTAAAATTCCAGGCCTGATATGCAGAAGGGTAGCCGAGTTGCCGACAGATGACGTTGGTGTCCTTGATACTCCAACTAAGACTGCAGATCATTCCCCAGAAGCATTTGTGAAACACCTCCACTCTGCCTTCATAAGGTGTGTCTCCATTCACAAGGCGTATCGATACTGAAAGGATATACAGGCATTTTAAATCGACTTAGTGTTGTTATCCTATTATGTTCGAATTTCTATGATTAAAGTATAAGAAAAGTAAAACAATATATACATATATTTAAAGGCTCGTCGTCCCAGTGGCTCACCAAGCATTTCTACAACATCACGTGTTCTCTACAAACTTACCTGAAGAAGAGGTTGCCATAACGTGCTCTTCCCAACAAGTTAACCCTACATCACTCCGACTGCAGGCAGATAATCCAGTGTAGCTAGAATGATCGATTATTGATTCATGCCCCTGACATATAACATTGTTGAGAAAAACACGTCCAGATCCTTCACCGGAGTGAGCATCTTGCCATACTCGAGATGCTGAGGGAATCCTATAGCTACCTACATAATAAAATTTCGAGGAAACCAAATAATTTCAGTATTTGTTTTACCTTTTCATTAATTTGTTTACCTGTAGCCCATTGTCATAGTAACATGTGATTGTCTTGTTTGATTACTGTTGGCCTTTTAAGAGGTCTTAATAACTGGGTTTTTCTTTCTTTTAATGGAAATGTCAACACTCGAAGAGAAAATTACTAACATCCTTTTGTCTTTGCCTTCTCCTTTTCCATGTAGACATACCCCCTTGTAATTCTGCCTCAGTCAGCAATTTGTTTCTTTTTGACGCTGTTCCAATCTGTTATTTTGTCCTTTGTGTTTGTAACCTCTTGTAACCAATTTAAGCCCTTTCCCCAACCCCAATTGTCCTTCTCTAGTGTTCACGCCATACCTGTTCGTGTGTGTTATTTTGTCATTAATTGTTCAACTATTTTTTTATATTTTTTATTTTATAGAGTATGCAACGCGTGTTTTAGAACTGAAATGTTGTAAAAATTACGTGTTTTCTCTATCTTTTCTAAAATGTCAATTCGCCAAGGGTCCTAGAAAATGTATTTCTTTTGGTTGTAATTAGGGCCAACATACGTTTGTTTACGGAGCACCTAAAGAGACAGGTAAACAAATTAAAAGGTAAACAAACTGAAATTATTTCGATCCCTCGAAATAATATTTCATTCCCTCGAGTTTTTATTTCTTTACTTCGAAAAATGATTTCGTCCCCTCGAAATATTGTTTTGTCCCCTCGAAACGTTATTTCGTTCCCTCAAAATGATTTTGTTCTCTCGAAATGGTAGTTCGTTCCCTCTTAATCCTCATTACCTCGGGCTTGTATTTTATTCCCTCTTAATACTTTTTCGTTCCATCGAAATATAATTCGTCTCCCCGAAATATTATTTCGTTCCCTCCAAAAAATTATTCGTTCCTTCGAAAAGTTAACTCAGGGAACGAACTAAGTTACTTCGTGGGATGAAATATTATTACAAGGTGAAACAATATATTTATTTCGTTTGAACAAAAAAGTATTTCAAGGGAACAATATAATTTAGTTGGTGTGGAGTCCATGATATTCTAGGACAAGTCTTCTTTTCTCACTCTTCTTCAGACTTTAATGGAACTTCAGTTTAGTTTTTAAGAAAACGATATGAAACCACAAAAGAGCAAACAAATAGCAATTACAACAGCAAAAACAAAAACTAACAACCAACAGCAAAAACAACAACAACATTAACTAAACAAAGCAAAAACACAAAACAAAAACTCTTACTAGGCTAAAAACCTGTTTTTTCAGACTGCAAAATAGCACAACGCCCCCAAATTGCTACTGTGGTAACAGGCTGTGGATTTTAAAAGATTTGTGTTAGATTTTTTCAGGACACATTATGTAAAGTTTTTACGTGAAATCACTCATTAAATCTATGAGTGACTGATGTGAAGCAACTGCAACACATAATCAATGGAATGCCACAAATGGAGGAAAAGTAACTTGGACAAAATGACATCACACTCTCCTTGTATAAAATGATGTATTGATGATCAATGATGCAGTGATGTTGTCCCAGTTTGTAACCTTCCTTCATCTTGATCACACGTTTGCTAGGACTGTGTTGCATGAATAACCCTTAAAACTATGAATGGGGTGCTTAAAGCTTCACTTGAGATGATTACTGGAAAATGAATATAGGTTGAACTGAGAGGACTGAGTCTGAATTGCAAACATGATGAGTTTCGTATTTTTGACCTACGACTGACTCACTTGGTGGTGGATTTAAGATGTCACAGGTAACTCCTACATCTTGAGAGTGTCTGCACTCACGATTGAACCATCCTGAGTGATCACATTGATCAACGCTTGATTCATCTCCGTTACATGAGACATCCTTCAGGAAAATTGGTCCTGATCCCGCACCAAATTAATAAGAGTCCTCAACCGAAGATGAAGAAAAGAAGCTAAGCTCAGATGCAGAATGGAAGCCAAGCTGACGGCAGATGACGTTGGCTTCATTGATGCCCCAGTCATAATCACAGACCGTTCGCCAAACGCACCTGTAGTAAACTTCCAATCTACCTTCATATGGCGTATCTCCATCGGCAAGACGAACTTAAACTGTAAGTATACATTTCAATACGTTATAAGACAATCTACAATGTATTCAAAATTAAATAACTTTGCAAGATGCAACCAAGTTGGTAATTTCATTGGGTTCGCGATTGATTTTCCTTTTGATAGCACGATTAGGTTTCTACGGCCAAGAGCATTAGCTTTAACCTGGATATAGCTCATAACAAGCTGATTTTTTTCAGGAGAGGTCCAGGAATGTCCCTAAAATGACATACTAAAAGTTCCCGAAAATCCACCTGTATCTCTTTTCGAAGTCCAGGGTTGCGTCCAAAAGGACCGGCATGTTCAAATCTTGTCGTAACTATGCAACCAGACATGTTGTAAATGCAATAAAAGTGGCTAATTATATGTTTTGAGGCACTAGGAATCAAATAGAATTATTATTTTGAGATTTTATAACTCATTAGTATCTAAAAACCAAGACGGCGTCTAAAATGCCCGCCATTTTCAATTTGTATCCATACTTTAATCTTATCATAGCCTGCCAGCATACATGCTGTAGAAACAGAAGTGTCTAAACATAATATGTTTTGAGGCACAAGCAATCCAATAGAATTATTGCTCTGAGATTTTAGAACTCATATAATATAATATATCGAAAACCAAGATGGCGCCATTTTCAATTTGTATCTATATTTAAACAATTTTTTTTTAACGCACATCAACTGTTTCAACATGTGTTTTTTGGCACGGTGATTTCAACAGAGTCATAATTTTGTGCGCTATTCAGTACCAATCAGTCGATTTCCTCCCCAAAATCAGCAAAACAACTTTTTTGACGACTCCAGCTATTACAAGAATTTCCTTAAATTCCATCACTTAATTTACAATCCATCATGGGGTCAATATCTCCTGAAAATTCAGAAAAAGTCCATGAAAACGGGAGCACTGCCTCAGGCGGCTATGCCTAAACGTGTACAAGAAGTGTTGACGCGTCTTCACTTCCGCCCATAGTTTGAGAAAGTCCAACATTTCAGTTTAGCGCCCCCTGCTGTCGGTCTATAGGTATTATATGTCTGTGGGTAAGACTGCTTCGGGAAGGCTAGCCCCTGGACTCTTTGTGCTCTCCCAAACTGAAAATTATAAAACAATTGAACAACTTGATGAGATGAGGGATCAGATGTGGTAAGGGCTGTCAGTGGAGAACTTCTCACTACTGCGGGGTACATGGTGCTTGAAATGTATCAACAGAGGGCTGCATGCGATTTTGTTTTTGCAGTGCAGCCCTGCCTGTGAGTCTTTGTGATTGCTCGACAACATTCGACACGGCAAGTGAGGGATTCTACTTGGTCATGGAATCTGAGATGTTGGTAGTGGAGATCCGTTCACTTCTGAGGGTGGATTAATGGGCGCCAAAAATGTGTTGAAACCAGGGCTGGCGTGACCAGAATGGACATATGAGGATCACTCTGCAACTAGGGCTGGCATGGCCGGAATGGACCTATGAGGATCACTCTGCAACTAGAGCTGACATGATCGGAATTGGGCTATGAGGATCACTCTGCAACTAGAGCTGGCATGACTGGAATCGGGCTATGAGGATCACTCTGCAACTAGGGCTGGCATGGCCGGAATGGACCTATGAGGATCACTCTGCAACTAGAGCTGGCATGACCGGAATTGGGCTATGAGGATCACTCTGCAACTAGGGCTGGCATGACTGGAATTGGGCTATGAGGATCACTCTGCAACTAGGGCTGGCATGGCCGGAATGGACCTATGAGGATCACTCTGCAACTAGGGCTGGCATGGCCGGAATGGACCTATGAGGATCACTCTGCAACTAGGGCTGGCATGGCCAGAATGGGGCTTTGATGATCACTCTGCAACTAGAGCTGGCATGGCCGGAATGGACCTATGAGGATCACTCTGCAACTAGAGCTGGCATGATCGGAATTGGGCTATGAGGATCACTCTGCAACTAGAGCTGGCATGGCCGGAATGGACCTATGAGGATCACTCTGCAACTAGAGCTGGCATGACTGGAATTGGGCTATGAGAATCACTCTTCAACCAGGTCTGGCATGGCAAAAATCTGGCTATGAGGATTACTCTGCAACTAGGGCTGGCAAGGCCGGAATAGGGCTATATATAAGGATCACTATGAGGCTATGAGGATCACTCTGCCAGAATCGGGCTCTGAGGCTCACTCTCCAACCAGGGCTGGCATGGCCATAATGGGGATATTAGGATCATGCAACATTTCTTCGGTCATATTTGTCAATACTCTTAGGAGAGAGATTGTTTTGGGGATGGCATACGCAAACATGAACTCGAAACTGCCTTGAAATCGGCTCCAAGCACAGAGGACGGGATATTTGTTGTCGACGGCTGAGGGTGGATTAGAGAGGTCTATGTGCGGACAGTCTCTAGAATATCGTTCGAGTGAATGCTTGTTTGAGAGACCGTTGTATACAGGAGACTTCGTCCTAGAAGGCGGCTCGCTTCCACATCAATGTCCTTGAATTTCTGGCAATGTACCACGCATTGGGACACTTGCACAGAACGCTCTAAGGGGAAAGCTGTTTTTTTTGTCATATCAGAAAACTCAATAGCCGTCCCCCACATAAACCGACAAGGCGGAACTCAGTCACCACTCATGTTTGCACAAGACAAAACACAACATAAATCTCTCCACAGTTTACTATGCGAGGAGAATTAGGGCGGATAATTTTTCCAGAGGGAAAGTCCTCCATACGGGCTTGCTTCCCCCCCCCCCATCTAAGATATGTAGAATGGTCCCGTCTTGGATATCCTGGATGATCAAGTCTCTCGGGGCTTTACGAGTGAATACAAACAAGAAACACTTAAAATGGGCCACACCACACACGCAGTATCCATCTTTTAAAGGTTTTAATGAACACTTATTCATATGTCCGATAAGACTGTTCTTTGATAACTCCTTGTCCAAGAATGGATGACATTAATCTACCTTGCCATAATGGGATACTGATCACAAGATAGAACTCTTACTCAAGTAGAAACAGACATCAATTTGTCAGTTTGCAAATCAAAGGTAGAAAAAAAATAATAATTGCGGCCATTTTGGACGCCATCTTTGTTTCAGATTTTTATGAGTTCTAAACTCTCAAAATGTTGGTTGTGTTTGATGTCTTGTGCCTCAAAACCTATGTATCGACACTCAATTTGTATTTACAGCATGTCAAGTTGCATAGTTATAAAAGTATTTGAAAATGTCTGTCATTTTGGACGCTATCTTGGTTTTAGATACTCATGGGTTTTAATGTCTAAAAATAATAATTATAATGGGCTCTTTGTGCCTCAAGAAATTGTATTTGTATGTACAGCATGTCTGTCATTTTGGAAGCCATACTGGATTTCGAAAAAGAGCTCCAGGAGGTTTTTCGGGGACTTTTCATATGTTATCCTAGGCACATTCTGGGACCTCTCCCGAAATAAACCCCAGCTTGTTATGAGCTACGTCCTGGTTAAAGCTAATGCTCTTGGTCTAAGCAGTCCCGACCGATTTCCCACCTGTACATGTAGTAGTTAATAAGCAGGACAGTTCTTTCTTAGAACTAAGTCCAACTACATAGGACTGTTTACTGTTAAGTGCATTGCCTGATAATTTGTAATAAATAATAAATAGATAAATAAATAAATAAAAACAAGACATGTTCCTTACAGAGTGCCCGACCACCTAAACAAGGAGAGAGACAAACTGAAAGTCCGGGTGGACTGTCCAAACACCTTAAATTATAATATATGTACGACGTCTGTCGTAATTGGCTGCTCAATTGAAGACAGTAGTAGGATGCACGCTTTACGCG
The DNA here is from genome assembly GCA_023634235.1 of Pisaster brevispinus. NCBI lineage: Eukaryota > Metazoa > Echinodermata > Asteroidea > Forcipulatida > Asteriidae > Pisaster > Pisaster brevispinus. Next base: position 18,094,624 of record JAMKCF010000011.1, read on the forward strand.
GTTACTGTTTGGGAAGGGTCCGCACGTACAGTTTGACGTCATAGTGACCAGTCAGATCACAGTTTGCTAATGATCTGACACATTGGCATGAAATCAGCTTCTCCAGGCTAGGCGAGACTGCTGCATTATGTTTTTCTATGGGCTGCCGTTGTAATGGTTTATACACTTTTGAGTATTTAGCAGTATTTAGCAGTAACGTAGACTGAGCAATGCTCTATGCAGTAATCATCTACATAACTTCTATGTGCTCCCTGGCCACAACTATTTTACCCAACTTCTTGATTAAAAAATGTTTGAATCAACCAATATCAAGGTCAATGTCACTTTGAATCTGTGTCCAATCTGTGGGATAATTGATGGAAATATGTTTACCCTGATATATAGTTATTGGCATAATTAATTTAATATTGGCGGTTTACTTCCTCCCTGACGAATCTCTTCCCTTAGCCTTGAGTCCGCTTAGTGACTTGAAGAAACCATAGACAATTAGAATCATGTTAACAAATATAAACATAATGAATGATTATTTTCCGCCGCCACGCTTGTATCATAAAATGCACAATTCTTAAATGCACCAATCTGCTGAGCTATTCTCAATACACATTGTTTTGCGGCGAGAAATGTTTGTAATTGATGCTTGCGAACAAAGGTGATTGTTCTTTTTTAAGTAAGAAATTTGTACACTTTCAAAAATATTTTCTTAACAGTCTTCAATTTATACCTTTTTGTTACAGCCAAACAATTTGCCACATTTTGTGCTCCAAACTAGTATTGCATCATAATACTGAGGAGTTTTACGCACACAGTTTTGTTGGCAATGTATGCTTATTTATTGGGAAAGCTGAAAAATAGAGTCCATTTTTTTGTGGATCGAGTGGTAATAAAGGGATGGATTTCGTTATCCCTTTTTGCTCAAACCCAACCAAAAAGAAGTGGGGTAGTTTTGGTATACTTTGTTCCTAGAAACACACCCGAAAAAGGGGTAGATTGTGTTATCTCTTGTTCCTCTAACCTATCCAAAAAGAGAAGGGGGTATATTGTTTCATCTCTTTTTCCTAAATTAATCATCTTCATGTGAAATTTTCCACGTTTATAAAGTTATAAACACAACAAAATGGGAGTTATGTTTCTACAAATTTACTGGAACTTTTTTAAATTGTTAGCCTTGAATAATTAGATTGATTCGTAAAATCTTGAGGCTAGGCGTGTTTCTCACCATTTGAAAGAGAACATGTAGGAGAAACATGTGTTGCTTTAAAATCCTGTTTCGATAGCAATTTTTTGACTAAAATTATAATTTTAAACTATAAATTTGAAAACAAATCAATTTGCAATTTGTAATAAAAATTAATAACTACGCTTCAGTCTCGAAAGCATACCTTTTTCATCTTGGGTGTGAAGAGGAAGCATACATACCACTGCTGCTGTGAAGACAATGACGTCTATCAAGCGGAGGATTCTGGAAGCACTCTCTGATCCAGCCATTGTTAACAATAAAACGTTTCATTACTCGCAGTTCTTGCAGATCATTTTGGTTGAAAACATTTATGGTGCTAACCCAGTGACCAGACAAGACATAATCACTACCGTAAATGAACTGCGAGTTGCGTCGTCGTTTGCTATGGTAAGACTGGTAGGAATATCAGCACGACGGCACTGGGTGGGCACGTTCGAGAGAAAAAGAGGAGATATGGGGCGCCATCTTGGCCCAAATTCAAATATGGCTCTGCTAACCGTAAGGCAAAGACTTATAGCAAGGAATTCTACGCTGACGCCAAGCGTATTTTTCACAGGAAAGAAGGGAACTCGTGCGTCTGCGTATACTCCTCACTACTAAGCAGTATTCGCTTACAGCTAGCGCAGTAGTTTGGCGCTTGCCGTGTTAATGGGGAATGGTGATTGCAAACGCAGTGTGAGTTAAGCAGAGCCATGAAATTGGACCCTTTATCTTAAAAAATGAGTAAACAATAAATATGTTAAACATCATACAATGGTTTATATTATTATAATAATTAGTATTGCTTTTTCATAACACAAAACGCCATTATATACAAGGCACGAAATTAGATTGATTTATTTATTTAGATGTTAAATAATTACACTCAACAAAAGTAGGAGCTGCTCATTTTTCATTTCGATTGATTAGTTTCGAATAAAATTAATGTTGTAATTCACCCAATTGAGTGATTTGCTTTTCTAATAAAAACAAATTTAATTGGGGAAAATGTAACATTTAAGTTTGCTAGAATATTAGCATCTCATTATTGTTGTTGGCATTTATTTATCTTTAAAAAAAACTGTATTCACAAATATACGTTTTTCTTTTTTCATCTTATGATTGTCATGTGGTTGTACTTGCCACGGGCACTATTAAAATGTTTAAATCCGACAGTAAACATACGGCTTTCCATACCAGGATGCAATTGTTTTTGTAAGCGCGTTTTGAAGAAAACAAAATTTCAGAGCATTGTATGTTGGACACCGCCTACTGTTATTTTAGTACATTGGCAGGAAATGTTTATTGGACTGCTGACAAAATAAGTATGCAAACAACTACTCCTCAAGTATGTTGTCCTGGTGAGGCTTGTGCTGATCTTTCCTTGAACCCTGTACTTATACTTTTTTTTCCGGGAGCATCCTTGTCTTAGAACTGTCATATAGAAACCTCTTTGTTTTCCATACGGTACAAAATATAAGCCCATCAGTTATAGTATTAAACCAAGAAAAAAGCGACGAGACAGAAATAAATAACCACAAAGCAAGCAAAAACGTTTCAAGCTATCTTAAGCTTGCTTGGTCTTGATCCCAAATCTGTGCCAAACTCACCCAGACGCAGAATCCAAGTTATTATTATTATTTTTTTTAAACTAAACCGTCCGGATCAGCCTGACCAAGAGATCGATCAAAGCCCCCCCCCCCCCGGACCCGGAATCCGAGTAAAATCTAACTTGTGAGATACAATGTGTTGGTTAATGTGCTTACTCAGTAGGTAGACAGTCTCCGTTAAACAACGTATTACATTTTAAATGCGCATGCTCAGTAGGTAAACAGTCTCCGTTAAACAACTTTTTACATTTTTAATGCGCATGCTCAGTAGGTAGACAGTCTCCGTTAAACAACTTATTACATTTTAAGTGTACACTTTAAAAAGAATAGCGTTAATCATGGGCTCCAATCCTGGGAGGGGGACACTGTATCAACTACTCCCCACCTCCGAGTTTTTTGGACGATTTTGCTAAAGAGAGCACCAAATACTGTTTTAGCAGTGTCTTGAATTTAGTGTAGCCTATTTGTAAAGCGACATAGTTTCACTGTCATCAGTTTCTTTCATTCATTCTTTCAGCGTTTCATTCATTCTTTACTATAGCCACTGTAATTTCGATCGTACAATAAATCGTACCAAAGTATCCAGGTCAACGATACGTGAAAGGTAACTTATGGTGCGATGAGTATGAATTTTAAAGATGATATATCGTGGGGTCTGAAACATTGGCTTATGTTTATATTAGATCATTCTTTGGGCATTATTTGTTTCCAAACATTGAGCATCATACTGTATGGCGGGCCTGGACTGTATCACAAAAACTGACTAAATACTTTTCGTCTTGAATAGTAATTAAAATGTTCATAAGTACCAGGGTACTGCATAGGATTGTTGGTCATAAAACGATACATTTTTAACAGCCAAACCGCCCTTACAACATCTGTGCCGAATTCATTAAATATATATATATATATATCATTTCATTTTCAGCAACGAAGTCGCCAATAATTTTCTGTTCCCAAGACTTGCAAGAAATAACGACCCACGTCTACCAATCAGAAGGTATGTGAGGAACAGTCAATCAACAATAACATTACGCAGGGTGAATTCGGTGAGTGCTTTTGACATCTCGCTCCCTCCTCGACACTTCGATCAGATTACAACAGCGGAGTCGCCCGACTAAGAGGGTGCCCTGAAAACAAGTTGAAACAAAATCCCACCCACATCTACCAATCGGAAGGTCCGTGATGAGAAACAGCAAATAACACATTTCATTGAAGTGGTGGGTCAGAAGGCAAAGGGCAAGGAGTGAACAAATCAAAAAATCCGTGTGCAAAACAGCCAATGAGTCACTCCTGAACACGATAGTTTGGGAGATCTCTTGGAAGTCTGAGGCCATCATCCAAATGGGATCGCTCCGCGTCCGACGCCGCTTCCGACCAGATTTTGAAGGGATCGCTCCACCTCTGACCAGCCAGGAGGCCCGTCTCAACCAGCCGACCATGCGACTCGCACCACGAAGTTCTGGTGACTGTCCACAGCGTCTGGCACCCCGGCGGATTAGGCGACCGCACTGAAGACAGCAGGGAAGTCGCCATACCATACAACGGAAATGGCGGACGTTCAAATCCTAGAGACTTTGCGATGGCGCTTTTCTAATCCAAAATGGCGCGGGTTACGGCTTTAATAGTACAGATGGTACCAACAATGTTACTCATGACACCGCAAGCTATAACGAGGTTTACTATGCTTGTGTTAAGTATGATGCCTTTAATGTGAGTTTCAACCCTTTGACCCGAGGCTCTCAACAACAAAATTACTTTCAACTTTCGCCTCATCGGAAGGCACTTTTAATCATACGGCATTTAAATTTGTTTGGGGTGGTCCCAAGGTTATTCCCACGCTGGAAAAACTTTAAACTAGCCTGATGTTATATAGATTGCACTGGGTTGGCTGCAGACCATATATAAAAACGGAATTCAAGCTTTGTGTACAGATGCAAAGTTCTGTCCGAGTTGTAATGATTGTGTTGTGTTGTGTTGTGTACAAAAGTATGGACCATTGTGACCTGTTAGTGAGCTGAACCCGATGGATGACTACATTATCTCAAATAGAGGCTTACATTTTTTGCCCCTGGACACGGCACCCTAAGTGCTACTCATGATGCCCCCCCCCCCCCAACACACACACGCACACACATACCCATTGAAACCGAGGACTTAAAGAAAAAGGGATCCGGGTGTTTGACAGAGGAAGTCCAAACCATTGGATAACAAAGAGAAGTCCTCGATTTACGGGATCTACAAACAATTGTGTGTGCGGGCACACGCACCGGACCTTGTGGGGTCCAAAACACAACGGAACAATGTACCCCACAAGGTATTCTTTGTTCATTTTGGACCCCACAGGGGTATTCTTCAGAAAAGGAAATAGGAGAAAAACAATAGGTAAACCCCGTAAGCCAAAATCTGTAAGGGTGTGTGATCACTATTACACACATACTTCAGTGTGTAAACACCTACAATCAGGGTGTTCCCAATGTCCCTCTTTTGTTTGTACTCTTACTTTTAGGCAACACTGGTTTTGTACACACTTTCCAACTGGGGATCTTCACCCAACCGTTGTCCTCTTTCGTTATAGCTCCCCGGTTTGAATGTGTTTTCAAGACACCCAGGCAATCGTGGTGTAGATACTGTTACTTACGACCACCATGAAAGAAAGTTTGGACAGTGAGCACGGCAGCTAATTAGAAGTAAAACAAGGAAATAAGTACAATGATAACAAAGGGAAACCAACAACTTGAAAAGAAAACGGATGAGACATGATGTATGTTTATGTTTAATAATAAATCAAATTGTTATTAATTAACCAATTTATTAATTAATGAGTGTGTATAATTTATGCACAAGCATTCAGCCAAATATCAATAATATAACGACCAAACATCCCGAATAAGTTTAGTAGCACCTGTGTTCAAACTCGTTGAATTTGTTTTCACTGGCTTCGTATTGTTTTTATGTTATTGACTCAATAGAAGAGCAATCTGGGAAAGTCCTTAATGCAATTACAGGAAATAGTACAATATCTTCCAACCGACTCATGCACACTACTGTAGAGAGAACTAGTTTGAGTTTGCTATAAATAGGCACGAATTATTTCGTTTGGCTATTGCTCGTCAATCAGCAGTTCCTCGTTTTAGTTAAAGGTAGCTGTCCTGGTCGATTTCAAGAAGATTTCATTCAGTAATTAACACGTGGCTCGTTCTATTTCGTTTGAAAATGAATTATCAGTCGGACACGCATTCAAAAGTGGAATTGAGTCATTCAATTTTAACAGTTTAGCACTCACTGGTCAAACAGTAATATCATTCAAATTCAACAGGTCGCAAAGATCATTAAGTTTGCAATAGACAGCAGCAAAAGGTGGTGTACCATAATGTCATCAATTGTTAATAGGTATAGTCGAGTGAACAATGGAGACATGGTAGTCTTGAATGACTGGAACAAACCTGAATGAGAAGAGCGAATTCATGTATGCACGAAGACAAATTTGAACTCTAAAAAGAAACCAAGGTTCGATTAAATCGGGCAAATGCGTTAATTTAAAGGCGTTTAAAAGAATTGTTATGAATTTCTGCTGCAACTGACCGATAAAACCGACACAAAACAACCAAATCGTTTACATTAAGAGACAATAGTAAGGTTACTGAACGTTCACTGGGAACAAAAAGTGTGACACATTTACTTAAATATTAAAAATTTTGTTGTGGTTTTTTTGTTTTGTTATTATGTTAAAATTGTTTTATTCCCAAAATGTATTATTTGTGTTTATTTAAGTTTTTTTTTTTTTTCAGTATAGCTATTCACTAATAAATGCAAACTAATTCATATGTACCACTTTTGTAGACTTGTCTCATGTCGGGTTTTGTGCTTGCACAAAATGTCAGACAAACATGCAATGTGCGCATGGTCGTGTGTTAGAGAGGCTTGGCGGAAATCCTTATACTCAACAGGAAATAGTGCAATACAATTACTGCCGAAATTGAACTAATTTAGACTTGATTCAAGTCCATCTCCAGTGGGAATCAGACAGCCAAAATTGATCTTGCTCATGCAGAATCAGAATGTATTCGTTTCAGATGAACTTTATCTACCACTGCACACTTTCAGACAAAGTTTTGCAATGTTTACGTACTCCTTAGCCGGACATTCCGACCTTAGTTTTAACACATTTCTTGTCATTGTGTGTTCCTACGTGTGTATATTTTTTGTTGTATTTTAATAACATTATTAACATTGCTGCACGGCTGCTATTTATTAATCAGTGTTTCAAAAAGGGGTGATATTAAAATATCAAAACGTTAATTTGGTGCTGATAAACTTCAAATCGATATAGCATGTGCCTTATTTTTATTTGTTTTATTTTGTACACAAATTACCCAACAAAACCATTCAATGCCACTTACGAAGACGACAGCCGAAATACTAAAGCTACATGACATTAGTCAACTAATAGGTTGCCTCGTTGAGAGACAACAGCATACTACCTGCCAGTTCAATGTTTAAAACATATTGGTGAAACGGGGCACAAGGAAATTAACAATGTAAAATTTTAAGAGTAAAAAGTATTTACAAATTGTCACGGACCATAAATGAGACGAATATCCAATGTTATTGAATACGCCATTGTGTACACCACAGGCCCCATCGATTTTGGGATGAGCTTTTTAAGCTTGGGACGTTACATACATGTATTTATAAAACAACTACAACAAACACGACTCAAAGACAATTTTCAGTTGAAGTAAAGAGTAAACGTTTAAAGTTCTAATACAATGGCAAATGAAGAGAGGGCTCTCCCTATTTTGCCATACAATCTGCCAGTATAGCTGTCAAACTAAAACTAATAAAGCGACGGTGACTATTCCACAGCATCTCCTGCAGCTTCATGTTCAGCCAGTGTCAACGCTGGATTACCACTCGGAGCTGAGGTGGTACCAATCATTATCCCTGCTCCAGACGCTACTTCATTCTTGCGATACACGGCAATGACCTATTGCATAAGAAGGGATCAAGTTTGTGTACTTTGCATGAGCGAATTGACATAAACTTTCGGTCTAAAGGCTCATTGATTGTGAATTCCACACCAGTACCATCCATCCAGAGTACAAAAAATAAAATAGTCTAGATAAAATGGTGTTAAGTAAGGGCAATTAAGGTGGCCTTGAAGTGACATTGCATGTCATTGTAAATAAATGCTTTTGTTTGTTTAGTTTGTTTTTCTTTTTGCGTACTTGGTTGCATCCCTTTGAATAAAACTTATAATGATTTGGGGAGTTACTTGCATCCATTCGAGATTACAGACTTCACATTCATCGAGAAGGGGGTCTGACTATTTTCCTGCTGTATTACAACGTGCTCACTAGGTCACTAACAATTGTCCGCAACGATGACATCATCCCAAATGTTTGCGACAAAGTAATAAAGTTCTCGACATAGCAAACACTAAGTGCACATAATCACGAATAATTTCACGACATCGCATACGTATGCGCACATAATTGTAAAAATTATGCGATGTCCCTTCAGGGCCACCATTGCAAAAGATCAACGACACAGCACATTGCCATTGCCTCACTACATACAGACACGCACGATAACCTCAGTAGCAACTTGTACATGTATACCGCTTTTCGTTGTTTGTACTAAATTTGACCACTGAATATTATTACCAATATTGATCTCACAGAACTGGAGGAGGAAAACTAGTTTTTATTTTCAAAAATTCAGTGAGTAAGTTTCCCCTATCAAAAAGTTTATCAAACACCATTTGGAGGACTATATGAGTTTGAAACAAAATCGAGGCTGGTTATTTGCACACTAGCCTAGACCAATTACTCTTGTTTGCATCCTTCAAACGCAAATATTTACGCCCATGTCAACTTGATTGGATCCTCTTGTAAATTTTTGTAAATTCCATTTGAACCACGACCCAAACTAACAAAGGTATGTACGTTTGAGTATGGTACTATACATACCTTTGGAAAAAACAGCATACAGAGTGAAGCAGTTATGCAGAAAAGGAGAAAACCGGAAACGAGGGCAAAGGTCACGCCAATGGAGGACACCGCAAGGAACGACAGCGGCACAGCGACGACACAGCAGATGACGGTGTTGTAGATTGACAGACCTACGTAATAACTGTCATTCAGACCAGGCACGTTGATATTTCTGCCCCAGTAAAATTAAGAACCAAAATAACATGGTGAGTTGGACGGCATTTAAAGGTTGCAAGAAAGTAGGGGTTCATCAGTGGCAGAATTTGTTTCCCGTTTTACATTTGAGTTGTTAATATTTGGATTATCGGAACCTACAAATTACTAAAATCACCTTGTAGACCAAGCAAGAAATGCACCAAATACCACGAGAAATGTCTTGTAGATGAGTATAGCCATGGTCCAAATAGTGCTGTTATCAGACGTACAGTTTACGTAAAGCAACACGTGCTTTTCGTTGTTTGAAAGATGTTCTTTTGTCTGCGGGAAAAAGCACCAAATAAACAAACAGACAATCAATCAAGCAATCAATCAATCAAGAAAAGAAAAATATGTAAGCAGTTCTTTAATGTCAAACTATTTGGCAGTGTCAACATGAAATAGATTAGTGAAATTCCACATTCTTGTGATGTTGGCTTCCGTTAAGCTCAGTTCTCAAACATTTTGCTTTTTTTAGTTATGTGGGATGCTTTTGACGTATAAGAAACATCTTTTGTTGTCATTGCTTCGGTCGTTTCTGCAAAAGCTGCTTGTACTTTTTTAAATGTTTTGTAGCTTCTGCTGCTGTTATCGTCAATTTGTAGCTGCTGCTATGCCGTTGTTGCTGCTAGAATCAATGTCGTTAAGAAAGGCCATTACGATTTGTGTCATCTAATTGCAATCCATCACCATCCATGTTTATTTACCTGCACAACTGGTTCTTGCCTGTCTTCAGTACGCATTGGATTGGCTACCTGCCATGGGATGAGGATTACCAAGTCAACCATAAGTAGTACAGCAATGATAGCAAACAGAAATCGATCTCTTATTACCTAGACAGAAAAGGACAAAAAAGTGTAGGCCTATTAAACTAACTGCGGTGAAAATTATTATTATCATTATTTTTTTTTTATTTTTTTTTTTTTTGATCACCGTAATTTCACTCCAAGTCTACTTTACTACTGTTGATAACTATGTTTTGATTTGGAATTAATAACGTGTATACCTTTCTTTTAGTCTTGTTAGCAATTATGATGCTGTACACACGCCACATCTTGGTGAACATTCCGCCAAAGGCTAAGGTAAACCCGAGTGAGATGATCCAGGAACGGAACTGGTACAGAAATTGGTTTGTTAATTTGAGACATGAGTCAGTAAACTTACATGGAAACATGAACGTAGAGAGTGCGAGAATTGTCCTGGTAGATGGTGTAAATATTATGTGCCATTTAAGAGACATCAAACATTCTGGTACGTAAATACTCACGTATTGGCCCCAAATTGCAAATTTTCACGTAAATCTTTCGTCACCAACGCCTCGCACTGACACACACTTAGCGGACTTAAAAAGGTAAAGGCTAGCATTAAAAGAAAATTGCCTCTAAAGTTGACATCTTTCTCCCACTATCCTTCATAATTGCAGAGTGTTTTTTAACTTTAATAGTTTACGCTTCATGCTTGGAAATTTATATTAAAAAAATACTACTGTTGAATGTTTGCGTTCTAACTTAATAAGCAATGTAGTAAGAAAGGTTCGGGTTAGTTCGTGAATCCGAAATAAAATCAAAACAAACAATTTCCGTTTTCACGAAGTGACACACTCCAATCTATTACCGGTACAACACCAAGTGTGATTTACCTCGTATGAACGGAAGAACGCCTCCCAAACCAAAGTTTATGTCAGTTCGTGAGAACTTTTTTTGTTCTTAACATTAATTGATCTTGATGCGAACCGAGCAATACAAATGGAACCTTCGTGTCAGTTCATGAAACGAAAATTTTCACTTTTGTACAAAGGTTGTTTAATGCATAATTATCGTTTTGGTTTTTAAGTGCGGTTAAGCTCTTCAAGCTTTGAAATTGCATGGAACTGACAAGTATTGTAAAAATGTAAAAAGAAAAAAAAGTTATAAATTAAAAATATATATAATAAAAACGAGCAAAAAATGGTTTGTACACAAGGTGACAGTTTGTGGCGTTAGTGACAAACGTGAACATTAATTGAGGTTGAGGGTAATAACCGAGAATACTTGCGTATTAGTGTTTGACATTTGTGGCACAAACTGTGAAAATTCACGTAAATATTTTCAACCATATTCGCAACAAGGCCAAGTTGTGCGTTTTAATGTAATCACCTAAACATGTAAATTGTCAATGCCCCTTTAAAGCCGCCAGATGTTATTGATCTTCTTTTTTTTAATAGGTGGTAGCTCAGGAGACATCCAGTTGGTTTTACGAAGATCATTGCTCGGCCCCACCGGCAAGACTGTTGAGGATGTAGTGATGCATGATGGGACTGCTGATCACAGCAATGCGCACAATCACACCGAGTATACCCAAAGTTGTAAGACAAATAAAACTACAGTTAAATTATTAACATTGCGATCGAGCCATTTTTTTTTTTTAGTCCAAGGTAAAGAATAACGCTGATTTGTCAATGGATTTACACCAAAAAGCATTAATCATTTATCATTGATACTGGTTGAGTCTTTCTTAAAAAGGAAGAGGTGGCCAGTGGTACTAGTTGAGAGAAATGGTCCAAAAAGCTTGCGCATACGTCAGCCCATCAAGCACACAAAGATCAACGACATATCATTTATGCAATTAATTGCTCTAAACCAAGTGAACTTCTCACATGTCGACAATGTCGTGACAATGTGTCTTGTCAAGATGAACTGCTGCAACAAAGTAGTCGAATAAGGCCTGATTTAAGTTTACATCAACATAGAATCTCATTATCTCGTAATGCTTCCGAAATCTGAACTTACCGGTATTTAATTAAATGTGAAAGAATTGTTGATGGATTACTTACCACACACATTGATACCAGTGTGTCCTTACCCACCATAGAGTTGTCAATGCCCAGGAGTACCACACTGAGGTATGCAAGAATAAAGCCACACGCTATTAAATTATTCACTCGTGGACTTGACATCTTGACTTGTCTTTGATTTAAAAAGAAGAAAAGAGAGAAGAAAAAAAGTAAACAGAAAATAAATATTTTAATACATGTTAATCGGGAATAAATAATACAAAGTTTTTTACCGGTGTTTTTGTTTTCTTTTTCCTTTTTCTTTTCAAAAACAAAACGTCTAAAATCACAAGGCCAGACGGTAACTTCAAGGTAAGGGCTACACTTAACTATTTTGGGCTATCGACCAAAATCAACAGTCACCAGGGACATGTTGCCACCTACTCCTGGAGTAGAAACCGGGTCACCCCCTTCACAGTCCCTAAGGACGTAGACACCGGTACCATCCACTAGGAGCCTGGCTGGTAGAGCAGATGACTACCTTCCCAACTTTTAAAGACGCAATTCTTGTTGAGTGCCTCGCTCAAGGGCACAATTGTCATGGCCGGGATTCGAACCCACACTCTGCTGCTGACAACAACAGAGCTTGGAGAAAATGTGTGCAACAAGCCAACATTTGAGGGGACCTCGTGCGACTATATTTTCAACTATATGTTTCATGGCTGCAAAGGGTTTTTTTTTAATAATTACTAAATAATTAAACTGAGGGTGTAACATTGTGTCAACGCAAATCTTACTATAAGAATCGATTTTTTTTTACGCGTTTAGTAAGATTAACAATAACAAAAAGAGGAACCAAAGATACTAACTTGTGATTACGTTTCCAGATGTTGAACCCAAGAAACAAAACAGCAAGAACCATTCCAAAGACAGCTAGCACAGACGTGACAATCATGATGGGAAGGGGCGTGGCTTGAAGTTCAAAAATAACAACCGTAATGTCGGAATCATGCGGGGGTTTACCATCTATTCGGATGACGACAACAAAGAACAAAATCAAACCAATCGTTTTGTTACCGTAGATTTCAACCTACACCCTCGCAAGGTATACATACTGTGGCTCGATCATGAAATCCAAACTTTGGAGAATAACCACTAAGCCTAGACTTTATTAAATTGAAACACAGCTTAAAGAAATAATACTTAAACATAACATGAAGTCGGCCTTGTATGGTTTGCTTATGTTTGCTTTGTGTGACTAAACTCAAACGTTGTCGAATCGTTTGTCTGTAACAGCAGCTGTTTTTATGTAAATGAGTAACAATTAACGAAACCAAAATTTGTTTTGATTCAGGAATTGTCAGTGTAAGGTCACCAACCAGTAGACCACTTTCTGAATTTCGATGATATCATTTATAAAATGCAACGAAAAACGAAACACTTACCACTGTAGTACCAAATATCTTTAGTGGGGATAGACCACGTGATCTCATTTGCAGCACTGTCGAATGTGCCAATGTGAGTTTCTAAGCCCGCTTAGGAATTTAAATCACATGATAAATCTCGTGTTCAATTATTACAGCTGCTTCGGCTGGTTTGCAAGTTCAGCGATTCTCATTAAAAGGTTATGCGCATAAACCATCGTGATGGATACTGTATCATGAATGAACACAACATGCCGTAAGATATCATGGGCAAGTCTTTTTAATAGATGTATTTAGAAGGTCTGTTTGAGGGCTTTTAAAACAAATTTACAAAGTTTTACAAAGTTACAACATACATTATAGGTAGAGTCACAATTAATGGACATAGAAACTAAGAAGAACTACAGTGTTGATAGTAAAAACTATTTTGAAACAGGATTCCCTTCGAAGCAATTTGGTTTGGATAATTTTCTTCCCAAACGTATGAATCTGAGAAACGATTCAAGCATGAATCGTTTCTCGGAATTATGAGGTTGACTAGAAGTTCAAATTTCGTTAATGTTTGTTTGCGAATGGTGAGGTCAGATATGCGGCTGGTACCCGCTGTCAACAAGTAAACACTGTATGTCAGGTATAACTTTCACAGTCGACTTTTTAAATGTTGTTTGATAATGTTGCCTATAAATTAATCAGCCTTGCATTGACAAAAAACAATCTATGAACGTACCTTTCAGAAATTTAAAGCTACTGGTTATACAGTCTTTGTATGGATTTAACTTTAACTAAACCAACCTTTATAGGCACTTAAAACACATTTTGTTATTGTTACTGGAACTTTTTAGTTTGTCAATACTTGATTGTAATTAGGTTGTTGCGTGTCGTGGCCGAGCGGTAAACAACGCTGGACTTACACTCTCTGGTGTTTCTGATCAGCAGAGTGTGGGTTCGAGTCCCGCTTGTGGCAAGATACTTTACCTTCAGATAAAACATTAGGCCATTGGTCCCGTGTACTAGGATTGGTATTGCACGTAAAAGAACCCAGAACAATTATCGTAGAAGAGAAAGGGTACCCCGGTGTTTCTAGTCCACATAGCAAGCACCCTTGTCTACAGGTTTACTCAGGCTTGCGAGCTACAGTGATTTAGTTCCCTTATGCGGCATCCTTGGCTTCATTACTATTTTTATAATAACATAATAACAATAAACAAACAACTTGCACATAATTATTTTACTTACCAATGTTCTGCTCTATCAGTAGGTTACCAATCCTGTACCCAGTTTCATGAAAACTTACATACCCCTTTAAAGACAAAGTAAGATTAAGCACGCAAATAATTTTTTTATTTGATGGAGTTTTTCAAAATGTGCTTGAATCTAGAAGTGTAAAAATCAAGCATAAATATATGCTACAAGAGTGGCAACCTTATTTTATGCAAAATTATTGCCTAATATGAGTTTTCTTAGCATCAAAGTTGGTTCAGTATTATGGTTGCGTTTTTCAACTTCAAGATAAAGATGTTTGGGGAGGAAACATTGTCAGGGCTTTTGACAATATTATTTGGTGTTACAACAGCTGCAATAAGACGTGTGCTCTAAAATGGCAAAGGTCGTGGGTTCGAATCCCACCAGAGTTTGTCCTGTTGGGTTTTTCCACAGGACTCGTGAAAGTACTAGCTACTGGGCTTCACTCACATGGGTCCAAGGATTAAACCATTCCAAATGTCCAGAACTATTTACCACTAGTTAAACCAAAGAGAATGTCCGCTAGCTAGAGGCAGTTCGGATCTTATATTTTAATATATATTACGTTAGATATTACTGTTGAGTAAGTGATTCAATGTACGCCAACAGAGGGCGCACAAGTAGCTTGTCATAACGAAGCACAAGTGTGTCTGTAGTTTGCACTTCCTTTGGCGAGCACCCACCAATCAAGAGACCATAATCACCATAGGGGGCCATAAATAACACGGGGCAGTACAGTGAAGTCGGGTTTGATTGAGGGTTCCTAGAAGCTACTCCATGCGAACCGACGGGTGGATTTTTTATTGGCTGACTCGACAGTTTTGCGCAGGGGGCGCCCCCATCCCAAGTTCTGGGTTCAGTAAAACGAGAATTTCTAAGAGGTAGACCACCGTGGATGCCGAAGAACCACTACACATCACGGTTATATGAGGGTTACCCCCAAGTCAAGCATTAAAATGACTCAATGTCAACATAGTGCAGTAGGAAGGGAGCAAACTTACTGACATTCCAGCAAACGTCTGATTCAAAATACTCTTGCCGACTACTTTGGCGAATTTCTCGTCACCATACTCGTATAAATCAAGACTCGTTGAGAGCAAGGGTTGTGCCTCATGAAAGGCCAGGGCTAATGCCCACACTGCATCGTAACTATTGGCTGCGTAGGTTGGATCGTTTAGGGTGATGTTGTAACCAAGAACGGCGGACATATCTTGCCGGAATTCTGCTGGTGTCTGAAAGTTATTCCAATGACATACTGTACAAAGTGACAGGCACAACAACTTCACCTTACAGACTGGATATTATGTTGTATGTATTGTGGGAAAAATGATAACTGCACAGTTCCCGCCCATTGCAAATGTGGCATCCTGGTTTCAACAACATTGCTTTTAGCAACTTAGCATCGGTAAGATTTAGTCAGTCAGTCAAAACGTCAACGCCACTGATCATAGTAACTTTATTGATTTATGTTATTGTTGCTGTTATTGTTGTTTTGTTTTTATGGTGAATTGTTGTACACTGGTTGTATACCAGATTGACTTGATTCAGGGTCCTAGGGGGTCAAGCTGAGCCGGAGAAAAAATTACTTTTAGCTCGGATTTGGTGTCAGTTTGAACCATTTCTGCCATTTTTTACACAGACTCCGGGTCACACTGACCCCAAAAGTGGATCGGGTAACCTGGGACCCAGTCTAGGACCTAGTCTAGGACACTGCAGGGGAAATATGCTGAAGCTAATAATTAACAGAATCAACAATTGTAACTGACCTGTCCACTTCGTCCCACGCCTTTCTCTTGTCCATAGAAACTAAAAGCAACCGCTAGGTATCCCTCAGTCGCAGTCATGAGTTCCTCAGTCGTGCAAGAAATTGTCTCGTCCAAGACGGATTGCCATCCGTCCTTGTAAGTACCCAATATCATCCAAACGTATTTCGGGCCGTACATCCCCAATTTATAAGCCTAACAGGAACGAACCAAAAACTGAATAAAAGTACATAGAACTAGACAGAAATATTAGGCTCGACAACGAAAAGTATGTGGTTTACACCTTTTTCAATATATTAAGGAAGCGGTGTGGATATGTTTAGAGTAAGAACTGCTGTTTCACAACAACAAAGATTCGCTACAGTAATAATGAGCCAGACTCTGTAAAAGACGGTACACCAGCTTTGAAAAGACTGTGCGAATTGTTTCTACTAAAACATCACACATAGTAAAGTGTACAAGTTCTAAAAACTCACGGTGCAGAATACTTTCCGAACCTGTCCTTCGTAGAAACTGGTTGCTATGATTCTCACATCTTCATCCTGTGGGCAAATTTCTCAAAAATTAGCTCAGAAAAGAATTCACATCGACTGTCTTTTGTAAAAACAACAATGAATGAAAAAGAAATATACAAAATCTGGCCTATCCTTTTTATAACCGCCTCTCCGGAGGCAAACGAAAGATGGCGCACTTTATTTGATACCCCGTATCACAAGTACGTTTGTTAAATGATTGTCTTGCTGTAATAACTTTATTATTAATTTCAAATGTCTCCATGCTTTACTGGTAAAGTTATAACCTCATTTACTTAAGAAGAGGAAATATTCGTATAAAATCTTTGGAAAACATCAAAGTTAGAAGCTATATACCTTCAACCGCTGCAGGGCATCTTCCGGATCAGTGATGAATGTCTCAGAGCTTACTATGGAAAAATTGCTATGCGCTGTCTCATCGTGAAGTCGTTTGATCCTCTGGTTGTTGAAGAGAAATCAACACATGTTAATCTTCGCCTCCTAGCCTGCCAAAACTTACACCTGTACTCACACAGTGTCGCTAGGAGAAGCAGGTGGGTTTATGTAGAGTACATTTGTACACTCCAACCCTGTATACAATCCTCTCTTCAAGAGTCTAAATACATGAATGGGGGTCATCTTGACTTCCTCTAACCCGAGAAAACCCCCACCCCAGACAAGTGTATTCATTGTTTTGACTAAGTGGCTGGTGGCTCAGGCACGAAGGAATGTGGTTAACAGTGTAAACTAATGGGGCGATGACTAAGGCTGCCTTTTGTCAAGGCTGGTGTCACAAGTGCGTTCACCCAGGATTAAAGGTGACTAAACCATGTTTTTTGGCATGGTTTGAAAGGGGCATAACTCGAGTTTAACAGTATTTGCCCACAAATTTGGGGTTTTATTAAAAAAACAAAATAAAAAGTGTCTTCTGACGACACTGTATTGGAAAACGCAGGGTTGTAATAAACCGTATAGGAAACTGACTGTGTAAGTTTTAAATAATTTGGGTCGGAACAAAGACAAATTGACTGCAGCGGAACTTTAGCCAACGACCTCCGGATTAACGTACCGGCACTCTACCTACTGAGCTATCCAGCCATATGTTGGCGGTCTCCCTATTAGTCAACATCTTAGTTCGGGAGTGCCAGTCAGAAGCCATACAACCTAAAGCGGCTGTGTGTTATAAGTAGGTAAACGTGTACGTCGTATGTTGTCAAAGAAACAAGGGAGGCCTGACTGCCATGATGAGAACTATTTGATAGTATGTCAGATAGATTAGCAAAATTTGATTTAACTTAGTCACAAAAAGTGTCAGACGGTTCCCACGCCCCTCCCAACAGCGATACATGAAGAGCTTCCCGTTATCATTGACAAGTGACTTTTGTAAAAGATCAGGTCTTCTTCGAAGCCCAAGAGGGAAAATAGGTTAATCCGTTCGCATGGTTTAGTAATTCCATTTGAATGGTTAAGCAATCAGTTCATTTGGGTACATTAATCTGTTCCTTAGGTTGTGGTTATCAGTTGGAAGGGTTCAGTAATCCGTTCAGTAATCTGTTCGAGCGTTAGCCAGCTGTTCAACCATGAGTCTCTTCAAGTTGGTGAATGGTTGATTGCATGGGCAACTTAGCAAAATCGTTGGAGTGGATTACTAAACCCGCGAACGGATTATTATGTTAGTCTGTCCGAATGGGTTACTGAACTGTGCCAACGGATTAACGAACCTTTTGAAAGGTTAACTAGTCCGTGTGATAAAAATTACATAATTTTTATCTTACCACTGTTTCTTTCCGAGCTTCGTATCGTTTTTAGTTCACACGTATGATGTAAACAAGTTTAAGACTTACCCCCTTGTGCGGTTCCACTGCTTCATTAAGGGTAGCAATCCTTGTCCAGCCGAACTGGCGGATGATTCCGGCTTGTGCTAGGCCAAATGCTGATGCCGAGGTGAGTGTACGGTAGATGTGTGGATATCTGTCTCGATCGGAGAGAACTGGGCTGGATCCACCGGGGGAGATCTGGTTATCAAGGATTATTTTAAGAAAAAAACTTGTTTTCCCTGTTTCGTGCAGATAATCTCTCAAATTGTGCAAGCTGACCGTGAAAAGGCTGACCGTGATCAGGCTGACCGCGATAAGGCTGAGTGCGCAGCCAGAATTGGAATAATCCATGTATGTTATAGGGGACTAAACTCCAGTTAATTTACAATGAGGCAGAAAGCAATAGGCTCGTTTTAAAACCTTAATAAAGAATAGTAAATCAATTGCTAAAATTTGTAATCGCACAGAAGGAATAGTTTAATTAGTATCTAACAAAGATTATTTTATAGGTTGACAAGACAAGTCATGACTAACTTGAACGACAAAACAAAACAAATATTGCCATGATCTTTGTGCATCATACAAAAAGAGACAAGACCATTTTAAGTGATTATTTGTGTGAAAATTTTGAAGTCATGTTCATGTACATAATTAGCAAGTTCCTAGCTCAACAATGTGTAGCATCGATGGCATCCAACACATCTGGAAAAACCACCCCTGTCAACTGAATGCAAGGATCTAGCCAGAGTCGAAGAAAAACTTGAAAATACCACGAATCAGTAGACTTTGGGTGTTTAAAACGGTAATGTTTAACTAAAAGGGTTTATTACTCTGTAAAATGATTGTTCATGAAAAAAGAATGACAAACAGCTTTAGCAACCTAGCTAACATGCACATGTTAGGCCAAGGTCGGTGAACAATCTGCATCACAAACGAACGTTGAACAGACGTTCGAAAAAGTCGGCGTCAATTTGTAAATGTGGTACGGACGATGGTAAATAGTATGAAATACAACAGTTCCGGTAAGACCTTGCCACAATGTAGTTTTAGGGGCAACCCAACGTTGAACCAACGTCGAGAAAAAGTGTGCAGTATAGCAGGTCGATTTTCAACGTTGCCCTTACTTAGTTATAATATGGTCAACCTTACATCGGCTTCCATAGGTTGTGCCACCGTTTCGAAATGTTGTGCAGTATAACAGGTAGTTTTCAACGTTAGCTCAACGTAGTTATAATACGGGCAACCTAAAGTTTACTTCTTTAGGTTATTGAAACGTCGGGTAATGTTGTGCAGTATAAGAAGCAAGTTGGTGTTTTGGGTTTTTTTTTTCAATAATGGCTCGAGGTAGTTGTAATACGGACAACCTACCGTCAGAATCATAGATTGTGCCAACTTCGGAAAAAAGGGTTTTCACATGTTGTGCCAACATTGGGAAATTATGTAAAAAATGTTGTGCAGTGTAACGAGTCGACTTATAAAGTTGATACAACATAGTTATAAAGTGGGCAACGTAACGTCGGCGTTCTTATTGCAATGGTGTTGCGTTGGCAATCAACGATGAGCAAAGGTCGAGCCATCGTTGATATAGAAGCAAATTTTAAAGCAGGGCTCTAAAAAAAAAATAAAAGGTTGTGATTTTTTTTTCATAGTTTCATAAGATCTGGTTAAATTTAGTCATAACTACTGTTTGTTTTCGTGCTTTTGTTTTTACATTCGTCTATAAAAAAAACATTACAATAAAAGAACAAATAAAGATTCGTAATTAAGGCAAAGAGAATTTGAAAAGTAAACAGTTTCAATTCAAAAGATGTTAACTATGATCTTGTGGATATAATGGCTCCGTTAAAGATTATAATGACTGTAGCATAAGTGGTTATTGGTTTCATGAATTTAATAACATGATCAATACAAGTTAATTGATAACGATGGAATAAGGTTCTGACGACGCCACTTGCCAACGGCTACTCAATCATTAAAACTGACGTTTGCCAACGTTGGGCCAATGTGTACATGTAAGCTGGGGCATAGCTGTCCAAT
Source organism: Pisaster brevispinus (assembly GCA_023634235.1). Lineage (NCBI taxonomy): Eukaryota > Metazoa > Echinodermata > Asteroidea > Forcipulatida > Asteriidae > Pisaster > Pisaster brevispinus. The sequence continues at coordinate 18,115,188 of JAMKCF010000011.1, forward strand.
CAAAGCAGTTCCCCAAAATTACTCCAACAAAATATTGAAAACAACAAAATAAATGCGTCATAACACCATTTAATGTACTGAAGCCTATTTGAGTATTTCGTCCGGGACATTTGATTCCCTTTTCCTGGAAACTTTTCATTATGATGTATAGCAACTATGGGATTTCGTACTAAGGTCATCTATTGTTTCAGGAAAAAATCCAGAGTGAGTTTATTTGTAGAATAATGCCCGTTATTCCTCAACACCTACCTCAACAATATTCCATCGGCCGACTACCTGCGCCACGGTCTCAGCAATTTTAGATAGTAGAGGTCCAAATATTGCTACTTTGGTTGGGGGGTTGCTGAGGAGCTCGACGTACAGTCTGTCCAACGCAACAGGTAAATCTCCCTGAATTTCATTAGACAGTAGAATAACCTCGTTGAATTTTCAGAATGGCTATAAATCTACGTATGGTGGCCCTGACGGGACATTGCATATCGCAAATTTGTGCGCCGAAGTGTGAGAAGTCGTGAATCTATTTTCAAATATGTGCGCAGAGGTGTGCAATGTCGTGAAATTAATTGCAAATACGTTCACAGACGTATGCGCTGACGTGAAATTAATTGCAATGTTTACGTGCACAAACGTGTAAAATCTCGTGAAATTAATCACAAATATGTGCACATGCATAGGCGATTGTATTTGCGGTATCTTGAATTTTATTGTATACTTTGTCGCATACCTTCGTATATAATTTACACATATAGGTCTAACTTACTTTCCTGGTCACGCGCACGGCGGCATGCATTCTCGTGTGCTTTTCTGCCAGTGTCACTTGAAATGTGTCTACTCCTGCGATTGTTGATTTTTGCTTTTGAATTATTTTTGATCTTCTTGAACGGCGACTGCTTGGGTCAAAGTGCTCGTTGGAGGCGAAACTTCGTAACTTACAAGTACCTGCCTGGTACCCTTGCACATAGTTGTGCAACATCACATACGTAGTATGCACACCTTCTTGCAATTAATTTCAAGGGTTTTTTTTCTTCTTTTGATTTGTTTAAGAAATCGCCTAACACCAAAAGGCTGGACGGCAACTTCAGGGTGAGGGCTACACTTAACTGGTTTGGGCTGTCGATCCAAATCAACTGTCACCGGGGGCACGTTGCCACCTACTCCTGATGGTGAAACGGGGTTTACCCCTTCACAGTCCGTAAGGATGAAGGGATGGGTATCATCCATTTGGAACCTGGCTGATAGAGCAGAATGCACTACCTTCACAACTTTTTACAAAGCAACTAGGGTTAAGTTGCTCGAGAACACATGGTTTATGACAGGGATTCAAACCCACACTCTGCTGCTGATATCGCCTACGTATGCGCACAATTGTGATTAATTTCACTATATCGCAAAAGTTTGCGCACATATTTGCAAAATGCGATGTCCCTTCAGGTCCACCATGTTGACCTCTTTGTCGTGAAAAGTCGTGTATCATGCTGCTAAATTGCATGTAATGTTCGACCCATCGTAAACTGTTCCCATTTATCAATGACTTTTAAAATTATATATAATAAACTAAATGCCTTGCTTCGTACAAAACCCAAACAGGGACACTCCAGTTGAGACTATAATGACTACGTTAAGTTAATAATAATAATAATAATAACAACAACAACAACAACAACAACAACAACAACAACAACAACAACAACAACAACAACAACAACAACAGCAGCAACAACAACAACAACAACACCAACAACAACAACCACAACAAAACAGCAGCAACAACAATAACAACAACAGCATCAACAACTACAACAACAACAGCAGCAGCAGCAGCAACAACAACAACAACAACAACAACAACAGCAACAACAACAATAACAACAACAGCAGCAGCAACAACAATAACAACAACAGCAACAACAACAACAACAACAGCAGCAGCAAAAACTAGATCCCCTCAAAATTCGTTACCATACGGAGCTACTAAAAGGACAGGTAAAAAAAATCTAACAAATACTAAAATTATTTAATTCCCACGAAATGATATTCAATTCCCTCGAATTATTATTTCGTCACCTCGAAATACTGTTTCGTACCCCTCGAAATATTATTGCGTTCCCTCAATTCGATTTAATTCCCTCAAATGCTATTTCGGTTCCTCAAAATCATTTCATTGCCTCGAATAAGTAATACATTCCCTCGAACTACTACTTCGTTTTGCCTGTCTTCTTTTTGTTTTAAGTTCATGTTGAGCGTATTTTAATTTGATTTTTTCCCCCGACATTCCCCACCTGAAAAAAAACAATAACAGAAATAAAGAAAACAAAGCTGTATAGCTTCAACGCAATACAGAAAATTCCAAATGAAATGTTTTTGTTTTTTTAAGTTTTTTTTACAGTAATTCAGAACAAAAAAAACGTTTTCAAGACAATTGGTATTGGTAATTTATAATCAAAGAGCTTTAAGAAGTATACTTTTTCTTTTATCATCTATAGGCTACCACGTATCATGCACATTTATTAGTGTTTTTATTTGTATTTTTATGTTATTATATTTTATTTTGTTGTTGTCCAAAAACACAATTTTTTGAGCATTCTATCGTTCACCAAAGTTTTAAGTAAGTTATCGCAAAATGTTCAAGTTTCCAAGCAATTTTTAGCGAAATCTCTGCGACTGTTTATCAATGTAACATCAATAAAAGGTACGTCAATAAACCTACCTCAGAGTCTTGCACATGTAAGACAAGTTCATAGTCCGGTAACACATCACGTCTGTTGTTAATATCAGATACTGCACGCTCGGCACCAAGGAGTGCTGGATACCCGTTGTTGCGACTCCATCCATCCTTGGGCGACAACGGCAGGAGTCCACCGATGTGCAGGGCCGATTTGTTTGTTGCGATGACAAGAACAGGCCCCTTGGAGCTTGTCAATATTACTACGGTCGCCAAGAAATGTAATATCATTGTACATTTCTTGATGCTTGTGTTCCATTCACGGCAGATGATTTTGCGAGTGCAGGTTTTTCGCTTTTGGTTCTTTTCTTCGCAAGTCAGTCATGTATATCCAAATGAGTTAACATTGAGAGTCCAATACCAAGGAGAGCTGTACATGTAAACGTGACTTTTGGTCTAAAGCGTGTTAATGGAACTGCGCGAAAAAATCCTGCTGTTGGAGAAAGTAGTAGGGCCTACCGCAGGATTAAAGATGCACTCAACGAATTAAGAACACTCTTAAAAAAAATTTAAGATCTGACAATTTAATGCAGCCCGATTATCTGATAAAAACTCTTTACTGAATGCGGTAAACAGAAAATCACACAAATATTGTACAACGGGACCGCCTGATACAATAAATTGATGGTTCCACTTTGTCAGTGAGTTGGAAGTGTGTTGGCTGTGTTGACCCTGGTGCTTAGACATGTAGCAGACCACGAGAAAATCACAACCCTTGGAACTGACTCCCCTTAAATATTATGTGGAATGGTCCAGTCTAACATATCAAGGACGTTCATCTCACTCTGGGCATAGCAACTGGGGAAAATGAGATGCATAACTTGTGACTACTGAAGAGAAAACGGGCTCAGAAAAAGGGTTACAAAGTAAAAAATACCAAAGGTACATTTCGCTGACATTTTACTGTTGACTATTGCCTGGGAAAGTTTTGGATTGATGTTCATTGTGATAACAACCAACCTGTTAACATTTCAGCAAATTGCGTCATCAGCGGTTCTGTTTTCTTTAATACGAAAGCCAACTTATTTCGGACTGTCAGGTCAAAGAAAACTGTGTTGTATAACAAGATGTTGAACATTGCAGCATTTTATACGACAATGCTAAATTGGTGTCAACAACTCAAGCTTACTTCTCTTTACCATGCATTACTCCTTTAATATACCTTTTGTTAACATACATGGAGTATTTTTTTCTTCTTATTCTTCTTTTTCTTTTTAACAGAACTGCGAGAAATAATTTGAGAATGGTATAATTCATCATCAATGTCACCATCAATGACAAGACGTCAAGATGACCAGTTTTCATCAAAGATTTCCGAACACTTAATGGGTCGCAAACCCTTGGATCTTTAGAGTGCCTTTTACCAGAACAGTAAGTATTACTTCGATAACGTGACCACGGTATTCTGTGCCCACCCCCCCCCCCCCCAATAAAAGCTCAAACAGAAGCTTCCCGGAACATGGCTTGACAAAGAGAAGTTTTACATGAAGGTATCCCTTGTATAAGGGTGGACATTTTCAAATTGCTTTACAGTACCCCTGTGCATCCGGCACTCAAAAAGCATCCTTGAGTATTGACGTGTACGTCATCGTATTCAAGTCCGTTAGATCTTCACAATGAAATAAATAAAGGGTCTGACTAAAGATTGCGATTTTCAAAGCAGTTTCGGGGTAATCAAATCCTACGCTGTGCTATTGACTTATCCTCTCTAAATTTGCGGAAAGTCCTTTCAAAAGACTTTCAGTTGAAATGTTTTACTTGCTTGCTTCGTGCATGCCTAATGGCCTGATGTGCTTTCAATCATGTGGTTAGAAGAAATTTGATTTATTCTGAATATTGTAAATTGACATCTCTGGGGAGAAAAATCGTTGCAAAGGCCAAATAAAAGCATAATGGTAAACTCTAGATACAGGCATATTTTCACTGCATAATATCTCTCTCCCCTAACCCCAGTATTATTTTGCTTTTAGAAATGCTATGTTTTAAAAACAAACAATATGCACAAGAAAGGGAAAATGGATAACTAAGAGTCTGGTTTGTATGAGCGTGTCCACCCGTTAAAACCGGTGACTTTAAAAAAGGGGGCCTTGGTGTTTTGACAGCGCGAGGACGTTCTGGGTTTGCTTTCGTGTACAAAACATGGGAGGGGGTGTGATTCCAAACACTGGGGGAACAAATTGAAGTCCTCGACGGCATTTACAAACATGTGTGTTTAGGTGTGTGTGTGTGAACATGTCTACGCATTCAAACCGAGGACTTTAACAATAGGAGTCCGGGAAAATGAAATATCGGGGACAGTCCTCGGTTTGTTTCGTGTTAATAACCAATGGGAACGTCGCTAAAAAAACTAAGTCCAAATCATTTTGAACGCCAAAAATAATTTATTTCGAGAGAACAAAAACAACATTTCGTGAGCAATCAAAGAACTCAAATTATTCCTTTAGTTATTTTTGTTTCCATTACATGTCCCTTTAGGGGCTTCTTATAGCCTTTCGCTTTTCACTATTTTATGGTTTGCTAGTTGAAGCAATGTTTGCTCATAAAAAGAAATATCATCTCTGACCCATAAAACCAGAAGGGTAATCACCTAATAGTTCCATTATGGGATTGGCACGTCCCGGTCCGTCCTTGTCCTTTCCCACCCGGAATATTCACCCTTACCTAATTTGAGGAGAGACATGGCGGACCCCAATCCATTACAGGTGCCAGCAGTAAAATGTCCCTTTTGGCACAGGTTGGATTCGAACCGGGTGTACCAGCTCTGGACCGCACGCAATTGAACAATCCAGTGTACCGAAGTGCCCGTTGGTGTTTGCAGGTGGTTTTAAACACTACTTAAATTAATGCAAAGCGATAACGGCAACGACGTAATGAAAGAAAATATTTAGTAGTAGTGGGATTCGAACCGGGTGCACCAGCTCTGGACCCCCACGCAATGGAACAGTCCAGTGCACCAAAGTGCCCGTTGGTGTTTGTACGTGACTTTAAATACTACTTGTATAATGTACTATGATAACGGGAACGACTTTAATAAAAGAAATTAGTTGGAGGTAGTAGGATTCTAACCAAGTTCAGCACTGTTGAAAACCTACGAATTGCTGAGAGATAATGCAATGTGACACGGCGGATTGTTCCCGTCTTTATCCGTAATCTTTGTTAAATAAAAGTATTACAACCGTTTCCTTTGAGAGAAAAAAGACCCAAAAAGTATACCATTTACGCAAAACATTGAGTCGACAAATAGGTAACTGCCATATTTTGATGTTTTGAAGAAACGAAAAGAAGAAGACCGCCACCCCTACTTGACTGCCATGTCTCGACACCCCCATATCTATGCAGTCCAACAAAAACACATTACTAGCACACATGATATCACATACACAGTTAATTGTCAATTTACAGGCCGAGTTACATTATATATTAGTCACAGTTACTTCCAGAGTTTTATACAAGTATGCAGTGTTATCACAGTTTATAAGTAGTCGATTCTGTCGTAGAACTAAACAAAAACTTGCAAAAACATTTCACTTATTACATCTGCACGACATTATTACATACACTGTTCATCTTAAATAGTAGTTCTCAACGTGAGCATGTCTACACTCATCTCTTATTATGGCTTCATTTTATTTTACAGTAGGAAAAGTATTAACAACAATAGATAAATACAGGTATTCTTAATAGTTAATGCTAGCTCACAATATATTGAGAAAAGCATACACTGTACATACCTACATACAGCTACTGCTTAGAAAGACTGCAGATAACTGCCGCTTAAGTCCTCGCTTAAGCTCACAACCGTCTCAACAATTGCTCTTGACTGCCATCGACTCGACATAGGAACAGTTGCACAACATTGAGTATACGCAGTTTAAATAATCAATTATGTCGTTGCACTTAATACCAATTTGGAAAACATTTCACTTAACAAATCTGTACGAGTGCACTGTGGGTGTTAAAAGTGACACCATGGGTGTTGTCACATATAGATACAAATAAAAGAATCAACGTCATTTACACCACAGGGTGTTAAATAACACTTAGTTCTGCAAACAGTTACATTGGTGTTATATTAACACCCTATGGTGTTAATGTTGATTGTCTGTTCGGTATCTGTATGTGACAACATCCATAGTGTCAATCTTAACACCCCCTGTGTTTACAGACTGGCTTTGAAGTGGTGTTGATCAAAGCACAGGTAGTGAGTGTAAGAATGAATGTTGGCAGTAATCCGCACTTTTCTTAGTGCTTTCTACGGTTGAAGACTCACATGTACAGCAGAAGTAGAATATATTAAAAGTTACTCATAAGTTTGATTAAATATCCCTGTTAACATTGTCACTTATTAAATATTAAAAACACATAGGTGCCAAATGGTGGTACGTCATGTGCATTTTTTTAAACAGTATTTTTTAGTGGACAAAAAAGAAGATGACTTCAATTTGAAAATAAGAAGAAACATTGATTTTGATACACATTTTAAGACCTTTCTATAATAATACTGCAATTGAACAGCAATGATTAACACTTTTACACAAAAAATTAAATAAACTGCAAAAAAAGAAAGGATGACTAAACCAGGCTTCTTTTCAAAGAACAAACTTATTAAGTCTAACGGAAAACAAATTAAGAATATCAATAAATTAGAATCGAAATGGAATTTAATGGAAGTTCTGAGCAAGGAAATGTCACCAGCCAGTATGCAACAAACTTCCGGCTAACCCAATCAAGGTTGTGAAAATTATGGCCATTAAGACGTCTTTAGATTAACATTTAAAAGAACATTTTCTGGTTAACATGTTTGTGACTCCAGACGTAGCAGCAAATATTGTAAGTTATTACTCACGATTTGTTTTTCATCAACTTTGTTTACAGATTTGTGCTTTTTTTCTTCTTCTAAATGTACAAACATTTTCGTAGGACGATTCTACGGGAACAAGACCTAATCATTTTGATATGAACACCATACACAATGAATTTGTACACTTTCTTGAACAGGCTTTACACCACTGGAAATTCCCTGCATCCAAGTTAAGGTTTTTCTGACCGGCATTTACTTCCTTTTTAAGACAGCTTTATACAAGGCTTAATTTTGCATTGCATTTAGATTCCTAAATAAAAGAAACAGGAGTCTATACATAGAGTTATATAATAGAACCAGATTGAGGACTAGGTCGCGAAGGTAACTCGGCTGACCCGCCATGGGCACAAACCCCAATGGGTACCTTGCATACCTTGAATACCTTGAATGTCCACTTGTAAAATGGTTGTTGTGTAAATTAATGGATGACCAGTGTAATATGAGCGGTCAGCACCATTTTCTCAAAAGGCAAAGATGCTTCTTGTCGGGCCGTGTCGCATGATTTTGTACGCACTCCAGTCCTTATACATCACACTTTACATACATAACACCGAGTTCCCTTTGAGTCTGGTTACCAAAGGCAACTGTTCGTAGTACCAAGACAAAAACAGACGCTTACCAGCTTTACCATGGTAGTCTACAGTAATTATCTATGACAGACTATAGGACGAAAGCGGGCGCCCCACTCATATGTCCTGTACAACTGTTCCCGTCAAATGAGAACGCTAAAGAAAATGAAAAGCCTGCAATCATCTAAAGAGACTCCTGTTGAATGAATTACACGTGAAATGCACATCTCTGGTGGCTGATGGCAAGCAAATGTGTTACAAATTGACTCTCAGCAAAGTTACCTTGCTTTTTGAGGATAATTCTTTGACAAAAATGAAATGGAAGTAACCAATGGTACATTTTACAGCCTTTTTGATATATTTTGAAAGAGTAAGCACCAACAACACGATCGGGTGTGTTGTTTTTTCAATCTAAAAAAATGCATTTCTTGCTCACTTACACTTTAGTTTTATCAACTTCAAAATTAAATTAACATATTTGTCTTACTACTTACAAAACACATTTATTGTACCGACCATAACTTTCCTGCCAATTTTTACTCTGATCAATTCAAAGAAGAACATTTTTTGCTAACTCAACAGTTGATAGAAATCCAACCCCACTAGCTAGTAGTGACTTTACTTGGTTACACAATCACACACAAAATAAACAATTTCTTTAAATATACAATGATATTATCGTGTTTTATATTTCGATTATATGATTGCAATTGACAAAATACAGACACAAATAAGTATGGAAAATTTCCAGTTAACAGATCATCAAGGGTAATTATGTATCATGATGTTACAGGGACCAATTTCCAAGAGCTGCTCAAGCAGAAAATATTAGTTAACAATTTCCTGATAAGCACAAATAGGCGGGGAACCAGCCACTGATTGTGCATGTGACAAGGTATTTTGGCTGCCGAGCTTATTCTGGTAAGATTTATGTTGTGCTCAGCTACTTTTTGTGCTTAAGCAATTTAATGAAATTGAACCCCGGTGTCAAAAATTGAGATTATAGCTGGTATTTCCTTACACCTAAAATCATGAAACATTTCAGCCTGTAAGACAATGGTTTACCATTGATATCAAACAATGAGGATATGAAAGCCACTCAAATAAATTGAAATTTAAGACGGTATGGCATTCGAAAATGATCGGGTATTAAACTTTGTTGTAAGGCCTTGGGTTTTGTTTTTGTTTTTTGGGGGTTTTTTTTGCTATTACAATAGACTTAACTCAAAATAATGCAGGCATGATATTTGAACCTTGGGAAAAGGATATTTTGTTTTGCGTACAAAGGCTGATCCTACATATATGGTAAAGGCATTGAAAAGTATTTTACCTACTTATCTACGGGTAAATTCTTTCTAGGAAGAGTAATCTGTATTTTTTTTCCCTGCATTTCTTCGCTTATCTATTGTAATGCGCAGACGGTATATTCATGTAGGTATTGCGCAATATAAATTCCCATTATTACTATCAATTTTATCAATATATTACAAGCTATTTAAAAGCAGGACATCAGATTAAATGTTGATGTCATGCCTAATATTGGGACCAGATAAATTAAGAACCAATTAAAGCTGATGCATTTTCAATGTATAATTAGTGCTCTTGAGTTCTGTGGAGACCAAAATCATCAAGTGATTCCCCTTGCACTCCCTCCCCCTAGATTTTTCCACAATGGGAAAACTGTTAAATGACAATAGAACCAGTGATATTTCATTATCTGTAAGCTGTAGGTCACAAGTCCTTTTCGAAATCAGGACTTCGGCTCCGTCTTTGATTCCACTCGCCTGTTTGTAGCCCTGTATCAAAAGTGGATGTTTTCTACACAAGAACCAAAGCTGGAAACTAAGCCAGAACCAAAGCTGGAGACTATGCCAGAACCAAGGCCTGATACTAAGCCAGAACCAAAGCCAGAGACTATGCCAGAACCAAAGCCTGAGACTAAGCCAGAACCAAAGGCAGAGACTAAGCCAGAACCAAGGCCTGAGACTAAGCCAGAACCAAAGCCAGAGACTATGCAAGAACCAAAACCTGAGACTAAGCCAGAACCAAAGCCAGAGACTAAGCCAGAACCAAGGCCTGAGACTAAGCCAGAACCAAAGCCAGAGACTATGCCAGAACCAAGGCCTGAGACTAAGCCAGAACCTAAGCCAGAGACTATGCCAGAACCAACATGACCAAGGCCTGAGACTAAGCCAGAACCAAAGGCTAAAACTAAGCCAGAACCAAAGCCAGAGACTAAGCCAGAACCAAAGCCTGAGACTAAGCCAGAACCAAAGGCAGAGACTAAGCCAGAACCAAGGCCTGAGACTAAGCCAGAACCAAAGCCAGAGACTATGCCAGAACCAAGGCCTGAGACTAAGCCAGAACCAAAGCCAGAGACTAAGCCAGAACCAAGGCCTGAGACTAAGCCAGAACCAAAGCCAGAGACTATGCCAGAACCAAGGCCTGAGACTAAGCCAGAGACTATGCCAGAACCAACATGACCAAGGCCTGAGACTAAGCCAGAACCAAAGGCTGAAACTAAGCCAGAACCAAAGCCAGAGACTAAGCCAGAACCAAAGGCAGAGCTTAAGCCAGAACCAAAGCCGGAGACTAAGCCAGAACCAAAGCCGGAGACTAAGCCAGAACCAAAGCCGTAGCCATGGTTTTCTATAGGGTGATAAGAAACTGCATGTCTTACAGTACTGGTACATGTACCATCAAACAGTACATCATTAATGAGTAAAAAAACTAAAACATCAGTGCACCTTCCATTGTTTGAATTTCTAAAACCGTTACATTTTTCTTTCAATTATTTTGTAGGCCCACAAATTCAGGCACGTTCTAGGCGCAGAAGAACGTTCCTGCGGGCACACCCCCATGTTCCATTGGACCGCCAACAAAACCCACATAACCACATCATTGTACAGATACTACAGGACCAATCCTACACAAATGAACACATGCATTAGTATTTTGAACGTTCCAATGGAACAGTCCCTGAGCAGGCGCTGGATTACTCATCCGATCCAACTAGAACGCTCCAACTTTTGAGATGCTCCCTAAAATGGATATATTACTTCAGCCTATTTGTCCAAAATACTACATGTATGGTGACAGCTAAGTTTGAAACACATATCTTTCAGTTCAAGACATTTCGTTAAAAACAAATAATAATTCACTAGTTATATGACACGCAGCAGTTACGCCAGTCCACGTTTAGGAGTTTCAAACTTTATCAATTTCAAATCTTTGAAAAAAATAGTTCCTTAAATAAATAAATAATTCATAAAGTTCTGTAAAAAATAAATATAACTGGGAATATTTCTTAAAGGATATGACATTTTCTTGCATGTAGAAAAAACATTCTGAGGTACAAACTTTCCATAACTTTTTTCTCCGCTTCCCAATAAAATTTTTCGAAAAACACTAAGACAATGTAACCAGAGACCTTATACGCAAATACTGGTCCCAAAGAGTAAGGTCATATATTGTTTTTTTGTCAGCATAACGCTGATTTACAGGAAAACATTTAAAGAAAGATACAATCCAAAACCACATGTACAAGTTTAAGCTGAGAAAACAGCAAAAAAAAAGTCACGGTATTTTCACCAAAAAAAACCCCGTCAAATCAATTCAAGTTTAGCAAGTTGACAGCAGGTACATTACCAACTGCATCTCTGGCTCCCGAACGGAAACTACCCCTCAGAAATCTGAGAAAGGATTCATGCGTAAATCATTTCGCAGATTCAAATATTTTGGAGTGAAACATTATCCGAAACATATTACTTCGGAGGGAACCCTTTTCGGAAAATAGTTTATACTATCGACAGCTGCAGTGCTTCTCACCAAATAATTGTTCATGGTCATTAATTTTAGGGAGTATTTTCCTATCTATGACCCTACCCTTTAAGCCATTTCTTAATAGTGGCTCTGGCTGTTCTTCAATATCATAACAGCAGACAACAGCCGTAGCCAAGGTATCTTCTGCCTAAGACCCTCTTACTAACATTCCAAAAATACTTTAATAAATACAAATAAAAGACAACTCTTTTCTAAACTTGTACGAAAGGTGGCACTGGATTTAAAGATCAGAAAATATATTTTCTCAAAAGCGATTCCAGTATTTCATGACCACATTTCTTTATAAAAAACTAAATTTGCTGAATTGGAACCTCTCTTAATTCTTTCAGACATTTGGGGATACTTCCGAACAAGAGATGAACGGCTGGAATTTCCTAAAGTGATAAGTTTGATCTTAGATGCGCCTCCTATTGAATTACTCCAAACCAACAATCGTATAGCGCTGCAGGCACAAGATGTGCAACTAACGCTGAAATGTAAGCTACTCTTTTGATGCAACATAGATCAGAGCAGACAACGATCATTGCAATCAAGATTATAAAAAACATTTGCTTGCCGAATTGGCACCCATGCCTTACTTCACGCTTTAAGAATAGATTGAGCTCTTCTAGTTGCCCATCTTGCGCCTTGCGGCGCTATACAATCTTTGCTCCTAACTGCTACAAAAACAAAACATGACGCCAGACTAGAAATCACTAAAAAAATCTCTTAAAATCAATCTGATCTCTCTGTGGAATCTAGCCCAGTTCTGGCTCAGACTCTACAAATCCATGTGAAGCCTGTGTATCGCCAACACTGAGCTTTACAATCACTGCTTGAGAAGAAGTTGTGCCAAGCTTTGCGAAGACCCTCAAAGGATACAAGTCTAGAGTGTATTCTAACATCTGACAACCTTTGGGAGCCTTGTATACATATGAAGGGACAGAATCACATGCTTGAACGGGTCCCAATGTTTGAATTCGTGATAGACTCACCAAGTCTGTTACTAAAAGGGACTCCTATCACTGTACCCTGTGAAGTCAACAGGTCCGAGTTGATTTGTAGTGAGGCCGTACTCAATGATAGCGAAATAGCAGAATTTGTACTGCTCAGGGGTCTGTATGCTGAATGCTCACTGTGCTCTCATGCGACGTACGGTGTTACAGATGTCTACTGTATGGATGTCTACAAGACGAGACAGGCTGATGTCAAGAGTACAAAAAGTTCCTGATGGCAGAGAAAACGGGAAAAATAACTGAAATAAAATCAATTCCAGTGGTGTTTTACAAGCAGTCTGTGACTAGTTATTGCCAGAAGACGTGTTTACTCTCAAAAACTTTCACTGACATCATAACGGAAGACTGATAAACCCATTTTAAAATTGCTCAGATAAATATGCCCCCAGCAGACATCTATACAAGACGCAACATGCCGAGACAACAATATAGCAAAAACCCGTAGATTTACCAGTCGAGCACTACAACAAACTACCTGTAAAAGATATTATTACTTCAACTGGATTCAGTTCAAGTGAAAATAACTTGTGGGGCTTGTGGTTTGTTGTAGCGCTCAAGACATCTAAACTAACGTCAACCTTTAGTTTTCCTCTTCGTAAAGACGTCTGCAATAATGGCAATGACATTATAGTGTATTCAAACTAATACATTTTGTGTATTGCCTGTGTGGGCGGGATCGGGATGACGCGACGGTCCCCGGATGAATAATGCAAAGTAAATGTCTAGCCCGATCACATCCTTCTTAAGGCAAATTAGGCAATGTAAGTTTGAAGAAGAACATGCAAGATTGAGATGGTGGGTAAACTAAAGCTAACGTATTATTCTTAGAGTTACTGCTGTACATGGATGTGTTTACTTGCAATGAAGCCCAACCATTAGAAAAATGTAACGCAATAACAATCAACATTTTGAGTCAAATAAATAACAAACATACTTTCATTGCTGTTGTACTGATAGTCTACTTGTCTACTTCATCTTGTTCAAAAATATCAACATGTTCACGTTCTCGGGAAGCAGACAACTCCTTTTGTGATTGACAAAATTTCCAGCAGTTGAAAATACCCTCTCCGAAGGTACAGAAGTGGCCGGAATTCCCATGTACCGCTGTGCTAGTTTGGAAAGTGCAGGGAAGCGAGCTGCATTTTCTCTCCACCAATCCAGTGGACACGTGTCGGTGTCTACCTCGGGTGCACTCATGTACGCGTCGAACTCCGCCTTGCTGGCCTCATCTACATTCATGTCCTTGCTTTCTGTATTTCCAAGCAGAAAGTCCATGCTAGACGCTGGTCTTGGTTTTTTAGCCTGTGGTTCTTCTTCTCCGGAAAGTACAAGAATGGGTGTTATGGCTTTACTGATTGTATTGAAGGTCACATCTCGGTCGTCGCGGTCCATGAATTTCAAACTTCTGTAGCGGGGGTCGAGGGCAGACGCAAGCATGGATGGGCTTGTGAGCGATGTCGCCGAGCAGAACCTTCGCTGCAGATCAGCTGCCGTTATTTCCTTAAATTGGATGATAGGCGGGGAGTCATTGTCGTGCACTGCCACTGTAGCGTGGTTTGTGAACTGAAACTAGGTAAACCAAAGCGCTCTTGGAAAGTAGCTACTTACCGTAAATTGAACAAAATAGATCTTACTGAGTTCACCAGGGACATGACCCATCTACTACAAGTTGCACCAGATTCTGAGCTGTCTGCTCAGGTAGAGTGTTATGAAACTACCCTCAGACAACAAATTGACAGACACGCCCCAATACAGAGGCGACTACTACCCGTACGTCCCCATAGCCCTTGGTACACGCATGACATCATGGAGGCCAAAAAGCAAAAGCGGATGTACGAAAAGCAGTGGAGGAAATCTAGTCTTACTGTTCACCGCCAAATGTTTACAGAGCAAAGAAATCTGGTTCTTCGTTTAATTAGAGATGCCCGACGTGCACATTTCAAACAGAAGATATCAGACAATGCAACAAACCCAAGACAACTTTTCGCTGTTGTTGATGGTTTGCTACACAGTAAACCATCACTGTGTCTTCCTGACAGTTCATCTGCATTAGACCTCGCGGAAAGGTTTAATGTTCACTTCGAAACCAAAGTTACGCACATCAGGTCGGAGCTTGATGGTCAGATATCATCAGTTGCAGTCTCTGTCCATGATACTCATTCTACATCGGTACTCCAACTTTTCGAGACGGAATCGGAAGAAACTGTTGGAAAGCTCATCCGCCGCTCACCCTCGAAATCATGTGACCTCGATCCAATACCCACCTCCTTGTTGAAAACATGTCTGTCATCCGTCCTACCTGCAATTACAAACATTGTCAACTCATCCATAGCAACAGGAATCGTGCCTCAGCAACTCAAAAAGGCGCACGTCACCCCCATCATAAAGAACTCAAAGCTAGATAAAAACAAGCTGAGTAACTACAGACCTGTGTCGAATCTGCCGTTCATCTCAAAAGTTGTGGAGAAAGTGGTAGCTGGTCAACTCAATGACTACCTAACATCTAACAACCTGCTTGAGCTGGAACAGTCAGCATATCGTAAACACCACAGCACCGAGACTACGCTCCTGTGTGTTCAAAATGACATCCTTGGAGCCATTGACAAGAAACTCTCTGTAATTTTAGTGTTACTTGACCTTTCTGCTGCTTTTGACACTATCGACCACCAAATCCTCCTTCAACGTCTTCACTACAAATTTGGTATCACTGGAACTGCTTTGAAGTGGTTTACTTCATATCTGGAAAATCGCACCGAAAATGTAAAAATTGACGGGTCCTTCTCATCCAACACTACACCACGTTTTGGCGTCCCTCAGGGGTCGGTGCTCGGTCCGGTGTTATTTTCCTTGTACTTTTCACCTGTTGCGAACATTGCTCGTAACCACGGTCTGTCCGTTCAGCTACACGCGGATGACGCACAACTATATCTGCCATTTGTCTCCACGGACGCAAACACTGCAGTTGCCCGTACAGAAGCGTGTGTTGCCGAAGTTAAGGAATGGATGGTCGCAAACAAACTTCAACTCAATAGCGACAAGACAGTCATCCTCTTGCTGAACTCCCAAAGTCAACATCGCCACAACACCATTCACAGCATTCTGATTGATGGTCATGTCATTCCTTGTAGCAACACAGCTAGAAACCTTGGTGTCATCTTTGACAGGCACATGAACTTCACAACCAACGTCAAAAACTCCTCCCGCATCGCCTTGTACCACTTGAAGAACATAAACCACATCCGCTCATTGCTCTCTGACAAAACAGCAGAGCAACTCATTCACGCACTTGTAACGTCTCGGCTCGACTACTGCAACTCACTCTTATATGGACTTCCAGCTTCCACCTTGCATCACCTTCAGAGAATCCAGAACATTGCAGCTCGTATCCTAACACGCTCAAAAAAGTTTGAGCATATCACCCCGGTTCTTCAAGCATTACACTGGCTCCCTGTTGAGCAACGCATCATCTTCAAACTCCTTTGTACAACATACCGTTGTGTGACAGAGACTTCATCCCCGTTGTACTTGCAGAGGCTTCTCCTGCCGTATAAGCCCGTTCGCCAACTAAGGTCCAGTGATGCCAACTTGCTTGCCGTTCCACCTTCCAGGTTGAAAGCTTATGGGGATAGAAGTTTCTCGGTTGCAGCCCCCCGCCTGTGGAACGGCTTGCCTCTCACCCTTAGATCACAACCTGACATTTCTTCATTCAAATCCAATCTCAAAACTTACCTTTGCAGTCAAGCCTACCATTAATTTTTCCCTTGGTCATATTTTAGCGCAGTGAATAGTTTTTTCCTAGATACCAGCGCTTTATAAGATTTATTATTATTATTATTATTATTATTATTATGTGGTTGTTCACAGTGAATGTGCTCACATAGTTATTTTCTGTTTAACCCATAGTACAAAGAGGGCAAAACATTCCTTCTTTGTATCCTATTCGGCATCTATTTCATAGCCAGACGTACACAACTTTGGTAGCGCGAAAAAATAATAAGTAAATAAATAAATAAACACAAAAACAATAAACAAACACCCCAACACATCAACTGCAAAGGGAACAAAACTTCAAACAGTGTTTTTCAGACTTGCATGTCTTAAAACAGAAAAAAGAAGAAATCAGTATTACAAAGACTTTGCAGTAGCCTGATGTTACATATTACATTGTGTTGGCTGCGGACCTTTCTACAAACGGAATTCAAGGTTTGTGTACAAATGCACAGGCAAAATTATGTATGAGTTTTAATGGTTGTGTACAAACGTATGGGCCATTGTGACCTGTTAGTGAACTGCGCTCGATGGATGACTGCACTATCTCAAAGGGGGCTTAATCGATTTGCCCCTGGACACCGCACCCTAAGTGCTACGACCCATGATGTCCCCTCCCCCCCCCCAACCCCAACACAAACACGCACACACACCCTCACAGATGATGGCTTGTGGGTTCACCCATTGTTGTTCTATTATTCCCTTTTCTGAAGAATTCCCCTGTGGGGTCCAAATTTAACAAAGAATACCTTGTAGGGTACATTGTTACGTTGTGTTGTGGACCCCAAAAAGTCCGGTGCGCGTGCCCACACACACCCTTTGATGAAACCGAGGACTTTAACAAAAGGGATTGTCCAAACAATGGGAGAACAAAGAAAAGGCCTCGATTTACGTGATCTACAACTATTTGTGTTTGTGGGCTTACGGGAGCGCCCTTGTGGGGTATTTTCAACAATTGAACAATGGACCCCACAAGGGAACCCTTTGTTCAGCCTGGACCCACAAGAGAATACTTAAGAAAAGTTTATAATAGAACAACAGTAGCAGGACCCCATAAACCCTATCCGTAAGGTTGTGTGCTCACTCACACACACAACAGCGTGTGTAAACACCGGCAATCGGGAACTGTTCTTTGTTCAACCCTTTGTGATAGCAACCGTGGACCTATTGTTCCTTTTGTAATAGGTCCACGGTTTGAATGTGTATACCTACCCACACACACACACTTTTCAAGACACCCATAGGCAGCCCTGAGGGACTTACGACCACCATTGAAGAAAAACCCTACAAGTATATGGACAGTGAGCACGGCAGATAATTAGAAATAAAACAAGGAAATAAGCACAATGATAATTTATAAGGGAAACCAGCAACTGGAAATAAAAACGGATGAGACATGATGTATGTTGATTTATAATAATAATTCAAATTTTTATTAATTAACTAACTTATTCATTCATAATTTTGTATAATTATGCACAAGCATTCAGCCAAATATCAATAATAAACGACCAGATATTCCGAATAAGTTAAGTAGCACCAGCCCCCCAACATCGTTGGATTTGTTTTCACTGGCTTCGTATTGTTTTTGTGTTTTTGACTCAATAGAAGAGCAATCTGGGAAAGTCCCTAATGCAATAACAGGAAATAGTACAATATCTTCCAACCGATTCATGCACACTACTGTAGAGAGAACTAGTTTGAGTTTGCTATAAATATAGGCACGAATTATTTCGTTTGGCTATTGTTCGTCAATCAGCAGTTCCTCGTTTAAGTTAAAGGTAGCTGTTCTGGTCGATTTCAAGAAGATTTCATTCAGTATTAACACGTGGCTCGTTCTATTTCGTTTTGAAAATGAATTCTCCGTCGCACACGCATTCAATAGTGAAATTAAGTAATTTAATTTTAACATAGCGATCACTGGTCAAATAATATTATCATTCAAATTCAACAAGTCGCAAAGATCATTTAAGTTCGCAATAGACAGCAGCAAAAGGTGGTGTACCATAATGTCATCAATTGTAAATAGGTTTAGTCAAGTGAAAAACGGTGCCCATGTAGTCGTGAATGACTAGAACGAACCTGAATGAGAAGAGCGAAATCATGTATGCACGAAGACAAATTTAAATTCATTATCTCTAAAAGAAACCAAGGTCCGATTGAATCGGAAAATGCGTGAATTTAAAGGCGTTTTAAAGAATTCCTATGAATTTCTTCTGCAACTGACCGATAAAACCTACAAAAATCAACCAAATCTTTTACATTAAGAGACAATAGTAAGGGTACAGATACAACGCTCACTGGGAACAAAAAGTGTGACACATTTACTATTCAAATGTTTTTGTTGCTGTTATTATGTTTATATTTGCTTATTCCCAAAATGTATTGTTTGTGTTTTTATTTTATTTTATTTTTTTTTAGTATTGCTATTCACTAATAAATTTAAAGTTCTAATACATTGGCAAATGAATAGAGGGCTCCCCCTATTTTGCCAATACAATCTGCCAGTAAAGCTGTCAAACAAACACTAATAAAGCGACGGTGACTATTCCACAGCATCTCCTGCAGCTTCATGTTCAGCCAGTGTCAACGTTGGATTACCACTCGCAGCTGAGGTGGTACCAATCATTACCCCTGCTCCAGACGCTACTTCATTCTTGCGATACACGGCAATGACCTATTGCATAAGAAGGGATCAAGGTTGTGTACTTTGCTTGAGTGAATTGACATTAACTTTCGGTCTAAAGGCTCATTGATTGTGAATTCCACACCAGTACCAACCATCCAGAGAAATAATTTAGTCTAGATAAAATGGTGTTAAGTAAGGGCAAAAAAGGTGGCCTTGAAGGGACATTGCATGTTATTGAAAATAATTGCTTTGTTTGTTTAGTTTTTTTTTTTCTTTTTGCGTACTTGGTTGCATCCCTTTGAATAAAACTTATAATGATTTGGGGAGTTACTTGCATCCATTCGAGATTAAAGACTTCACATTCATCGAGAAGGGGGTCTGACTATTTTCCTGCTGTATTACAACGTGCTCACTAGGTCACTAACAATTGTCCGCAGCAATGACATCATCCCAAATGTATGCGACAAAGTAGTACAGTTCTCGACATAGCAAACACTAAGTGCACATAACCACGAATAATTTCACGACATCGCATACGTATGCGCACATAATTGTAAAAATTATGAGATGTCCCTTCAGGGCCACCATTGCAAAAGATCAAAGACACCGCACATTGCCATTGCTTCGCTACATACAGACATGCACAATAATCTCAGTTAGCAACATATACATGTCTACCGCTTTTCGTTATTTGTACTAAATTTGACCACTGAATATTATTACCAATATTAATCTCAGAGAACTGGAGGAGGAAAACTAGTTTACTTTTCAAAAAAATCAGTGAGTTAGTTTCCCCTATCAAAAAGTTTATCAAACGTCTATTGGAGGACTATATGAGTTTGAAACAAAATCGAGGCTGGTTATTTGCACACTAGCCTAGACCAATTACTCTTCAAGTTCGTTCAAAGTTGTTTGCATCCTTCAAACGCAAATATTTACGCCAATGTCAACTTGTCAATTTTTGTAAATTCCATTTCAACCACGACCCAAACTAACAAAGGTATGTACGTTTGATTACTATACATACCTTTGGAAAAAACAGCATACAGAGTGAAGCGGTTATGCAGAAAAGGAGAAAACCGGAAACGAGGGCAAAGTTCACTCCAATGGAGGACACCGCGAGGAACGATAACGGCACAGCGACGACACAGCAGATGACGGTGTTGTAGATTGACAGACCTACGTAATAACTGTCATTCAGACCAGGCACGTTGATATTTCTGCCCCAGTAAAATTAAGAACCAAAATAACATGGTGAGTTGGACGGCATTTAAAGGTTGCAAGAAAATAAGGGTTCATCAGTGGCAGAGTCGTGTTTACCCTTTTACATTTGAGTTGTTAATATTTGGATTATCGGAACCTACAAATTACTCAAATCACCTCGTAGACCAAGCAAGAAATGCGCCAAATACCACGAGAAATGTCTTGTAGATTAGTATAGCCATGGTCCAAATGGTGCTGTTATCGGACGTACAGTTGACGTAAAGCAACACGTGCTTTTCATTATTTGAAAGATGTTCTTTTGTCTGCGGGAAAAAGCACCAAAATAAACAAACAAACAATCAATCAATCAGGAAAAGAAAAATATGTAAGCAGTTCTTTAATGTCAAACTATTTGGCAGTGTCAACATGAAATAGATTAGTGAAATTCCACATGTGATGTTGGCTTCCGTTAAGCTCAGTTCTCAAACACTATTTGTTTTAGTTATGTGGGATGCCTTTGACGTATAAGAAACATCTTTTGTTGTCATTGCTTCTGACGTTTATGCAAATGTTGCTTATACTTTTTTTAAATGTGTTGGTATCATTCATTTTTTGTAGTTTCTGCTGCTGTTTTCGTCAATTTGTAGCTGCTGCAATGCCGTTGTTGCTGCTTATAATCAATGTCGCTAAGAAAGGCCAACTTAAACATTGCGATTTTTGTCATCTAATTGCAATCCCTCACCATCCATGTTTATTTACCTGCACAACTGGTTCTTGCCTGTCTTCAGTACGCATTGGATTGGCTACCTGCCATGGGATGAGGATTACCAAGTCAACCATAAGTAGTACAGCAATGATAGCAAACAGAAATCGATCTCTTATTACCTAGACAGAAAAGGACAAAAAAGTGTAGGCCTATTAAACTAACTGCGGTGAAAATTATTATTATTATTATTATTATTTTTTATTTATTTTTTTTGATCACCGTAATTTCACTCCAAGTCTACTTTACTACTGTTGATAACTATGTTTTGATTTGGAATTAACACGAGTATACCTTTCTTTTCGTCTTGTTAGCGATTATGATGCTGTACAAACGCCCCATCTTGGTGAACATTCCGCCAAAGGCTAAGGTAAAACCGAGTGAGATGATCCAGGAACGGAACTGGAATACAGAAATTGGTTTGTTAATTTGAGACATGAGTCAGTAAACTTACATGGAAACATGAACGTAGAGAGTGCGAGAATTGTCCTGGTAGATGGTGTAAATATTATGTGCCATTTAAGAGACATCAAACATTCTGGTACGTAAATACTCACGTATTGGCCCCAAATTGCAAATTTTCACGTAAATCTTTCGTCACCAACGCCACGCACTGACACACACTTAGCGGACATAAAAAGGTAAAGGCTAGCATTGAAAGAAAATTGCCTCTAAAGTTGACATCTTTCTCCCACTATCCTTCATAATTGCAGAGTGTTTTTTAACTTTAATAGTTTACGCTTCATGCTTGGAACTTTATATTAAAAAAATACTACTGTTGAATGTTTGCGTTCTAACTTAATAAGCAATGCAGTAAAGGTTCGGGTTAGTTCGTGAATCTGAAATAAAATCAAAACAAACAATTTCCGTTTTCACGAAGTGACACACTCCAATGTATTACCGGTACAACACCAAGTGTGATTTACGTCGTATGAATGGAAGAACGCCTCCCTAACCAAAGTTTATGTCGGTTCGTGAGAACTGTTTTTGTTCTTAACATTAATTGATCTTGATGCGAACCGAGCAATACAAATGGAACCTTCGTGTCAGTTCATGAAACGAAAATTTTCACTTTTGTACAAAGGTTGTTAAATGCATAATTATCGTTTTGGTTTTTAAGTGCGGTTAAGCTATTCAAGCTTTGAAATTGCATGGAACTGACAAGTATTGTTAAAATGTAAAAAGAAAAAAAAAGTTATAAATTAAAAATATATATAATAAAAACGAGCAAAAAATGGTTTGTACACAAGGTGACAGTTTGTGGCGTTAGTGACAAACGTGAACATTAATTGAGGTTGAGGGTAATAACCGAGAATACTTGCGTATTAGTGTTTGACATTTGTGGCACAAACTGTGAAAATTCACGTAAATATTGTCAACCATATTCGCAACAAGGCCAAGTTGTGCGTTTTAATGTTATTACCTAAACATGTAAATTGTCAATGCCCCTTTAAAGCCGCCAGATGTTATTGATCTTCTTTTTTTTAATAGGTGGTAGCTCAGGAGACATCCAGTTGGTTTTACGAAGATCATTGCTCGGCCCCACCGGCAAGACTGTTGAGGATGTAGTGATGCATGATGGGACTGCTGATCACAGCAATGCGCACAATCACACCGAGTATACCCAAAGTTGTAAGACAAATAAAACTACAGTTAAATTATTAACATTGCGATCGAGCCATTGTTTTGTTTAGTCCAAGGTAAAGAATAACGCTGATTTGTCAATGGATTTACACCAAAAAGCATTAATCATTTATCATTGATACTGGTTGAGTCTTTCTTAAAAAGGAAGAGGTGGCCAGTGGTACTAGTTGAGAGAAATGGTCCAAAAAGCTTGCGCATACGTCAGCCCATCAAGCACACAAAGATCAACGACATATCATTTATGCAATTAATTACTCTAAACCAAGTGAACTTCTCACATGTCGACAATGTCGTGACAATGTGTCTTGTCAACATAGAATCTCATTATCTCGTAATGCTTCCGAAATCTGAACTTACCGGTATTTAATTAAATGTGAAAGAATTTTTGATGGGTTACTTACCACACATATTGATACCAGTGTGTCCTTACCCACCATAGAGTTGTCAATGCCCAGGAGTACCACACTGAGGTATGCAAGAATAAAGCCACACGCTATTAAATTATTCACTCGTGGACTTGACATCTTGACTTGTCTTTGATTTAAAAAGAAGAAAAGAGAGAAGAAAAAAAGTAAACAGAAAATCAATAATTTAATACATGTTAATCGGGAATAAATAATACAAAGTTTTTTACCGGTGGGTTTTTTTTTTCCTTTTTCTTTTCAAGAAAAAACGTCTAAAATCACAAGGCCAGACAGTCACTTCAAGGTAAGGGCTACACTATTTTGGGCTATCGACCAAAATCAACAGTCACCAGGGACATGTTGCCACCTACTCCTGGAGTAGAAACCGGTTCACCCCCTTCACAGTCCCTAAGGACGTAGACACCGGTACCATCCACTACGAGCCTGGCTGGTAGAGCAGATGACTACCTTCCCAACTTTTAAAGATGCAATTCTCGTTGAGTGCCTCGCTCAAGGGCACAATATTGTCATGGCCGGGATTCGAACCCACACTCTGCCGCTGACAACAACAGAGCTTGGAGAAAATGTGTGCAACATGCCAACATTTGAGGGGACCTCGTGCGACTATATTTTTAACTATATGTTTCATGGCTGCAAAGGCTAAAAAAAAATTACTAAATAATTAAACTGAGGGTGTAACATGGTGTCAACGCAAACCTTACTATAAGAATCGATTTTTTTTTTTACGCGTTTAGTAAGATTAACAATAAAAAAAAGAGGAACCAAAGATACTAACTTGTGATTACGTTTCCAGATGTTGAACCCAAGAAACAAAACAGCAAGAACCATTCCAAAGACAGCTAGCACAGACGCGGCAATCATGATGGGAAGGGGTGTGGCTTGAAGTTCAAAAATAACAACTGTAATGTCGGAATCATGCGGGGGTTTACCATCTGGTCGGACACGACAACAAAGAACAAAATCAAACCAATCATTTTGTTACCGTTGATTTCAACCTACACCCTCGCAAGGTATACATACTGTGGCTCAATCATGAAATTCCATTTTTTCAGTTGAAACACAGCTTAAAGGAATAATACTAAAAAATAACATGAAGTCGGCCTTGTATGGTTTGCTTTGTGTGACTAATCTCAAATGTTGTCGAATCGTTCGTCTGTTACAGCAGCTGTTTTATGTATATGAGTAACAATTAACGAAACCAAAAATGTGTTTTGATTAAAAAAATTGTCAGTGTATTGTCTTCAATCAGTAGACCACTTTCTGAATTTCGATGATATCATTTATAAAATACAACAAAAAACGAAACACTTACCACTGTAGTACCAAATATCTTTAGTGGGGATAGACCACGTGATCTCATTTGCAGCACTGTCGAATGTGCCAATGTGAGTTTCTAAGCCCGCTTAGGAATTTAAATCACATGTTTAAATCTTGTGTTCAATTATTACAGCTGCTTCGGCTGGTTTGCAAGTTAAGCGATTCTCATTAAAAGGTTATGCGAATAAACCATTGTGATGGATACTGTATCATAAATGAACACAAAATGCCGTAAGATATCATGGGCAAGTCTTTTTAATAGATGTATTTAGATAAACTACGGTCTGTTTGAGGGCTTTTAAATCAAATGTGAAGTTACTACATACATTATAGGTAGAGTCATAATTAATTGACACAGAAACTAAGAAGAACTGCAGTGTTGATAGTAAAAACTATTTTGAAAAAGGATTCCCTTCGAAGCAATATGGTTTGGATAATTTTCTTCCAAAATTTTAATCTTAGAAACGATTCAGGCGTGAATCAAGTCAACAAACAAACACTGTCAAG
Organism: Pisaster brevispinus; assembly: GCA_023634235.1. Taxonomy (NCBI): domain Eukaryota; kingdom Metazoa; phylum Echinodermata; class Asteroidea; order Forcipulatida; family Asteriidae; genus Pisaster; species Pisaster brevispinus. The sequence goes on from JAMKCF010000011.1 coordinate 18,140,434, forward strand.
TATAACTTTCACAGGTGACCTTTTAATCTTGTTTGATAATGTTGCCTATAAATTATATCAGTCGTACATTGACAAAAACCAATCTATGAACTTACCTTTCAGAAGTTTAAAGGTACTGGTTATACAGTCTTTGTATGGATTTAGCTTTAACTAAACCAACTGTAATAGGCACTTACACATTTTGTTATTGTTACTGGAACTTTTAAGTTTGTCAAAACTTGATTGTAATTAGGTTGTTGCGTGTCGTGGCCGAGCGGTAAACAACGCTGGACTCACACTCTCTGGTGTTTCTGATCAGTGTGGGTTCGAGTCCCGGTTGTGGCAAGATATTTTACCTTCAGATAGAACATTAAGCCATTGGTCCCGTGTACTAGGATTGGTATTGCACGTAAAAGAAACCAGAACACTTATCGTGAAAGAGAAAGGGTTGACCCCGGTGTTTCTAGTCCACATACCAAGCACCCTTGTCTACAGGTTTACTCAGGTTTGCGAGCTACAGTGATTTAGTTCACTTTATGCGGCATCTTTGGCTTCATTTACTTTTATAATAACTTAATAACAATTAACAAACAACTTGCATATTTAGTTTACTTACCAATGTTCTGCTCTATCAGTAGGTTACCAATCCTATACCCAGTTTCATGAAAACTTACATACCCCTTTAAAGACAAATTTAGAATAAGCATGCTAATAATTTTTTTAATTTTATGGAGTGTTTTTTTAAAGTGCTTGAATCTAGAAGAGTAAAAATCAAGCATAAATATATGCTACAAGAGTTTTCTACGCAAAGAGTTTGTTCAGTATATTGTTGTGTTTTTCAACTTTAAAATAAGATGTTTGGGAGGAAACCTTGTTAGGACATTCGACAATATTGTTTGGTGTTAGAACAACTGTTGTAAGACGTGTGCTCTAGAATGGCAAAGGTCATGGGTTCGATTCCCACCAGAGTTTGTCCTTTTGGGTTTTTCCACAGAACCCGTGAAAGTACTAGCTACTTTTACTCAAATGGGTCTAAGGATTAAACCATTCCAAATTTCCAGAACTAATTACCACTAGACCAAAGAGAATGTCCGCTAGCTAGAGGCAGTTCGGATCTTATATTTTACTATCTATTACGTTCGATATTACTGTTGAGTAATTTATTCAACGTACATCAACAGAGGGCGCACAAGTAGCTTGTTATAACGAAGCACAAGTGTGTGTCTGTAGTTTGCACTTCCTTTGGCGAGCACCCACCAATCAAGAGACCATAATCAACATAGGGGGACATAAACAATACGGGGCGGTAGAGTGAAGTCGGGCTTGTTTGGGGGTTCCTAGAAGCTACTCCATGTGAACCGACGGGTGGATTTTTTATTGGCTGAATCGACAGTTTTGAGCAGGGGGCGCCCTCATCCCAATTCTGGGTTCAGTAAAAAGAGAATTTCTTAGAGGTAGACCACCGTGGATGCCGAAGAAGCACTACACATCACGGTTGTTTGAGGGTTACCCCCAAGTCAAGCATTAAAATGACTCAATGTCAACATAGTGCAAGAGGAAGGGAGCAAACTTACTGACATTCCAGCAAACGTCTGATTCAAAATACTCTGGACGACTACTTTGGCGAATTTCTCGTCACCATACTCGTATAAATCAAGACTCGTTGAGAGCAAGGGTTGTGCCTCATGAAAGGCCAGGGCTAACGCCCACACTGCATCGTAACTAGTGGCTGCGTAGGTTGGATCGTTCACGGTGATGTTGTAACCAAGTACGGCGGACATATCTTGCCGGAATTCTGCTGGTGTCTGAAAGTTATTCATACTTTACTGTACAAAGTGACAGGCACAACAACTTCACCTTACAGACTGGATATTATGTTGTATGTATTGTGGGGAAAATGATAACTGCACAGTTCCCGCCCATTGAAAATGTGGCATGGTTTCAACAACATTGCTTTCAGCAAATTAGCATCGGTAAGATTTAGTCAGTTAGGCAAAACGTCAACGCCACTGATCATAGTAACTTTATTGATTCATGTTATAGTTGCTGTTATTGTTGTTTTGTTTTTATGGTGGATTGTTGTACACTGGTTGTAAACCAGATTGACTTGATTCAGGGTCCTAGGGGGTCAGGCTGAACCGGAGAAAAAAATACTTTTAGCTCGGATTTGGTGTCAGTTTGAACCATTTTTGCCATTTTTACACAGACTCCGGGTCACACTGACCCCAAAAGTGGGTCGGGTAACCTGGGACCTAGTCTAGGACCTAGTCTAGGACCAAGTATGCCAAGTCAATTCTGCCAGGAAGTTTTTGTTAGTATTTTTTTTAGTGGATTAGTGTTAGTTAATGATACCTTGCACTACAGTTTGTATTGTGCCTTCTTGCAGTTGAGGCATCATGAATACACTGCAGGGGAAATATGCTGAAGCTAACAATTAACAGAATCAACAATTGTAACTGACCTGTCCACTTCGTCCCACGCCTTTCTCTTGTCCATAACAACTAAAAGCAACCGCTAGGTATCCCTCAGTCGCAGTCATGAGTTCCTCAGTCGTGCAAGAAATTGTCTCGTCCAAGACGGATTGCCATCCGTCCTTGTAAGTACCCAATATCATCCAAACGTATTTCGGGCCGTACATCCCCAATTTATAAGCCTGACAGGAACGAACCGAAAACTGAATAAAAGTACATAGAACTAGACAGAAAAATTAGGCTCGACAACGAAAAGTATGTGGTTTACACCTTTTTCAATATATCATAAGGAAACGGTGTGGATATGTTTAGAGTAAGAATTGCTGTTTCACAACAACAAAGATTCGCTACAGTAATAATGAGCCAGACTCTGTAAAAGACGGTACACCAGCTTTGAAAAGACTGTGCGAATTGTTTCTACTAAAACATCACACATAGTAAAGTGTACAAGTTCTAAAAACTCACAGTGCAGAATACTTTCCGAACCTGTCCTTCGTAGAAACTGGTTGCTATGATTCTCACATCTTCATCCTGTGGGCAAATTTCTCAAAAATTAGCTCAGAAAAGAATTCACATCGACTGTCTTTTGTAAAAACAACAATGAATGAAAAAGAAATATACAAAATCTGGCCTATCCTTTTTATAACCGCCTCTCCGGAGGCAAACGAAAGATGGCGCACTTTATTTGATACCCCGTATCACAAGTACGTTTGTTAAATGATTGTCTTGCTGTAATAACTTTATTATTAATTTCAAATGTCTCCATGCTTTACTGGTAAAGTTATAACCTCATTAACTTAAGAAGAGGAAATATTCGTATAAAATCTTTGGAAAACATCAAAGTTAGAAGCTATATACCTTCAACCGCTGCAGGGCATCTTCCGGATCAGTGATGAATGTCTCAGAGCTTACTATGGAAAAATTGCTATGCGCTGTCTCATCGTGAAGTCGTTTGATCCTCTGGTTGTTGAAGAGATATCCACATATATTAATCTTCGCCTCCTAGCCGGCCAAAACTTACACCTGTACTCACACAGTGTCGCTAGGAGAAGCAGGTGGGTTTATGTAGAGTACATTTGTACACTCCAACCCTGTATACAATCCTCTGTTCAGTAGTCTAAATACATGAATGGGGGGTCATCTTGACTTCCTCTAACCCGAGAAAACCCCCACCCCAGACAAGTGTATTCATTGTTTTGACTAAGTGGCTGGTGGCTCAGGCACGAAGGAATGTGGTTAACAGTGTAAACTAATGGGGCGATGACTAAGGCTGCCTTTTGTCAAGGCTGGTGTCACAAGTGCGTTCACCCAGGATTAAAGGTGACTAAACCATGTTTTTTGGCATGGTTTGAAAGGGGCATAACTCGAGTTTAACAGTATTTGCCCACAAATTTGGGGTTTTATTAAAAAAACAAAATAAAAAGTGTCTTCTGACGACACTGTATTGGAAAACGCAGGGTTGTAATAAACCGTATAGGAAACTGACTGTGTAAGTTTTAAATAATTTGGGTCGGAACAAAGACAAATTGACTGCAGCGGAACTTTAGCCAACGACCTCCGGATTAACGTACCGGCACTCTACCTACTGAGCTATCCAGCCATATGTTGGCGGTCTCCCTATTAGTCAACATCTTAGTTCGGGAGTGCCAGTCAGAAGCCATACAACCTAAAGCGGCTGTGTGTTATAAGTAGGTAAACGTGTACGTCGTATGTTGTCAAAGAAACAAGGGAGGCCTGACTGCCATGATGAGAACTATTTGATAGTATGTCAGATAGATTAGCAAAATTTGATTTAACTTAGTCACAAAAAGTGTCAGACGGTTCCCACGCCCCTCCCAACAGCGATACATGAAGAGCTTCCCGTTATCATTGACAAGTGACTTTTGTAAAAGATCAGGTCTTCTTCGAAGCCCAAGAGGGAAAATAGGTTAATCCGTTCGCATGGTTTAGTAATTCCATTTGAATGGTTAAGCAATCAGTTCATTTGGGTACATTAATCTGTTCCTTAGGTTGTGGTTATCAGTTGGAAGGGTTCAGTAATCCGTTCAGTAATCTGTTCGAGCGTTAGCCAGCTGTTCAACCATGAGTCTCTTCAAGTTGGTGAATGGTTGATTGCATGGGCAACTTAGCAAAATCGTTGGAGTGGATTACTAAACCCGCGAACGGATTATTATGTTAGTCTGTCCGAATGGGTTACTGAACTGTGCCAACGGATTAACGAACCTTTTGAAAGGTTAACTAGTCCGTGTGATAAAAATTACATAATTTTTATCTTACCACTGTTTCTTTCCGAGCTTCGTATCGTTTTTAGTTCACACGTATGATGTAAACAAGTTTAAGACTTACCCCCTTGTGCGGTTCCACTGCTTCATTAAGGGTAGCAATCCTTGTCCAGCCGAACTGGCGGATGATTCCGGCTTGTGCTAGGCCAAATGCTGATGCCGAGGTGAGTGTACGGTAGATGTGTGGATATCTGTCTCGATCGGAGAGAACTGGGCTGGATCCACCGGGGGAGATCTGGTTATCAAGGATTATTTTAAGAAAAAAACTTGTTTTCCCTGTTTCGTGCAGATAATCTCTCAAATTGTGCAAGTTGACCGTGAAAAGGCTGACCGTGATCAGGCTGACCGCGATAAGGCTGAGTGCGCAGCCAGAATTGGAATAATCCATGTATGTTATAGGGGACTAAACTCCAGTTAATTTACAATGAGGCAGAAAGCAATAGGCTCGTTTTAAAACCTTAATAAAGAATAGTAAATCAATTGCTAAAATTTGTAATCGCACAGAAGGAATAGTTTAATTAGTATCTAACAAAGATTATTTTATAGGATGACAAGACAAGTCATGACTAACTTGAACGACAAAACAAAACAAATATTGCCATGATCTTTGTGCATCATACAAAAAGAGACAAGACCATTTTAAGTGATTATTTGTGTGAAAATTTTGAAGTCATGTTCATGTACATAATAAGCAAGTTCCTAGCTCAACAATGTGTAGCATCGATGGCATCCAACACATCTGGAAAAACCACCCCTGTCAACTAAATGCAAGGATCTAGCCAGAGTCGAAGAAAAACTTGAAAATACCACGAATCAGTAGACTTTGGGTGTTTAAAACGGTAATGTTTAACTAAAAGGTTTTATTACTCTGTAAAATGATTGTTCATGATCTTTAGCAACCCAGCTAACATGCACATGTTAGGCCAAGTTCGGTGAACTTTTGCACAATCTGCATCACAAACGAACGTTGAACAGACGTTCGAAAAAGTCGGCGTCAATTTGTAAATGTGGTACGGACGATGGTAAATAGTATGCAATACAACAGTTCCAGTAAGACCTTGCCACAATGTAGTTTTAGGGGCAACCCAACGTTGGCTCCCATTATGTTGAACCAACGTCGAGAAAAAGTGTGCAGTATAGCAGGTCGATTTTCAACGTTGCCCTTACTTAGTTATAATATGGTCAACCTTACATCGGCTTCCATAGGTTGTGCCACCGTTTCGAAATGTTGTGCAGTATAACAGGTAGTTTTCAACGTAGTTATAATACGGGCAACCTAAAGTTTACTTCTTTAGGTTATTGAAACGTCGGGTAATGTTGTGCAGTATAAGTAGCAAGTTGGTGTTTTTTTGTTTTTTTTTCAATAATGGCTCGAGGTAGTTGTAATACGGACAACCTACCGTCAGAATCATAGATTGTGCCAACTTCGGAAAAAGTTGATACAACATAGTTATAAAGTGGGCAACGTAACGTCGGCGTTCTTATTGCAATGGTGTTGCGTTGGCAATCAACGATGAGCAAAGGTCGAGCCATCGTTGATATAGAAGCAAATTTTAAAGCAGGGCTCTAAAAGGTTGTGATTTTTTTTTATAGTTTCATAAGATCTGGTTAAATTTAGTCATAACTACTGTTTGTTTTCGTGCTTTTGTTTTTACATTCGTCTATAAAAAAAAACATTACAATAAAAGAACAAATAAAGATTTGTAATTAAGGCAAAGAGAATTTGAAAAGTAAACAGTTTTAATTCAAAAGATGTTAACTATGATCTTGTGGATATAATGGCTCCGTTAACGATTATAATGACTGTAGCATAAGTGGTTATTGGTTTCATGAATTTAATAACATAATCAATACAAGTTAATTGACAACGATGGAATAAGGTTCTGACGACGCCACTTGCCAACGGCTACTCAATCATTAAAACTGACGTTTGCCAACGTTGGGCCAATGTGTACATGTAAGCTGGGGCATAGCTGTCCAATCAAAGCAGTTCCCCAACATTACTCCAACAAAATATTGAAAACAACAAAATAAATGCGTCATAACACCATTTAATGTACTGAAGCCTATTTGAGTATTTCGTCCGGGACATTTGATTCCCTTTTCCTGGAAACTTTTCATTATGATGTATAGCAACTATGGGATTTTGTACTAAGGTCATCTATTGTTTCAGGAAAAAATCCAGAGTGAGTTTATTTGTAGAATAATGCCCGATATTCCTCAACACCTACCTCAACAATATTCCATCGGCCGACTACCTGCGCCACGGTCTCAGCAATTTTAGATAATAGAGGTCCAAATATTGCTACTTTGGTTGGGGGGTTGCTGAGGAGCTCGACGTACAGTCTGTCCAACGCAACAGGTAAATCTCCCTGAATTTCATTAGACAGTAGAATAACCTCGTTGAATTTTCAGAATGGCTATAAATCTACGTATGGTGGCCCTGACGGGACATTGCATATCGCAAATTTGTGCGCCGAAGTGTGACATGTCGTGAATCTATTTTCAAATATGTGCGCAGAGGTGTGCAATGTCGTGAAATTAATTGCAAATACGTTCACAGACGTATGCGCTGACGTGAAATTAATTGCAATGTTTACGTGCACAGACGTGTAAAATCTCGTGAAATTAATCACAAATATGTGCACATGCATAGGCGATTGTATTTGCGGTATCTTGAATTTTATTGTATACTTTGTCGCATACCTTCGTATATAATTTACACATATAGGTCTAACTTACTTTCCTGGTCACGCGCACGGCGGCATGCATTCTCGTGTGCTTTTCTGTCAGTGTCACTTGAAATGTGTCTACTCCTGCGATTGTTGATTTTTGCTTTTGAATTATTTTTGATCTTCTTGAACGGCGACTGCTTGGGTCAAAGTGCTCGTTGGAGGCGAAACTTCGTAACTTACAAGTACCTGCCTGGTACCCTTGCACATAGTTGTGCAACATCACATACGTAGTATGCACACCTTCTTGCAATTAATTTCAAGGGTTTTTTTGTCTTTTGATTTGTTTAAGAAATCGCCTAACACCAAAAGGCTGGACGGCAACTTCAGGGTGAGGGCTACACTTAACTGGTTTGGGCTGTCGACCCAAATCAACTGTCACCGGGGGCACGTTGCCACCTACTCCTGATGGTGAAACGGGGTTTACCCCTTCACAGTCAGTAAGGATGAAGGCATGGGTATCATCCATTGGGAACCTGGCTGATAGAGCAGAATGCACTACCTTCACAACTTTTTACAAAGCAACTAGGGTTAAGTTGCTCGAGAACACATGGTTTATGACAGGGATTTAAACCCACACTCTGCTGCTGATATCGCCTACGTATGCGCACAATTGTGATTAATTTCACTATATCGCAAAAGTTTGCGCACATATTTGCGAAATGCGATGTCCCTTCAGGTCCACCATGTTGACCTCTTTGTCGTGAAAAGTCGTGTATCATGCTGCTAAATTGCATGTAATGTTCGACCCATCGTAAACTGTTCCCATTTATCAATGACTTTTAAATTATATATAATAAACTAAATGCCTTGCTACGTACAAAACCCAAACAGGGACACTCCAGTTGAGACTATAATGACTACGTTAAGTTAATAATAATAATAACAACAACAACAACAACAACAACAACAACAACAACAACAACAACACCAATAACAACAACAACCACAACAAAACAGCAGCAACAACAATAACAACAACAGCATCAACAACTACAACAACAACAGCAGCAGCAGCAGCAACAACAACAACAACAACAACAACAACAACAACAGCAACAACAACAATAACAACAACAGCAGCAGCAACAACAATAACAACAACAGCAACAACAACAACAACAACAGCAGCAGCAAAAACTAAATCCCCTCAAAATTCGTTACCATACGGAGCTACGAAAAAGGACAGGTAAAAAAAATCTAACAAATACTAAAATTATTTAATTCCCACGAAATGTGATTCAATTCCCTCGAATTATTATTTCGTCACCTCGAAATACTGTTTCGTACCCCTCGAAATATTATTGCGTTCCCTCAATTCGATTTAATTCCCTCAAATGCTATTTCGGTTCCTCAAAATCATTTCATTGCCTCGAATAAGTAATACACTCCCTCGAACTACTACTTCGTTTTGCCTGTCTTCTTTTTGTTTTAAGTTCATGTTGAGCGTATTTTAATTTGATTTTTTCCCCCGACATTCCCCACCTGAAAAAAACAATAACAGAAATAAAGAAAACAAAGCTGTATAGCTTCAACGCAATACAGAAAATTCCAAATGAAATGTTTTTTGGTTTTTTTAAGTTTTTTTTTACAGTAATTCAGAACAAAAAAAACGTTTTCAAGACAACTGGTATTGGTAATTTCTAATCAAAGAGCTTTAAGAAGTATACTTTTTTTCTTTTATCATCTATAGGCTACCACGTATCATGCACATTTATTAGTGTTTTTATTTGTATTTTTATTTTATTATATTTTATTTTGTTGTTGTCCAAAAACACAATTGTTTTGAGCATTCTATCGTTCACCAAAGTTTTAAGTAAGTTATCGCAAAATGTTCAAGTTTCCAAGCAATTTTTAGCGAAACCTCTGCGACTGTTTATCAATGTAACATCAATAAAAGGTACGTCAATAAACCTACCTCAGAGTCTTGCACATGTAAGACAAGTTCATAGTCCGGTAACACATCACGTCTGTTGTTAATATCAGATACTGCACGCTCGGCACCAAGGAGTGCTGGATACCCGTTGTTGCGACTCCATCCATCCTTGGGCGACAACGGCAGGAGTCCACCGATGTGCAGGGCCGATTTGTTTGTTGCGATGACAAGAACAGGCCCCTTGGAGCTTGTCAATATTACTACGGTCGCCAAGAAATGTAATATCATTGTACATTTCTTGATGCTTGTGTTCCATTCACGGCAGATGATTTTGCGAGTGCAGGTTTTTCGCTTTTGGTTCTTTTCTTCGCAAGTCAGTCATGTATATCCAAATGAGTTAACATTGAGAGTCCAATACCAAGGAGAGCTGTACATGTAAACGTGACTTTTGGTCTAAAGCGTGTTAATGGAACTGCGCGAAAAAATCCTGCTGTTGGAGAAAGTAGTAGGGCCTACCGCAGGATTAAAGATGCACTCAACGAATTAAGAACACTCTTAAAAAAAAATTTAAGATCTGACAATTTAATGCAGCCCGATTATCTGATAAAAACTCTTTACTGAATGCGGTAAACAGAAAATCACACAAATATTGTACAACGGGACCGCCTGATACAATAAATAGATGGTTCCACTTTGTCAGTGAGTTGGAAGTGTGTTGGCTGTGTTGACCCTGGTGCTTAGACATGTAGCAGACCACGAGAAAATCACAACCCTTGGAACTGACTCCCCTTAAATATTATGTGGAATGGTCCAGTCTAACATATCAAGGACGTTCATCTCACTCTGGGCATAGCAACTGGGGAAAATGAGATCGGAACTTGTGACTACTGAAGAGAAAACGGGCTCAGAAAAAGGGTTACAAAGTAAAAATACCAAAGGTACATTTCGCTGACATTTTACTGTTGACTATTGCCTGGGAAAGTTTTGGATTGATGTTCATTGTGATAACAACCAACCTGTTAACATTTCAGCAAATTGCGTCATCAACGGTTCTGTTTTCTTTAATACGAAAGCCAACTTATTTCGGACTGTCAGGTCAAAGAAAACTGTGTTGTATAACAAGATGTTGAACATTGCAGCATTTTATACGACAATGCTAAATTGGTGTCAACAACTCAAGCTTACTTCTCTTTACCATGCATTACTCCTTTAACATACCTTTTGTTAACATACATGGAGTATTTTTTTCTTCTTATTCTTCTTTTTCTTTTTAATAGAACTGCGAGAAATAATTTGAGAATGGTATAATTCATCATCAATGTCACCATCAATGACAAGACGTCAAGATGACCAGTTTTCATCAAAGATTTCCGAACACTTAATGGGTCGCAAACCCTTGGATCTTTAGAGTGCCTTTTACCAGAACAGTAAGTATTACTTCGATAACGTGACCACGGTATTCTGTGCCCACCCCCCCCCCCCCCAATAAAAGCTCAAACAGAAGCTTCCCGGAACATGGCTTGACAAAGAGAAGTTTTACATGAAGGTATCCCTTGTATAAGGGTGGACATTTTCAAATTGCTTTACAGTACCCCTGTGCATCCGGCACTCAAAAAGCATCCTTGAGTATTGACGTGTACGTCATCGTATTCAAGTCCGTTAGATCTTCACAATAAAATAAATAAAGGGTCTGACTAAAGATTGCGATTTTCAAAGACATTTTCGGGGTAATCAAATCCTACGCTGTGCTATTGACTTATCCTCTCTAAATTTGCGGAAAGTCCTTCAAAAGACTTTCAGTTGAAATGTTTTACTTGCTTGCTTCGTGCATGCCTAATGGCCTGATGTGCTTTCAAACATGTGGTTAGAAGAAATTTGATTTATTCTGAATATTGTAAATTGACATCTCTGGGGAGAAAAATCGTTGCAAAGGCCAAATAAAAGCATGATGGTAAACTCTAGATACAGGCATATTTTCACTGCATAATATCTCTCTCCCCTAACCCCGGTATTATTTTGCTTTTAGAAATGCTATGTTTAAAAACAAACAATATGCACAAGAAAGGGAAAATGGATAACTAAGAGTCTGGTTTGTATGAGCGTGTCCACCCGTTAAAACCGGTGACTTTAAAAAAAAGGGGGCCTTGGTGTTTTGACAGCGCGAGGACGTTCTGGGTTTGCTTTCGTGTACAAAACATGGGAGGGGGTGTGATTCCAAACACTGGGGGAACAAATTGAAGTCCTCGACGGCATTTACAAACATGTGTGTTTAGGTGTGTGTGTGTGTGTGAGTTTGTTTTCACATTCAAACCGGGGACCTATAACAAAAGAGGACAATAGGGTCCCCGGTTGGGTAAAGGTCCCCAGTTAGAAATTGTGTACAAAACCAATGGGAGCTGTTGCCAAAAAGTTTGGTGTCCAAACAAAAGAGGGACAATAGGAGGTCCCCGATTGGAGGTGTTTACACACTTGTGTGAACATGTCTACGCATTCAAACCGAGGACTTTAACAATAGGAGTCCGGGAAAATGACATATCGGGGACAGTCCTCGGTTTGTTTCGTGTAAATAACCAATGGGAACGTCGCTAAAAAAAACAAATCATTTTGAACGCCAAAAATAATTTATTTCGAGAGAACAAAAACAACATTTCGTGAGCAATCAAAGAACTCAAATTATTCCTTTAGTTATTATTGTTTCCATTACATGTCCCTTTAGGGGCTTCTTATAGCCTTTCGCTTTTCACTATTTTATGGTTTGCTAGTTGAAGCAATGTTTGCTCATAAAAAGAAATACCATCTCTGACCCATAAAACCAGAAGGGTGATCACCTAATAGTTCCATTATGGGATTGGCACGTCCCGGTCCGTCCTTGTCCTTTCCCACCCAGAATATTCACCCTTACCTAATTTGAGGAGAGACATGGCGGACCCCAATCCATTACAGGTGCCAGCAGTAAAATGTCCCTTTTGGCACAGGTTGGATTCGAACTGGGTGTACCAGCTCTGGACCGCACGCAATTGAACAATCCAGTGTACCGAAGTGCCCGTTGGTGTTTGCAGGTGGTTTTAAACACTACTTAAATTAATGCACTGCGATAACGGCAACGACGTAATGAAAGAAAATATTTAGTAGTAGTGGGATTCGAACCGGGTGCACCAGCTCTGGACCCCAACGCAATGGAACAGTCCAGTGCACCAAAGTGCCCGTTAGTGTTTGTACGTGACTTTAAATACTACTTGTATAATGTACTATGATAACGGGAACGACTTTAATAAAAGAAATTAGTTGGAGGTAGTAGGATTCTAACCAAGTTCAGCACTGTTGAAAACCTACGAATTGCTGAGAGATAATGCAATGTGACACGGCGGATTGTTCCCGTCTTTATCCGTAATCTTTGTTAAATAAAAGTATTACAACCGTTTCCTTTGCAAGAAAAAAGACCCAAAAAGTATACCATTAACGCAAAACATTGAGTCGACAAATAGGTAACTGCCATATTTTGATGTTTTGAAGAAACGAAAAGAAGAAGACCGCCACCCCTACTTGACTGCCATGTCTCGACACGCCCATATCTATGCAGTCCAACAAAAACACATTACTAGCACACATGATATCACATACACAGTTTATTGTCAATTTACAGGCCGAGTTACATTATATATTAGTCACAGTTACTTCCAGAGTTTTATACAAGTATGCAGTGTTATCACAGTTAAGTAGTCGATTCTGTCGTAGAACTAAACAAAAACTTGCAAAAACATTTCACTTATTACATCTGCACGACATTATTACATACACTGTTCATCTTAAATAGTAGTTCTCAACAAGAGCATGTCTACACTCATCTCTTATTATGGCTTCATTTTATTTTACAGTAGGAAAAGTATTAACAAAAATAGATAAATACAGGTATTCTTAATAGTTAATGCTAGCTCACAATATATTGAGAAAAGCATACACTGTACATACCTACATACAGCTACTGCTTAGAAAGACTGCAGATTACTGCCGCTTAAGTCCTCGCTTAAGCTCACAACCATCTCAACAATTGCTCTTGACTGCCATCGACTCGACATAGGAACAGTTGCACAACATTGAGTACGCAGTTTAAATAATCAATTATGTCGTTGCACTTAATACCAATTTGGAAAACATTTCACTTAACAAATCTGTACGAGTGCACTGTGGGTGTTAAAAGTGACACCATGGGTGTTGTCACATATAGATACAAATAAAAGAATCAACGTCATTTACACCACAGGGTGTTAAATAATACTTAGTTCTGCAAACAGTTACATTGGTGTTATATTAACACCCTATGGTGTTAATGTTGATTGTCTGTTCGGTATCGGTATGTGACAACATCCATAGTGTCAATCTTAACACCCCTGTGTTTGCAGACTGGCTTTGAAGTGGTGTTGATCAAAGCACAGGTAGTGAGTGTAAGAATGAATGGTGGCAGTAATCCGCACTTTTCTTAGTGCTTTCTACGGTTGAAGACTCACATGTACAGCAGAAGTAGAATATATTAAAAGTTACTCATAAGTTTGATTAAATATCCCTGTTAACATTGTCACTTATTAAATATTAAAAACACATAGGTGCCAAATGGTGGTACGTCATGTGCATTTTTTTTAAAAGTATTTTTTAGTGGACAAAAAAGAAGATGACTTCAATTTGAAAATAAGAAGAAACATTGATTTTGATACACATTTTAAGACCTTTCTATAATAATACTGCAATTGAACAATAATGATTAACACTTTTACACAAAAAATTAAATAAACTGCAAAAATAGAAAGGATGACTAAACCAGGCTTCTTTTCAAAGAACAAACTTATTAAGTCTAACGGAAAACAAATTAAGAATATCAATAAATTAGAATCGAAATGGAATTTAATGGAAGTTCTGAGCAAGGAAATGTCACCAGCCAGTATGCAACAAACTTCCGGCTAACCCAATCAAGGTTGTGAAAATTATGGCCATTAAAACGTCTTTAGATTAACATTTAAAAGAACATTTTCTGGTTAACATGTTTGTGACATGTTTGCAAATATTGTAAGTTATTACTCACGATTTGTTTTTCATCAACTTTGTTTACAGATTTGTGCTTTTTTTTCTTCTTCTAAATGTACAACATTTTCGTAGGACGATTCTACGGGAACAAGACCTAATCATTTTGATATGAACACCATACACAATGAATTTGTACACTTTCTTGAAGAGGCTTTACACCACTGGAAATTCCCTGCATCCAAGTTAAGGTTTTTCTGACCGGCATTTACTTCCTTTTTAAGACAGCTTTATACAAGGCTTAATTTTGCATTGCATGTAGATTCCTAAATAAAAGAAACAGGAGTCTATACATAGAGTTATATAATAGAACCAGATTGAGGACTAGGTCGCGAAGGTAACTCGGCTGACCCGCCATGGGCACAAACCCCAATGGGTACCTTGCATACCTTGAATACCTTGAATGTCCACTTGTAAAATGTTTGTTGTGTAAATTAATGGATGACCAGTGTTTTATTATGAGCGGTCAGCACCATTTTCTCAAAAGGCAAAGATGCTTCTTGTCGGGCCGTGTCGCATGATTTTGTACGCACTCCAGTCCTTATACATAACACTATACATACATAATACCGAGTTCCCTTTGAGTCTGGTTACCAAAGGCAACTGTTCGTAGTACCAAGACAAAAACAGACGCTTACCAGCTTTACCATGGTAGTCTACAGTAATTATCTATGACAGACTATAGGACGAAAGCGGGCGCCCCACTCATATGTCCTGTACAACTGTTCCCGTCAAATGAGAACGCTAAAGAAAATGAAAAGCCAGCAATCATCTAAACAGACTCCTGTTGAATGAATTACACGTGAAATGCACATCTCTGGTGGCTGATGACAAGCAAATGTGTTACAAATTGACTCTCAGCAAAGTTATCTTGCTTTTTGAGGATAATTCTTTGACAAAAATGAAATGGAAATAACCAATGGTACATTTTACAGCCTTTTTGATATATTTTGAAAGAGTAAGCACCAACAACACGATGTTACAGGGACCAATTTCCAAGAGCTGCTCAAGCAGAAAATATTAGTTAACAATTTCCTGATAAGCACAAATAGGCGGGGAACCAGCCACTGATTGTGCATGTGACAAGGTATTTTGGCTGCCGAGCTTATTCTGGTAAGATTTATGTTGTGCTCAGCTACTTTTTGTGCTTAAGCAATTTAATGAAATTGAACCCCGGTGTCAAAAATTGAGATTATAGCTGGTATTTCCTTACACCTAAAATCATGAAACATTTCAGCCTGTAAGACAATGGTTTACCATTGATATCAAACAATGAGGATATGAAAGCCACTTAAATAAATTGAAATTTAAGACGGTATGGCATTCGAAAATGATCGGGTATTAAACTTTGTTGTAAGGCCTAGGGTTTTGTTTTTGTTTTTTGGGGTTTTTTTTTTGCTATTACAATAGACTTAACTCAAAATAATGCAGGCATGATATTTGAACCTTGGGAAAAGGATATTTTGTTTTGCGTACAAAGGCTGATCCTACATATATGGTAAAGGCATTGAAAAGTATTTTACCTACTTATCTACGGGTAAATTCTTTCTAGGAAGAGTAATCTGTATTTTTTTCCCCTGCATTTCTTCGCTTATCTATTGTAAGTCGCAGACGGTATATTCATGTAGGTATTGCGCAATATAAATTCCCATTATTACTATCAATTTTATCAATATATTACAAGCTATTTAAAAGCAGGACATCAGATTAAATGTTGATGTCATGCCTAATATTGGGACCAGATAAATTAAGAACCAATTAAAGCTGATGCATTTTTCTATCAATGTATAATTAGTGCTCTTGAGTTCTGTGGAGACCAAAATCATCAAGTGATTCCCCTTGCACTCCCTCCCCCTAGATTTTTCCACAATGGGAAAACTGTTAAATGACAATAGAACCAGTGATATTTCATTATCTGTAAGCTGTAGGTCACAAGTCCTTTTCGAAATCAGGACTTCGGCTCCGTCTTTGATTCCACTCGCCTGTTTGTAGCCCTGTATCAAAAGTGGATGTTTTCTACACAAGAACCAAAGCTGGAAACTAAGCCAGAACCAAAGCTGGAGACTATGCCAGAACCAAGGCCTGATACTAAGCCAGAACCAAAGCCAGAGACTATGCCAGAACCAAAGCCTGAGACTAAGCCAGAACCAAAGGCAGAGACTAAGCCAGAACCAAGGCCTGAGACTAAGCCAGAACCAAAGCCAGAGACTATGCCAGAACCAAGGCCTGAGACTAAGCCAGAACCAAAGCCAGAGACTAAGCCAGAACCAAGGCCTGAGACTAAGCCAGAACCAAAGCCAGAGACTATGCCAGAACCAAGGCCTGAGACTAAGCCAGAACCTAAGCCAAAGACTATGCCAGAACCAACATGACCAAGGCCTGAGACTAAGCCAGAACCAAAGGCTAAAACTAAGCCAGAACCAAAGCCAGAGACTAAGCCAGAACCAAAGCCTGAGACTAAGCCAGAACCAAAGGCAGAGACTAAGCCAGAACCAAGGCCTGAGACTAAGCCAGAACCAAAGCCAGAGACTATGCCAGAACCAAGGCCTGAGACTAAGCCAGAACCAAAGCCAGAGACTAAGCCAGAACCAAGGCCTGAGACTAAGCCAGAACCAAAGCCAGAGACTATGCCAGAACCAAGGCCTGAGACTAAGCCGGAACCTAAGCCAGAGACTATGCCAGAACCAACATGACCAAGGCCTGAGACTTAGCCAGAACCAAAGGCTGAAACTAAGCCAGAACCAAAGCCAGAGACTAAGCCAGAACCAAAGGCAGAGCCTAAGCCAGAACCAAAGCCGGAGACTAAGCCAGAACCAAAGCCGGAGACTAAGCCAGAACCAAAGCCGTAGCCATGGTTTTCTATAGGGTGATAAGAAACCGCATGTCTTACAGTACTGGTACATGTACCATCAAACAGTACATCATTAATGAGTAAAAAAACTAAAACATCAGTGCACCTTCCATTGTTTGAATTTCTTAAACCGTTACATTTTTCTTTCAATTATTTTGTAGGCCCACAAATTCAGGCACGTTCTAGGCGCAGAAGAACGTTCCTGTGGGCACACCCCCATGTTCCATTGGACCGCCAACAAAACCCACATAACCACATCATTGTGCAGATACTACAGGACCAATCCTACACAAATGAACACATGCATTAGTATTTTGAATGTTCCAATGGAACAGTCCCTGAGCAGGCGCTGGATTACTCATCCGATCCAACTAGAACGCTCCAACTTTTGAGATGCTCCATAAAATGGATATATTACTTCAGCCTATTTGTCCAAAATACTACATGTATGGTGACAGCTAAGTTTGAAACACATATCTTTCAGTTCAAGACATTTCGTTAAAAACAAATAATAATTCACTAGTTATATGACACGCAGCAGTTACGCCAGTCCACGTTTAGGAGTTTCAAACTTTATCAATTTCAAATCTTTGAAAAAAATAGTTCCTTAAATAAATAAATAATTCATAAAGTTCTGTAAAAAATAAATATAACTGGGAATATTTCTTAAAGGATATGACATTTTCTTGCATGTTGGAAAAACATTCTGAGGTACAAACTTTCCATGATTTTTTTCTCCGCTTCCCAATAAAAATTTTCGAAAAACACTAAGACAATGTAACCAGAGACCTTATACGCTAATACTGGGTCCCAAAGAGTAAGGTCATATATTGTTTTTTTGTCAGCATAACGCTGATTTACAGGAAAACATTTAAAGAAAGATACAATCCAAAACCACATGTACAAGTTTAAGCTGAGAAAACAGCAAAAAAAAAGTCACGTTATTTTCACCAAAAAAAAAACCGTCAAATCAATTCAAGTTTAGCAAGTTGACAGCAGGTACATTACCAACTGCATCTCTGGCTCCCGAACGGAAACTACCCCTCAGAAATCTGAGAAATGATTCATGCGTAAATCATTTCGCAGATTCAAATATTTTGGAGTGAAACATTATCCGAACCATATTACTTCGGAGGGAACCCTTTTCGGAAAATAGTTTATACTATCGACAGCTGCAGTGCTTCTCACCAAATAATTGTTCATGGTCATTAATTTTAGGGAGTATTTTCCTATCTATGACCCTACCCTTTAAGCCATTTCTTAATAGTGGCTCTGGCTGTTCTTCAATATCATAACAGCAGACAACAGCCGTAGCCAAGGTATCTTCTGCCTAAGACCCTCTTACTAACATTCCAAAAATACTTTAATAAATACAAATAAAAGTCAACTCTTTTCTAAACTTGTACGAAAGGTGGCACTGGATTTAAAGATCAGAAAATATATTTACTCAAAAGCGATTCCAGTATTTCATGACCACATTTCTTTATAAAAAACTAAATTTGCTGAATTGGAACCTCTCTTAATTCTTTCAGACATTTGGGGATACTTCCGAACAAGAGATGAACGGCTGGAATTTCCTAAAGTGATAAGTTTGATCTTAGATGCGCCTCCTATTGAATTACTCCAAACCAACAATCGTATAGCGCTGCAGGCACAAGATGTGCAACTAACGCTGAAATGTAAGCTACTCTTTTGATGCAACATAGATCAGAGCAGACAACGATCATTGCAATCAAGATTATAAAAAACATTCGCTTGCCGAATTGGCACCCATGCCTTACTTCACGCTTTAAGAATAGATTGAGCTCTTCTAGTTGCCCATCTTGCGCCTTGCGGCGCTATACAATCTTTGCTCCTAACTGCTACAAAAACAAAACATGACGCCAGACTAGAAATCACTAAAGGTGATATTACTGATTTCTCTTAAAATCAATCTGATCTCTCTGTGGAATCTAGCCCAGTTCTGGCTCAGACTCTACAAATCCATGTGAAGCCTGTGAATTGCGAACACTGAGCTTTACAATCACTGCTTGAGAAGCAGCTGTGTCAAGCTTTGCGAAGACCCTCAAAGGATACAAGTCTAGAGTGTATTCTAACATCTGGCAACCTTTGGGAGCCTTGTATACATATGAAGGGACAGAACCACATGCTTGAACGGGTCCCAATGTTTGAATTCGTGATAGACTCACCAAGTCTGTTACTAAAAGGGACTCCTATCACTGTACCCTGTGAAGTCAACAGGTCCGAGTTGATTTGTAGTGAGGCCGTACTCAATGATAGCGAAGTAGCAGAATTTGTACTGCTCAGGGGTCTGTATGCTGAATGCTCGCTGTGCTCTCATGCGACGTACGGTGTTACAGATGTCTACTGTATGGATGTCTACAAGACGAGACAGGCTGATGTCAAGAGTACAAAAAGTTCCTGATGGCAGAGAAAACGGGAAAAATAATTGAAATAAAATCCATTCCAGTGGTGTTTTACAAGCAGTCTGTGACTAGTTATTGCCAGAAGACGTATTTACTCTCAAATACTTTCACTGACATCATAACGGAAGACTGATAAACCCATTTTAAAATTGCTCAGATATGCCCCCAGCAGACATCTATACAAGACGCAACATGCCGAGACAACAATAAAGCAAAAACCCGTAGATTTACCAGTCGAGCACTACAACAAACTACCTGTAAAAGATATTATTACTTCAACTGGATTCAGTTCAAGTGAAAATAACTTGTGGGGCTTGTGGTTTGTTGTAGCGCTCAAGACATCTAAACTAACGTCAACCTTTAGTTTTCCTCTTCGTAAAGACGTCTGCAATAATGGCAATGACATTATAGTGTATTCAAACTAATACATTTTGTGTATTGCCTGTGTGGGCGGGATCGGGATGACGCGACGGTCCCCGGATGAATAATGCAAAGTAAATGTCTAACCCGATCACATCCTTCTTAAGGCAAATTAGGCAATGTAAGTTTGAAGAAGAACATGCAAGATTGAGATGGTGGGTAAACTAAAGCTAAATAACGTATTATTCTTAGAGTTACTGCTGTACATGGATGTGTTTACTTGCAATGAAGCCCAACCATTAGAAAAAATTAACGCAATAACAATCAACATTTTGAGTCAAATAAATAACAAACATACTGTCATTGCTGTTGTACTGATAGTCTACTTGTGTACTTCATCTTGTTCAAAAATATCAACATGTTCACGTTCTCGGGAAGCAGACAACTCCTTTTGTGATTGACAAAATTTCCAGCAGTTGAAAATACCCTCTCCGAAGGTACAGAAGTGGCCGGAATTCCCATGTACCGCTGTGCTAGTTTGGAAAGTGCAGGGAAGCGAGCTGCATTTTCTCTCCACCAATCCAGTGGACACGTGTCGGTGTCTACCTCGGGTGCACTCATGTACGTGTCGAACTCCGCCTTGCTGGCCTCATCTACATTCATGTCCTTGCTTTCTGTATTTCCAAGCAGAAAGTCCATGCTAGACGCTGGTCTTGGTTTTTTAGCCTGTGGTTCTTCTTCTCCGGCAAGTACAAGAAGGGGTGTTATGGCTTTACTGATTGTATTGAAGGTCACATCTCGGTCGTTGCGGTCCATGAATTTCAAACTTCTGTATCGGGGGTCGAGGGCAGACGCAAGCATGGATGGGCTTGTGAGCGATGTCGCCGAGCAGAACCTTCGCTGCAGATCAGCTGCCGTTATTTCCTTAAATTGGATGATAGGCGGGGAGTCATTGTCGTGCACTGCCATGTGGTTGTTCACAGTGAATGTGCTCACATAGTTATTTTCTGTTTAACCCATAGTACAAAGAGGGCAAAACATTCCTTCTTTGTATCCTATTCGGCATCTATTTCATAGCCAGACGTACACAACTTTGGTAGCGCGAAAAAATAATAAGTAAATAAATAAATAAACACAAAAACAATAAACAAACACCCCAACACATAAACTGCAAAGGGAACAAAACTTCAAACAGTGTTTTTCAGACTTGCATGTCTTAAAACAGAAAAAAGAAGAAATCAGTATTACAAAGACTTTGCAGTAGCCTGATGTTACATATTACATTGTGTTGGCTGCGGACCATTCTACAAACGGAATTCAAGGTTTGTGTACAAATGCACAGGCAAAATTATGTATGAGTTTTAATGGTTGTGTACAAACGTATGGGCCATTGTGACCTGTTAGTGAACTGCGCTCGATGGATGACTGCACTATCTCAAAGGGGGGTTCTAATAGAGGCTTAATCGATTTGCCCCTGGACACCGCACCCTAAGTGCTACGACCCATGATGTCCCCTCCCCCCCCCCCAACCCCAACACAAACACGCACACACACCCTCACAGATGATGGCTTGTGGGTTCACCCATTGTTGTTCTATTATTCCCTTTTCTGAAGAATTCCCCGGTGGGGTCCAAATTTAACAAAGAATACCTTGTAGGGTACATTGTTACGTTGTGTTGTGGACCCCAAAAAGTCCGGTGCGCGTGCCCACACACACCCTTTGATGAAACCGAGGACTTTAACAAAAGGGATTGTCCAAACAATGGGAGAACAAAGAAAAGGCCTCGATTTACGTGATCTACAACTATTTGTGTTTGTGGGCTTACGGGAGCGCCCTTGTGGGGTATTTTCAACAATTGAACAATGGACCCCACAAGGGAACCCTTTGTTCAGCCTGGACCCACAAGAGAATACTTAAGAAAAGTTTATAATAGAACAACAGTAGCAGGACCCCATAAACCCTATCCGTAAGGTTGTGTGCTCACTCACACACACAACAGCGTGTGTAAACACCGGCAATCGGGAACTGTTCTTTGTTCAACCCTTTGTGATAGCAACCGTGGACCTATTGTTCCTTTTGTAATAGGTCCACGGTTTGAATGTATATACCTACCCACACACACACACTTTTCAAGACACCCATAGGCAGCCCTGAGGGACTTACGACCACCATTGAAGAAAAACCCTACAAGTATATGGACAGTGAGCACGGCAGATAATTAGAAATAAAACAAGGAAATAAGCACAATGATAATTTATAAGGGAAACCAGCAACTGGAAATAAAAACGGATGAGACATGATGTATGTTGATTTATAATAATAATTCAAATTTTTATTAATTAACTAACTTATTCATTCATAATTTTGTATAATTATGCACAAGCATTCAGCCAAATATCAATAATAAACGACCAGATATCCCGAATAAGTTAAGTAGCACCAGCCCCCCAACATCGTTGGATTTGTTTTCACTGGCTTCGTATTGTTTTTGTGTTTTTGACTCAATAGAAGAGCAATCTGGGAAAGTCCCTAATGCAATAACAGGAAATAGTACAATATCTTCCAACCGATTCATGCACACTACTGTTGAGAGAACTAGTTTGAGTTTGCTATAAATATAGGCACGAATTATTTCGTTTGGCTATTGTTCGTCAATCAGCAGTTCCTCGTTTAAGTTAAAGGTAGCTGTTCTGGTCGATTTCAAGAAGATTTCATTCAGTATTAACACGTGGCTCGTTCTATTTCGTTTTGAAAATGAATTCTCCGTCGCACACGCATTCAATAGTGAAATTAAGTAATTTAATTTTAACATAGCGATCACTGGTCAAATAATATTATCATTCAAATTCAACAAGTCGCAAAGATCATTTAAGTTCGCAATAGACAGCAGCAAAAGGTGGTGTACCATAATGTCATCAATTGTAAATAGGTTTAGTCAAGTGAAAAACGGTGCCCATGTAGTCGTGAATGACTAGAACGAACCTGAATGAGAAGAGCGAAATCATGTATGCACGAAGACAAATTTAAATTCATTATCTCTAAAAGAAACCACGGTCCGATTGAATCGGAAAATGCGGGAATTTAAAGGCGTTTTAAAGAATTTCTATGAATTTCTTCTGCAACTGACCGATAAAACCTACAAAAATCAACCAAATCTTTTACATTAAGAGACAATAGTAAGGGTACAGATACAACGCTCACTGGGAACAAAAAGTGTGACACATTTACTATTCAAATGTTTTTGTTGCTGTTATTATGTTTATATTTGCTTATTCCCAAAATGTATTGTTTGTGTTTTTATTTTTTTATTTTTTTTTTAGTATTGCTATTCACTAATAAATTTAAAGTTCTAATACATTGGCAAATGAATAGAGGGCTCCCCCTATTTTGCCAATACAATCTGCCAGTAAAGCTGTCAAACAAACACTAATAAAGCGACGGTGACTATTCCACAGCATCTCCTGCAGCTTCATGTTCAGCCAGTGTCAACGTTGGATTACCACTCGCAGCTGAGGTGGTACCAATCATTACCCCTGCTCCAGACGCTACTTCATTCTTGCGATACACGGCAATGACCTATTGCATAAGAAGGGATCAAGGTTGTGTAGTTTGCTTGAGTGAATTGACATTAACTTTCGGTCTAAAGGCTCATTGATTGTGAATTCCACACCAGTACCAACCATCCAGAGAAATAATTTAGTCTAGATAAAATGGTGTTAAGTAAGGGCAAAAAAGGTGGCCTTGAAGGGACATTGCATGTTATTGTAAATAATTGCTTTGTTTGTTTAGTTTTTTTTTTCTTTTTGCGTACTTGGTTGCATCCCTTTGAATAAAACTTATAATGATTTGGGGCGTTACTTGCATCCATTCGAGATTAAAGACTTCACATTCATCGAGAAGGGGGTCTGACTATTTTCCTGCTGTATTACAACGTGCTCACTAGGTCACTAACAATTGTCCGCAACAATGACATCATCCCAAATGTATGCGACAAAGTAATACAGTTCTCGACATAGCAAACACTAAGTGCACATAACCACGAATAATTTCACGACTACGCATACGTATGCGCACATAATTGTAAAAATTATGAGATGTCCCTTCAGGGCCACCATTGCAAAAGATCAAAGACACCGCACATTGCCATTGCTTAGCTACATACAGACATGCACAATAATCTCAGTTAGCAACATATACATGTCTACCGCTTTTCGTTATTTGTACTAAATTTGACCACTGAATATTATTACCAATATTAATCTCAGAGAACTGGAGGAGGAAAACTAGTTTACTTTTCAAAAAAATCAGTGAGTAAGTTTCCCCTATCAAAAAGTTTATCAAACGTCTATTGGAGGACTATATGAGTTTGAAACAAAATCGAGGCTGGTTATTTGCACACTAGCCTAGACCAATTACTCTTCAAGTTCGTTCAAAGTTGTTTGCATCCTTCAAACGCAAATATTTACGCCAATGTCAACTTGTCAATTTTTGTAAATTCCATTTCAACCACGACCCAAACTAACAAAGGTATGTACGTTTGATTACTATACATACCTTTGGAAAAAACAGCATACAGAGTGAAGCGGTTATGCAGAAAAGGAGAAAACCGGAAACGAGGGCAAAGTTCACGCCAATTGAGGACACCGCGAGGAACGATAACGGCACAGCGACGACACAGCAGATGACGGTGTTGTAGATTGACAGACCTACGTAATAACTGTCATTCAGACCAGGCACGTTGATATTTCTGCCCCAGTAAAATTAAGAACCAAAATAACATGGTGAGTTGGACGGCATTTAAAGGTTGCAAGAAAATAAGGGTTCATCAGTGGCAGAGTCGTGTTTACCCTTTTACATTTGAGTTGTTAATATTTGGATTATCGGAACCTACAAATTACTCAAATCACCTCGTAGACCAAGCAAGAAATGCGCCAAATACCACGAGAAATGTCTTGTAGATTAGTATAGCCATGGTCCAAATGGTGCTGTTATCGGACGTACAGTTGACGTAAAGCAACACGTGCTTTTCATTATTTGAAAGATGTTCTTTTGTCTGCGGGAAAAAGCACCAAATAAACAAACAAACAATCAATCAATCAGGAAAAGAAAAATATGTAAGCAGTTCTTTAATGTCAAACTATTTGGCAGTGTCAACATGAAATAGATTAGTGAAATTCCACATGTGATGTTGGCTTCCGTTAAGCTCAGTTCTCAAACACTATTTGTTTTAGTTATGTGGGATGCCTTTGACGTATAAGAAACATCTTTTGTTGTCATTGCTTCTGACGTTTATGCAAATGTTGCTTATACTTTTTTTAAATGTGTTGGTATCATTCATTTTTTGTAGTTTCTGCTGCTGTTTTCGTCAATTTGTAGCTGCTGCAATGCCGTTGTTGCTGCTTATAATCAATGTCGCTAAGAAAGGCCAACTTAAACATTGCGATTTTTGTCATCTAATTGCAATCCCTCACCATCCATGTTTATTTACCTGCACAACTGGTTCTTGCCTGTCTTCAGTATGCATTGGATTGGCTACCTGCCATGGGATGAGGATTACCAAGTCAACCATAAGTAGTACAGCGATGATAGCAAACAGAAATCGATCTCGAATTACCTAGACAGAAAAGGAAAAAAAGTGTAGGCCTATTATACTAACTGCGGTGAAAATTATTATTATTATTTTTTTTTTTTTTAAGATCACCGTAATTTCACACCAAATCTACTTTATTACTGTTGATAACTATGTTTTGATTTGGAATTAATAACGTGTATACCTTTCTTTTCGTCTTGTTAGCGATTATGATGCTGTACACACGCCACATCTTGGTGAACATCCCGCCAAAGGCTAAGGTAAACCCGAGTGAGATGATCCAGGAACGGAACTGGTACAGAAATTGGTTTGTTAATTTGAGACATGAGTCAGTAAACTTCAATGGAAACATGAACGTAGATAGTGCGAGATTTTTCCTGGTAGATGGTGTACATTTTTTGTGCCATTAAAGAGACATCAAACATTCTAATACGTAAATACTCACTTATTGGCCCCAAATTGAAAATTTTCACGTAAATCTTTCGTCACCAACGCTACGCACTGACACACACCTAGCGAACTTAAAAGAGTAAAGACTAGCATTGAAAGAAAATTGCCTCTAAAGTTGACATCTTTCTCCCACTATCCTTCATAATTTTCAGAGTGTTTTAAATGTAATGGTTTACGCTTCATGCTTGGAACTTTATATATAAAAAAAACTACTGTTGAATGTTTGCGTTCTAACTTAATAAGCAATGCAGTAAGAAAGGTTCCGGTTAGTTCGTGAATCCGAATTAAAATCAAAACAAACAATTTCCGTTTTCACGAAGTGACACACTCCAATGTATTACCGGTACAAAACCAAGTGTGATTTACGTCGTATGAATGGAAGAACGCCTCCCTAACCAAATTTTATGTCGGTTCGTGAGAACCGTTTTTGTTCTTAACATTAATTAAACTTGATGCGAACCGAGCATTACAAATGGACCCTTCGTGTCAGTTCGTGAAACGAAAATTGTCAATGTTGTACAAAGGTTGTTTAATGCATAACTATCGTTTTGTTTTTTAAGTGCGGTTAAGCTCTTGAAGCTTTGAAATTTCATGGAACTGTACGCCCTGACAAGTATTGTTAAAATATAAAAAGAAAAATTGCGTAAGTGTTTGAGATTTGTGAATATTCACGTAAATATTGTCAACAATATTCGCAACAAGGCCAAGTTGTGCGTTTTAGTGTAACCACCAAAACATGTAAATTGTCAATGCCCCTTTAAAGTCGCCAGATGTTATTGATCTTTCTTTTTTTTTTAGTAGGTGGTAGCTCGGGAGACATCCAGTTGGTTTCACAAAGATCATTGCTCGGCCCCACCAGCAAGATTGTTGAGGATGTAGTGATGCATGATGGGACTGATCCAACTTCTGACAACAGCAATGCCCACAATCACACAGAGTACACCCAAATAAAACTACAGTTAAATTGTTAATGTTGCGATCGAGCCTTTTTTTAGTCCAAGGTAAAGAATAACGCTGATTTGTCAATGGATTTACACCAAAAAGAATTAATAATTTATCATCGATACTGGTTGAGTCTTTCTTAAACAGGAAGAGGTGGCCGGCGGTATTAGGTTTAGGGAAATGGTTCAAAAACCTTGCGCATACGTCAGCCCATCATAGCGCCTTTCAGGCGCTGGGCCAAGCACACAAAGATCAACGACATATCATTTATGCAGTTAATTGCTCTAAACCAAGTGAACTTCTCCCATGTCGACAATGTCGTGACAATGTGTCTTGTCAAGATGAACTGCTGCAACAAAGGAGTCGAATAAGGCCTGATTTAAGTTTACATCAACATAGAATCTCATTATCTCGTAATGATTCCGAAACCTGAACTTACCGGTATTTAATTAAATGTGAAAGAATTGTTGATGGATTACTTACCACACACATTGATACCAGTGTGTCCTTACCCACCATAGAGTTGTCAATGCCCAGGAGTACCACACTGAGGTATGCAAGAATAAAGCCACACGCTATTACATTATTCACTCGTGGACTTGACATCTTGACTTGTCTATGATTTAAAAAGAAGAAGAGAGAGAATAAATAATACTTAGTTTTTTACCGGTGTTTTTTTTTTCTTTTTCCTTTTTCTTTTCAAGAAAAAACGTCTAAAATCACAAGGCCAGACGGTCACTTCAAGGTAAGGGCTACACTTAACTATTTTGGGCTATCGACCAAAATCAACAGTCACCAGGGGCACGTTGCCACCTACTCCTGGAGCAGAAACCGGGTTTACCCCCTTCACAGTCCATAAGGATGTAGACACCGGTACCATCAACTAGAAGCCTGGCTGGTAGAGCAGATGACTACCTTCCCAACTTTTAAAGACGCAATTGTTGCTCAAGGGCACAAGCGTCATGGCCGGGATTCGAACCCACACTCTGCTGCTAACACCAACAGAGCTTAGTGAAAATGTGTGCAACATAATAAGCCAACATTTGAGGGGACCTCGTGCAACTATATGCTGCATGGGCTGCAAAGGCTCTAAAATTAATTACTAAATAAATAAACTGAGGGTGTAACATGGTGTCAACGCAAACCTTACTATAAAATTCTATATTTTTTTGTGCATTTAGTAAGAATAACATTAACAAAAAGAGGAACCAAAGGTACTAACTTGTGATTACGTTTCCAGATGTTGAACCCAAGAAACAAAACAGCAAGAACCATTCCAAAGACAGCTAGCACAGACGCGGCAATCATGATGGGAAGGGGCGTGGCTTGAAGTTCAAAAATAACAACTGTAATGTCGGAATCATGCGGGGGTTTACCATCTATTCGGATGACGACAACAAAGAACAAAATCAAACCAATCGTTTTGTTACCGTGGATTTCAACCTACACCCTCGCATGGTATACATACTGTGGCTCGATCATGAAATCCAAACTTTGGAGAATAGCCACTAAGGCTAGACTTTATTAAATTGAAACACAGCTTAAAGGAACAATACTAAAAGTAACATGAAGTCGGCCTTGTATGGTTTGCTTGTGTTTGCTTTGTGTGACTAAACTCAAACGTTGTCGAATCGTTTGTCTGTTACAGCAGCTGTTTTTATGTATATGAGTAACAATTAACAAAACCAAAATTTGTTTTGATTCAGGAATTGTCAGTGTAAGGTCTCCAATCAGTAGACCACTTTCCGAATTTCGATGATATCATTTATTTAATACAACGAAAAACGAAACACTTACCGCTGTAGTACCAAATATCTTTGGTGGGGATAGACCACGTGATCTCATTTGCAGCACTGTCAAATGTGCCAATGTGAGTTTCTAAGCCCGCTTAGGAATTTAAATCACATGACAAATCTTGTGTTCAATTATTACAGCTGCTTCGGCTGGTTTGCAAGTTAAGCGATTCTCATTAAAAGGTTATGCGAATAAACCATTGTGATGGATACTGTGTCATAAATGAACACAAAATGCCGTAAGATATCATGGGCAAGTCTTTTTAATAGATGTATTTAGATAGACTTAGGTCTGTTTGAGGGCTTTTAAATCAAATTTGAAGTAACTACATACATTATAGGTAGAGCCACAGGTTGGCAAAAACTCAAACAATTAATGGACATAGAAACTAAGAAACTGCAGCGTTGATAGTAAAAAACTATTTTGAAAAAGGATTCCCTTCGAAGCAATATGGTTTGGATAATTTTCTTCCCAAACTTTTGAATCTGAGAAACGATTCAAGCATGAATCGTTTCTCGGAAGTATGAGGTTGACTAAAAGTTCAAATTTTCTTAATGTCTGTTTGCGAATGATGAGGTCAGATATGCGTTTGGTACCCGCTGTAAACAAGTAAACACTGTATGTCAGGTATAACTTTCACAGGTGACCTTTTAATCTTGTTTGATAATGTTGCCTATAAATTATATCAGTCTTACATTGACAAAAAAACAATCTATGAACTTACCTTTCAGAAGTTTAAAAATACTGGTTATACAGTCTTTGTATGGATTTAACTTTAACTAAACCAACCGTTATAGGCACTTAAAACACATGTTGTTATTGTTACTGGAACTTTTTAGTTTGTCAATACTTGATTGTAATTAGGTTGTTGCATGTCGTGGCCGAGCGGTAAACAACGCTGGACTCACACTCTCTGGTGTTTCTGATCAGCAGAGTGTGGGTTCGAGTCCCGGTTGTGGCAAGATACTTTACCTTCAGATAAAACATTAAGCCATTGGTCCCGTGTACTAGGACTGGTATTGCACGTAAAAGAACCCAGAACAATTATCGTAGAAGAGAAAGGGTTGACCCCGTAGTTTCTCGTCCACAAACCAAGCACCTTTGTCTACAGGTTTAATAAACAAACAACTTGCACATAATTATTTTACTTACCAATGTTCTGCTCTATCAGTAGGTTACCAATCCTGTACCCAGTTTCATGAAAACTTACATACCCCTTTAAAGACAAAGTAAGATTAAGCATGCAAATAATTGTAACATTTTATGGAGTTTTTTAAAGGTGCGTGAATCTAGAAGAGTAAAAATCAAGCATAAAAATATGCTACCACTTATTTTATGCAAAACTATTGCCTAAGTAAGGGTTTTCTTTGAAATAGAGTTGGTTCAGTATATGGATGTGTTTTTCAACTTCAAGATAAAGATGTTTGGGGAGGAAACAATGTCAGGACAATCGACAATATTATTTGGTGTTAGAACAACTGTTTTAAGACGTGCATATTTTACTATCTATTACGTTCGATATTACTGTTGAGTAATTGATTCAATGTACGCCAACAGAGGGCGCACAGGTAGCTTGTAATAACGAAGCACAAGTGTATGTCTGTAGTTTGCACTTCCTTTGGCGAGCAAATACCGACCAAGAGGCCATAATCACCATGGGGGACATGAACTAAATAATAAAGGGGCGGTACAGTGAAGTTGGGGTTGTTTTAGGTCGCAGAACCTACTCCATGCGAACCGACGGGTGGACTTTCTATTGGCTGACTCGACAGTTTTGTGCAGGGGGGCGCCCCCATCCCAAGTTCTGGTTTCAGTAAAAGGCAAATTTCTTGGAGGTAGACCACCGTGGATGCCGAAGAAGCACTACACATCACGGTTATATGAGGGTTACCCCCAAGTCACGCATTAAAACGACTCAATGTCAACATACTGCAATAGAAAGGGAGCAAACTTACTGACATTCCTGCAAACGTCTGATTCAAAATACTCTTGCCGACTACTTTGGCGTATTTCTCGTCACCATACTCGTAGAAATCAAGACTCGTTGAGAGCAAGGGTTGTGCCTCTTGAAAGGCCAGGGCTAACGCCCACACTGCATCGTAACCATTAGCTGCGTAGGTTGGATCGTTCACGGTGATGTTGTAACCAAGTACGGCGGACATATCTTGCCGGAATTCTGCTGGTGTCTGAAAGTTATTCCAACGACACACTGTACAAAGTGACAGGCACAACAACTATACAACGTACAGACTGGACATTATGTTGTATGTATTGTGGGGGGAAATGATAACTGCACATGATGTTTCCGCCCATTGCAGATGTGGCATCCTGGTTTAAACAACATTGTTTTCAGCAACTTAGCATCGGTAAGATTTAGTCAGTCAGGCAAAAAGTTAACGCCAGTGGTCGTAGCAACTGTATTGATTTATGTTTGTTGTTGCTGTTATTGTTGTTTTGTTTTTAGGGTGAATTGTTGTACACCAGTTATTGTTGTATACCAGATTGACTTGATTCAGGGTCCTAGGGGGTCAGGGTGAGCCGGAGAAAGGTGGGTCGGGTAACCTAGGACCCAGTAGCCAAGTCAATTCTGACCAGGAAGGTTTTTTGGGGGGTTTCTTCCTTTTGTTTTTCTTTTTGAGTGGAGTGTTATAGTTAATGATACCTTGCACTTCAGTTTGTATTGTGCCTTAATGATACCTTGCACTACAGTTTGTGTGTGCCTTCTTGCAGTTGAGGCATCATGAATACACTGCAGGGGAAATATGCTGAAGTTAATAATTAACAGAATCAACCATTATAACTGACCTGTCCACTTCGCCCCACGCCTTTCTCTTGTCCATAGAAACTAAATGTAACCGCTAGGTATCCCTCAGTCGCAGTCATGAGTTCCTCAGTCGTGCAAGAAATTGTCTCGTCCTTGACGGACTGCCATCCGTCCATATAAGTACCCAATATCATCCAAACGTATTTCGGGCCGTACATCCCCAATTTATAAGCCTGACAGGAACGAACCAAAAACTGAATAAAAGTACACAAAACTAAACAGAAAAATTAGGCTCGACAACGAAAAATCTGCGGTTTACATCTTTTTCAATACATAAAGCAAGCAGTGTGTAATCGTTTAGAGTACAAACTGCTGTTTAACAATAGCAAAAATTCGCTAAAGTAATAATGAGCCTGACTCTGTAAAAGACTGTACACCGTGATATAAAACTACTAAAACATCACACATAAGTAAAGTATACAAGTTCTAAAAACTCACAGTGCAGAATACTTTCCGAACCTTCCCTTCGTAGAAACTGGTTGCTATGATTCTCACATCTTCAACCTGTGGGAAATGTTATTCAAAAATTAGCTAAGAAAAAAATTCACATCGACTGTCTTTTGTAAAAACAACAATGAATAAATCAGAAATATACAAAATCTGGCCTATCTTCTTTATAACCACCTGTCCGGAGGCAAGCTAAATGTGGCGCACTTTATTTGATACCCAGTATTACAAAGTGCGTTGTTACATGATTGTCTTGCTGTAATAATTATATTATTCATTTCAAATGTCTCCATGCTTTACTGGTAAAATTATAACCTCATTAACTTAAGAAGATGAAATATTCGTATAAAACTTTTGGAAATCCTCAAAGTTATAAGCTATACCTTCAACCGCTGCAGGGCATCTTCCGGATCAGTGATGAATGTCTCAGAGCTTACTATGGAAAAATTGCTATGCGCTGTCTCATCGTGAAGTCCTTTGATCCTCTAGTAATTGAAGAGAAATCAACATATAGTATCAAGTAATAAACCGTAAAGGAAACTGACTGGGTAAATTTTAAATAGTTTGGGTTGGAACAAAGACAAATTTACTGGAGCGGGACTCGAACCAACGACCTCCAGATTAACGTACCGGCGCTCTACCAACTGAGCTATCCAGCCCTATGTTGGAGGTCTCCCTTTTAGTCAATATTTGTGTTCGGGTTGCCAGTCAGAAGCCATACAACCTATTAAAAAAGCTGCCGTGTATTATAAGTAGGCAAACGTGTACGTCGTATGTTGTCACAGAAACACGGGAGGCCTGACTGCCATGACAAGAACTATTTGATACTATGAGTAGACGGTATCTTCTGTTCAGGACACACACGAGAAAGTTATTCCGATTAAACAAAGGAAACAATATCGATATGAGGTGAATAATATAACTTCTTTTAAGTAAGCGTTTAAAACGCTGCAATAGATACAATTTGGGATCTTAAGAGTGTCAAACGTTGGATTGTAAAATTTGTTATTCATAATACTATACGATCAGTTGTACATCAAAATGTCTAGCATAAATGGTCATCGTTCAGAATCTCCTCCTTTGGACGAAGCAATACGTGATTAAATTACATACACATCAGTAAATTCAGAAACCGAATAATCGAATAAACGAATAACCGATTTTTTTAAAGAGACTGATTCCAAATTGTTTTAAAAATCCATTAATAAGAATAGTTAAGGTTTAAACAAGTGTTGAATAAACTCTTCTTATTTTTTAAGTTGTTAAAAAAATAATAACAATAATAAAAAAATTAAATTTTTAAGTGTTTTGTAAAAAAATAATAATAATAGTAATAATAATTTTTGTTTCTTTAAGTAAAGAAAAAAAGGTGAGTAAATTGTGCAAAAAAAACACCACATTATTAAACAAAGTTTGAAAAGTTTTATCAATGTTATATACACAATGGGATTTTTTAACTGTTATACATGAAGATACTAAAAAATAAAACGCAAGTGTTTTTGCGTGTGTGTGTGTCTGTGCGATGTACTTGGCGAATGCAAGTAGTAGTTGGGATGCGTTTCACCTACGTGAAAGGTGTATGCCATTTGTACGAGTCTTTTCCCGTACATGTTGTAATGGTTTTATCCTAACCTATAAGCCTATGGTCTGGTTCCTAGACCAAAACTATGGTGATCAAACAAAAATTGTGTTATGCTAGCAGACTGAGTACAATGCGGTAATAACAAACACTGTTCGTGTCGAGACAAGTTAGGAAAACATCGTCTACCACACAAAAATACGGTTTAATGGTACCCCATCACGTAACCCTTGTGAGCCGATTTATATGTCTGCCTCAAAATATTGGGCAGACTTAATTGCATTTTATAATAAATCTATGGTGATTCATGAGACCTTTGCATCACTACGATTACCGATTATCGCACATACACACACGCAAAAACACTTGCGTTTTATTATTTAGTATCTTTATTTAAATCCCATTGTGTATAATATAACATTGATAAAACTTTTCAAACTTTGTTTAATAATGTAGGTTGGGGTTTTGTTTTGTTTTTTGAAAAATTTACTTACATTTTTATTATAACCATTATTATTATTTTTTTACAACACACTTAAAAACTTCAAGGTTTTTTTTTTATAACTTAACAAAGACACTTTTAAACGTTAACTTTTCTTATTAATGTATATGTCAAACAATTTGGAATCAGTCTCTTTTTCAAAAATCGATTATTCGTTTATTCGATTATTCGGTTTCTGATTTTACTGATGTGTATTTAATTCAATTCACGTTTTGCTTCATCCAAAGGAGGAAATTCTGAACGGTGACCATTTATGTTAAACATGACGTACAACTGATCGTAGTATTATAAACTAAAAAATTTACGATCCAACGTTTGACAATCTTAAGATCTCAAATTATATCTATTGCAGCGTTTTAAACGTTTATTTAAAAGAAAATATGGTTAATGTAGTTCATATTTGTCTCTATCCAAGTAACAGCCGAATAGTCGATTCTCAACCTTCCTTCCCGCCATCTTCCATTGTGTGTCTTCATTATATATTCCACCCTTCCCTCCCGCCATCTATTGTGTGTCCTCATTATATATTCACCTCATATCGATATTGTTTCCTTTGTTAAATCGGACAAACTTTCTTTTGTGTGTCCTGAACAGACGATATCGTCTACTACTTGTATGTCAGGTAAATTAGCAAATTTTGATTTAACTTAGTCACAAAAAGTGCCAGACGATTCCCACACCCCTCCTAACATTGATACATGACAAGCTTCCAGTTATCGTTGACAAGTGATTTTTGTAAAAGATCAGGTCTTCTACGAAGCCCAAGGGGGGAAATATGTTAATTCGTTCGCATGGTTTAGTAGTTCCATTTGAACGGTTAAGCAATCAGTTCATTGGGTACAGTAATCTGTTTCTTCGGTTTGGTTATCAGTTGGAAAGGTTCAGTAATCCGTTCAGTAATCTGTTCGAGCGTTAGCCAGCTCTTTATAAAAGGCACCCAGGAGATCAACCATGAGTCTCTTCAAGTTGGTGAATGGTTGATTGCATGGGCAACTCAGCAAACTCATTGGAGAGGATTACTAAACCGTGCGAACGGATTATTATGTTAATCTGTTCGAATGGATCATTGAACAGCGCTAACGGTTTATTAAACCGTTTGAAAGGATTACTAGTCCGTGCAAAACAAATTAGATCATTTTTATCTTACAACTGTCTATTCCCGAGCTTCGTACCGTTTTAGTTCACAAGTATGATGTAAAAAAAGTGCAAGAATTACCCCCTTGTGCGGTTCCACTGCTTCATGTAGGGTAGCAATCCTTGTCCAGCCGAACTGGCGGATGATTCCGGCTTGAGCTAGGCCCATTAATGATGCCGAGGTGAGTGCACGGTAGATGTGTGGATATCTGTCTCGATCGGAGAAAACTGGGCTGGATCCACCGGGGGAGATCTGGTTATCGAGGATTATTTTAAGAAAAAAACTTGTTTTCCCTGTTTCATTCAGATAATCCCTCAAACTGTGCAAGCTGACCGTGATAAGGCTGAGTGCGCAGCCAGAGCTGGAATATTCCATTTATGTTATAGGGGACTAAACTCCAGTTAATTTACAATGAGGCAGAAAGCAATAGGCTCGTTTTAAAACCTTAATAAAGAATAGTAAATCAATTGCTAAAATTTGTAATCGCACAGAAGGAATAGTTTAATTAGTATCTAACAAAGATTATTTTATAGGATGACAAGACAAGTCATGACTAACTTGAACGACAAACCAAAAATATATTGCCATGATCTTTGTGCATCATACAAAAAGAGACAATACCATTTTAAGTGATTATTTGTGTGAAAATTTTGAAGTCATGTTCATGTACATAGTACGCAAGTTCCTAGCTCAACAATATGTAGCATCGATGGCATCCAATACATCTGGAAAAACCACCCCTGTCAACTGAATGCAAGGATCTAGCCAGAGTGAGTCGAAGAAAAACTTGAAAATACCACGAATCAAGAGACTTTGGGTGTTTAAAACGGTAATGTATAACTAAAAGGTAATAATACTCTGTAAAATGATTGTTCAGGAAAAAAGAATTACAAACAGCTTTAGCAACCCAGCTAACATGCATATGTTGGGCCAAGTTCGGTGAACTTTTGCACAATCTGCATCGCAAATGAACGTTGAACAGACGTTGGAAAGGTCGGCGTCAATTTGTAAACGTTGTACGGACGTTGGTAAACAGTATGAAATACAACAGTTCCATTGAGACCTTGCCACAATGTAGTTTTAGTAGGGGCAACCCATTGTTGGCTCTCATATGTTGTACCAACGTCGGCAAAAAGTGTGCAGTATAGCAGGTCGATTTTCAACGTTGCCTTTGCGTAGTTATAATAAGGGCAACCTTACATCGGCTTCCATAGGTTGTGCCACCGTTTCGAAATGGTGTGCAGTATAACAGGTAGTTTTCAACGTTAGCCCAACGTAGTTACGGGCAACCTAAAGTTGACTTCTTTAGGTTAATGAAACGACGGGTAATGTTGTGCAGTATAAGTAGCAAGTTGTTGTTGTTAGGGTTTTTTTTGGGGGGGGGTTGTTTTGTTTTTATAATGGCTCGACGTAGTTGTAATACGGATAACCTACCGTCAGAATCATAGATTGTGCCAACTTCGGAAAAAGGTTTTTCACATGTTGTGCCAACATTGGGAAATGATGTAGTTGTGCAGTGTAACGAGTCGACTTATAACGTTGATACAACATAGTTATAAAGTGGGCAACGTAACGTCGGCGTTCTTATTGCATTGGTAATGCGTTGGCAATCAACGATGAGCAAAGGTCGAGCCAACATTGATATAGTTGCAAATATTTAAGCAGGGCTCCAAAAGGTTGTGATTTTTTAAACTTTTTTTCATAAGATCTGGTTAAATTTAGTTATAACTACTGTTAGTTTTCGTA
Source organism: Pisaster brevispinus (assembly GCA_023634235.1). Classification (NCBI taxonomy): domain Eukaryota; kingdom Metazoa; phylum Echinodermata; class Asteroidea; order Forcipulatida; family Asteriidae; genus Pisaster; species Pisaster brevispinus. The sequence goes on from JAMKCF010000011.1 coordinate 18,177,494, forward strand.
CTTTTGCTTTTACATTCGTCTATAAGAATATTTTTACAATAAAAGAACAAACAAAGATTTGTAACTAAGGCAAATTGAATTTAAAAAGTAAACAGTTTTATTTCAAAAGATGATAACTATGATCTTGTGGATATAATGGCTCCGTTAAAGATACAATGACTGTAGCATAAGTGGTTATTGGTTTCATGAATTTAATGACATAACTAATCAATATAGGTTAACAACGATGGAATAACGTTCTGACGACCTCACTTGGCAACGGCTACTCAATCATAAAAACTGACGTTTGCCAACGCTAGGCCAACGTGTACTGGGGCATAGCTGGGGCATAGCTGTCCGATTAAAAACAGTTCTCCATCAGTACTTTCCCGAAACAGAAGAAAGGGTCTCCCGAGTTCGTGTACTTCATGGGAATGTTCCGTGTTGAATAGATCGCTGCGAAAGGCGCTGAGTAAATGCATTCTAGTTTTTCATGATGATTATCAACAAATATTGAAAACAACGAAATAAATGCGTCATAACACCATTTAATGTACTGAAGCCCATTGGAGTAATTGGTCCGGGACATTTGATTCCCATTTCCTGGAAACTTTTCTTTATGATGTATAGCAACTATGGGATTTCGTTCTAAGGTAATGTTTCGTTTCAAGAAAAAATCCAGAGTAAATTTTTTGGTAGAATAATGCCCGTTATTCCTCAACACCTACCTGAACAATATTCCATCGGCCGACTACCTGCGCCACAGTATCAGCAACTTTAGATAACAGAGGTCCAAATATTGCTACTTTGGTTGGGGGCTTGCTGAGGAGCTCGACGTACAGTCTGTCCAACGCAACAGGTAAATCTGCCTGAATTTCATTAGACAGTAGAATAACCTCGTTGAATTTTCAGAATGGCTATAAATCTACGTATGGTGGCCCTGACGGGACATTGCAAATCGCAAATTTGTGCGCAGAAGTGTGCTACGCCGTGAATCTATTCTCAAATATGCGCGCAGATGTGTGCAATGTCGTGAAATTATTCGCAATATTTATGTTCATAGACGTGTAAAATGTAGTGAAATTAATCGCAAATATGTGCACATGCATAGGCGAACGTATTTGCGATGTCTTGAATTCTTGTGTACACTTTGTCGCCTACTTTTGTACTAGTTTACACATTGAAGTCTAACTAATATTTTCCTGGTCAGGCGCACAGCGGCATGCATTCTCGTGTGCTTTTCTGTCAGTGTTACTTGAAATGTTTATATTTCTGAGATTGTTGATTTTGGCTTTTGAACTATCTTCGATCTTCTTAAACGGCGACTGCTCGGGTCAAAGCACTCGTTGGAAGTGAAACTTCGGAAGTGAAACTTCGCAACTTACATGTACCTGCCTTACGTTAACAACAACAGCAACAACGACAACAACGACAACAACAACAACAGCAACAACAAAAACAAAAACAACAACAGCAACAACAACAACAACAACAACAACAACAACAACAACAACAACAACAACAACATTAACAACAATAGCAAAACAAAACAAAGAAACATATTTACAGGCTTTTGGTTGTACGGCGATCTAGTAATGATCCTTGGAAAATATATGACATATCGCAGCTATTGTAACCACTCACTTATTTTGAGGGAACGGAGGACTACTTCGTTCCCACGAAGTCATATATTATTTCGTCCCCTCAAAATTCGTTACCATACGGAGCTCCTAAAAGGACAGGTAAAAAAAACGAAAAGGTAAACAAATACTGACATTATTTAATTCCCTCGAAATGATATTTAATTCCCTCGAATTATTATTTCGTTACCTCGAAATATTGTTTCGTACCCCTCAAAATATTATTTCGTTACCTGGAAATGTTATTTCGTTCCCTCGATTCGATTAAATTGCCTCAAATGCTATTTCGGCTCCTCAAAATAATTTCATTGCCTCGAATAAAGAATGTATTCCCTCAAACTACTACTTCGTTATGCAGGTCTTCTTTTTGTTGAAAGTTCATGTTTAGCGTGTTTTAATTTGATTTTTTCCCCCGACATTCCCCACATGAATTTAATATTTTTTTTAATTAAGAAAACAAACAAACAAACAAACAAACACCCCACCAGCAAACAAAAAAGTAAATAAATATAAAGCTAGATTTAAAAAATAAATACAAATAAGTACCTTTAATAAATGAAGCTGTAAAGCTTCAACGCAATACAGAACATTCCAAATGCAATGGTATTTTTATAAGGTGTTCGTGCAATATGTGCACGAACACCTCTTGATATTGTTCCGTTTTATGGCTTTTCTTCTCCTTCTTCCACGGAACTCTTCTCTGCCATATAACTCAATATTGAAATTAAATTGAACCTTGAAACTCATCAGACAATTGAACCTTAATATGAGGACGGCACAGAACTGACGGCGTCATTCTGACGTCATCAGGTATCGAATTACAAGGTTTTAAAAATTGAAAATTACCATTTTCGATTTGCTGTATCTTCATGAATTTGAAAGCTATGAAACTCATAATTGTGCATCTGATTCATCAAAGATTGGGGCAACATTTGAAAACTTAACGCAAAAATCGTATGACCTTCACTTCCGGTTATAACGGAAGGTCAAAGTCTGCCTTAGTGTGTTTTTTTATTCAAATTTTTGACATAACTCAAAATTGAAATTGATTTGAACATTGACACTCATAAGACAATTGAACAATATTATCGAGACGCCACAAACATGATGTCATGTCTTGATGACGTCATTGGGTATTGAATTACATGAAATCAAAGTTTAATATTTGTAAAAAAATCATAACTCATGAACCACATGTTGGATTTTTACAATCTACACATCATCAAATTGGTCGTTAAAAGGTCAACAATTGCTACACACAACATGACCCATTTGATCTTGACTTCCGGTTCAAACCGGAAGTTGAAAGTTTGAAAAATTCATATTATATAAACTGCGTAATATTTTAACATGAATTTTGCATCAGGTTATAGATGAGTTATCCTGCCGAAACTTTTGCACAGAGATTATAGCATTTTAATCTTCTGGTCAAAACCGTGCGTCAAAGCGCACGTGTCTGTTGACTTTCATTGTATGACAACGCACGATAGTGTAGGCCAACACAAACATACGCCGATACTGTACACAACCACGCACGTGTACAATACACGTGTAGTGATAGTTGACATGAACCACATTTTCTGTATTGAATACTTTACATCTACATGTGCGAATACATGTAGCGTCGCTCGCTATTTCATTGTATATTATTGCACACCCAATTAATGATAGTGCGTGTGATGTTGGAAAAATTCAAAACTCCTTAACCAAACATTGGATAGTTACAATCAATACGTCGTTTGAACGGCCTTGATAAATTAAACACGCGCTACACAAAATGTGACCTGCTTGACCTTAACTTCCGGTTCAAACCGGAAGTTGAAACTTCATATTTCACAAAAATCATAACTTTTGAACCACACGTTGGATTTGTATAATCTATGCGTCATTGGGAAGGTGTGTATAAACAAGTAAAAAAACGATACACAAAATGTTATGCCATTTGCGTCATCAAAAAGCGCTCCTAAGATTTAACAAACTATACGTAGTGTGACCTCATTTAACCCTGACTTCCGGTTCAAACTGGAAGTTAAAAATGAATGTTTCAAAAAATCATAACTTCTAGAGAACACATTGTTTGTTTTCTTACAATCTTTACGTCATTGGGAAAGTACTTACAAGAAATGACACACAGAATGCGACCCGATTTGACCTTGACTTCCGTTTCAAACCGGATGATCAAATTCAATATTTGAAACAATCATAACTCCTGAACCCATTAATGGATTTTAATTAATTAATCGGCATTACAAAGGCTCGTAGGACTTACCTTGCACTTCACGGTATGACCTCATTTGATCTCAGTTTTGGCTCAAACCGGAAGTTGAAGATTTATGTTTGGACAAAATCTTACTCCTGAACCACAAATCGAGGTGATAAACTAAAATATCATTAAATCATAATTTGAATTTCAGAACTGAATGTCTAGTTTTTTTCTTCTTCATCTTCTTCTTCCGTGGAACTCTTCTCCGTTGCATAACTCAAAATTGAAACTGAATTGGACCTTGAAAGTCTTCGGTCAATTGAACCTGGAAATGAAGACGGTACAATTTTTATAACGTCATTATGACCTCATCAGGTGTCGAGTTACAAGGTTTTCAAAATTGAAAAATGACCATTTGCTGTTCGCTGTATTTTCGTGAATTTTAAAGGTAGGATGTTCAAAGTTTGGTATCTGGTAGATCAATACTTGGGCAACACTTAAACAGTTAACGCAAAAATCGTATGACCTTTACTTCCTGTTCGTTACCCTAGGTCGAAGTTTGACCTCGATTTTTTCCTTCAAAACGTGATGTTTTGGCTTTTCTACAGCATACCTCAAGATTGAAAGTTAACTGAATTATGATACTCTTCAGACATTTGAATCTCAGTATCAAGACGACACAAACTTGGTGATGTCATGATGACGTCATCGGGTATTGAATTACATTAAATCAAAGTTTAATAATTGTAAAAAATCATAACTCAAAAACCACACGTTGGATTTTTACAATCTACACATCATCGGATAGGTCGTTAAAAGGTTAACAAGCGCTACACAAAACGTGACCCATTTGACCTTGATTTCCGGTACAAACCGGAAATTGACAATTTTGAAAATTCACATCTCGAAAACTACGTAATATTTTAACGTAAATTTTGCATCAGACTATAGATGAGTTATCCTGCCGAAAGTTTTGCACACAAATATTAACATTTCAATCATTGCATCTGCTGCAAACCGGGCGTCAAAGCGCACGTGTTTGTTGACTTTCATTGTACGACAAGTGTAAGCCAACACAAACATACGCCGACACTGTACACAACCACGCACGTGTACAATGCACGTGTAGTTAAGTTGATAGTCCGTGTAATATTTGAAAAATTCATATTTGTTTAACTACACGTTGGATTTCCACAATCCATACGCCGCCTGAACGGTCTTGATAGATTAAACAAGCACTACACAAAATGTGACCCGTTTGACCTTAACTTCCGGTTCAAACCGGAAGTTGAAGTTTCACGTTTCAAAAAATCCTAACTTCTGAACCACAGTTTGGATTTTACAATATATGCATCATCTGGGAGGTAGGTAACAAGTGAAGAAACGATACACAAAATGTTATGTCATTTGACCTTGTTTTCCGGTTTAAACCGGAAGGTGAATTTAACAATTAACAAATTACTAATTCCTCAACCACTCATTGTATTTTTATCAAGTAAACGTCATCAGAAAGAGCTCCTGAGACTTAACAAACGATACACAGTGTGACCTCATTTAACACTGGCTTCTGGTTCTAACCGGAAGTTAAAAATTAATGTTTCAAAAATCATAACTTCTAAACCACACTTTTTTTACAATCTTTACATCATTGGCAAAATATTTATCATCCCAAGAATTGACACACAGAATGCAACCAATTTGACCTTGATTTCCGGTTCAAGCCGGATGATCAAATTAAATACTTGAAACAATCACAACTCCCGAACCACACATTGGATTTTTATCAACTACACGGCATTACAAAGGAAATTGCCTAGCACTTACCTAGCGCTAAACAGTATGACCTCATTTGACCTAACTTTTGGTTCAAACCGGAAGTTGAAGATTTATATTGGAACAAAACCTTACTCCTGAACAACAAACCGGGTTGATAAAATAAAATATAATTAAATCATAATTTGATGACATCGATCACGAACACCTTGTTGTTATAGTAAACAAAACTAAATGTCTAGTTTTTTCTTCTCCATCTTCTTCTTCTTCTTCCGGAGAACTCTTCTCTACAGCATAACTCTAGATTGAAACTGAATTGAACCTTGAAACTCAGTAGACATTTGAACCTTAATATGAGGACGGCACAGAATTGACGACGGCATGATGACGTCATCGGGTGTCGAATTACAAGGTTTTCAAAGCCAACATTTGAAAAGTTAACGTCAAAATCGTATGACCTTAACTTTTGGGTCGTTACCCTAGGTCGAAGTTTGCCTTTGATTTTTGTCCTTCAAAAAGTCATGTTTTTGGATTTTCTTCAGCATAACTCAAGATTGAAATTGAACTGAAGGTTGAAACCCATCAGACATTTGAACCTCAGTGTCAATACGACACAAACTTGATGATGTCATGATGACGTCATCGGGTATTGAATTACATGAAATCAACGTTTAATATTTGTAAAAAATCATAACTCATGAACTGCACGTTGGATTTTTACAATCTACACATCATCGAATAGGTCGTTTAAAGTTCAACAAGCACTACACACAACATGACCCCATTTGACTTTGACTTCTGGTTCAAACCAGAAGTTGAACATTTCAAAAATTCATATCTCAAAAACTACGTAATAAATTATAGATGAGTGATCCTGCTAAACTTTTGCACACAGATGATAGCATTTCAATGTTTGCATCTGGTCAAAACCGGGCGTCAAAGCGCAAGTGTCTGTTGACTCACATTGTATGACAACGCACGATAGTGTAGGCCAACACAAACATACGCCGACACACGCGCGATAGTGCAACAACTTGATCATGTACACATACGCTGAACTAGACTTGTTTCCAAGTCTGTGATCGTGGATTTTTTTCGTATACCTGATTCATAGTATTGCCTAAAATAGCTCCCACTTGTTGATTAACCATGTGATAGCCAATGAGCGGCAAGAGTTTTGCGAAATATTTGCGAAATATCCGCGATCTGAAACATGATATTTAGTCAACACTGAACCTGTACATTTTGATACATATTACATGCTTATTAGACTATCTTTAGTCGGTAACTTAAGCGGGCTTAATATTTGTTCATAATTATTCATAGACACCAAAAAAACAATAATCATCACCAGGTTAAATGATTGTAAGATAATAGATTTCATAACAACTGAGTCACGTTTAACAACAATTCTAGATAGTATTTAGTTCTGACTTTGGTCAAAATAAGTGGAGTTCCCATCAGCCCAGCAAAGCATGTACTCCACGGCCACAAACAACTTCCGCGAAATGTGAATAGCGCCCCCAAGCATGGAATTAGAACAACCATGTGCAATGAAGACTTGATAAGAGAAAACTTTAAAAGTTCGTTAGTCTTCAAAACAGAGCCCATTAACAACCATTTTGTAAGGGAGTTTAAATCATTCAGAACGACTAAATTACTTCCAATCAATCCTCAACCAATTGTTATTAACTTGTGAATAAAATCTTGTTTATTTCTGAGAGGCGGCTGATAATGTGAACATCTGCAGTAGCTATTGTTTTCCATAATCGAGAGTTGCTTCTATCAATCAAGTTTATCCACAGGACAAACAAATAATACAAATGACAATAGTTTTATATTCTCTGGTGAATGAGATGAACCTTTATTAATACAACAATTGATGTCATTACATAATACAAGCAGTTTAATAAAGTAAATACTAAGCTAAACAATTCAGAAGAAATTATTATCTGTAATTTTTTTTTAAGTCATAATTGTCAGATCTTTTAAGAACCGAGTATTACAATTATAGTGTTTTACCACACTGTACGACTGGAATATCAAAACGCTCTTTCATACAATAGTTGATAATAAATCTTTAAATGTGTGAATGTTTGATTCTTTGAAACTTAAAACACATTCTTGTTCAAAGTAATGTCAATGGTCCAAGTATGATAAGCACATTATCTATTAAACCTTAAAAAATGTTATCTTGCAAATTTGTTTACCAATCCTGTACTATTTTTCTGTATCATTGCAAGGGAAATAAACATATAAGTTTTAATTGTATGACATTTTAACAGTGCATTTGTTTCATACTTTGAACACCACAATCATGCAAAACAGCCTTAAAGAAGTTGGCTCATATTGTTCAGTTTACACAGATAGGCATTATGGCTGCATTTTGACACACAATTTGACTATTAAAGACAAGTAACACTTCATTCCATTTCAATTCAGGTGTGTCCAATACTTATTATAAAGTTCTCTCAGTCCAGTGTAGTCAGGAAACATACATCATAACAGGCCTACAGGTATTTTGTGTGGAAGAATCCAGTTACTTATTAGATTAGAAACCATTCATAAAATTCATAACTTATACATATTTTTTTTAAGTAGTAGGGCCTATACATTAACAAAACTAAAGTAAACAGTTAGTTATTAGCGATTTCAGTTGTAGGATCAATCCTAATGAGATTGATTGATTATCCAACCCAGTAGCTGCTTCTTTAGGACTATTGAAGTTTAACCTATTCCTGTTAAGCAAAGAGACAAAAAAATCATTGAAAATTTGGAGGCCTGTCATTGGGGTTATGAGAACATAAACTTCTATCATTCATTTTATTGCATTTATTAATTCTGGTTGTAAAGCCAAGGACTCTCAGAAAAGCAAACTTATTCACTATACTAGCCAAGAACCCCGTGGAGAAATGACAAGGAAAGAAGTTTCAGTTTTAGATGTGGGAGGAAAACCCCAGAGAATTATTCAAGAGAAAACCCACGCAATCAGGCTGGGACGGAAAAACCAATCCACGTAGTGCTCCGGCGGGATTTGAACTGCGATCCGAGAGGTGGAAGGCGAGGAAAGATACAACTACGCGAACATAACATCTGGATATTATTTCATTAGTTTCAAGTGAGAATAATCAATGTAGCATTGTAAGATGTGTACATGTGAATAACTTACAAAACCCAAATTATTTAAAAATTTACCCAGCCTGTTTCCCTTGTGGTTTATTACTTGATAACATTATACTGCTGACAATTGGAATGAGTTTTTTTTTTTTACTATATTCCTAAAACAATTCATAACTATGCCTGTATTCAGTGAAGAGACACAGATTTGATGTCAAAGAATGAATGAATGAATGCACTTAATTCAACCACTGATCCAAAAACAATATAACATGTACTTCTCTGTACAATGGGTAATGACAATGCTAATGGTAAAATCATTCGGAAGTTTAAAAGGCTACCAATTCTCATTGGCCTCAAAATCTGTGCGTTGGACATGGGTTGAACCAACTTTTAAGTTTTAAAACTACAGCATTTTAATCTAAAATTAAATTGTGTAGTGTTTTATCCATATTAAAACCAACCTTACTTATAGGCTGGGTGGTTTTGGGCTTTTAACACGATTTACATACATGTATGCAGCAAAAAAATCTCTGATTGGTGATCATGCAGTATGAAATCCTAGTGGTCTGGTTGCTGACAGTGTCAATACAAACTCCGATCACTAGAAAGTGAGTTCGGCTCCCAGTCTTGAATCTTGTGTCCTTAAAGTAAGACATTTAACCATTATTGCTTTGTTCTTTGGATCAGACAAAAAACCGTAGGCTCTGTGTGTTAAGTAATGTGTAAAAATACACAGTAACACTTACCGCTAAGAGAAGGAAGACCAATCCGGTTTGTCTGGAAATGGCAGAAGATTGCGCCATATTATATTGTGAACTCTCACAAGGTGTACTAGGTGCTGCAATTCAAAAACAAAACCAAGCTCAATTGTCATAACAATTGTGATTGTTATAGATTAAACACTTTATTAGCACTAATAATTATGAATTCACAGAAGATTTGAACTGTAGTTTTATGAAAAATTGACAAAAGGCAGCCTTCAGCAATTATGGGAAATTGTTAGAGTAAGTTTACAATACGTGTGTCACACAGTATTGTAAAAACATGAATACATGCAAGGGAATATCAGCTACACACAAAATAAGAGCATAACAGTATGGAATGACCAAGTTCGGGACTGGTCACTGTTCAAAGTGAGTTACAAGTTCATTAACAGTTAGACAGTGGGCGGCCACCAACAAAGGCAATTAGAAGCGATGAACACCTTGTACTCTTACTGTTAATAAAATTTCCAGGGCATCTGTCAGTCCCTGGAACCATGGAGTTGTGCAAATACACATTGATTTAGGAACAGTATCTGTTGTGGATGACTAGATTCCAATGCAGGAGTGAAAGTCTCTACCACAGTATCAACAGGTCAAAGTTAAAGCTGATCTTTCTGCTTAGGACTGTGCTTTCCTCCAGAGTCATCTGTCTTCAGCTTGCAGCATCAGGTCTTCCTCAAACTATCTGCAGTGACAGCTTCCCACATGCTTACTGTCAAGCAGTGCATTGAGGTCCCAATTGTATATGGTTCTGTAGTGCCGGTGGGTCTTCCAATGGATCTCTTCTGATGACAGTTCTCCATGGGGTCTGTCTCATAAGAGACAGTCTGTAATCATGAAGCCTTGTAACACAAGGACATGAATATCTTGAAGCGCATGATTGGTGACGGTGGTAAAATACAGTTCTCCCTTATTATTTAACTTTTCATTTAACACACTGTCTGTGTGTTCAAAGAGCTGGTAAACAAAGCAAGCTTGATATCACACTCAATATACAACCATGTTTGTGGTCTTCTCTTTCAATTTAAAACTTCTTGTAAAAGTAAAATACCTATGAATGTTTAACTACATGTCTAAAACAATGCAGGATTAACCAGTTCGCTTCGGAGGATACAATAAAGCACAAATCTCTTAAATACAATAACTAAACTAGCATTCAACTTTCTGCGTATGTTTATTGGTAATCATGCCAACATACCACATGTGGTGAGGTACATCTATTGGTTGCACAGGAACTTGTTTCACTGAGTCCCTGTAGTCATGATTTGGTGTTGTTGCTGGTCAAAAGGCACTGCAACTAGTTACATATTGATGGATATGTGCCAAGTGGCTTTGTCAAAGACCTGTTCCTTCAACATACCTTCCAAAATTTTATTAAGATAAATTTATGAACTACTGCATTCATGAGACATTTCATCTCTCAGGATGCCTTCTGTTCGATCAGGTGTAGGTCAATGATCGGCCATTACATTTAATGGCTTTCCAACAGTCTCTTTGAGCTTCAGAAACACAAATGTAGAGTTACAAAAATATGACCAATTAAAATCTGCAAATATTAATGAGAGAAACGTCTTTAAATGGGTGTCCAAACAGAGTATCCTTGATAAACAAAATTAGTATTGGTAAGGGGGAAAAAGTTGCCTTTTCATTGGAAAAATCGTGCAATAATCCTGCACAGGAAATGTGAAGAGGTTTTCTCTGAAGCACATTGGTTAATTTATTATCTATTATCATTTCAACGTTATTCAAACTTCTATTTAAAATACATGTACATGTAAGTCTGTATCACAGTTAGAATAATATGTTTATCTATTCTTCACTCTTTCAAAAGATAACAATTAAAATTGTACATTTAATGTAAATTGACTAAAACTGCAGCACAGGACAGTACAATTTTAAATTGACTAAAACTGCAGCACAGGACAGTACAATTTTAAATTGACTGAAACTGCAGCACAGTAAAGTAAAATTTTAAATGTTATGAAATGAATACAGAATTAAGACAACACCAACAAATAATTTTTTTTTTTAAACAGTGCAGTACAACATAGAGAACACTGGCAAAAGTGGAACACCTCAGATCACACACTGACACCCTCAAGCCCCCTCCCCCCTCGAGCATCGTCATCGGAAACACAAGCAACTTCAAACCTTCGAACTGTTGGAGTGACTAATAAAAATACATTGAGAAAGTACCTCCAAGATTCAAAACATCACATTCCCACTGCTCAGTCATTCCCCCACCCCAGCCCCCCCCCCCCCGTCACCCCGCTTCGTGATGAGTAAAATAATACACTGAAAACATTAAAACTCTAACAGAGAATTTAACGAAGAAATTGAGTTTTCTTTGCTTTTCTCTCATTTTAATGCTTTCTTAGTTATCTCTCATTTTAATGTTTTCTTAGCTTTTCTCTCATTTTAATGTTTTCTTAGTTTTTCTTTCATTTTAATGCTTTCTTAGCTTTTCTCTCATTTTAATGTTTTCTTAGCTTTTCTCTCATTTTATAGCTTAGTTAGCTTTTCTCTCATTTTAATGCTTTCTTAGCTTTTCTCTCTTTTTAATGCTTTCTTAGCTTTTCTCTCATTTTAATGTTTTCTTAGCTTTTCTCTCATTTTAATGCTTTCTTATTTATCTCTCATTTTAATGTTTTCTTAGCTTTTCTCTCATTTTAATGCTTTCTTAGCTTTTCTCTCATTTTAATGCTTTCTTAGCTTTTCTCTCATTTTAATGCTTTCTTAGCTTTTCTCTCATTTTAATGTTTTCTTAGCTTTTCTCTCATTTTAATGCTTTCTTATTTATCTCTCATTTTAATGTTTTCTTAGCTTTTCTCTCATTTTAATGCTTTCTTAGCTTTTCTCTCATTTTAATGCTTTCTAAGCTTTTCTCTCATTTTAATGCTTTCTTAGCTTTTCTCTCATTTAAATGTTTTCTTAGTTTTTCTCTCATTTTAATGCTTTCTTAGCTTTTCTCTCATTTTAATGCTTTCTTAGCTTTTCTCTCATTTTAATGCTTTCTTAGTTATCTCTCATTTTAATGTTTTCTTAGCTTTTCTCTCATTTTAATGCTTTCTTAACTTTTCTCTCATTTTAATGCTTTCTTAGCTTTTCTCTCATTTTAATGCTTTCTTAGCTTTTCTCTCATTTTAATGTTTTCTTAGCTTCATTGTAATGTTTTCTTAGCTTTTCTCTCATTTTAATGCTTTCTTATTTATCTCTCATTTTAATGCTTTCTTAGCTTTTCTCTCATTTTAATGTTTTCTTAGCTTTTCTCTCATTGTAATGTTTTCTTAGCTTTTCTCTCATTTTAATGCTTTCTTATTTATCTCTCATTTTAATGCTTTCTTAGCTATCTCTCATTTTAATGCTTTATGAGCTTTTCTCTCATTTTAATGCTTTTTTAGCTTTTCTCTCATTTTAATGCTTTCTTAGCTTTTCTCTCATTTTAATGTTTTCTTAGCTTTTCTCTCATTTTAATGTTTTCTTAAATTTTCTCTCATATTAATATTTTCTTAGCCTTTCTCTCATTTTAATGCTTTCCTAGCTTTTCTCCAATTTTAATGCTTTCTTAGCTTTTCTCTCATTTTAATGCTTTCTAAGCTTTTCTCTCATTTTAATGCTTTCTTAGCTTTTCTCTCATTTTAATGTTTTCTTAACTTTTCTCTCATTTTAATGCTTTCTTAGCTTTTCTCTCATTTTAATGTTTTCTTAGCTTTTCTCTCATTTTAATGCTTTCTAAGCTTTTCTCTCATTTTAATGCTTTCTTAGCTTTTCTCTCATTTTAATGTTTTCTTAACTTTTCTCTCATTTTAATGCTTTCTTAGCTTTCCTCTCATTTTAATGTTTTCTTAGCTTCATTGTAATGTTTTCTTAGCTTTTCTCTCATTTTAATGCTTTCTATTTATCTCTCATTTTAATGCTTTCTTAGCTTTTCTCTCATTTTAATGTTTTCTTAGCTTTTCTCTCATTGTAATGTTTTCTTAGCTTTTCTCTCATTTCAATGCTTTCTTATTTATCTCTCATTTTAATGCTTTCTTAGCTATCTCTCATTTTAATGCTTTATGAGCTTTTCTCTCATTTTAATGCTTTCTTGGCTTTTCTCTCATTTTAATGCTTTCTTATTTTTTCTCTCATTTTAATGCTTTCTTAACTTTTCTCTCATTTTAATGCTTTCTTAGCTTTTCTCTCATTTTAATGTTTTCTTAGCTTTTCTCTCATTTTAATGCTTTCTTAGCTTTTCTCTCATTTTAATGCTTTCTTAGCTTTTCTCTCATTTTAATGTTTTCTTAGCTTCATTGTAATGTTTTCTTAGCTTTTCTCTCATTTTAATGCTTTCTTATTTATCTCTCATTTTAATGCTTTCTTAGCTTTTTTCTCATTTTAATGTTTTCTTAACTTTTCTCTCATTTTAATGCTTTCTTAGCTTTTCTCTCATTTTAATGCTTTCTTAGCTTTTCTCTCATTTTAATGCTTTCTTAGTTATCTCTCATTTTAATGTTTTCTTAGCTTTTCTCTCATTTTAATGCTTTCTTAACTTTTCTCTCATTTTAATGCTTTCTTAGCTTTTCTCTCATTTTAATGCTTTCTTAGCTTTTCTCTCATTTTAATGTTTTCTTAACTTTTCTCTCATTGTAATGTTTTCTTAGCTTTTCTCTCATTTTAATGCTTTCTTATTTATCTCTCATTTTAATGCTTTCTTAGCTATCTCTCATTTTAATGCTTTATGAGCTTTTCTCTCATTTTAATGCTTTCTTGGCTTTTCTCTCATTTTAATGCTTTCTTATTTTTTCTCTCATTTTAATGCTTTCTTAACTTTTCTCTCATTTTAATGCTTTCTTAGCTTTTCTCTCATTTTAATGTTTTCTTAGCTTTTCTCTCATTTTAATGCTTTCTTAGCTTTTCTCTCATTTTAATGCTTTCTTAGCTTTTCTCTCATTTTAATGTTTTCTTAGCTTCATTGTAATGTTTTCTTAGCTTTTCTCTCATTTTAATGCTTTCTTATTTATCTCTCATTTTAATGCTTTCTTAGCTTTTTTCTCATTTTAATGTTTTCTTAGCTTTTCTCTCATTGTAATGTTTTCTTAGCTTTTCTCTCATTTTAATGCTTTCTTATTTATCTCTCATTTTAATGCTTTCTTAGCTATCTCTCATTTTAATGCTTTATGAGCTTTTCTCTCATTTTAATGCTTTTTTAGCTTTTCTCTCATTTTAATGCTTTCTTAGCTTTTCTCTCATTTTAATGTTTTCTTAGCTTTTCTCTCATTTTAATGTTTTCTTAAATTTTCTCTCATATTAATATTTTCTTAGCCTTTCTCTCATTTTAATGTTTTCTTAACTTTTCTCTCATTTTAATGTTTTCTTAGCTTTTCTCTCATTTTAATGCTTTCTAAGCTTTTCTCTCATTTTAATGCTTTCTTAGCTTTTCTCTCATTTTAATGTTTTCTTAACTTTTCTCTCATTTTAATGCTTTCTTAGCTTTCCTCTCATTTTAATGTTTTCTTAGCTTCATTGTAATGTTTTCTTAGCTTTTCTCTCATTTTAATGCTTTCTTATTTATCTCTCATTTTAATGCTTTCTTAGCTTTTCTCTCATTTTAATGTTTTCTTAGCTTTTCTCTCATTGTAATGTTTTCTTAGCTTTTCTCTCATTTTAATGCTTTCTTATTTATCTCTCATTTTAATGCTTTCTTAGCTATCTCTCATTTTAACGCTTTATGAGCTTTTCTCTCATTTTAATGCTTTCATGGCTTTCCTCTCATTTTAATGCTTTCTTATTTTTTTGTCTCATTTTAATGCTTTCTTAGCTTTTCTCTCATTTTAATGTTTTCTTAAATTTTCTCTCATATTAATATTTTCTTAGCCTTTATCTTATTTTAATGCTTTCCTAGCTTTTCTCCAATTTTAATGCTTTCTTAGTTATCTCTCTTTTAATTTTTTTTGTTGTTTTCTTTTTCTCATGTTAATGTTTTCTTTGTTGTTTCTCTCCTTTAAATGCTTTCTTAGCTTTTTCTCTCATTCGAATGTTTTCTTAATTTTTTCTCTCATTTGAATGTTTCTTAATTTTTTCTCTCATTTGAATGCTTTCTTAGCTTTTTCTCTCATTTGAATGTTTTCTTAATTTTTTCTCTCATTTGATAGTTTTCTTAATTTTTTCTCTCATTTGAATGTTTTCTTTATTTTTTCTCTCATTTGAATGTTTTCTTGATTATTTCTCACAATTTAATATTTTGTTTGTTTTCTTCCTCTCATTTGAATGTTTTCTTCATTTTTTCTCTCATTTCAATGTTTTCTTAATTTTCTTCTCACATTTTAATGTTTTTTATTTCTCTCATTTTATTTATTTTTTATCTTACTCTCATTTTAATGTTTTCTTAGCCTTTTCTCTTATTTTAATATTTTCTTCATAGTTTTCTCTCATGTTATATTTTCCTTAGCTTTTTCTGCCATTTAATGTTTTCTTGTTTTTATCTCACTTTAAGAACGTTTTCTTTGTTTTGTCTTGTGTTAATGTTTTATTTGTTATATTCTCTCATTTTAATGTTTTCTTAATTTTTATCAAATTTTAGTGTTTTTTGTGTTTTCTCTCATGTTGGTGTTTTTTGTGTTTTCCCCCCACTTTGTATGATTTGCTTAAAGGTCAATATTTCAATGAATTTCTTTTAAAACAAAGGTATAAAATAACTTAAGATTGTAGTCTTGCACTTAGTGAATAATTCAGTTATTATCAATCGTTCAGGATACTTTTGCATTACAAAGTATTTCAAAATCATGCACAAGGTTCCAAATTAATTTGCACCCACTGAATTACTACACATTTAATATACACCCTGTTCAAAAAAATCTGCTACAATGTCTTCACCTCATTTTTTTATAGCTTCATGATAACTATAGTATGTTGGTCTAACTGTAGCTAAATATTATCTATACCTCTGACATATACATGATCAATTAATGTGCCATTCTCTTTTGTTGCATCTGTTACATATTGCTTGTATCCATGCTCTGTCATTAATTTCTCTATATGTGAATGTTTATCATAAATACTGTCACTAAAATCTCCCATCACTATACATCTATCGCTCATCTTGTTGATTTCATCAATTAACTTTTTTAAATTCTCCATGAACTGTTGTATCTTATAAGTAGGGGGTCGGTAAATGACAACCACTATTACTGAAATGTTAGATATTATATGAAATGCAATGTACTCCAGATTCTGTACTGCAAGGTTTAAACGACTGAAGTTTTTATCTCTTTTACCATACACTGCAACTCCTCCATGACTTTGCTGCTGTAGTATCTTCATTTGATCATTATATGACAAAGATCGTATATGATGGTAACATTTGAAATTATCTAAACTGCAATCTATAATCTGATTAGCATCTATTCATGTTTCAGTTAGGCAGATATAATCCGAGTCCATCATTTTTCTTTAACATTTCAAATCTTGATAATGAGGTAATAAACCCTGTATGTTATGCAGTATGAAAGTTGTATCTATTGGAGTGCTGTTTTCATCATTCACATATTTATCAATTCCTCTCACTACAGGCATTGTCTTTAGAGCTTATGCTACTGATTTATCACAGTATATCAACTTCTCATCAAAACCTTCAATAATAAGACCCTTTAGTGATGTCACACGACTCAAACTCAAATATGCTTGACCTGCTGAAAATGTACGTTCAAGACACACTACTGCTTTATTTGTTGTCATCCCTTGTACTTTATGTGCAGTGCACGCCCAGGCTAGTTTCAATGAAAATTGTTTGCGGATACATGACTTTCCAATATGCTCTTCCCGTATCTCAATTGCAACAGTTGTATTTACATCTGATGAGGCTGATTGTCTTCTTAAATTAGAACCAACATTCTTATTATCAAACATTACATTGACATACTTAGGCCCAGATTTATCAGGTAGCATCTCTATTCCATTTACAATTGCAACTGCTCCATTCACAAGTCCATCAGATACATCTATATTTTTAGTCAGCATAACTCTAGCACCAATGCCCAATAATAATGAATGGTATAGAGAATTTGATCTCACTGATTTCAGAGGTGTATCTCTCAGTTTAATCTTTCCGCTTGCATCTTTTTGATAATCTTTAGCTTCAATCAATATACATTCTGTACAGGTTTTATGCATTCTCTGAAGATTATACCTATCGACTTGCTTATTTGTTGGATAGATGTGCAAAGCGTCTTCAACATCCTCTCCAGTTTCACAACTACTGAGTACAGCTTTATCTTCTTTTGTTAAACTGTCTTTCTTTGTTTTAACCCTCAATTTATTTAACACTTCTGTACAATTTACATATTTGTTTGTCTCATTATTTCTAATAACTCAATTTTTTAAAGTTTGCATGCCACAAATCAAATTCTATTGTACTGTGAAGCAATGATTTTCCTTTAACCAGAGGTAGCTGATAAAAATTACCAACAGCAATAACACTCACATTACCAAATGCACATTGACTTCTTTTTTGCTTAATCTGTCTTAATCTTCCATGAATATAGCTCAACATCTTCTGATCACTTTGATAATATTTCTTTTTAATTCTAATATTTTTTTTATGCCTATAACTTGCATTACTATAATATCTTGACTTATCAGAGGCTTTTTTGCCAATCTTGTAACTGTTTTTTAAATTGTACGTAGTTCGTTTGGCATGTGTAATTTTGTCTTTAGTCTTGTCGTACGACATTCTGTTTGCCTTAAGTTTTCTTTCTCTACAAATTACATTTTCTTGGTTTTCAGTTCGCATGCTCCTCTTTTTACTTTCTCCACAATCTGTTTTTTGGCGAAGTTTAATTTTCAAAGCAATCCTTTTTCTTTCTCTGTAGTCTGGATCATCGGCATGTTTACTGTTCATGTTACTCTTTATTGTTTCTCTGTATTTTGGATTATCTTGGTATTTAATTTTCATTGCACCCTTGTCCATTCTCTGGTACATGTACTTTCATTATATTTTGTTTTCTCGGCAGCAATCTTCTTGAGCTTACAATCAATATTACCATGGTACCTCATTTTATCCAATGTTTTCCCTGATTGCCTTTGGCTGTCATCTATATAGTGCATGCATATTTGTGAATAACTGTCTCTTTCTTTTTTAGTATTCATTATATTTGAAACGTTTATCTCTATTTTCCTTCTCATAGCTGCACTCATTTTCCGCTCATGCTTTCTCCCCTTTCTACCTTTACTCATTTGACCATCATCTTGTATCTAATTATTACATTCAAGACATTTGTTGGTGTTATTGTCATCAGTTGTCAAACTATCTATATCCATACTTTGTAATTCCCTCTCTTCTCCCTGTTTACTAATTACATCATTTAATATAACATCATTGGGATCGGTTTCCATTGCTAACATGTGCACTGACAACACAACATCATAATGCATGCCATTTGTATGATTCAGATACTAGATTGCTTCATCTGATGTTACACTACCAATTTCTGCTACCTTTCCAGAGAATATGTACCATCTACCATTAAATGTGTATACATCTGTTTCAAGCATGTGTGCAACAGCCATGATCTCTACTTCACTTGCCCAGACTCCAGAACAAAACATTCTTTGCCTTTGAACATAATCCTCAACATTATTGAATTTTTCAAGTAGATATGAATTGTACTGATTTCCATGTTTCAACAAATGATTCACAGTAGCTAGCCTCAATCTCATATGGCTTCGTTCACTTCCAGAAATTGCAAATGAAATAGCTCTTTAAAAAAAACAGTTTCCATCACCCTGGATATGTCTTAACTGCTTTGGATGTCCCATTCTGTCACATTCTTCAGATACTACAATTTGTGAGTACACTCTATTAATTCCAACTGTTTTGCACAAAGACTGCTTGTGATCATATGACAATGCATTAAACCTAAATACTACTTCTTCAGTTATTACTACCACTTCAATGTCATCCCTATCTTTAGTGTTCACCTGATCATCTTTAAAGCCATCTATAGTAGGTCCACCAAATTGATAATCAGAATCAATGACATTAATACATGCACTTTCTTGATTTGGAATTTCACTTAAGGTTTCATTAGCAACATAACTGATTTCTGAATCATTTAACTCAGGTGTCTCTTCTTCATGTTCAATGTCTTCAACAGCAGCAATAAAGCAAATATTTGTACCATCATCCTGACAGACAGTCACTCCTGTAATTTCAAATTGTTCATGGTTACTTAAATTCATCGATTTAGCCAATTCAGTATAATACCTGTAAACATCCTTCCAAGTTGCTGCACATTTCATGATACTTGTTCCTTCACTTGTTAGATGGCCATTACAGTTTCTAGAATGAGAATCAAAGATACAGTTTATACTATTGTGAGAATCAAATTACACAAAATGTGTTTCCATTGAAACATATGAAACAACCGTTATACTTTTGCAATGTTTGCTCAAAAGCTCTATCCAGCTCCATCATATTAAATTCCGACAAATGACCATCATATCTAAACATACCACTCACTGATTCATGATATATCATAGTAAAGCTCTCATTGAATACAATTAACTGATTAGGCAATTCATTAATCAACAAATAATTTGTTCATTGTGGAACTGTTTGATAAATGACCATACAGCTCATTGCCAATATTTAATATCAAATCCATGTCATTGTTTCAGATCATTAATATGACTGTACTTTTGCACACAAGCTGTTTGCAACACACTGTTTACCACTATTTACACCAAATTTTGAGTTACCTTGATGAAAATGTCCTTGTAGAGTAAATGTTTTGGTCTCTTTCAGTATCACATCTTTCTTTAATTTCTTCTCTTTCAACTCTTCATGAGGAGACACTGACCTCTTTTCTGTTTTGTGCAGTTTGGGGAAAAGTTTGGGGAAAAGGTTGTTGAACACTGTTAAGAAATTCAAATGCTTTGCTCATAGCACACCCAGTGCGTTCTTTATTCCTAGTATTGTCTTTTGCTGGTTGTTTTGTTGCTTTACTTCTTAAAAAGTATCCTCCAATTTGTTTCTTTATTGGTACTTTATTCTTTGTCACATTGGATTTATTTGTTTCATTGGAACAGTTTACTTCAAATCTAAGTGGCTCAAGGCTGTTGTCAATCTGTTCTTTCTCTTTGTCGGTAGACATACAACTATCACATGCCTGGTTCACATTGTCTTCATCATGGGTACACATTGTAATTTCATACATATTCACATCTATTGGAATACCAAAATCACAGAAAAGAGAATCAGAGTAGTTATTTTCCCTGCACTTGCAACATACCCATACACATGATTTGTTTCTCAAAATGTCATTTCTCTCTATAACTCCCATGCATTCAACATGATACCACTTACTACATTCACACTGTACTTTAGCTTCTAATGATGCAATCACCTTATCACAAAGCCAACAATGGTTTTCATTAATACTTGTAATATTGGATTTAAGAGTCCTTTTTAGTGCACCATTTCTTGTGTTTTGCCTTGAACTTTCACATTTAGGTTTTTGTATCTTATGTTGTAACGCAGGTGGTTCAGTTTTCACACACTGATTTTGAATGGTCTTTTCATCATTCATCTCTACATCTTTCATTTTCTTCGCAACAAGATAAAGAGTTCTCTTAGTATGAGAAAAATCCCTTTCTGTGCCTTGTCATGCAATCGTCTCTGCTCATTGCTCATACGGCATTCTATAACTTTGCCACCTTTCCTGACATTGTGACATTCTCTGAATGCTTCTCTTCTCTGTTTCCTTCTGTATCTTCTTGATACTTTCTTTCTCCCTCTCCTTTCAATTACCTCTTCAACACAGTCCAAAACCTTTCCACCTTCACAATGCTGTGTCCAATTATACTTCTTCATCGTAAACCATTAAGATTACTTACTCTTAAATAGCGAGTGGGTCTTTTCCTTCTCAGTGTACACACTTTATTTGTTTCTTGGCACTGCAGCTTTCTCTTACGTTCATGCTCAGCTATCTTGAATTGTTCTTTCCTTGGCTGCAAAACTCCATCATAGTAAAGTTTCATTATCTGTTCTGTCTTATCATTGTTCAAATTCAGTAATTTCTTGTTCTCAACAAAAGTTCTGATAACCTGGCTCTCTCCAGGTACCTGGCACACCCCGAGATTTGGCTTTTGTTACATGCGCGGTCTTTACAACAGTTAACGTATTGTTCATGACGTATCTTTTGTCGCCTTCCACTGGGGTTAAACTTAGTTATGCTATGCTAGTCACGTATTGAGTAAAGTTAGTAGTAGCTGTAGAATGTTAAGTATGTTAACAATGTGACATAGTTGGTTAATACGAGTACATGCCCTAAATCGCGTCAGAGCTCATTTTCCACTTGGTGCTGAACATCGTAGTGCGCTGTTGCTCTCCAGCCACGCCCAACATGGTCAAGGGGTTCTTCCGAGGTTGTCTTCTCGCAGTTGACCGGTGCCTAATACCGACTGGTCCCATCCACCGACGGTTCCAGATCTGACTACCGCGACCTGAGGATTTCACCTAAGACGGCCGACTCCCGGAGGCTACTCTTCAGCAGTGACTGCGGTTCCGTCCACACGGTCAGAGGCGTCGACCCAGCCGCCGAGCCTCCCCCTTACGACTTCAGAACTATGAACATTCAATGGGCGACCCTATAGCACCACAGCTTATGTTTGTAGCCTACCGGTATTGAATTCATTTGCTTTTCATCTTTAATTGAGATATGCCTTTACTTTCATTGTATTAATATGTATTTGTAGCAGTTTAATTGTTGTTGTAATTTGTTAAAATGAGAGACGAGAATTAATATTTTATTCTGTTCTCTTATTCGAAGTGTCAGCCTGTACTATTTCGAGTCATTTTCTTAGACATTGGAGTCTTTCCTCGTTTTTAGTTCTGTACTTCGTAACAGAAATTTGGGGTTGTCCGGGAAGAACAGAACAAAACTATCCATTGACTTTTGATAGATTTATTTCATCATCGTGACACAAACTATTCAGGTTGATTCTTTGCTCTCCTTTCTAACTGATCTATTGTGCCATTACAATCTGCACATCATTGCTTTTGCCTTTAATAAGTATCTTTGCATAATTCAAGATGAGTTTCAATGTTGAAGTGTTTCTTGAAAAGGAAGTTTTGACTCCTGCTGATATTGGTGAACTAACCAAAGACAAGTTAATTGCGATAGCGCATTTCCTTGGGTTGAAAATCAGTACGGTGGCCAAAAAGGCACATGTGAATCAACTGGTGGTAGAAGTGCTAATAGAAAATGGCTATATATGGATGTTGAGATTGAACAGAAAACTTCTCAAGAACCATCTAATCAATTGGAAGTTTTACACTTGCAAATTAAGCTGAAAAATAATTGAGAAAGAGTCTGAAAAGGCAAAAGTTGCTTTTGAACTCGAGAAAATGCAGCATGAGATCAATTTGAAAGAACTGGAAATTCAGGCAAAAAAGTCGGTAAGCTCAGTAAGCTTTGACTTTGCAAAGAACATTAGATTGGTTCCAAAATTTGACCATAAGGAGGTTGGAAAATACTTTACTTCCTTTGAGAATTTGGCTCAGAAATTGAAAGGGCCCAAAGAACACTGGACCACTCTTCTTCACAGTAATTTTGATGGAAAGGCCAAAGATGTTTACACAGCGCTAACATCTGAACCAGGTGCTGATTATGAGGTTGTCAAGGAAATAATTTTGAAAGCTTACCAGCTGATACCGGAGGCGTACAGACAGAGATTTCGGAATGATCAAAAACTTCCTAATCAGACGCATGTTGAATTTGCTAGGGAGAAAAGTAATATGTTTGATCGATGGCTGCTTTCTCAGAAATTGGCAAAGATTTTGACAAATTACGCAACCTTATGTTGCTTGAAGATTCAAGAATTGCCTCTCTACTCAAATTAAAACTCACTTAGCAGACAGAGGGGTGGAAAAACTTGAGGCCGCTGCCGACTTTGAATTGGTCCATCGTCAATCTTTTTTTTCATTCTAGTCACAATGCTAAGAAGTGGATTAAGAATGGCGGAAAAAACAAACATTCCACAGAACAATCGAAAGAATGCTTTAAGTTGGAACATAATTCCTATGAGGAGCACGGGTTAAATACTCTAGTTCGCCTAAAATTGTACGGCGAAACAATCGACCAATCAGTAGCTTTTGTCATAAGGTTGGGCATACTTATGAAAACTGTTTCAAAAGAAAGAAACAAGAGAAGGGTGTTGCTTTGATTGCCAACTTTTGTTCCGGAATGTCCCAAAAGGACTCATTTCCTTCTGTTAAGGTATGACCTTTACTTCCGGTCGTACCGAAAGGTCAAAGTCTGCCTTTGTGTTTTTTCGTAAAAACTTCAATTTTTGGTCATAACTCAAGATTGAAATTGAGTTGAACATTGAAACTCATCAGACAATTGAACCTCACTATCAAGACTACACAAACTTGATGATGTCATGATGACGTCATTGGGTATTGAATTACAATAAATCAAAGTTTATTGTTTTTAACAAGATCATAACTCATGAACCACATGTTGGATTTGAACAATCCACATATCATCGGACAGGTCGATAAAAGATCAACAAATGACTTTCGGTTCAAACCGGAAGTTGAAAAATTTCAAAAGTTGTGATCTCAAAAACAACGTAATAATTCAACAAAAATAATTTGCACCACGTTATAGATGAGTTCTCCTGCTCAAACTTTTGCACAGAGATTATAACATTTAAACCTTTGCATCGGGTCGAAAATGGACGTCAAAGCGCACGTGTCTGTTGAACCATGTTGTATGACAACACACTATAGTGTAGACTACACTTCAATACAATGTATGTCAAACCTGTACCAGCCACGTACGTGTACAGTGCACATGTAATTAAAGGGACACGTTGCCTTGGATCGAGAGAGTTGGTCTATGCAAACGGTTACAAACGCTTTTTTAGACCAACTCGCCCGATCCAAGGCAACGTGTCCCTTTAAAGTTGACCTGTACTGTATTGTATTGAGTACTGGAATACATTGGCGTCGCTCGCTATTTCATTGTATATTGCACACCCAATTAATGATAGTCCGTGTAATATTTGAAAAATTCATAACTCCTGAACCACACATTGGATGTTTTTTCAACTACACGGCTTTACAGAGGGCTCCTAGGTCTTGCCTATCACGACACAGTATGACCTCATTTGACCTAACTTTTGGTTTAAACCGGAAGTTGAATGTTTGAGACTTAAAACTTACTAAGTATTTAGATCTGTGTGTTTAAATATAAATATGTGAATTTGGGTTTGATGATGACATCGATGACGTCATAACAATAAAAAAAACGTGTAATATTTAAAAAAATCATAATTTGAGAATCACAAATGCTACATGTAAGATACTTGCACAATAAAAAAGCTCTTGCAAAATTATGCAAGTCACATACACAATGCGACACCATATAACTTTTGCTTCCGGTTGAAACCGGAAGTTCAAAAATCAGATCTCAAACGTTCATTTCTCATAAACCAAAAAGGGTTTTGTCTTGAAACTTACTTTGTATATAGATCGTAGTATGTTTATGACACCCAAATTGTTTCGGTCCGATGACGTCATCGATGACGTCATAACAATAAAAAACATTTAATATAAAAAAAATCATAATCGGAGAACCATAAATGCTACATGTAAGGTACTTGCACCATAAAAAAGCTCCGGTCGAGTTATACAAATCACATTCAAAGGGTGACCCCATAAGACCTTCACTTCCGGTTGAAACGGAAGTTCAAAATTCAGATTTCAAATGTTCATTTCTCATAACCAAGAAGGGTTTTGTCTTGAAACTTACTATGTATATAGATCGTAGTATGTATATGATACCCAAATTGTTTCGGTCCGATGACGTCATCGATGACGTCATAACAAAAAATAAACGTTTGATATTTTAAAAAATCATAATCGGAGAACCATAAATGCTTTATGTAAGGTACATGCACCATAAAAAAGCTCCGGCCGAGTTATACAAATCACATTCAGAGGGTGACCCCATAAGACCTTTACTTCCGGTCGAAACCGGAAGTTGAAATTTTGTAAATAACAATTCATATCTCATTTACTTAAATTTGTTTATTGTTAATATAAGTACGTGATTTTAAAACCCTTACACGATTCTACAACTTTTTACATTGTGTAACCCCATTTGACCTTCACTTCCGGTCCAAACCGGAAGTATAAGTTTGCACATACAAAAATGTGTATTTTATTAATGAAACGTGGTACATGAATAATCATTACACCAATTTAAAGCTTTTGGGCAATTCTAGACATCTTGTACGAAGTGTGACGCCAGTTGACCTTTAGTTCCTGTCAAAACCGGAAGTTGAAGTTTTATATGTCAAACCTTCATGCTATGATCTTGCATAAAGATCAACAAAAGGTACATGCAAACAATATTGACCTTATTTTCAATTACGCAGTCACTTAATTCCGAACACCGTGAGTTGTACACAAACTCTCAATGTCTAGTTCTTCTCCATCTTCTTCCCCTCAACTCTTATCCAGAGCATAACTCAAGATTGAAACTGAATTAAACCTTGAAACTCATCAGACAATTGAACCTCAATATGAAGACGGCACAGTTTTCATGACATTATGATGACGTCACCAGGTGCTGAATTACAAGGTTTTTAAAGTTGAAAAGTGACCAATTGCTAATTGCTGTATTTTCGTGAATTTGAAAGCTATGAAGCTCATAATTGGGCATCTGATACATCAAGATTAGGGCAACATTTAAAAAGTTACCGCAAAAATCGCATGACCTTCACTTACGGTCTTAACGGAAGGTCAAAGTCTGCCTTTGTGTTTTTTCGTTAACAAATTCAAATTTTTGTCATAACTCAAAATTGAAATTGATTTGAACATTGATACTCATAAGGCAATTGAACATTATCATCAAGACGCCACAAATATGATGATGTCATGATGACGTCATCGGGTATTGAATTACATTAAATCAAAGTTTAATATTTGTAAAAAATCATAACTAATGAAACATATGTTGAATTTTTACAATTTACACATCATCGGATTGGTCGTTAAAAGGTCAACAATTGCTACACACAACATGACCCCGTTTGAGCTTGACTTCCGGTTCAAACCGGAAGTTGAAAGTTTGAACAATTCATATCTCAAAAACTACGTAATATTTTAACGTAAATTTTGCATCAGATTATAGATGAGTTATCCTGCCGAAACCTTTGCACAGAGATAATAACATTTAAATTTTTGCATTTGGTTCAAACTTGACGTCAAAGCGCACGTGTTTGTTGAACGACCTAGTACGACAACACACGGTAGTGTAGGCCTACACGTAAATGTAATGTATGTCAAACCTGTACCAGCCACGCATGTGTACGATGCACGTGTAGTTAAGGTCTCGCTACAATCTATGCATCATTTTGAAGGAAGGTAACAAGTGAAGAAACGATACACAACATGTTATGCCATTTGACCTTGACTTCCGGTTAAAACCGGAAGATGAATTTAATAATAAAAAAATAATAACTCTTCAACCACTCATTGTATTTTTATCCAGTAAACGTCATCAGAAAGAGCTCCTAAGACTTAACAAACGATACACAGTGTGACCTCATTTAACACTGACTTCCGGTTCAAACCGGAAGTTAAAAATTAAATTTCAAAAAATCATAACTTCTCAACC
This sequence comes from Pisaster brevispinus, assembly GCA_023634235.1. NCBI lineage: Eukaryota > Metazoa > Echinodermata > Asteroidea > Forcipulatida > Asteriidae > Pisaster > Pisaster brevispinus. Next base: position 18,204,645 of record JAMKCF010000011.1, read on the forward strand.
ACACTTTGTTTTTTGTTACAATCTTTACATCATTGGCAAAATATTTATCAACTTAAGAATTGACACACAGAATGTGACCCAATTTGACCTTGACTTCCGGTTCAAACCGGACGATCAAATGCAATACTTGAAACAACCATAACTCCCGAACCTAACATTGGATTTTTATCAACTACACGGCATTACAAAGGAACTTACCTAGGACTTACCTAGCGGCACACAGTTACACCTCATTTGACCTAACTTTTGGTTCAAACCGGAAGTTGAAGATTTATATTGGAACAAAACCTTACTCCTGGACCACAAATCAGGTTGATACAATAAAATATCATTAAATCATAATTTGATGACAACGATCACGAACACTTTGTTTTTGTAGTAAACAAAAACTGAATGTCTAGTGATTTTTATTTTCATTCTATTATATTTTATTTTGTTGTCCAAAAAATCGTTTTTCGTTCAGCAAAGTTTTAAGTAAGTTATAGCAAAATGTTCAAGTTTCCAAGCAATTTTTAGCGAAATCTCTGCGACTGTTTATCAATGTGACACCAAAATAAGGTACGTCAATAAACCTACCTCAGTGTCTTGCACATGTAGGACGAGTTCATAGTCCGGTAACACATCACGTCTGTTGTTAATATCAGATACAGCACGCTCGGCACCAAGGAGTGCTGGATACCCGTTGCTGCGACTCCATCCATCCTTGGGCGACAACGGCAGGAGTCCACCGATGTGCAGGGCCGATTTGTTTGTTGCGATGACAAGAACAGGCCTCTTGAAGCTTGTCAATATTACTACGGTCGCCAAGAAATTTAATATCATTGTACATTTCTTGATGCTTGTGTTCCATTCACGGCAGATGATTTTGCGAGTGCAGGGTTTTTTTTTCTTCGCAAGTCAGTCATTTATATCCCAATGAGTTAACATTGAGAGTCCAATACCAAGGAGAGCTGTACATGTAAACGTAACTATTGGTCTAAAGCGTGTTAATGGAACTGGGCAGAAAAAAACCTGCTGTTGGAGAAAGGAGTAGGGCCTACCACAGGATTAAAGATGCACTCAACGAATTAAGAACACTCTTAAACAAATTTAAGATATGACAATTTAATGCAGCCCGATTATCTGGTAAAAACTCTTTACTGAATGCGGTAAACAGAAAATCACACAAATATTGAACATGTCCTCTGGAAACCAAAACATTGCTCAGAGCTCCTGCCAGGCATCAACGGGACAGCCTGATACAATAAACGGATGGTTCCACTTTGTCAGAGAGTTGGAAGTGTGTTGGCTGTGTTGACCCTGGTGCTTAGACATGTAGCTGACCACGCGAACATCACAACCCTGGGAACTGACTCCCCTTAGATATTATGTGGAATGGTCCAGTCTAAAATATCAAGGACGTTCATCTCACTCTGGGCATAGCAACTGGAGAAAAGAAAACAATGAGATGCATAACTTGTGACTACTGAGGAGAAAACGGGCTCAGACAAAAAGGTTACAAAGTAATAATACCAAAGGCACATTTCGCTGACATTCCATGGGAAATTGGATTGATGTTCTTGATTTTAAAGTGTTCGTGCAATATGTGCACGAACACCTTGATTTTGTTCTGGTTTTTTTAGGTGCTCGTGCAACATGTGCACGAACACCTCTTGGTTTTTTTAGGTGTTCGTGCAACATGTGCACGAACAGCTCTTGTTTTTGTTCTGGGTTTTTTTAGGTGTTCGTGCAATTAGGCACGAATACCTCTTGTTTTTGTTCTTTTTTTTTTTTTTTTTTTTAGGTGTTCGTGCAATACGTGCACGAACAACTCTTGTTTATGTTCTGTTTTTAGGTGTAAGTGCAATACATGCACGAACACCTCTTGTTTTTGTTCTGTTTTTGTAGGTGTTCGTGCAGCACATGCACGAACACATCTCTTGTTTTCGTTCTGTTTTTTTTTTTTTAGGTGTTCGTGCAATATGTGCACGAACACCTCTTGATATTGTTCCGTTTGGTTGGCTTTTCTTCTCCTTCTTCCACGGAACTCTTCTCTGCAACATAACTCAAGATTGAAACTGAATTGAACCTTAATAAGAGGACGGCACAGTTGTCATGACGTCATAATGACATCATCAGGTGTCGAATCACAAGGTTTTTAAAATTGAAAATGACTATTTTGATAAAATAAAATATCATCGATCACGAACACCTTGTTTTTTGTACTAAACAAAAAATGAATGTCTAGTCTTCTTCGTCTTTTTAACAGAACTGCGAGAAATAATTTGGTATATGGTATAATTCATCATCAATGTCATCATCAATGACAAGACGTCAATATGACCAGTTTTCATCAAAGATTTCCGAACACTTAATGGGTCGCAAACCCTTGGATCTTATAGAGTGCCTTAAGAGAACAGTAAGTATTACTTCGATAACGTGACCACGGTATTCTGTGACACCCCCCCCCCAATAAAAGCTCAAGCAGAAGCTTCCCGGAACATGGCTTGACAACTTGACAAAGAGAAGTTTTACATGAAGGTATCCCTTGTATAGGGTGGATATTTTCAAATTGCTTCCGGCACTCAAAAAAGCACCGTTGAGTATTGACGTGTACGTCATCGTATTCAAGTCCGTTAGATCTTCACAATAAAATAAATAAAGGGTCTGACTAAAGATTGCGATTTTCAAAGAAATGTTCGGGTTAATCAACTCCTACGCTGTGATAATGACTTATCCTCTCTAAAAAGAATCTTTCTTATTTGCGGAAAGCCCTTCAAAAGACTTTCAGTTGAAATGTTTTACTTGCTTGCTTCGTGCATGCCTAATGGCCTGATGTGCTTTCAAATATGTGATTAGGAGAAATTTGTTTTATTCTGAATATTGTAAATTGACATCTCTGAGCAGAAAATTCGTTACAAAGGCCGAATAAAAGCATGATGGTAAACTCTAGATACAGGCATATTTTCACTGCCTAACATTTCTCTCCCCTAACCCCGGTATTATTTTGCTTTTTGTATATGAGCGTGTCCACCCGTTAAAACTGGTGACCCTAAAAAAAATGTGGCCTTGGTGTTTTGACAGCGCAAGAGGTTCTGGATTTGCTTTCGTGTACAAAACAGGGGAGGGGGTGTGATTCCAAACACTGGGGGAACACTGAAGTCCTCGACGGCATTTACAAACATGTGTGTGTATATGTGTGTGTGAACATGTCTACGCATTCAAACCGAGGACTTTAACAATAGGAGTCCGGGAAAATAACATATCAGGGACAGTCCTCGGTTTGTTTCGTGTTCAAAACCAATGGGAACGTTGCTAAAAAACTAAGTCCAAACCATGGGATGTCCTTAATGGTTTACACCATTTACAAACATGTGTGTGTATATGTGCCCTTACACATGCCAACTTACGGGGTATTTTTAACAATGGAACAATGGACCCCACAAGGTAATTTCAATAGGAACAATTGGGCCCCACAAGGGAATTCTTTAGAAAAGGGAATAATAGAACAACAATAGCAGTACCCCACAAACCGGATCCGTAAGGTTGGGTGGGCTCATGCTCGGTACCTTATAGAGACCAAGGACAAAACAAAAAAGGGAAAACAAAATTTTCCACATGGAAATTCTTAAGACCGGGTTGCTCCACAAGGAAATTTGTGTACAAAGTCTAGGGGAAACTGTTAAGTGCATGGACAAAGGAAAGAACAAAAGAATGCTCCAAAAGGATGCATTTTGGGGAATGTGTTTCTGTGTGTGTGATGGGGTGGGGTATGACGGGGTGGGGGTCACTTTGGGCTAGTCAGTACCCTCAAAACACGAGCGTCATCCACAACTGGTACTAGTCCCTAGCCAAATTCATCTCGAGTTGCATGGCCAGCAGAATCAATCTAACTTTTATGAGGAATCGGCTAGTGCGTATCAAATTCTCGTTATTCTTGTAAGTAAGACACTGTGTTACTACAACTTTCAAATCGTGACGTCACCAATGCCGTGACAAGATTCGTCCCCACACCTCAGGTAATAAGGGAGCTCCTAAAGGGACAGGTGAAAAAATGAAAAGGTAAACAAAATGCTAGATTTATTTCGTTCCAACGAAGCATTATTTCATTCCCTCGAGTTATTGTTTCGTTGCCTCGAAATACTATTTTGTCCCCTCGAAATATTATTTCGTTCTCTCGAAATGTTATTTCGTTCCCTCAAAAAGATTTTGTTTCCTCGAAATGCTATTTTGTTCCCTCCAAATCATTGCATTACCTCGAAATATAATTTCATTCCCACGAATTAACTTATTTCGTCTCCTCGAGTTTCAATTTCGAGGCAACGATATAACATTTTTGAGGGGGACGAAATAGTTTAGCTGGTACGGAGTCCTTGATATGCCTTAAGTGAATTTAAGGGATATTAACACTCAATAACACCATCGCTCACTTGAGTAACATTTTTTAATTAAAAAGTAATTAGTCCGCCATTTTTTTTCAAAAAATCAAAAAAATTCAAAGTTCCACAACTGCACCTAGCCAAATAGCATGCCAAATGTCTTATCACTATCCGGGGTTTGTTTTTCACTAACAAAATACAACAATGACCCGTTCTCCAGGAATTCCCATAGGAATTGTACAGCAATTACTAAGCCCTGCTAAGTTGTGTGAACAAAAGGTGTTATTCAAAGAAATGGTTGATTGAGCAGAAAGAGACATGTGGGCTCATCTCAAAACACAATTTTGCTTAAGATGATTTTATTTAGTCAAAAGGGTCTATATCTAATGATTTGGGTGATTTAAAAGTGATTTGGTTCTTCACAGAAATGTATTACACACTAAAATCAAACTGTTACTCAACAAGTAAGGCATGGCGAAATGGTGTGACTTTTTTTATGGTGTCACGAAGAGTTAAAGCCATTATTTTAGTGTATCCTTTCCGAATTCTTTTACAACAATCAGGTGAATTGTGTTTCACTGACTTTCCAAATCGAGCGAAGCCAGTAATACAACGTCTTGAAATAAATTATTGAAAAGCTAGAAATAAACTATTGCGAAATCAGTTTGTGGTCTCAAAATCATTTCGATCGAAATAATTTCGAAATACTTTATTACGATAGATCAAAATAAATTATTGCAAAAGCTCAAAACAATTCCTGCAAAATTTAATTGTGCCGTCGAAATCATTTGGCTCGAAATAATTTTGAACGCCCAAAATAAGTTATTCGTTCGAGAGAACAAAAACAACATTTCGTCAGCAATCAAAGAACTCAAATTATTTCGTTAGTTATTATTGTTTCCATTGCACGTCCCTTTAGGGGCTTCTTATAGCCTTTCGCTTTTTACTATTTTATGGTTTGCTAGTTGAAGCAATGTTTGCTCATAAAAAGAAATACCATCTCTGACCCAAAAACCAGAAGGGTGATCACCCATATACTTCCATTATGGGATTGGCACGTCCCGGTCCGTCCTTGTCCTTTCCCACCAGGAATATTCACCCTTACAATGTACCTAATTTGAGGAGAGACATGGCAGACCCCAATCCATTACAGGTGCCAGCAGTAAAAGTCATGTCCCTTTTGGCACAGGTAGGGTTCGAACTGGGTGTAACAGCTCTGGACCGCACGCAATTGAACAATCCAGTGTACCGAAGTGCCCGTTGGTGTTTGCAGGTGGTTTTAAACACTACTTAAATTAATGCACTGCAACGACAACGACGGACTAAAAGAAAACATTTAGTAGTAGTGGGATTCGAACTGGGTGCACCAGCTCTGGACCCCCACGCAATGGAATAGTCCAGTGCACCAAAGTGCCCGTTGGTGTTTTTAGGTGATTTTAAATACTACTTGTATAATGTACTATGATAACGGGAACGACTTTTATATAGAGAAAAAAAAATTAGTTGGAGGTAGTAGAATTCTAACCAAGTTCAGCACCGTTGAAAACCTACGAATTGCTGAGAGATAATGCAATGTGGCACGGCGGAATGTTCCCGTCTTTATCCATGACTGAGGTGAACTCCTCGAATGTTTTTTAGTACAGCGCCCTCAACTGAAATCTTTCAGTTAAAAAAAGTATTACAACCGTTTCCTTTGAGGGAAAACAAAGACCCCAAAAGTATACCATTTAACGCAAAACATTGAGTGGACAAATAGGTAACGGCCATATTTTGATATTTTGAAGAAATAAAAAAAAGAAGACCCCCACCCCTACTTGACTGCCATGTCTCGACACGCCCATATCTATGCAGTCCAACAAAAACACATTACTAGCACACATGATATCACATACACAGTTTATTGTCAATTTACAGGCCGAGTTACATTATATATTAGTCACAGTTACTTCCAGAGTTTTATACAAGTATGCAGTGTTATCACAGTTAAGTAGTCGATTCTGTCGTAGAACTAAACAAAAACTTGCAAAAACATTTCACTTATTACATCTGCACGACATTATTACATACACTGTTCATCTTAAATAGTAGTTCTCAACAAGAGCATGTCTACACTCATCTCTTATTATGGCTTCATTTTATTTTACAGTAGGAAACGTATTAACAAAAATAGATAAATACAGGTATTCTTAATAGTTAATGCTAGCTCACAATATATTGAGAAAAGCATACACTGTACATACCTACATACAGCTACTGCTTAGAAAGACTGCAGATTACTGCCGCTTAAGTCCTCGCTTAAGCTCACAACCATCTCAACAATTGCTCTTGACTGCCATCGACTCGACATAGGAACAGTTGCACAACATTGAGTACGCTGTTTAAATAATCAATTCTGTCGTTGCACTTAATAACAATTTGGAAAACATTTCACTTAACAAATCTGTACGAGTGCACTGTGGGTGTTAAAAGTGACACCATGGGTGTTGTCACATATAAATACAAATAAAAGAATCAACGTCATTTACACCACAGGGTGTTAAATAACACTTAGTTCTGCAAACAGTTACATTGGTGTTATATTAACACCCTATGGTGTTAATGTTGATTGTCTGTTCGGTATATGTATGTGACAACATCCATAGTGTCAATCTTAACACCCCCTGTGTTTGCAGACTGGCTTTGAAGTGGTGTTGATCAAAGCACAGGTAGTGAGTGTAAGAATGAATGTTGGCAGTAATCCGCACCCTTTCTTAGTGCTTTCTACGGTTGAAGACTCACATGTACAGCAGAAGTAGAATATATTAAAAGTTACTCATAAGTTTGATTAAATATCCCTGTTAACATTGTCACTTATTAAATATTAAAACCACATAGGTGCCAAATGGTGGTACGTCATGTGCATTTTTTAAACAGTATTTTTTAGTGGACAAAAAAGAAGATAACTTCAATATGAAAATAAGAAGAAACAGTGATTTTGATACACATTTTAAGACCTTTCTATAATAATACTGCAATTGAACAACAGTGATTAACACTTTTACAAAAATAAAAAACAAACGGCAAAAATAGAAAGGGTGACTAAACCAGGCTTCTTTTCAAAGAACAAACTTTTTAAGTCTAACGGAAAACAAATTAGGAATATCAATAAATTAGAATCGAAATGGAATTTAATGGAAGTTCTGAGCAAGGAAATGTCACCAGCCAGTATGCAACAAACTTCCGGCTAACCCAATCAAGGTTGTGAAAATTATGGCCATTAAGACGTCTTTAGATTAATATTTAAAAGAACATTTTCTGGTTAACATGTTTTTGACTCCAGACGTAGCAGCAAATATTGTAAGTTATTACTTACGATTTGTACTTCATCAACTTTGTTTACAGATTTGTGCTTTTCTTCTTCTTCTAAATGTACAAACATTTTCGTAGGACGATTCTACGGGAACAAGACCTAATCATTTTGATATGAACACCATACACAATGAATTTGTACACTTTCTTGAACAGGCTTTACACCACTGGAAATTCCCTGCATCCAAGTTAAGGTTTTTCTGACCGGCATTTACTTCCTTTTTAAGACAGCTTTATACAAGGCTTAATTTTGCATTGCATGTAGATTCCTAAATAAAACAAAAAGGAGTCTATACATAGAGTTATATATTAATAGAAGCAGATTGAGCACTAGGTCGCGAAGGTAACTCGGCTGACCCGCCATGGGCACAAACCCCAATGGGTACCTTGCATACCTTGAATACCTTGAATGTCTACTTGTAAAATGTTTGTTGTGTAAATTAATGGATGACCAGTGTAATATGAGCGGTCAGCACCATTTTCTCAAAAGGCAGAATTGCTTCTTGTCGGGCCGTGTCGCATGATTTTGTACGCACTCCAGTCCTTATACATAACACCATACATACATAATACCAAGTTCCCTTTGAGTCTGGTTACCAAAGGCTGTTCGTAGTACCAAGACAAAAACAGACGCTTACCAGCTTTACCATGGTAGTCTACAGTAATTATCTATGACAGACTATAAGATGAAAGCGGGCGCCCCACTCATATGTCATGTACAACTGTTCCCGTCAAATGAGAACGCTAAAATAAATGAAAAGCCTGCAATCATCTAAAAAGACTCCAATTGAATGAAATACACGTGAAATGCACATCTCTGTTGATTTTTTTTTTCATCAGACGCTTGTTGTCTTTGAGGTTTGTAAAGTTCACATAAAAGTTGTTTTGTGATGTCAGTGTGATGAACTATCACGCTATTAAAAATAAATCTAAGCTGATGACAAGCAAATGTGTTCTCAGTTAAGTTATCTTGCTTTTTGAGGATAATTCTTTGACAAAAATGAAATGGAAGTAACCAATGGTACATTTTACAGCCTGTTTGATATATTTCGAAAGAGTAAGCACCAACAACACGATCGGGTGTGTTGTTTTTTCAATCTAAAAATTGCATTTCTTGCTCACTTACACTTTAGTTTTATCAGTTAAACTTCAAAATAAAATTAACATATTTTTCTTACAACTTACAAAAACACATTTATTGTACCGACCATAACTTTCCTGCCAATTTTTACTCTGATCAATTCAAAGAAGAACATTTTTTGCTAACTCAACAGTTGATAGAAATCCAACCCCACTAGCTAGTAGTGACTTTACTCAGTTACACAATCACAGCAAAATAAACAGTTTCTTTAAATATACAATGAGTTTATCGTGTTTTATATTTCGATTATATGATTGCCATTGACAAAATACAGAAACAAATAAATATGGAAAATTTCCAGTTAACAGATCATCAAGGGTAATTATGTATCATGATGTAACAGGGACCAATTTCCAAGAGCTGCTCAAGCAGAAAATATTAGTTAACAATTTCCTGATAAGCAGAAATAGGCGGGGAACCAGCCACTGATTGTGCATGTGACAAGGTAATTTGGCTGCCGAGCTTATTCTGGTAAGATTTATGTTGTGCTCAGCTACTTTTTGTGCTTAAGCAATTTAATGAAATTGAACCCCGGTGTCAAAAATTGAGATTATAGCTGGCATTTCCTCACACCTAAAATCATGAAACTTTTCAGCCTGTTAGACAATGGTTTACCATTGATATCAAATAATGAGGATATGAAAGCCACTCAAATAAATTGAAATTTAAGACGGCCAATCATTCGAAAATGATCAGGTGTTAAACTTTGTTGTAAGGCCTTTTTTTGCTATCACAAACGACTTAACTCAAAATAATGCAGGCATAACATTTGAACCTTGGGAAAAGGACATTTTGTTTTGCGTACAAAGGCTGATCCTACATATATGGTAAAGGCATTGAAAAGTATTTTACCTACTTAATTACGGGTCAATTCTGTATAAAAAAAAGTATTTTTTGTTTCTGCATTGCTTCGCTTATTTATTGTAATGCGCAGACGGTATATTCATGTAGGTATTGCGCAATATAAATTCCCATTATTACTATCATTATTATCATTATATTACAAGATATTTAAAAGCAAGACATCAGATTAAATGTTGATGTCATGCCTATGGGACCAGATAAATTAAGAACCAATTAAGCTGATGTATTTTTCTATCAATGTATAATTAGTGCTCTTGAGTTCTGTGGAGACCAAAATCATCAAGTGATTCCCCTTGCACTCCCTCCCCCCTAGATTTGTCCACAATGGGAAAACTGTTAAATGACAATAGAACCAGTGAATTTCATTATCTGTAAGCTGTAGGTCACAAGTCCTTTTCGAAATCAGGACTTCGGCTCCGTCTTTGATTCCACCCGCCTGTTTGTAGCCCTGTATCAAAAGTGGATGTTTTCTACACAAGAACCAAAGCTGAAGACTAAGCTAGAACCAAAGCTGACGACTAAGCTAGAACCAAAGCCGGAGACTAAGCCAGGACCGAAGCCTGAGACTAAGCCAGAACCAAAGGCAAAGACTAAGCCAGAACCAAGGCCTGAGACTAAGCCAGAACCAAAGCCAGAGACTATTACAGAACCAAGGCCTGAGACTAAGCCAGAACCAAAGCCAGAGACTATGCCAGAACCAAGGCCTGAGACTAAGCCAGAACCAAAAGCTGAAACTAAGCCAGAACCAAGGCCTGAGACTAAGCCAGAACCAAAGCCAGAGACTATGCCAGAACCAAGGCCTGAGACTAAGCCAGAACCAAAGGCTGAAACTAAGACAGAACCAAGGCCTGAGACTAAGCCAGAACCAAAGCTGTAGCCATGGTTTTCTAATAGGTTGCATGTCTTACAGTACTGGTACATGTACCAACAAACAGTACATCATTAATGACACAATAGTATAAAAACTAAAACATCAGTGCACCTTTCATTGTTTGAATTTCTAAAACCGCTACATTTTTCTTTCAATTATTTTGTAGGCCCACAAATTCAGGCACGTTCTAGGCGCAGAAGAACGTTCCTGCGGGCACACCCCCATGTTCCATTGGACCGCCAACAAAACCCACATAACCACATCATTGTGCAGATACTACAGGACCAATCCTACACAAATGAACACATGCATTAGTATTTTGAATGTTCCAATGGAACAGTCCCTGAGCAGGCGCTGGATTACTCATCCAATCCAACTAGAACGCTCCAACTTTTTTGAGATGTTCCCTAAAATGGATATATTACTTCAGCCTATTTGTCCAAAATACTACATGAAGGGTGACAGTTAAGTTTGTAACACATATCTTTCAATTCAAAACATTTCGTAAAAGAAATTAATAATTCACTAGTTATACGACACGCAGCAGTTATGCCAGTCCACGTTTAGGAGTTTCAAACTTTATCAATTTCAAATCTTTGAAAAAAAATAGTTCCTTAAATAAATAAATAATTCATAAAGTTCTGTAAAAAATAAATATAACTGGGAATATTTCTTAAAGGATATGAAATTTTTTTTGCATAGAAAAAAAATTATGAGGTACAAACTTTCCATGATTTTTGTCTCCGCTTCCCAATAAATATTTTCGAAATACACTAAAGACAATGTAACCAGAGACCTTATACGCTAATACTGGGTCCCAAAGATGTTTACAAGTAGGGTCATAGATTGGTTTTTGTCAGCTTAACGCTGATTTACAGGAAAAAATTATAAAGAAAGATACAATCCAAAACCACATGTAAAAGTTTAAGCTGAGTAAACAGCAAAAAAAAAGTCACAGTATTTTCACCAAAAAAAACCGTCAAATCAGTTCAAGTTTAGCAAGTTGACAGCAGGTACATTACCAACTGCATCTCTGGCTCCCGAATGGAAACCACCCCTCAGAAATCTGAGAAATGATTCATGCGTAAATCATTTCGCAGATTCAATATTTTGGGGTGAAACATTATCCGAACCATATTACTTCAGAGGGAACCCTTTCTGAAAATAGTTTATACTATCGACAGCTGCAGTGCTTCTCACCAAATGATTGTTCATGGTCATTAATTTTAGGGAGTATTATCTATGACCCTACCCTTTAAGCCATTTCTGAATAGTGGCTCTGGCTGTTCTTCAATATCATAACAGCAGACAACAGCCGTAGCCAAGATATCTTCTGCCTAAGACCCTCTTACTAACATTCCAAAAATACTTTAATAAATACAAATAAAAGACAACATTGACAGAAATACTGTAAAGACAACATTGTAGACTTGTACGAAAGGTGGCACTGGATTTAAAGATCAGAAAAAGTATTTACTCAAAAGCGATTCCAGTATTTCATGACCACATTTTTTATAAAAAACTAAATTTGCTGAATTGGAACCTCTCTTAATTCTTTCAGACATTTTGGGATACTTCCGAACAAGAGATGAACGGCTGGAATTTCCTAAAGTGATAAGATTGATCTTAGATGCGCCTCCTATTGAATTACTCCAAACCAACAATCGTATAGCGCTGCAGGCACAAGATGTGCAACTAACGCTGAAATGTAAGCTACTCTTTTGATGCAACATTAGATCAGAGCAGACAACGATCATTGCAATCAAGATTATACAAAAATTCGCTTGCCGAATTGGCACCCATGCCTTACTTCACGCTTTAAGAATAGATTGAGCTCTTCTAATTGCCCATCTTGCGCCATGCGGCGCTATACAATCTTTGCTCCTAACTGCTACAAAAACAAAACATGACGCCAGACTAGAAATCACTAAAGGTGATATTACTGATTTCTCTTAAAATCAATCTGATCTCTCTGTGGAATCTAGCCCAGTTCTGGCTCAGACTCTACAAATCCATGTGAAGCCTGTGTATCGCCAACACTGAGCTTCACAATCACTGCTTGAGAAGCAGCTGTGTCAAGCTTCGCGAAGACCCTCAAAGGATACAAGTCTAGCGTATATTCTAACATCTGGCAACCTTTGGGAGCCTTGTATACATATGAAGGGACAGAATCACATGCTTGAACGGGTCCCAATGTTTGAATTCGTGATAAACTCACCAAGTCTGTTACTAAAAGGGACTCCTGGGGTTCAGTGTGTCTAGAAAGAGGAAGTGGGAGCTCATCACTTTTCACTCACTGTCACTAGAGCTATCACTGTACCCTGTGAAGTCAACAGGTCCGAGTTGATTTGTAGTGAGGCCGTACTCAATGATAGCGAAGTAGCAGAATTTGTACTGCTCAGGGGTCTGTATGCTGAATGCTCTCTGTGCTCTCATGCGACGTACGGTGTTACAGATGTCTACTGTATGGATGTCTACAAGACGAGACAGGCTGATGTCAAGAGTACAAAAAGTTCCTGATGGCAGAGAAAACGGGAAAATGATTGAAATAAAATCCATTCCAGTGTTGTTTTACAAGCAGTCTGTGGCCAGTTATTGCCAGAAGACGTGTATACACTCCAAACTTTCATGGCCACCAAAACAGAAGACTGATAAACCCGTTTTTAAAATGTTCAGATATGCCCTCAGTAGACATGTATACAAGTTGGAACATGCCAAGACATTTCATTTTGTAGCGTGCAAAGTGCATGTACTCACAGAGTTATGCTCTGTTAAACCCCTTGTACAAAGAGGGCCAAAAGGTACTGGAATTCATTCGCAAAATCACCTTTTTACCAGGGATTATTGTGTAATCCAAAATCCTGGACCTTCCTTCTATTGTTGTCAAATGAGGATTGAGAGATAAACAGGCTGCCACAATTTTTTACCAATGTATTCGGCTGGAAGCTAAGTTCGAGATTCCAGCATGACAAGGCAGATTATCGGCTGTGGCTCAGGCTTAGGGCCAAGGGTTCGGACGATTCACTGTTAACACATATTACATTTTCCCAGAAGAGAAAAACAAATCCCGGTGCGATTTATGGGAAGGTTTGATGCCTTATCATGTGCTTGGTTTAGTCAGGTTTTCATTGTAACAAAGATTTTTTCAAAAATTTCAAAAAAATTATCCTGTGGGTGAGCACGGAAACATTACAGAAATCCTGACGCTTAGTGGTTATAGCAAAAACATGTAAGCCTTCAAGGCCAACACTATCTTTGTCAGATATATAATAGAATCTAAAGACAGAAAAAAACAGGCGGTCTTTCAAGAAAAGATATCAAAAAACTCTGTTCAAGTTGCTGGAAAAAAAAAGAATTTTGAGCATGGTTTCATACTCTTTTGCGCTAAGTGATTGTATAGTTCACCTTAAAGGGTTGATACGTTATCAATTAACATTAAGATTTCCCTGAATGTGTTTAGTTAGGATTTTAAAAAACTTTGACTGCAGACTATCATCATGGGAGCATTTAACCAATAAACATCAAATTTCCACACAATGAAATAATGGCTTCAACTCAGCAAAAACATTCCATCTTTGTATGCTATTCAACATCGATTTCATAGCCAGACATACAAATGTATGACTTTGGTGAAAAAAAAATCATAACAAAATAAATAAATAAATGAACAAAATAATAAACAAACACCCAAAAAGAAAAACTGCAAAGGAGACAAAACTTAAGACAGTGTTTTTCAGTTTTTTATGTCTTAAAAAAAGAAAAAAGAAGAAATCAGTTGACAGGCTAAACAGTTTTATGCCTACACAATGTTGTCCACATCAACGCTTACATTTGCCAGCTACACACAACTCACACTAGTCATAGAGCCGCTTAAGCAGAAAATATTGCTTAACAATTTCCTGCTTAGCTGAAATAAGCAAGAAATTTTTTTTGTACTTCAGCATTTAAGCAGCTCTATGAAACTGGGCCCAGAAACAGAACAACGTACCTGTTCGTCCTATTCCAGCACTGCAGTGTACCAGTATAGGTGGTCCCAATGGATGGCTAGTCCAAACAGATCCTAGCTCTTCAACAGACTTGGCTTGGTAGCTACGTACTTCATCTCTAAATTCCAGCATGGCTTGAGCTGAGCGAGGCGTTCCAAAGTCAGGCCAGCTGGTGAACTGAAAATGGGCAACTTGACGGACTTCATCGGTCTGGAAAACAATTTTAAAACAGTCACTAAAAGAAAATCTACAATGGTGTACATTCACTTGTGATCATAATTTCTACTTCAAACAAATAGTTGAACCTCATTGGGTGTTAAATCAGTGAAACTACGAAACAACAGAGAACATTATTTCCATTTTGAGCTGTGCTCATCTTTGAACAAAATTGACAACATGTGTGTATACTAGCCTCCAGGCTATTTGTTTTAGTGTATCAAGATTTACACAAATAATTTTGGGTTGAACAAAGACAAATTTAACGCGCCGGCGCTCTACTACTGAGTTATGTTGGCAGTTTCTCTATGTTGTCAATATATCTTAAACTACAGGACTGGAAAGTTTTATGTACAAGTACTGCACCTAGCAAATTTATGAACCCTCACTTTGAAATTCAAAGTAAAGGTCAATTTGAATACCTACAAGTGTATTTTTCACAATGAAGATACTGATGGTATAGTCTCGCCGTCTCTCCATCTCTATATTTTTGACGGAGATGAAACTGTAGCTGTCTTCGGAGCCGACCTCTCCTGGCCAGTACTGGCCGCACTTCAAGCGTCCTCTCTCCACCGTACGAGTTGTCATGACAATGACCAAGACTTTCTGCTCCCAGATCATGCGCCAGAATGAACCAAATGTTCTCGGAAGAGGTCCTAGGGGAACAAAAATCAAGATGGACAACCAAGTAAATTTAACGAACATTTAACTTCACTATAGCAAATTCAGAAAAGTAACCAAATGACAGTCCAAGGCTAATATTTCTTGAGCACCGTACCTGAAGCCAATGCATTAGCTGTAGTAAATGAACTGTTTGCTTAAACAGTGTTAAATGAGAAAGCTTACCAGCCAAAATGTTGTGTAGTTGTATGATGGTTATGATGGGTTCCCTGCAAATGGTTATTAACCACTTCACGTTGTATGACATGTACATGTATAACCGCCAAATTTTTCTAAACTTCTGGCGGCCATAAATAGAGTTTGTGGCGGACAGGTTTTTCAGCCCAAACCAACTTCAGAGCGCCCTCAATTTTTTGCAGTCAGTTGGACGGCTGATGTGTCAACCTGGACATTGTGTTCCCTCTTACAAAGAGAGACAAAAGGTACTGGAATTTTACTCAGAATCTCCCTTTCTGATTCCAAACATTTGACCTTTTATTTATCTACAAATGTGAGTTATAAGAATGGACAGGCTGCCCCCATTTTTTATCATTGTATTCGGCTCAATGGGAGGTAAGTCCGAGCATTGGAAGAGAACAACAAATTACGGTTTCCAATTGTAAGAACCGTTGTGTTTCCTTTGTCAATTGAGGGTTTCATTGTGACAACGATTTTTTCAAAGGAAAATTATTACTCCAGAAGCTCCAAAAAATATTACCACGCAGAGGCACAGACAATTTTTTGGAAAACTGAGACCTGAAATGGTTAAGCAACTATATTTCTTATAAGCAATATTCCAGGCTTTGTTTTTCATCTTTGAGAGGGCAAGGTCATTCTCATTTTTCCATTGGAAAAGTTTATTGGAAACTTTTGAAGGGGTACCAAGGCAAAGACCTGGGCAACAACAGAGGCCATGGCGTCTGTGTATTTCAAGGGCTGTACTCTTGGGACTTACAGGTACAAGAACACTCATGAAACAATGCCTAAATACCTACAACATCTTTTCAGTACGCACCTTGGGCTGCAATGAATGCATTCTTCTGCTTGTAACCATCCATAAAGTTAGCATTGATGTAGTCAGAATAATGGTCACCGTTTATTGTGTGCAACTTCACTCTTGAATGGTCATAGCAGAGGACGTCAGCGTATCTGTTCTTTGGCAAGTTATACTTGTGCCTAAGGGTGAAAGATCAGAGGTCATGATAGATACAGCAATAATAATAATAATAATAATAATAATAATACAGTGTACATTTGTAGGTACTTATATGGCACACAAGTCCTAGGATCTAGCTCAAGGCACTTTGAAGATGGAACATGAGTTAGAATCGATACAGTTCAGTTTTGAGTAATTTCTTAAGTAGCAGCTGAGGTAGAAGAGCGGATGTTGTTTTGAAGATTTTTCCAAAGGCGGGGGCCGATATAACCGAAGGCACCTCCGCCAACAGATTCAGAGCAGGTAGAGTATTCAAGGTGAGTGGATCACGAATTGATCTTTGTCTACTGTCACGGTGATAAAATGATACGAGCCTAGAAAGGTAGGATGGAGCCCGGGGGGTAAGGGGAAATTTAGGTGCTTCTTACGCCGTGTCAGAACCAAGCGTATTAAGCTACGGCTATGGATGTTGACAGCAGCAACAGCGTTCAAGAATAGGCCTCTTCAGCTGCCCCGCATGCCCTAGAAACTGCAGGGTACGAATTTGGGAGAAAAAATCCACAAGACCGCAGGGCTTGTACATTTTTGTACAAGACCAGAATTAAAAAGAGGAAAAAACTTCCTACAGGCAACAGGTCCTGGCAACATGTCTTGAACTTTTAATTATTTGAACAATGGAATACTAAGACATGTGAAAGAAGATTGATCTCATCTTTCTTCTTTCGTATTGAGTATTTTTCATTAGAATTGAAAGCTATTTTTCCAGACTCAAAGTCAACATTTGAACAATTTTTTGAAGTAGGTACACAATGTATGTATTGTTCTTCAATTGAAAAACACAAGACCGTCGGACTTGTCTGATCATAAGTTTACTGGCCCAACACTTAAACCACTAGCCTGGGGCCTGCGGTCCAGAGTAAAGTTCCAACCTTGAACTGTCAAAGCCATCGATTCAGATACAGCACAGCGTTCATTCTCTTGATTTAAGATTTGCATTAATTAATATCCCAGTCCTGGTTGTTTGATTTCTTTTTGAAGGTAAACCAAGCTGTGCACACTGAAACGTGGCCATGGATGTTCCGTACTGACTAGGTTCATTTTGATTCAGGGCTCAACGTTAGACAACTACCTTTAGATTTGAATAATTGGAAACTTTCCTCAACTTGTAACTGTAGTCTGTTCCCATGCCTTTGTATCATACTCAGGGGCTTAACTAGACATTTTTAGTTGACATGTTTGAAGGAAGCAGGGGGAATGAATAATTGTGGGCGCCTGTAATGCATCAAACGATTCATTTGTGCATTTTGTTTAATCTCATTTGGAGAGACGGGGGTTGGTTTGCAAGGGTTCTGTGCAGGGAGGTGTGCCCCCCCCCCCACCCTTCCCTCTGCTGGTTAGGCCAATGATCACACTGGACACAGCCATTCTTATATCAAGCTAATTACTTTAGGTCTTCTTTGTAAACTCTCAATTTTCAAAGCATTGGAT
Source organism: Pisaster brevispinus (assembly GCA_023634235.1). Lineage (NCBI taxonomy): Eukaryota > Metazoa > Echinodermata > Asteroidea > Forcipulatida > Asteriidae > Pisaster > Pisaster brevispinus. Next base: position 18,222,733 of record JAMKCF010000011.1, read on the forward strand.
TAAGGCTTGAAAGCTAGTCCAAGATCAAAACATGTCAACAAATTCAACAAATATGCAGAAGAGGATTTCCATGGTTTGGCTTTTGTGAATGTCTTGCAGAAAATGATCATCCCTTGAACCAGGAATTATGGGAATGGTAAAACTTACTTTGAAACATTGAAATTGCCTGCAGGTGGTTCAGCTCTTATCATTGCATATTCCTGGTACAATCCTTTCTTTCTAGTCTGTATTACGTACTCAACCAGACCTTCTAAGTCCATACCAGTACATGTAGGCTGGTGTACGGACACACCATTCTCCCCTCCTTTACTCCTCTCTGATACTGACGGGGTTGTGACGCAGACTTGCTCCTGTGGTCGGGGTGGCTTTGGTGGGGGTTCCGAGGGCATATCGTTCAAATCATCGTAACTGTGATTTGTTTGGGATGCATTAATATGGTTTGAGACGCTCTCCCGTACTGGCTCCGTTTCGTGCTTTTCCCGGGCTTCTAGTTGCCCCTTCTCCTCCTCATCGTCATCGCTGGCAACGCAACCTTTGACTACCTGGGGATGAGGGTAATGATCAGTCCTGACAAACATTTCTCGCTGTGTGTCGATCCTGACACCATCGCTCTCTGTTGCATTGCTACCAAGTTCATCAAACTTATTCACGTGATCGGTGATGTCTTGCACCACATTGCGGGTCTCCGTTGGGCTTGGGGGTACTGAGTTGCCTGCACTGCCCGTTTGACTCGGGATATTCACTCCGATCCCAGCATCAGACCCTGTACTTGACGTCCTCTCTCGCGGCCTCCCCTGCAGCTGGGCATGGGTTTGATGATTTAAATAAGGTTTGGAGGGGAACGAGATTGCACCAAAGAGTTCTACGGCCTGCCGATTGGCCTCGAGGGCATCTAGACTATCGGCAAACTCATCACTGAGGTCCTGTGAGTTGCGATTGTTTTCACCTGAATGGTTGATGCAGGAGTTGAGCCAGTCTAGATGGTTGACTTCTGAGATTCCGCCCAACTCACGAGGCAATGCTGTAGCTGGAATGAAGCGACATAGTCTGTCCGCACTTACTAATGTTACCTATGGAAATAAAACAGAAAAAGGGTTCCACAATCATCAAAGACATGTAGACATGGAGTGTGCAAATCTTGCGCGTCTACAAAAATGTTGGGACACCTTGGACTCCCGAGTTTGCAGTGGCCAAATGTTGAGTACATATGCGACTTACACAGTTTAGAAGTTCAACAATCAACGGGACACAATAGATCTACATTCATCTCATTTTAAACTGTCATATTACACATGTGGGATTTTCTAAAACTCATCGATAAAGATTTAGGTGCCAGTGAAATTTCAGCAATTTACAAAAGTCTCAAATAAAGGTGGTACCTCTGTGCTTACATACAAAATAGAGAATCGAGAAAACTATCTTCAGCTTCATTTACTTAGGAAGTTATCATTAGTTGCTTTGAAATAAAGGTGGAGAAAATTGCATCAAATCGCAAACCAAGAGACTGCTAAACCACTCCACTGACAATACATGTATGCCAGTGAATTTGACCACACTTCTATCCCATAAAAAAAGAAAGATTCCCTCCGTTGAACTAATAGACTAATATTTTTGCAAAAAAGTTTTCCGGTTTATGCAGAAACCAATAACTGCATGTCTTTCTCTGAATCTGCCCCAGAAAACTTTATTTAAAAGCGATTCCACTAAATTAGTTTAGATTTAGAGACTTGTTGGAAAGAGCAGCAATGAAAATCCAGAAGGTTTTATCCAACCACCTGTATGGTTGTCAAGACAATGACCACCCCCCCCCCCACGATAAGGAACACAACAACCCCCAAAATGATTTGCCACTCCCCCTACCCCAACCCCGTGGAAGGTACATCATGTACATGTACACAGTCTCATAGCCACCCATAGTCCTTTAACATCAACAGCCTCAACCTTTGAACTCTTGATAAGAATGGTGTGTCTGACCCCCAACCTCTTACATTGTAAAAGTAAGTCAAGGCATAGATTTGGCAGAGTTTGTGGTCGCCAGACCCAGTTAAATGCTGACGGAGGTTGTCTGAAAAGAGATTCCTGTAAAATGAACTGCTGAACTGATCTTAGATCAGAAACTTGTTTGATCACCCCCCCCCTTTCCCCTTCCCTTCCCAACCCAAACAATCAAACAGACTACTTTCAACCTGGTAACCATCAACATGCCATACAAAGCACAGCTACATGTACAGGGTACCAGTTCCAAAGTTCAACCACTCTCCCAGAGGGTATACAAAGTTGAAGAGAATTTCCTGCAAACTGCAGTGACTACGTGTCACAAGGTTTGTGCTAGAAAGCATCCTGTACAGGCTACTTCCTTTGGAACTAGGTGCCGTCATGTTCGGTAGTCATAACTGCTTGCCGGTAGAGCTGTCTGCCAACAAACTTTTATCTTGTGATTTGGAGTTAACAAGTCATGTAGTACACATTAGGCCGAATAAAAAAAAACATACCAGTTGATTGTCCTGGGTTTTTTTCAAAAAGAGAAGGATGAGGGCCTTGTTTTATTTTTTTTCAAGGAGGAATGAACCAGATAAAACATTTGCTGGCTTTGTCATGTTTGTAGAACTTAGAAGTAAAAGTTTTGATCAATCTAATCAATCCTCCAAAGAATGGTGCCAAGAATACATTAACAATTTTGTGCGTTTTGTTAAGGATGTTTTTGAGGAGCTAGGAAAAAATCATTAAAATACCATGCCTGTCTATTAGTTTTAGAAAAAAAATTTTTACTACAGTAGTTTTGCAAGTTAAAGGCAATCAGCAATTTTACTACAAAATGTATCGTACTTGTATGCTGTTTGTGGACTTTAAAATCGAGCAGCTTTTTTAATTACTTCATACAGCTATTTCAAGCTTGGCTACCAAGCAATAATTTTGCATCTGCTTATTTGGAGGTATACCAGATCATCTTGTCTTTTAGGGAATTCAGTTTTCATTTTAGTGCTTTTGCATCACCATTGTCAACTATACACTTTATGCTTGATGATGTCACTGCAGTAGGGCACCCTCATGTAAAGGTCAAAAGGTGATTGCTCATTGGGCCATTCTATGAGCCATGCATACATCTGTACATAGCCATGCATTTCCATTACTTCATCATCGTTTTACCTCCAAGATGGGGGGGGGCAGATGACATTAATGCATTTAAGGTCTATGGAGTTTCAAACACTTTTTTTTTTCTTTTTTGAAGAAAATTGGTCTTTAATACTTTGCACCCTGCAATAAAGCAGTCAGTTTACAAAGGTTGCTTCTGGGCATAGTGGGCCGACTGTGGATGTGTACATTGTAATGTAGTATTGGGACATGATCCAATTTGCGGGTAAACGTTACATTAAACAAACAGTACAATGACTTCCTTTAGCAAACGTACGAGAATTCCATTTTAAACTTAATTTGAAGGCAGTCAATGATCAACATAGTTTTTTCTTTACAATTTTTAAATTCTTGCAGTCTGTACATGTAGGTTCAATTCGAAGAATGTCTAGTATACTGACTCGCTTGGCCACAAGCTACAGTGTACATGTAGTGATAAAATTTGAATTCCGAAGAACTAATATGACTAACATGACTAAAGCCAGTGTTGCTAGATCACATTATTAGGGGAAAGCTATTGCAGAGCAACGTTGACAGGACCTGGTACTGTACGTACATGGCAACCTACTTTGTGCCAAACAATATTTATAAGAATTTGAGTAGGGGTGTTTGTTGTCTCTCTATTTTTTTACTAAAAGATTGAATGAACCATTAGACGATGTACATGTGGTCTTTAGTCCCAGGAAGTAAGAGCTGAGTTTTACCTTCTTACCCAGCAATTCATTCCAATGGGTTCTACTCCAATCTAACCAGCAACTGGATCATTAGTCTGGGTTTGCAGACCTACCTTAAAGAGGGTCTCCAAGGTCTAATCAAGTTTTGTGACGCACTCATTTTCCAATAGATAGATTCCTCACGAAAGTGGGGAAAAATTTACAAGTCTCTAGCGTCATGTCAAAAATTGTGTATAAAGTTTAATTTTAAGTGATGCTCTTTCAGAGCAAAATTTGAATCATGACCTCATCGGAAAGTGAAAACAAATAGGTCTGAACATGTCAAATAGGAATTTCTGTGCCAGTCATCAGCTCAAATTTAAAGCCGTTTTGATTGAATATCAACAGAATTCAGAAATGTGCTAACCACTACTTTGTTGGTTTTTGTTGTTTTTTAGGAGTGATTAAACCAACTTACTCTTTCTTTCATTTTCTCTTTGAGGAGGGGGGCAAGCAACTTGTACATAGCCTTGAACCACAGTGGGGGTGTCACCACGTACACACGCTTCAAGCGAGCTGGATACCCTTCACGGAGCATGCCCAGTAGCTTCTTGCCCAGGTGCATGTCAAAGTTGGCAAAGGTTGACTCTGTCATGTTGTAGATGCAGGTGAGACCATTACGCTGGGTTTCATTACTGGAGGCGAGAAATCAAATTATCAATCAATAACAATAATCCAAAATTGAGGGAACAATCTTTATTTTATTAACTTATTGCGAGTTGAATCTCATAACTAGATCATCCCATTCACAGCTCTAAACCTTGATCAGTTTACTCTTGATCGGCTTACGCTTATGGACATGATGGACAGCGTTCATTCATGGAAGCTGCTCATACAGAATGGAACAAACTGCCCCAACATCATCTTGCATCATCTGTGAACAGTTCATCATCTGTGAACATTTCTAAAGTAAAACTGAAAACTTTCCTTTTCTTATCATTAATTTGCCTGCTGTACATTAAGAGGGGTAAAAGGTTTTAATCAAGCTTCATATGTATTGGCTTATCATCTGCCTACATCATGTCGTTTAAGAATACCACTTTTATGTTTTTTTTAAAGTATTTCTTAAATCCGTTTAACCTCTGTAGAGTGCCTCAGGACCCTGTTTTGGGGATTAAGAGCACAAAATAAAAGCCATTTAAATAATTATTATTACTCTTTCAAGACAAGTTTGCTTGAATCTCAGTGATTAATTCATCTCGAGGGAGATCACAGCTTCTATGTTATTCTTTAATATGTATGTGTCAAAAAAATACTCAAAACATTGACAAACTAACCATGGAATATCCCTGAATCGTTCATTCCCAGACTACCTTATCACAAAAATACCAGAAATACAAAAAGGCAACCTTCAGTTGTTTACTTTTCCTCTAGTCTTGCTAGTGAGCGGTTAGGAAAACAATTCCTTATTCCACCTGCCAATGGGAACATGTCCAGAAATCAGAATTCAATATTCGGATTTGAGTCATCCATTTGGAGTGCTATGAACAGATGAAGGACACTCTGCAGTGTATACCTTTCTTATTCACAGAAAGTAATAGAAATCCCCACTGATACAACACTGATTCATTAAACAAAATTATGCATTCCAACTTGCCCAGGTAGCATTTTTTATTTCTCTTTCATTGTATAGTTCTTTTGAATAATTCCTACCCTTGCCTTAGAAAATATTGAGAAAACACGACCGGAATGTTTTCAAAGAAAACATATTTATTCACATCTGAATATGAAAATGTAGCTGAAATAAATTTCAGCTGCAATTTAGTATCACTTTAACTGTCAACATAAATCATTCTTTCCTCTGCATGGATATGAAATTAGATTTGGGTTGTAGATGCATTCAGTTAAAAGCTTCAGATGTCTAGGTGATGGCTTAGTCATTGAGGAGGCCACTGACGAATGACTCAGCCATCAGTCTCAGCCTCAGTGAACAACAAAGCTCGGAGAAAATCATTGCAGGGGGAGAAGAAAAAAAATGGATTTCCTAAAATAGTCCACCGATCCTGACACACACGACCGACGTACTTATGATTTGGAATTTTATCGATGAAAAATTGAATCGACGGTGCTTCTTCATGACAGAATCCCATCCCACAGAGGCCATCAATGGCACAGCCCTTCTTGCCTACAACACACTGTGTGCAACTCAGCCAGTGTCAGCACTTCAGGCAAAATGTGACAAAATAGGTTGGAAATGGAAAACAGGGCAGGCTGTCCAATGAACAACTTGAATCCTGTTCAACAACAAAAAATGATAAATAAACTAAGTGTTTGTAACATGTCTAGATTTATAACAAGGTAGGCCTATAAAAGATACCCTGACATCCCTCTGGCTAAAACCAGAATGTAACTGTAGATACTAATCAAACGACATACATGTACAGTTGTACAAGGGGCCAGTCTTTTCCCCACTTCTGGCCTCCTTTTAAACATGAATATTTTATATCAATATTTGATGGGGAACTATAAAATTCAATTCAAATGAATGAGTTTTGCGTGAATGGCCTATTAATCTGTACAACGTATACAGTACCCAGCGTACAGGTAGAAGTAACTATTTCCTTACTAGACCTACACACATGTACATTATGTATTCTTTTGGGGATATGATGAAAGAAATCGAAGAGGTGCTGGCTCAAAGAAAAGCTGGTTGGCTATTCTCAATTTGACTACTGTGCTCCAGTCCTCCTCAGGAGACTGAAGAGATGTTAGGAGTGCCTTTTGATTATTTTTCCACAATCATCACAGCATTGGGAGCTTCAAACATGAAGAGAGTTCAACGACAATAGCAACTTTGTGTCGCATTTTGATAATATTTCAGACATCTTATCATTTATCATAATCATAAACATGTGGGTTCTTGGAAAGATCACAACAGATCAACCACCCTTTGAACATTGTACATGTACCGAACTTCATCTACTATATATACACAATCATTAACCATTGTAAAATTACTTGTAAACAGTGTGCTTACGTAAACACAGTAGGTATTGTATTGTATTGTATTGTGTCGTATTCCTAAAAATAGTAGTCCAACGCATACAATGTACCTTTCCTAAGAACAAGGAGTTTTCCTGAGTGAAGTATTATGTACATGTACATGTACATGCCAGAGAAACCCTGATTACGTTTATAATCAATTTTTCAGGCTGAAAGATTGCAAGAACCTCAAGACACTGACTTCAAATTGAATTATTTTTGCTCCGACTTCTACAAACACAACCTTACATTTATCATTTGGCACAACACCCATACATGTACATGTGCCATACTATCAGCCAGACCCCACTCTGTAGGCACACTTCTACCATCTGACCATGTTCATACGTACATGTACGTATTAGCCATCAATCGATTGAAACCCAAAGTTTTTAATAAGGGAATAAAAGAGTGGCGACGGGGTCTTAAACGCCATTAAAAACCGGCAAGTTCTTGGCCGAGTTCGATCCTCGCACGGCCACTGCCCAGCAAGGTTTTTTAAACAGATGTTTAAAACAAAGACACCACTCTTTTATTCCCATTCAAAAATACCTAGTCCATTCAAAAAAAAATTAAAACTTCAAAAGTTGAAGGAAAATATGACAGTTTAGTCTCAGCTCGCCTTGACTCTGCGTCAAACTTCTATACCATCTTGACTTCTGAATTAATGTTTGATTCGTTTGCTCTAGGCTTCAAAGTCATGTCTGTTCATAACAAACTGAATATACCAGACACATTACCTACACCTTAAAGTGTTACTGATCTAACAATACCTTGTGAATTTATTATTCACAGGCTGACAGGATAAGAATTATCAGCACCACATAAACGTGTCGTGATAAGATGTCTTCCAACAAGCATACTGTACATGTACATGTAGAGAAGCATCTTCGATTGAAAGGTCATTGTAAGTTTCTTACAAATACTTACAGATGTGTTTGGTGGTGACAGGCACGCGTGAAGAGAATCAGGATAACATTGCGTTCATTGATAAGAGCTCCGCAATAACGCTGTGTTTGTATTCCAAATTCCATCCTAAAGCGTCTCTTCACCAGCGGTGGAAAAGAAATTCTGACCTGATCGCTCAGATCGTCAGAAAGATTGCTGTCCAATGCACAACTTTTTGTTGTTTTTAGCGGCGCTCGCTTATTTGCACAATCATCAAATATTTGAAATTGGCTGAGTGATTAGATTAAGTGGAAAATTTGGATTTGGAATCACCTAACCCTCTAGTTTGAAAATTCCTATCAATAACGGTTCACTTCCTCTGATAGGCCGTTTATTATGACAAATAAAATACGCTTGCGCTTAAATTAAATTTTGGCTCGTCACTGGTTCTGTTAAAAAGAAATGAGTCATTTTATAGCTGGGCTTGGTACAAAGTCTGATCGCTCTCCTTCAAACATGTCAAAGGAAACTGATGAGTTTATGTACCGGGAATTCGGCGTAACTGATAATGATTGAAGCAAAATTTTGATTGTTTGAGATCCGGGAATCACATAACATTTATAGATGTTTTGATACGGTTTGATTGGGGGGTGTCATGCTTTTCCTGAACATTAATAATGACGGGCGTTAATTAGGGAGCAGGTTTCCATCAATGAAAATGCTCATGGGTTTTGGCACATGATTAACTTCGTCATTCAGTCAATTAATACTTCATTCTGAGAATCCTGTACGCTCCCGGGAAACACTACATTAAAACATTTGCCTTTATCCGTTTTATCTCTTTAGGAAATTGTTTAATACAAAGTAGGTAATTCAATAATTTTGAAAGGAAACTTATTAAAGCTCAGAATGTTTTTCCGAAGTGAAAAATAGATGTTGAAATAATACAAAGTACACTACTATACAAAATGTACCTGTAGGTGATTTAAACAATTCATGTACATGCAGACATGTGGGTGATTTCAGGATCAATAAAGAGGGGCTCCAAAGGCAAATTAAGTTTTGTGATATGCCCATTTTCCAATAAGAAGGAGTTTCCTCATAAAAATGTGGAAAAATTAAAAGTCTCTAACTTCACCTTAAATTGGTGTAAATGTGATACTCTTTCAGAGCCAAATAATGTACATGTATGAAGCGTGACATCATCAGACATCGAAAACAATTGTATTTTACAAAAATAATAATAATAATAGTGGCTTCTTATATAGCGCTCATATCCATCACCCAGTTAACGCTCAAGGTGCTTCAACATTCAGCATTTTCCTGCAAGGTATTGTGGAGAGCATTTTTGAAGTACATGTACATGATGTAAGAGACCTATTCCTTCATGACATAGCACCATGTAAATTGTAATGGTTTACAAGGTGCTGTGGTGCAATATGCAGCCAATCAAACCAGGAACACTGGGGCGAACCCCTTCTCTTTACGATAAAAGCACTGGGTTCTTTTCTGTGCATTACACAACACACGGGACCTAAGGCTATACGTCCCATCCGAAGGAGGCAGCAATAAAAGGACACAAGTGTCACAACCGGGACTCGAACCCACACTCTGCTGAACAGAACCACCAGAGCTTGAGTCCGGTGCTCTTATCCACCAGTGACCAGTCCACTCGGCCACGATACAACCTAAATGTGTGTATAATGAACATTCAAACAGATAGGTATTTTGCAACAGTCAAAAGGTCAAATTCAAAAGCCGTTTTCATTGAATATCATCAAAATTCTGGAATGAATTAACAATCTTCTGTGCAAAAATGTACAGACCATTAATTGCAATGTGACGTGAAGGGTATCAAATATATAGTACACTGTATTGGCATTTTACACCATTTTAACATAATGCTAAAAGACTATCTAGTTTTTTTCCCCACTAAAAGTGGACTCTAGCTATTGGGGAGAAAAATGTGTGGATTACAACTGAATTTGACCTTAGAGCCCCTTTTAAACATGTTAAATAGCAATATGGAATGTCATTGAATGAGTCTATTGATACCCTTAATACACAAGTGAAAGCACTCCATACTCTGTGCTTTCCCTGAGTCTTGCTAACATAAATCCACAAGCTACTTGGGGGCATGAACATGATTTACCCACAGCCTTTTCAAATTGTTTCTTATTATAGGCCCTAATCATTTCACCTTCCTGGGGAGTATGAAGCCTCATAATATACTAAAAGCAGTATTAAGCCCTTGTCAAGCTACAAGTACAGAGCTCATTCCAAGGGATTAAAACCTTGGCCAGAAAATTCCCAGGAATTTTAACCCCATCATCACGCCATGTTTTGTTCACACTTGATGTAGTTTTCTTGGAAAAAAAATTAACACTCAGCCAAGAGTTTCAAGAATTCAGTCGCACAATCTCAAGTCTACGAACTGTTGACTGTACGTGTAGATTAGTGTAAACATTAACCAAAAATGTGTCTTGTCTATAATAAGTTTGAGGTAAGGTCATGGAATACCACATCATTATTAATATTACAAAGTTATTTCCTTCGTACATGTAGAACAACCTCAGCTCCTTGGGGACTACACTGTAATGTCACCCATGCTGCCAACAACCGGTTTGTCATGTTTGTATCCTGGAATTCACAAACAAGATATACATGTATGTACATTACATTGTACATCCCCGAAGAATGGGGGAATTAGGTCATGTCCGAACTGGTACATGTACGTCATGTACATGTACTTCTGGTTGGTGCTAAGGACAGCCTATAGATGCTTCAATACTTAGTGTTGACGCAGCCGCTTATAATCAGACAACGTCTTATTCAAGAAGATTTTTAACGATATGAAACAGGGCCCAATTCCTTGGTACTGCTCACAGCGGAATTCTGTGCTTGCTGTGCCTTGTACGGTGGGTGATTCTATGGGCTATGAGCACCAAATTCTGCAGTAAGCAGAGTCATGGATTTTGGCCCAGGTTTTCAAGAGTGAATTGCAGTTACTTGTACATGTTTTTTTTGTTTTTTGCAGTTTTCCTTTTGCTTGCTTGCATTGATTACTTATGAATATCTCCATTGTATTATTTTATTTGACCAAAACACAGATATTTAGGTTTCAGCTCTCAATCACACCGTGCAAGTCTTTCTGTTTTTCAGAGCGCATAATTTTCAACATACATTTAGAACAAACAGTGTATGTCGAATCTTAACTCAAATTTAACTAAACTGTGAAAGGGACTCTTGGCACTTTCAAAACCAGGCCTCACCCTGATGATGTGGTTGACAACCTGACATTACCGAAGCCTGAGTTCCAGCCACAGTTTTGCATTTTTTTTTGCTATAGTGTTTCAAATGACACATTTAGAGCACATTCGGTTCTCCTGTCTGTGCTTCAGGGGGAAAAAAATTATATTGAACCCCAAAAATCTATCACTTAATTTCCCTGGAACTGTTGGAGTGAAATATCACCTTACTGCATCCCTTCTTGGGACATGAAATGCTGGTTGGATTCCAAATGCTTTTAGTCTATGACCAATCCACTCAGCTCTCTTAGGAATCAGAACTTTATTTGATTAAACCGGACACTGTACAGACTTCAGAGGTCTAACTGTTTGGCCTGGGAGTCATTGGAATGGTGTCTGTTCAGGAACAATCGAGCCGATGTGAGGGGAAATGGAGTTGGCATTGGAGGGGGGTCTACAGCGAACAGACTAGGCTGTGTAACACCGTAAAGGGTATGACACCTTCTCATAATGCAAGTGGATATCAAGACAGAGTGTGATATACCCATGTGATATGACCATCACGTTAATGGTTCGGTGTCACTTAAACACAGCTACCCTTGAGGTTGACAAGTTTAATTTGACAGTTAACTTCTAGGAGAAGATACATGTAAGCCTGCGTTTTGAATGCGCATGCTCAAATGATAAGGTTGAATGGGTTTTAGTTTGCAACCAAGCATAGCGCACAATCCACATTATCAGCGAACAGGTCAAATCAAACAAAAACAGCTTCAAAATATCATTGATGTTGTCAATAATGTTGTTGTTGATTTATTTGGCTTGGTTTGGTTCGTTGATGGAGCCCAAGGCAGATCCCAATGGTTTCAAAAAGGACCGTAGTGTGTACATTAACGAGGTACCTTTCAGCCTGTTCAGAGTTTGGTAATTGCAAAAACGTAGCCTGCGAGGCCGTCACGACCTCTTCATTCAGCGTTGTTTTGCATCCCTCCTAGTCACATGACCTCCCGTTCGGGCGTAGTCACGGGACAGCAGATCCTCATAGTTGGGGGGAGGGGGGCCTAGCCTGCATCCCTGTTTAGCGTTGGTTTGTGGGTGCATATCACGATGGCTTTCCTGATCTTGCGTTTCCAAAAATGGTCCTCCCTTCGTCCATCTTGATGGTATGGTCATTACAGCGTTCACCAATTGCAGTAAGGGAGCCTTTTTGTTTGGAATGTTCATAGTGTGGGGGGGGGTTTCATGGTTCTTTCATAAAAATACAAGATGCATTTCACCAGAGGTAGGTTTGACAAGAGGTTGGTCTCACACTGTCTGAAAATGTCCTTCTATATTAGGTGCATTGTAAAGGCGGGGTCAATGTTCCTGTTATGAAATCAGAATATTGAGTATACATGGTACATGTACATGTATAGGGGCACCAAGGCCATAACCACGAAAATTGAATGTATGGGTTCTTAGACCTATATGTGTTGACCCTATTCACCTGACGGTATCATCACAGTACTCTTGGCTGTACCAATTTGGGATTCAATGTCCCTGTGTGTTGTACAATGTACACGTACGTACAGTGTAGTGCAAATTTTAGGCGATGCGGCTTTTTGCATGTTAACCTTAATTTTTAAATCATGCAATTTGACTCCTACAATGGGGAGAATGGCAGAGAGTAGCCGAGAGTGTGATGTTGATGCAAGGGGTCAATACAGTGTGTGTAATTCCAGTTCCAGGCCTTGACAAATGGTAGTCACTATGAAGTCACCGGGGCCACTGTCCCGACTAAAGTTTGCCTTGATGCCCCTTTAAAATATTCCTATTCACTACTTTCAATTAGGAAGTACCACTTTGTTGCCCAAACAAGCCTAGACCTGGACTTGCCTCCAATGCCATGGCCAGCCATTGTCGAGCAAACTGCTGAGTGATACAGAACTTCTGATTGTGTCAAATTGTGTAGACTATAATAAGTAATCGCTGCTACGTCTTCAAGTTGTAAATCAAAGAGTCTGATTTTCCGACCTATTTGGAGCTCTACGAGGACAAGAATCTCCAGTTGCTGATCTGGCCAATTTCATTAGAAACATTCCCCATCTCGTAACTTGATCATGCAAATGTTGGTCGGGGACTAATCAAAGTGCTGAGTCACAGGAAACAGACTGTCTTTTTGATATTACGAGCGCACCGTCCACCGAACAACAGCGTGGCTAATGTTTAAATTAACAGCTTGCCGCTTCATCAATGGACACTGCGAGATAGTGACCTCATAAGTGACGTCCTGGGGGCATGGGACTGAGATGGTTTGTGTTTTTAACGCTGGTACAGGTGTAGTATAATGTATGCACAGACATTGACAGAGGGGAAATGCGCTCTTCAGTATACTTCCAAATGGATACATACAAATGTACATGTACATATGTACATCATGTATGCAGCATGATCATTGTTACATAATGTAACAGCCAAAGATCACATGTATTTGCAAAATTTTTATCAATTATGCATATTAGTTATTACATTCAGTTAAAATTTTTCAAAATAAGACATTGCCTTGGGATTTGAATATGTATGCAAATATTCAAGTTGGTATTTTATGTAGATTGAAAGGAAATAGCACATTTTACCACACACAAAAATGTAAAATACTTTTTTTACAGTGTAGGGCCTAAGTACATTTGTACGAATAAAGACCCAGGTTCATTTTCAGGCTACCCAAAATGATAAGAACATTGTCTGCATGAGGAGGTTTGGGATCGAGAATGTACAGTCGACTCTCGTTAATACGAGCTCGGAAGATACGAGACGCCGGTTAATACGAGGTATTCACCGGTCCCGAACTGTCCCATGCGTGTTTCTATGTCTTAAAAAACGGAAGATACATGCACGGTCGTAACGAGAACACGGATAATACAAGGTATTTTTGCGACCCCATGGTGACAAAATGTATTATTTTTCATACTTTATAGCGAGATCGGAAAAATATTGTTGCGTAAAAGCTTACCGTTCAGTCAGCCAAGTTTCTGAAATTTCATGCTTGTTGCCAAACCATTTATCGGATCGGACCGGCTACACGGTTCCGTCCGATCCGAAAATTAGAAACATTACGCTGGTAACTTATGCTTGAAATTCTACTTCGCCTACACGTCTAGCGGCTACCAGCGAAAACAACGTTCAGCATAGGTGCTACGCAGTATCAAATCTGTCACATCATGGTCACATGAACGGCAAGTTTGACATGACTTTGCTATGATTTTTATTTTGAGTTATACAAAATATTAAATTTCTATGATCATAGTCAACAAAATTGCATTTATCATTAATATTTTTGTGTACAGGATGCTCGTAAGAACTGTACTAGGAAGCCAACCGCTCCGTTCTAGCCTAGACACGTGTGTAGTGCATGCACTATGACGACGTGTGTATACATGTACATGTACATGTACATGTACGTGTAAATAGTGCGCTGCGTTTAAGACGAGGTTCGGATAATACGAGGAAAACGGGCCAGTCCGGCGGACCTCGTATTAACGAGAGTCGACTGTATTTCATACACATGTAGCATTCAGGTGCTCTTTTGTACAAATTCAGAGCATTTTAAGCATAGTAAGTATGTGCGCTAATTTATCATCTGTATACACTGTATATCAAACGCTGTGCAAACGTGTTGGAACCTTGCAAAAACACATCTAGATCTAATCGAACATTCAGTCCAAAAACTCATCAGTGCCGGTAGAATTCACCTGCTTACACCTTAATGATTCTGGGCAACATAAATCCACTGCCGATTCAGGGAAGTTATTAAAGTCTTGTGCCCAAGGCAGCCAGTCATCTGAGCCGCGCCTGTCCTCATAAACTCCTAGAATATGCCCATCCATTACCCTTGTCTTTGTGTGCTACAAATCAAAAATGATAAACAAACCTCAACATTTATGTCTCGTGTAATAGTACAGTTATCATTATGCTCATGTACAATGGGCTGTTGATTTTTGATTGATGATGTCGACATGTGTGGTGTTTTACTTGGTAACTGGTAAATCATCAGCAATTATGAAGACTACAAGCAACTCATTATTCTTCAGTTAATTGATGCCTTCAAGGCCAATTCCAATGAGCATTTAAATCAAGGACAATGTTGGTCTCGAAACAACGGTGAAACCTGAAGGCATGGAAGCACCCATAAAATATTCAAATTGAGTTTTTCATTTCGTTAAATTGATCTTTGATGTATTTTTCTCTTCTTCAGATTTTTATTGTGAGTGCTTGTTGTACTAATCAGAATTTTATATTTGATTTTTAGTGTTAGATACGTGTGTAAGTCAGGTTTTGCTGCAATATGTGTACAATGTAGTTTATAAAACATGTACTATGTAAAATAGACCACTGGTTAATAATATTTAGGCAATGCCATTGGGCATTGATTGCACAATTATTTCCGATTTGAAAATAATTGCATCTCTGAAAACAACTAAGATATGAATACCATGTCTCTCTCTGACAGTTTGAGTCCACACGGTACATGTACGTGATGCAGGGCTCGAATTTGGCATGTTTGGGGGCAAAATCCACAAGCTCACCAGGGGTTGTACATTGTAGCTCAAAATGTTTACTGGAGCAGAAGTTTTGTTACAAGAACAGAATCACAACACACAATGAGAAAAACTTACTGCACACTACTGTATGTAAAGATTATTTTGATTTGAACAACAACAAGCACTGAGAGAAGTTTTATTTTACTTGCCCTATGATTAAGTACAGTGTATGCCATATGAGTTTTACTGTGAATGACATCAAGTTGAAATTATAAAAGGATGCGATCTCTTAGCAAACAAATTTATACATATACATGTAATGTACAAATGTACATTATAACCCAATTGAAAAACACAAGACAATCGGACTTGTTTTGTAATGACATGAATGAGTTTACTGACCCAATTCTCAGTAGTGCATGTACACTAGAGTCTAGTTATCAAATCCTTATCTAAATTGTGCACTAACCTCCCCCACCAATGCCCCTCCCACCCCAACTACAGCTACGTACCCATCACATCAATCCAAGATTCTTCACAACAGTATGCACATTGTCTTTTTCGGAAAACCATGACCTTAAAACACTAACTGTACATAGGTGTCCCACCATTGCCGAGTGACACATTGTAACAAAATAACTCAATGGTCATTGAGAAACAAGTTTTTCCTTTGGTCTGGCCTCTCAAGCCAAGTCTTTCCCCATGATGACTCATAGATATACGGACATCATCTTCACTGATTATTCAATCAATATTCCAACAAGGTATGGACGGATTAACCAAGAAAGCTGATTGGTTTATTAGAAGCAATAACGTCTTCAGGATACAAGTCTAGTCGATAAAACAATGAGCGAGAGGAACTGACGCCAAGAGGTTAAAAAGAGCCGCCATGTTTAGAAGGGGAAGACTGGAATGTAAATATTGTGAATAGCTTTATAATGTAATCATCTGTAGAATGGTGGGGTGTAGTGATAACATCTGTCAGTGCTTTTCCCATTGGTGGTTAACAGACGTGGTAGACTCGAGACACAGAATCTGCAAGCTTGATGTTTTCAGATTAGTCCAATTAGCATATCTTCATTTGATATTCACATCATAATTTAAATTTCCATTCTAAAAATGTGTTTTAATATTAAGATGTAGACTATAGTAACCTCACCAGCCCCCCTGCCCCCCCCCTCCCAAACACATGTCCCATGGCTGCTACAACCCTATGCACCTTTGTGTAATGTACAATACAATGTATCTTCAAATACTTTCAATTTACAATCAAGACATTTTTGGAGCACGTAAAATCCTGCCTAAGGGAGGCAGACCTGATACTTCACGGAGGCAACAGGGCCATTTGCCTCCCGTTACCCCTAGTCATTGCTGACCATTGGCGCCCCTTAAAATAGCCCAATAGAAATTTACACTTTCTTCATAGAGGTGCCCTTTAGCAAGGACAAACGCCTTGGTGCCCTTACACTTTAAAAAACTAAGCATCAGGCCGGGAAGGGGGAAGGGGGCGGGGGGGGGGGGGGGGGGCATACAGTGTGACAGAAACCTACATGTACAATGTATCCCTGTGAATGTTTATCCCTGTCTCCATTTAAAGAAAGATCAGAGACTTGTACACATGTTTCCTCCCACTCTCTGAAGGTCTCCATCGATTGGAAAATGAGTGCATCACAGAACTGAAGCTGACCTTACAGCTCCTAATTAAAATCAATATTTCTGAAAAGGTCTCATTGGCGTACATGTAAGCCATGTAAAGTATCTCCTATTACAACAGGATTTGAAGTGAAACTTCCCCAAACCATCGCCGTAGTCACTATCCTGTTGGTAAGTCTTTACGTCACATACGTTCGCCTCCCTGCTGCATGCCCAAAGTCTTTGGCTACTTCCGGCTCCAAAGCTGCCATACATTTGTGTGTAATTTCACCAAAAAATCAGCCATTTCTTCATTCAAAGATAGTTCTTAAATTACCAAAAAAAAAACGATAATTCTGACAAGACCTTGAGACTCTGCATAACATTACTGGAAGGCACATCCCCGTAAAACTATTTTTCCCATACGTAAACTCTCAAAGACAACCTTGCTCAATGCATCACATGTACCTATGGACTTCTGGTAAGTCGTTGGAGCCAGATTGTGTGAAGTGCGCGGCTCACAGTGGAATAAGTCACACTTACGAACATACATGTAGTAATCAGACCACTCAGAACAATCATTCTTTTAAAATCTGTAATATGTTCATAAACAAACTACTTGTACATGTAGTGCTGGTGTAACAAGATATACATACTTTATTAAACTACACTTCTCTCATTTTGTCATCACATGGACAGCTATGAAGGAAGCATTAGGAATAAAATGGCCTTACGAGATGTATCTTTTTCACATCATGAGGCCTGGGTTTCCACAATGTCTGATCGATTTGTGTAATTGGAACCATCTGTGTTTTGAGGTCGGGTGAATCGGAGTCATCTTCACAGGAAAACCTTGGTACATTTATTGTGTCTCCAGTTTTAATGAGCTTTGAAAACACAGCGTCTTATTCAAAAATAAATTATTCTATTTTATCTACTGTATTTATTTTATCGATCATTACTTGAGAATTCAAATTCAAGATGAAAGAGCAACTCCAGGATTTAGTTTTGGTCTAGTCCAACAGGAAACAACCTGTGAAGATTTCGATTCAAAACACTATCCCTTGCGTTAGAAGAACAAACAGAGAAATACACTACATGATAATATTGATTTATTTTTGACTTCAAAGAAATAACTTACTCTGATAACGCATGGTCAAGTTGGAACACAGCAGCTTGTAGGACGGCCTGCATAGGAACTGAGTTAGGTGTGTGCAGTTTAGCCGAGAACAATGCAATGGCTGCACCCGTTGTGTCCCTCTGTGGCTGTAGTGATTACGCAACGTCAAAGGAAATTCATTCATTACTTGAATAGTTGATAACTTAACATTTTTTAACAATGAAGTCTGAAAGCACCTCCATTGAGATAAAACTGAAAAATGTTTCATAAAGAAACACTTAACGAGGGGTTCCATGGTCAAAGTCAGATGCACTCATTTTCCAATAGATAGAATCCTCATGAAAGTGGGAACAAATTACAAGTTTCTAACCTCACGTTAAAATGGTGTAATTTTACATTTATTGACACTCATTCAGTGCGAAATTTGAAACATGATGTAAGACAGCCAAAACGAATGGGTCTGTACATTGCAAAGAGGAGTTTGTGCACCAGTCAGAAGGTCAAATTTGATGCAGTTTTGGTCAAGAATATCATCAAAATTCAGAAAAATTGTACATACATGTACCATGTATTTTAAATGTGACATCATCAAACGATTTTGGATTCTGACTAAAATTTATATAAGAACAAAGTTATTGACTAATAGGGAGACCACCAACATAAGGCTGGATAGCTCAGTTGGTAGAGCGCCGGTACGTTAATCCGGAGGTCGATGGTTCAAGTCCCGCTCCAGTCAATTTTTCTTTGTTCAAAACCCAAAATAAAATAAAAAATACCCAGTCTGTTTCCCTTGTGGTTTATTACTTGATATTGATTATTTAAAAAGTCGCATCCCCTTAAGGTGATCCCGTGGCTGCCGCTTCCCAGGTTGTATCGTAAACTTGGGTGTGATCCCTGGCTACACGGCAGCTAACGGTTGAATGGCTTCTGACTGGCACCCCCGAACAAAGATATTGACTAATAGGGAGACCGCCAACATAGGGCTGGATAGAGCACCGGTACGTTAATCCGGAGGCCGTTGGTTCAAGTCCCGCTCCAGTCAATTTTTCTTTGTTCAAAACCCAACTTAATAAAATTTAACTTAATACAAATACAAGGGCATTTTCCGTGAAGTTGGAGACTCAAAATTGTTCTCCTATTCTCCTAAGGACTCTATCATGTCTATCTACATTTATTGGAAAATGAGTGGATCACAAATCTGAATTTGACCTTGGAGCCCCTATTACATATGTGGGAAAAGTTAACACATACATACATAACAATTTCATTTTTGACAGGTCGTAGGAACGGACCATCCTTTATCAAATAGCTAATTACAAGCCAAATTGTACTATGACAGGTGTTGAAAGAGAAGTGCATGCATGGTTCAATGTAAAATTGTTCAAATGTTGTATATGAAGGATTAACACGAATGAACATAAGTTCCTTTGCTCAAGGTAACATTTAAAAACCTGAGACTGAAAGCGTTGAAACAACAGCAGTGGCGATCCATCATGTCAACTGGCAACTCACAGACTGTGTGCAGGCCTGGAATTTCATCTTGCAAAGGGCAACTTTTGAAGGGGCACCAAGGCCAAAACCAGGGCAATATAGGCCATAACCTCCATGTAAAAGCAGGCCTGTATGTGTCAGATGTACTGTAGGAGTACTTGTTGTGCATATTTTGACTATATATGTACACACTTTAAATCTACAGATGCCATCTTGACTGATTTCAAACTTACCAATATTGTAAATTTACCGCTCAGCAGTTCTCGGCTGAGGGGTTCTTCTGTTGAGACTAGCCTTCCTAGTCCTTCACGCTGCCTTAAGGCCTGTGGAGAGGAAAACAATAACAATATTCACGATTAGTATTAAACATCACGTAAAAAACCACAAGGGAAAACTGACTGGGTAGTTTTAAATAACTTTAGGTAGAACACAGAAAAATAGACTAGAGCAGGGCTTGAACCTGCAACCTCCAGATTACTTTCTGGCGCTGTACCGACTGAGCTATCCAGCCCTAATGTTGGAGGTCTCCATATTTTGTCAATATCTTTGTTCGAGGGTGCGAGCCTAGCTATACGGCAGTTACAGGTTGTATGTTGTTTGGCTTCTGACTGGCACCCACCAACAAAGATAATGACAAAGGAGAATGCCAAGATTAGGGCTAGATACATGTAGCTCAGTAGAGCACCGGCAGGTTCAAGTCACGCTCTAGTCAATTTGTTTTGTTCAACCCCAAAATAATATTAAAATGATACAGAATTTATAAGCAGACCTGGATTTTCAACTTTCAGAGGGCAAGGCCATTTTCATTTTGCAGAGGGTACTACGATTGGACAAATTTAAAGCCTACATTATATGGGAAACTTTTGATGGGGCACCAAGTGTCCAGGCTTGGGCAACAAAGGCAATGACCTGTAGAGGGCACAACACTTCTGGAAACCTACAATGTAGATAAGACATGGTTGTAAGATAAGTTCAATAGGCTATAGTCATTTAAGAGTCACTGCCTGTAAGAATGTACCAAGTGGTGATTCATGGGTTCTCAGATCTTCTTCTAAAAAATCAGAGTGATGCACCTTCATACCAAACTAATATATCCAAAATTTTAGCTCGCTGACTCTTTCGGTTTGGGCGTAATAAATTATCAAAGTTTTAGCGAAAAAAACCTTGTGAAACGACAAGCACATTCCCGGAAAACGCAAAAATGTGCACCAAGCTTGTCCCAAAAAAATTTTAAAATTTTTTTAAACCTCCAGTTGGGCGCATAACACAAGTAAAAAAAAAAATTTGGGATCTCGTTGGCGCGTCATGTTATGCGGACCTGAACCTTTGACAAACAGCGCCCTCGTACTGTTTTCAAGGCCTCATAACCTAATGTAAGGCAAAAACACCAAAAACATTGTGTGTACTATGCAAGTCCATAAAGTCATATTACTGTTAACATCCATGGACAATTCAGGTACTTTGTACCCCTTCAGGAAATAGCTGAAAGAAACCTGCAGTAATTGTCTTTTTTATTTGTTTTTAAATATTGTTATTTTGTTCACAGTTTCTCTAAAAAAATATAATGCATGTGCTTTTGTTTGCCACCAACTCCGAGTCTTGATAGCCTCAGAACTTATATAGAGATAAAGGTTTGTGAAATCATTGATTGAAATGTCTGACAGAGTTCTATTGCATGATTTGCACGAAGCAACATCATCATTGCTGTTGTGACCTTTGACCTGTGATATTTTTTAGCGCCATACAAATCCCATACAGTTTTTGTTTGTTATGTGTTGCTGAGAACCTATATAATCATAAAATGCAGACAATTTAATGGGACCATATTAGCGCGTATATATCGTGATGACGCAAAATCGCCCAAAATTGTAAAAATTTGTTGTTGGGTACGACCTTTGACCTTTGTTATATTTGTGCGCCAACATGATCCCAATTATTTTCCAATTGAAATTTGTTTAGGAACACTAAACTAAACCAAATACAAGAAAAAATTGATGGGATCTTGTTGGCGCAAGTATTTACAAGAATGAGAAAAGTGCATGTTGTGCCGTTCGAAGCTAATTCTAGGCTAATGAAATGCAAATGCTTAGAGAAGTTTCAAAAAATATTTTAACATGAAAATTGTAGAGATCCCAAGATTCTTGTTTTATTTGTTCATAGAGGAAAACTGTTTCTACACCTGGTTGTCATTTTAAAAGTTTTTTGATGTTGGCGCGCGAGGTTACACCCCCCCCCCCCTAATTTGGTACATTCTTACAGGCAGTGACTCTTAATACAGGAAGTCCGTTTATACACTGTAAGTTGAACGATTCAACTCATCCACTGTTTTCGAGGGACAATCAATGTCAAAATGATCATCACTCAGTAAGTGGATAATATTTAGGGTCCACCATCCAAATTTGAAGTACCAGTTATTACCTTAATTTCTGTACGGTATCGTAAATAATTGGATTTTTAAAAAGGGGGAAAAACCAGATTTGTTTTCCTTCCAACACTAATGTTATTTACATTGTACCCCCACTGGCTGATTTTGTAAAATGAAGAAATCACAAATAAGCAGCCTAAAATAGCCTTGTAAATTGTCCACAAATTCTTCACTGGTTTAAAATGTCAATAACACCTTGTCACCAAGGATGAGAATATCACAGGATTGTGTTTAACCTCAAAAACCTCCTTTTTGCACAAACACCCTCATTTCTTGAGAAACGTCCCACAAACATGAGAAAAACATTTAAAGGAACTGAAGTGTGGGTAGGGATTAGAGACAAATCTGTGACACTTATTCGACGCTTCGGTTTGAGGAAATACTGACTAATTCCAATACTCTGGGTGACATGAAATAGCGACTGATCATGTGCAAACATGGCAAATGTCGATTACAATTTGGTTAAGTGGTTGATGTATTACGCTGGTCTACAGAACTGAGGTATTTACACTTCCTTCGGGGAAAAAAAGTGTATTCCCAACGATCACTATTTCGAAATAAATACACAAATAGAAAATTAAATATTATAGTATACTATTATATGCACTAGTGTACATGTATGCATGTTTTAGTGAAATTTAACACTTGCCTGTACAATGCAAGTTACATTACACTGTGTGTATAACGTTTCAGTTTCTACATGTACTTTCATACATGTATTTATTTGAAAACTGTGACCCTGTTTCCAAAGATTATGTTTAAAAAAAACATATCTGGTTCCAACTTCCACCGACTTTTCTAAATTAATAAAAAAATTACAAATATAAGTGAATCGTTGCTTCAAAAAACTGATACGAGTTTGTTCCACATAATTTGAGACAATTTCATCTTATTTATGCGAAGTAAAAAATTCAACCTGAAAAATAAGTAACCTCATGTTTTTCTCCAGGTGCAGAGGCACATTTTCCCCAGGTGCAGAATCTCCCAAACCATTACAATTTCTACGAATGAATGCAGTACCTTCGCATGAATTAGATTATACCAATGAAATGTCTATGTTCAAGGTTCAGCATGTGTGTACATGTATGAACCCAATTATAACTCTATAACGCAAGTCAACATGGAGACGACAACCAGAGTGTGTATGTCTTTATTGCTTTATCAGTACAGCGGGAAGTCTCATATAATAAAGTTTCCTTGAAAAAAACTCGGCTCCTAGTTTAGTGGGAAAACCATTGAAGACTTCCAAGGAGTTAATCCATGAATGATCAGACCTTCTGACAGACCTTGTATTCCTAAGCCAGCTATATAAAAATGTTCTACAATAGTCCTTCCTGGTTCAGGTTATTTGCAATAAAGTGTTCAGTGTTTGTCAGTTTTCTATAGTACAGTGTACTTAACAACACGAACAAGAAGGGGGGGAAGGAAACCAGCTGATCAGCTGGAAATTTGAATGCCTGACATATCAATAGTGCTCAGTTTGTTTACAAAAAAAACATTTAAACTGTCTAGAAACATGTGCTGTACATTGTAAAAATAACCTGTAAGCTTGGTGAGTTGTTCCAAAATTCAATGAAAATGCTTTTTATAACAACCTAAACAATGTTAAATTGCCTTTGCACAACGTTTTGAAAACTAAAATACTGGCATGACTGGGCAGGAAAGTAAATGAGATCAATCATGTCATTAAAACACAATTTCCTTGATCAGACAGAAAGACTTCAACTTCATACAAAGCAAACTTTTTATGTGAAAGTTTCAGCTGAACAGTGTCTACTTGTTGAGAAAACCAATACACTTTTAGCAAGGTGATCGGGGTACCAACCGCACCTCTGGCCGCAGCATTTGCTAGCGTACACCAACCCTCGCAATTTTGAGAAACCAAATTTTTGAATGCATGATTCGTTTCTCAGATTCAAAAGCTTATTACCACAGGATGCTTTAACCATAACCAATCCAAATAACAAGTAAACTTTCGGCTAGAAAGTACACATTTTTTTCGGGTCATTACCAAAATATGGCCCAACCTTTAAAGCAATTATCATATGCTGGTTTCGTTGTTTCCCCTACATCATTGTTTTACAAGTAAACTGTACAAGGCTGTACTAATGATTAACACTGACCATGCTGAATGGTACATGTACTTGAACTTAATATGAACCTTGAGGGTTGAGACACACTTTGAAAATTGGAACAAGTCACAAGTACTTTACAAAGTTGATTCAAGGTACACATGTTGATGAAGGCTGAAGGTAATTTAAAACCAGGGCCCACTTTGTACTAAGCAAAAATAAGCAGGACACCAGTCACAGATGCAACCACATGGTATTTTGGCTGGTAACCTTATTCTGGCATGTCTGGTAAGCATTCTTTTGGTGTGCTTAGCTAGTTTCTCTGCTTGAGCAGCTCTATCCATATTTGATGGGATTCAATTCAACAGCTTTGAGGAGAAACTGAAACTTGTGCCACTTTTATGAACAAGGAAACAATTCATCCTCAGCACAAGTGGGTTACTTACCATTAAAACAATTCCAATTCAAATATGGATTTGTTTTAGTACATGTACAACTGTAGTACATGATTTACATAGTCACAAGACCATTACTCTGAAGGACTGCATAATTTTAGCAGAATATGGACAACCTTGCTCATTATGAAGATAAACATTCATGCATGAACAAAAGTTTAACTTTGGTTCAATAAATTAAACAGAATTTATAAATGTTAAGTTACAGAAAATGGGTAGGACTAGACTGCAGGAAGCATGAATGTATTATTTGGGGGGATTTTTGTTTTGTCCTTCATAAAGGGCAAGTACATTAGGAATCCAAGTTTGATGGGATGCCATGGTGAAATACCAGGGCATACGAGTCCATGGGTAAGCTACATGTACATGTTGGAGAATGTCACTTTGGGGTTAATGCTCTACATGAATGTTGTTGAATGTACTTGGGGTCTAATGGACCAGATCTTTTGACCTCTGTCCCCTAAATCATTGACCAACCACAACTTCAAACAATAATGCACTGACCGATCACAACTTTGGACACACGTACATCCAAAACTGAAACAAAAGTCTCACATGTTGGAATTTACCCAGTCATGCCAGTCTGCTTCTCTTGTGGGTTATTGCTTGATACTTGAAATAAAAAAGTTGCATTCCCTTAAGGTGATCCCTACTGCTGCCACTTCCCAAGTTGTATTGTTAAACGTGGGTGTGATCCCTGGCTGATGGCAGTTACAGGTTAAATGGCTTCTGACTGGCACCAACGAACAAAGAGTTTGAGAAAATTGGGAGACTGCCAACATAATGACATAGATTGATAGTCTGGTTGGTGGAGCACTGGCACGTTAATCTGGAGGTTTCAGGTTAAAGTCCAACTCTCATCAATTTTACTTTGTTCAACCTAAAATTTTGTTACAAAGTACACATGAAGTAAACTTGAAAGTTTCCGCCATTTGGATTGCTTTATCATGTCTTTTGAGTGTAATGCGCGAGGCAGAGCTAGACGCATCTCGTAGGGCGGCAGTGATAGACAGTTGACATGATGGGTGGTGCTTACTTAATGGATAAAACTATTTCTTGGTTACTCTCAATTCATCTCAAAGGTTGGTTTATAGAGGGACTCCAAAATCAATCATCTAGATACTAAACAAACGAACCATATCAACAACTGATGAAAATTACATCAAATTTGAAGACTATGTTTCCTGAAAATCATTGAACAATGGTATCTGTTTCGTTTTTTTTTTTAAATAGTTCATGGGAGCCAATTTTGAACTTGGCAAAATGGAATAAAACTAAGGAGTTTGTATGGGGACAACTTTCTACTGTCTACTGTCTGTACATTTTTGTAAATTTAAAGTTAACTTTCAGCTTTAAAAAAACACATTTATTATTTGATCCTAGTCCAAAATACAAATAATGCACAAACTATTTTTTTAAATAGAATTTTTATAAGCTCTTAATATTCTTGCTTTCAAATCTACAATATATATACAACGGAAACTCAGTAAATGTTCATTCATTTTTAATAAGCAGAGTGAATGTAAAAATGCCTGCACTGAATTATTTAGTATAAATCTATTCAAGTTTTCTGAACAAGAGAAAAGAACAACATGTAACTTTTCTTTTGCTGTTTTTGTGGTGTATTACAACCGGTATAAATACTTGGCTTTTCCTGTTTATAACTTTCAATTCTACAAAGAGATTCTTTCAGTTTTGTTTTTCCATCCTTAACAAAAGTAAAATAACAAACACCTCATGATTAACACAGCTGTATTCAGTGTAGTAATGGACCCTTTACTACATGTACTAGGATTAGGAAGCAGTACTACAAAAACGTATTTGTTGACATTTTCCTCAATGTTTAGATGACTTTCACTTAGATCAACTAGGTTATGAAGATTACAGAATGACTCTGAATAATTAATAGAGATTTCAAAATTCAAATGTACTGTATCTGAAATGTCACTGACTAAAAAAAGTGAAGAAACATCTTTTCTGGATAAAGTGGTGAATAAATTCTTCCGTGGGTTTCTTTTTCAAATAAATAAAACTTCTAAAAGTGTACAGTTTATGTGTCCATGTGTGTACAATTCTGTTCCCACACAAAAACAAAAACATACATTTGTAAACATGTTGGTTTGTTATCAGGGGTTATAGGTGGCCGAGCGGATAAGAGCATCGGACTCAAGTTCTGGTGGTTAAGTTATCGGTATGTGGGTTCGAATCCCGGTCGTGACACTTGTGTCCTTGAGCAAGACACTTAACCATAATTGCTTCTCTCCACCCAGGGGTAAAATGGGTACCTGTGAGGGCAGAGATGGTTTATGTGAATGATTAGCTTGGAGCGCGGTGAACTCGCAGCACCGGCTGTATACTCCCCAGGGAGCTGAGATGGCTTATGGAATGAAATATATGGCCCAGTGACCAGGGGTAATGTCAGAAGCGCTTTGATACGCCCCTCGGGCTGTGATAAAGCGCTATATAAGAATTGATTATTATTATAGGGGCACACTAAATTCTCAATGAGATCATCCACTACATGTACATAAGTACATGTACATGTAGATTATGTACATGTATGACAAATGTTTTACAAGTTATTTTGATAATAATAATAATAATAACCAGTTCTTATATAGCGCATTTCACAATAACGTCTCAATGCGCTTTACATGACATCTTTTATTATAATTGAATTTGGACTTCCTTTGTATTAAATGACTTTTTTTAAGTATTTTATAAACAAATCCTTGAATTGTTTGCACATTATGCATGTTATGAGGTCAATATATGTGGTTGTACTTTCAGAAATGCAGCCATGTGAAAGTTTGTCATTAAATCAGACAAATCCATTGCAAACTCGTCACGCAAACCTCAAATCAATGTTACTAAACACTAACCTTAGGGCAAACAATTACTTGTTCTTCTTCAACTGGAAACAGAAACAGATTACACTGACGCTCTCCCACATAAACACATTTTGTAGGGAACAATAATAACAAGACAGTACAGTTTTATAGTCCTGATTCAAAGTTGTGTTGGTGTAAAAAGGTCGTGGCCCATCTACTGTATGTACACCAACTATGCAGTACAAGAGTTGCATTTCAAGCACTGGCTAGTTTGTGACATGTCATTGTACATTGTATGTCATCTGAAATAATTAAGAAAGGACAATCCTATACAAAAAGGTAATATCTTGCCATACCATTATCTTTGCTCTGAAAAGGTGAAGAGTATAAATGCACAGACCCAACTTCTCTGGTGAAAGCTCGAAGGTCTAACTTTACAATTTCAATCTTCATATTTACTTACGGCATGATTTCTGAAAAGCTCTAAAGCCCGCTTAACGTCAAACTTTCTCGCCATGAGGAAGCGTACTGCCGTCTTCCATGATACCGGTGCCACATTGTGCTCTGCACGAACTCTATTCAGATGATCTAGGAAAAGATGTGTGGCCTAGGAGTAAAGATAAAACGAAGATAGATTAGTGATGTGTCGGATTGTATACTGTTTTTCGCAAACTTACAATTGCACTATTTTGGGGGTCAACATTGCTGAGTGTTTTCAATCAGGATCAATTATTGGAACATCTCAAGTGATTACCTTTTTCTTTTTTCTTTTTTTACAACAATCCAATTACAAGTAATTGAAACACACAATTTCTAATCTACATTGTACTAAAAAAAAAAACTAGAAGTGCATGTAGGCTTGTATTTACTCCCTTGATATAGACAGGACGAGTCTCCCTGTGGTACTTGTACACCTACTGTAGGACGGGACACTTTCCAAGGGGAGGGGGGGGGGGTGTCTTTGTCCATATCTGAATCAAGTGACTGCAGCTAGGGCCATGGCCATTGCCAGCAGCAACAAAGTTGAAGAATAGGCAAAACGGACTCGAGCTCTGGACTCGAGCACCAGACTCGAGCTCTGGTGTTTCTGATCAGCAGAGTGCGGGTTCGAGTCTCGGTCTTGACGCTTGTGTCCTTGAGCAAGATAGTAAATACCACAATTGCTTTGTCCATCAGATGGACCATTAAGCCTTAGGTCCTGTGCACTAGAATTGGTAGTGCGCGTTAAAGAACCCAGAATACTTATCATGGAAGAGTAAAAGGCATCCTTGGTTTCATTATCAGAAATCCAGACAAATGTATTTTATAATAATGTAGCGATCTGGGCCCAATTTTATAAAGCTGTTAAGCAGATAATTCTGCTTGGCAAATTTCTTTACTTAGCAAGAAATGAGCGGGGTAGCAGTGGCAACAATGTAAACTTTATGGAAAGTTGGCTGGTAACCTGTTTCTGCTGAGCAAGATTTTTCGGTGGTTAGCAAGTTTTTGTGCTTACAGGCTTTATAAAATTGGGTCCTGGCTATAGACCATGTAGACAGTGTCAAGACGTCAAATCAAATGCAGTCTTCCATTGCAAAAGCAGAATGTTTGGGGAGAATTTGAAGAGGCAATGACGCTAAGACCAGAATTAACATGGAGACACAGACCTCTCCACAGCAGCTTTTTAGTGAATTGACAACCGATTCAGCCCCCAACCCCACTAAATTATTCAAATAAGTAGAGTATGGTGTTTCTTTCAGCATAAAAAAATACTAATAAAGTTTTAACCTATTTATTGTACAGTGTTTATATGTGTACATATTTTTAAACTGTACTACACCATTACACACTTGTGTTCACAAATAAACAATTCCGCATTTCTATTTTGTGATAGCAAACCATACTATTTTGTAGAGTGTCAATAGGACTTGTTTCAAAACAGCCTACAAATCACCTTACTTCAAAGATCAAGCTCTTTCAAGTAACACTAACAGTGCATCGTAAGAAGGAATTAGTTGATATTCATCACAGCTACCCAGCAATGCCGAGAGGACATTTACTGTCTCTAAACATAACCCACGCAGTTAAACATAAACTGCATAATGTGCAACCTAAGTATGGTCAAAGCACAACATGAATGTACTACACGTGGGCGTACAGACGCCACTAGTGTCAACCTGTAAGAAACATGAATCAAGTCAGTGGGGCTTTTACTAATCACTTCCCCTTAAGTCATGAATATCTGTCTGCTCTTCATCGACCAGGCAAGTACAATGTTTATTGTTAAGGTTACAGAGTCCTGATAGAGGCTTTGCGAAATTGAACTACATGTAAATAGACGGAGGCAATGACAGCAGTTGAAGACTAAAATCCTCAACGCTTCGCATCTTTGCAGCGTTCCAATAGAAGCTCAGATTTTCTTCAATATCACTGGTTTCGAGAAGAAACATCTTTGACCTTTCCCAACTTCACAGGTGATTTTCAATGCTTGCAAGTTTTGGACTTCATTTTTTATGAAGACGGGCATTTTTCTCTAAGCTGAGGGCACTTTTTGTTTGAAAGGCGCACTGGGACAATTCATTGTTTTCTCAAGGCCTCCCATCAGCCCATGCAGCAAATACGTATACATTCAATACATATTTTTAGAAGAGAGAAATTTTCTCTAGAAATATTTCAATCTCACCGAGAAGTCTACTGTTTTCATTTTTCCTTTATGTCAACTTTTGAAATCTTAAAAACAAATTATTTGGCATTGCTTTATAGTTTTTCCCACTCCAGAGACATTTACAGTGAATACCACATTGAGTTGTAAATGATTCCTGTAATGTACATGAACCCAAATCAACTGACTTTTGTTGTCACCACGTACAGGACAGGAGCATTTTGGTACATGTATAGTAAATGTGTAGGATGTCAGGTTCTTAGCCAACAAGATACATGTACAAAGTATTTTACCTGAAACATACACACTACTATTACAGAAGTTCTAACACATTTACTTCAATAGAAATGTACTGTACTGTCATACATGTATGACGTATGACACAGAGTGATTGCTGAATGCCCAACATTAAGAGTACGAATTCATAAAATATGCGCATACAACACGTTCATCAACTACACCTATCAAGAACAAGCATAAAGTACATGTACATGGTGCAGAGTTATGACTGAACCATGACTATTTATTGAATGATTACACAGCGTAAGATTACGACTTCAAAGTGGAAACGAAGTGCCCAATTCAGCAATCCACACACATTGCCAATTGCCCGCACTTACACTGAGATAATCCTCATCCGTTAGCCCCAGCTCCATATTCTCAAAGAACAGCCCGCCGTTCTCCGCAGCAGCAGCGTGCATCTCCATCTCACTCTCCGCTCTGCCATTGGTAACCAAGGCAACTGTTAACATGGTAATGTGTGTTTTAGATCTCATGGCAGTACTACAGGAGAAGTGCAAGCATTCAATTCTCGCCGGTTTGCGGGAACACTTACAGTCAGTGCACTGCTTAATCACATTCAGTCAAGAATTCCGAGGAGTCACTTGGCATCAGGCCAACGCCTCAAACACGTTCGTATAGTAAAGATGCTTTTCGCTTCCACGTGAAATGCTTTGATCTCTCAGTTACTCACCACACACCTAGTCAGCCGCTGTTAACGTTACGTTAGAATGTATACAAACTTGGCGTTTGAACTTGAAATATCCAGAGAAATATCAAACTAACATTGACAAAAACAAACTTTGAAAGCTGGTTTTTACAGTACATGTAGGAGTTCAAAATGACATCTTCATTAGTTTACTTCCAATGTTATTTTTGTGTGTGTTTTCTTCTTCAAGCTTATCCACATGAGCTTGTCCTGATGCCAAATATTAACACATCGAAAAATCAACCATCTCGCTCTCTCACTTCTCATAAACAATACCCTTTACCTCGTCTTGTTATTTCCTCGAAAAAAGATACACGGATGCATAAAAAGCAACGTCACAGTCCAGAATTAAAAGAAGGCATATTCATGTATGTAAATGAATGGATATTGGGGCTTGATTGTATGTAACTATGAAATAATGGTTTCCATTATTACGTGAATCGAATAAGTATTCACCTTCAATCAGGAATTGACAAGTTCCGGGAAATCCTGTAGGTCAATGAATGGACAATAAAGAGTTCAGGGTGTTTATGGCAAGGTTGGAATGTAATAACAAGGGGAAATGGCTTGGTAAGACTTTTACAGGTGGGATCATCTGTATCCTGTTTGTGACATTTAAATGCAATCTCTTAGAAAGCAATAATATGATAAACATACAAGTATTTATAAGGCTTACTTCAACATAAATTCTACTAGCAGTGTGAACTTTAAAATCAGTGAGCTTTCAGATTGTTTTGGTTTTGTTCATTTTTATTTTTCTTCTTTCGATTTAGGTAACTAGCCTACAAATACTGTACTAAGTTTGCTTTGGATGTTTCTGTTTATGGTGGGAATAAACTAGATTTTCCAATTTTGTTTAAAATTTAATATGAAAACCTCTACAGTCCCAAATCCTTCTAGCCAATTGCCAAAATGAAGGCTTCGGAAGATGCAAGCCAAAATGTGCTTATCACAAAACACAGGGTCCTGTCAGGTATTTCAATATTATCCAAAAAATGTCCAAACAATTTGGAGTTGAGTGATATGCGCTCAGGAGAGGAAATAGTAGGATTGAGGCCACACACTAGCCAAACTGCCTCGTGCCTAGTCCATAAAAACATGTACATGTACAATGTAATCTGTAAAGAGGTACATGTACAGTGTACACATGTACATTATTCTATGGATCAAACAACTAGAGCCAAAAATGTTTGTACATGTGTGCATGTGTACCTTTGTTTAACTGATTGCAGGTTTTATTCAAATTGTATTAATTATGTGTTAAATTTAATACTTTAATGTGTTCAACATTTCTCTTACCGAGTAAAAATATTTTGTTTAAATCATAAAGGTGTCCATAATGTCTAAATACTTTCAAATTTGTGTCATTAAGATTAAATAACATTGTCTGCATATTTTAGGCAATTTTTTTTGTTTTTACAATTTTCTAACAAGATAATATCTGCAGGAAATGGGTTTTAAATTAGCCTGTACAATCACTACGGTACATGTAGTTTAATGAATGAAATAATTCTTCATTTTATGCTTAACTTGATCTACATACATGTAAGTTACTCACAAATGCTTTACATTTACAATGACTTCACCTGACGACGTGTAAGTAACTCATGGATTTCCTATAAAATTGATTTGACCCAAACTACCACTCTGCAGAATGAATACTGCATACAGCATGTACTGGGCTTCCTTAACCACATGTTTCCTTTCTTTTCCCTAATAATGGCTTTTGGGGTCAACTTGAAGTCAAGTGGGTTGGGGGTGAACCAGCATAATAAAAATGTGGTTTCATTGTTATAATTATATGCATTCATCCTGGCATTGGGCAATCCGATAATGCACTAAAGAATAATGAAGAATGAACAAATAATAAAAATTTGTACACAATTATGCTATACTAATGAAACCTACATGTAGGAATCCCTCAATTTTGTTTTCCCTTCATGTAATTTCCCACCCCCCCCCCCCCGCCCCCAAGTTATTTTTTCTAAAGAAAAATTCAACTTTGTACAAAATTGCACATAACATACAGTAAACATGGTAAACCTGACGGGCAGCCTATGCCTATGGTTAACTTCTTTAGAAGCAAAGCTCATTACAAACAAAGGTATATACATAGACTAATAGGCCTACATGTTTGCTGTTTGGACAGAAATACTGAATGATCAAAATGAAGCTGGAAAATCAAAAAGCTAATTTCCGACAAAACATAGTTGACAGTTAAGTATTGCTGTAAAACTATGATTGTACAAAGTGTAGGAAGTGAGCCTGATATTTATTACAAATCTTTCAGCATAAGTTTGAACAATGACAATACACCTTGATTTTGAGGGGGAAAAAGATTAACAATTATGGATTCCAAGAAATTTTAAGCCTATTTACATGTATCTTAGAGTATTTCTAAGAATGAGTATTTCTATGAATGGCATTCGTCAGACTAGATGTCAACTCTTAAAAAATATTATTTTTTACACATTGGATAGTGTGCCCAATATTCATGAGGTCATTCAATGTCAACAACAGTCCCAAAAGTTCTCCATTTTAATTACTTTGATAAATGATGCTCAAAAAAAAAGGAAATTATAAATTCCAGGAAAAGGCTTAGGTTTTAATTAGATTCATTCCACTAATAGCTTGTGTCAGACCATGTCAACCTTATATGTACATGTAACACACACTGCATTGGAGTTCTTGCGATTCCATTAATTTTTAATGATAAAAAAACCATAAACTTAAAATTCCCTGCTATACATATATCTGAGTGCTACAAATGATGAATCTAGACATGTGTATTGTTTCCTTCTGGAGTATCAATTTCAATGAGATCCAATTCAGAGGCACTCTGTTTTCCTGGAATTCTTGTTCAACATGGTCAATAGCAATCGGCTGATTTACTTGACAAAAACTAAGTGCATTCAGGCATGAAGCTTTGCCAAACACTTTGTAAACCAAGGTTACCTACATGTAGTTGCAAAATGCTGCATACCACTTGGGGTCCATGGCTCATGTGAAGGGATTGTGTAATGCACAAACATGACAAAGAGAATACTTTTACTGTGTTGCTGAACAAAATCTGCAATGTCTAGTTTGGATTTGACTTGCAGCACTTCCCTGATTAAAAAGATATATAATGTACAGTGGGTGTATGTATGATTTAAAAGCTACTGGCATGAATGGGATAGTGCACAAAACATAATGTTGCCTGCATTTGTTGAAGGACATCAATCTGTAACCCTCTACGAAGACTGTACACATGTAGCTTTTCAAGAATGATCAGAAATGGATGGTTTAATGTACAGTATGTTTGGTTGGGACTTATTGCACTTTGGTTATTCTGTGCTTGTACAATGCATTACATTCAACCAAGCCACTTCAAATGAGGACTGTGTTTTGAGAAGGCTTTTTCAAACAACATGGCACCATCTGAGACAAAAGTAAATGCGAGACCTTCCCCATGAAATGTAAATTGCACATCGCGTGAGCACTAACACTACTGGTTGACAAAATGAGGGAACATCCCACCTTTTTGTAAGGGGCTAATGGCGTTTGCCAACCAAGAGTTACATACACTTGCATTATGAATGTTGGCACATTTTATGTGAAAGGCTACATGTATTGGGTACATGTACAACTGTACTTGAACCATACTGCGTGCATGCTCCCCCCATCCATTATGGGCATAAACTTTTAAAACTGTAATAATAAATTTTTAAAACGAGGTGCTTCCCCCTTCTTTCCCTGCCACTTAAACTAACACTAACCCTAACCCTTAATAACTGTTGGACTCATGATTAAAGTGGTACGTGATGCAAGATCCCACAAATAAAGCATATTCATTATTCAACTTGGATTTTGAAGAGACTTTATGGATGGTTAGGGTAATGGTATTTTAATGCAGGGCTCCAATTTTACACTGGACCACTGGCCACTGACTGAGGCCAGTGATTTTAGTGTCAGGCCAGAAAACTCACGGCTGGACAAGTCCGACGGTGTTACCTTGCTCAATTCAATATCTTCATTTGGTTTTTTTTAATTAAATGATGCTCAAATGTTGTTTTTGATTCTGATAAATATCTTTCAATCATGTTGAGTATCAAAGTCCATTTACAATGTACATGTGTACCCATTGTCAAATGAGATTAGTTTTCTCTTCAAAAAAAAACAACAACAACAAGACACTTTATTGTACACACATGTATGTTAAAACCAAGATGTAATTTTCATTCTAGTCTTTTTATGTCTAATCTCATTTTGAATCTGGTCGTATGAAAAAACGTTCAGTCCAGTAAAAATTCTGCACTACAAGACCCGCAGTCTTGTGAAATTTTCCCAAAAATTTGAGCCCTGTGATGAATTTAAGGAAACTCTGGAACAAGAACAATAAGCAAACTCTCCCTTGCCTTCACAATCCACAATCTTTGGTTTTGTAGTCGCAACTACATTGTAGTATCAAACTGAAGTGTGACTAGTCGAGCAGTGAATTTCACTAGTGGAAGGGGGGGGGAGACGTGCCCCCCCCAAGTGATGTCAGTGCCCCCCCCCCCAAGTTACGCCCCAAACTTTAGACAGCCCCTGTTCAAGTATGTGTCGATCAAGAGCCAAGGGTCTGACACAGCATTACAGAAATACTTTGATGTGTACACTACGCCTTTAAGTTTACAAATTGCAAAACAAGGATACTTCTGAAAACCCTGAAAATTTGCTGAAACGGTTTCCTCCATGTGGTTTCAGTGTCACACCCAAATGTTTAGTTTCTGTTTTGAAATGCGCATGACTCTATGTTATTTTTAAATTTACATTAGCTTAGCCTGACGGGTTAAGTTAGTCTTGTATTTTATGCATGTAGCCAGCCAAATCTATATGACAGGGCCTACATGTGTAGCTCATTGATCCTTCTTCTTGCTTGGAAATGCTGCTAAGTTATAAATGAAGATTACCACACTTCCAGAGCTTTACCTATCCTTAACGCTTAATGAAAATATTTTCATCTACTATACTCTCCTCTTATAAAGCTTTGAAAATAGTCAAGAAAACTAGGGTTGAACGAAGAGAAATTGACTAGGAGCAGGATTCGAACCAACGACCTCCGGATTAATGTACCAGCACTCCATCAACTGGACTATATACAGTGTAGCCCTATGTTGGCGGTGTCCCCATTTTGTAAATATCTTTGTTCAGGGGTGTCATCAGTCAGAAGCCATACATATGTTAACCGTTAACCATTTGTTCAACCCAAAAATTATTTAAAATTTACCCGGTCAGTTTCCCTTGTGGTTTCTTACGTGAAAACTAGATAAATCACCTTTGCATATTTTGATTGCTGAAATATGCACCTTCACTTATATGCACCCCTTGTTCAAGGGGTAATTTGTTTATTTTGTTCATACACAGGAGTTACCATCTGCGACCCAACGCTCAAACTTCCACACAGGTTCCAGATGCGTGCATGCGTGTCACCAAATGCTGGCAACAAATCCGCCCCTTGAACAAGATGGCACATGAAAATGCTAATTGACATGAAAAACAAACTTGATTACAGTGATTGAAAGTCTTGACATTCAAAAACCTGGCCAATAAAACCACATTTTGTTTTTTTCCAAAAAACATAACTTCCTAATTCGATTAAATGTTCACAAGACACAAGTTGGTTATTTAATATCAAGACAATATCATAATACTTATTATTTATATTAACTATGGTGTGTTTTTAAAACAAAAGCAGGATTGACATGAAGAATTTCACCTCAAAAAAATTATGGAAAAATTGCCGAATTCGAACTCAATTTTTCCACTTTATCATTATGGATTCATGCTTGTTAATAGAAAAAAAAAACATAACCATATGATTGGGTAAATAAAATACCATTTTGGTCATAATTAATGATAAGGTAGCTGCCTGAATCGGCATTTTTCCATATTATAAACGATGACTGTCCTGTAAGTTGTAACCCCTAAAGACAGGAAGCGAGGGCGCGATCGTAGTTTCCCACATACGACCCTACCCACAGCACTACACACCGCCTACCGTACGCGGTGCACAAACCACGGAACTCGCCCTACATCTAGCCTTCACCAGCCGCGGCCAAAACATGGTACTTAATATTCGAACAAAGCCCTTTTTTTCAATCATAACACGTTGTAAAAAGACTGCATCTCGGCAAAATTATATCAACTTTTTCAAATAACAAATTAAATTTAAAAATATATATCGGAAATATCGTGAATTTCGTAGAAATTGTACTTACTTTTTCCTCGTCTGCCTTAAGGACGGCCGCCATGTTGCGAACCGTGTGACAGTCTCTGCGCAAGCGCATTATTCTTGAATAGAAGAAGTGTTGGGGAATTTAATAATTCCAAGAAAGAGAGCATGTGCAGTTATTAGTGATGAGTTGTCACTTCCTTCCGAAAGTGTTTGGCGGATAAACTGGTATTTCTTCTTTCTGTTTTGTGATGCTTTTGTGTGGTATTTTTTACGTAGGCACATTTACCGCTAGAGGTCCCGTGTCATGGCCCTGCCCTATGGTCGACCCCTAGTATTGTTGAAAACACTCCATGCCCAAACATACTAGTCATAAGCCCAGCTAGTATTAATTCAAACTTATGTAGGCCAACTAAAAAAATCATGATTTCGGATTTTAAATGTTATACAGAAGTGATCAGACGAGTTGGGGTAGGCGGTTACAGCGAAAGTAAAATTTACTGTAAATGCGAAATTATTATGTTTTTATTTTATTTTAATTTTTTTTTTGGAGGGGGCAGGTCCCAGTTCCACACACGAACGCCAGATGCTCATATAAGTTCTTTCACAACACTAAAAGAAAATTTAAAGATAGAAAAATAAATAAATGGAAACGAAGGAACATTATCCCCGCTGACTCATAACAAACTACATTATTCTGTCACGACCGAAACAAGAACCCAAACCAACAATTTGATGACAACATTTACGGGAGCACTTTGACCGCCATGGTCACACTGGTTGTAACACCCATTTTTTTAATCAGAGGGTAGCAGATCAGTATTTCTTTGAAAATAAATAACTTCCGAAATTCTACATCCTGCTGCCTATAACCACTCAACAACTGCGGTAACCCCCCCCCCCCCCCCCAAGGGAAAAAAGTAAAAAGTCCGGGATCTGGTGAATCCATCATAATATTCTGTATAACTTTAGAGGCAGCGGATCTATTTTGGGCTGACCGTGAGCTCTGGCCTAGCTGCAATTGATACTTTAAAACGTGAGGGAATCCACAAAGTTTTCAATAGAGGGCGGTATTGCGTAACTAAGATAAGCTTTGGCTGTAACCAATTATTTTTAGAGCCCAATAAGAGTCATAACCGTTTCAATTTATGTGACTATTGCATAAGAAAACAATATAATGGAAAAGGTTAACCCAAACATTAACCATGCAGCACAATTTTTTCGCCACCATCAGGTCTAAGTATAACTTATGTTAATTATCAAGCAGTCTGTTTATAACAAGGACTGTCCATCAATGGCGGATTGGGCTGTACTTGCTTTAGGATTGTTAATGTCAACTTAACTAAATTTGAATAAATCAAAAATGATATGGTACAAGGGAAGGGCTCATCGGAAGAGGGGAAATTTCTTAAATTCTTTAATTTTGTGTTTAGTAATTAATTATGGCTTTCCGTGTGGTTGGTCCGCAAAACTAGGCATCATTTCGTCAAGAAAAGTAATCATCCGTTTATTGGTGCTTAATTAACGGAATTTTCTCCATTGACCCATATTCAAGTAGGTCATCATCTCGCAATAATCTTTGTTGCGCGACTTTTGAAGTCCAATGTCGCAGTGTGTTAACTACTCAGGTATAGTTTGATTTTAGGAGACAGAGCGTTTTACCATAATTTTTACGGGTTCAACCTCCAAATGGCGAGCGTGTGGTGTGGCAGACTATAGCCGCGTGTGACGTACGTGTAGGTGCAAGTTTTTTGGGTTCCCCCCCCCTTTTTTGTCTTTCTAAGAATTAGTTGACAACGATTACAGGTAAAGCATTTAGAAACATTTTATTGCAGAGTGACATTTACTTGGTTCATGAACATGGCAAATATAATACAAATTTAAGTGCATTTACGTACATTTTGTCCTATTTAACAATAAAGAAAAAAGGCAACGTTAGTACAACTACAATATATTTTAGGTTCTTTTTATGGATTTTTCTCAAATTTGCTGTCAAGCTAATGCAGCAGCAGTTCAATAATTGTTGTAAAAGAAAAATTTATATTGAAAACAGTTTTGAATGTGTAGTGTTCAGGTGTCTTTAAAACACAAGTTTAGGCTTTTGCGTCATCAATTGGTACACCTGGAAATATTCTTGTTTTAATTGTTTTATTGTGAATGTTGGAATTCTAAGTAACAGATACCCATGACTGAGGAAACTACCACCTCCTTACAGCTCATGCACTCTTAGAACAACAAGTCGTTCGTGAAATTAAAAATTGCGTTAAATTAATGTGTTTTTTTAATGTTTTTGCTCGCTCTCTATCCTCTCCTTTCAACATTCACCAATTTAGATGGTAGGCTTGAAATAAGATGGTAGAATTGAAACAAACATTGTGAGTTTCTAGGACTTCTGCTGGATACCGACAAAAAAATCACCGCCAGCCACCACCGACGACCTCTGTGTGGTTCTGGCAGTTGCGGCATGTCGTGGCCAGCTCTGCATAGTTTTTCTGATCACCAGAGTGTTTGGGTCCAGGCATGGCACTAGTGTCCTTCAGCAAGATACTTTATCATAATGCTTTGTCCTTCAGATGGGACATTGGGCCGTAGGTCCCGTGTACTAGGATCAGTTTAGTGCACGTAAAATGACCCAGAACACTTATCGTTGAAGAGTAAGGTTGAAGAGGGCGGTCAGGTTGGTGTAGTGGTATCTTGCCTTGCCTTTCACCTCTGGGACCCCGGTTCAAATCCCACCGGGGGCACTATGTGGATTGGGTTTTCAGTCCCTGCCTGATTGCGTGGGTTTTCCCTGGAATAATTCTCTGGGGTTTTCCTCCCACGTCTAAAACTGAAACTTCCTTCCTTGTCTTCTCCCCATTGGTTTCTTGGCTAGTACAGTGATTTAGTTCGCTTTTCTGAGAGTCCTTGGCTTCACAACCAGAATCAATAAATGAAATGAAAAAATGAATTGAGTAGGGGTTTGGTGCTTCTGATCTGGTCCAAATATTATAGCAATCACCCTTGTTAACTGGCTACCTCACGCTTGCGAGCTACAGTGTTTAATTTCACTTATGCGGCATCATTGGTTTCATTACCGGAAATATAATAATAATAGTTTAAAATAATATCTTTTTTGGAATGTGGAGAGTCGATAGTTTGACTCCGAGTAATTGTGTTTAAATAAATCTCCGGAAGCCAGTGCTTTATCACTTCCATTTTTGGAGGAAAAAAAAAAACTAGAATTAATTGACATTATTGTCCTTAGAGCCTTTTAATAATTGTAACACAACTGTGCAGCTTGAGTGGGTACGGCAGTCCATAGCATGGAGCCCATCTGTTAGTCAAGGGATCAAAACACTCCATGGAGTCCGTCAGACTGTTGGGCTGATCTTCTCCACCAGTGACGTACAACTTGTCGTCGCACACGGCAGCAGAACACAGCGCCCTCGTGCGTCGCATACTGGTCACCTGGCTCCAGGAATCTTTCAGTGGATCGTAGCGATGTACGATTTGTGACAGGCAACCAACGATGTAGATTTTGTCGCCCATCACCGTGGCTGCAATGCCCGAGAGGGCGTGGGGCATCGGCGCTCTGGGGAACCACTCGTTGGTTTCCGGGTCGTAGCATCGGACCCGGTCGGTAGCGATCTCGTTGGAGAGTGCACCGCCGAAGACGTAGATCTTGCCGCCGTAGGTGGCCGCGGCAGGTGAACTCACTGCATCCGGGAGTGGTGTTACCTGTACATGAAAACGAAGAGCAGTAATGGATCATTAACACCAACTACGCGGCATTTTAATTGAAATCACTTAATTAAACTAATTAATTTAGCAACAATCACTGTCATGTGATCGAAGTTCAATATTTTTTACAAGACATTCTCTCTAACATTGGAAATAAAAATATTGTTTAAGCTTACAAATTCAGACTGCTGTAGTGTCGTGTTTTAAACACCAAGTGACACTTTGGGTTACAATGCTTCAAGTATTTTTGTTTTTACTTAGTATGCTAT
The DNA here is from genome assembly GCA_023634235.1 of Pisaster brevispinus. Classification (NCBI taxonomy): domain Eukaryota; kingdom Metazoa; phylum Echinodermata; class Asteroidea; order Forcipulatida; family Asteriidae; genus Pisaster; species Pisaster brevispinus. The sequence continues at coordinate 18,264,056 of JAMKCF010000011.1, forward strand.
ATTTAAAGAAGAGATGATGTGATGCAAACTTTAATACCAACCGTTTCCCACTGTTTGGTTCTAGTGTTGAATCTGTCCACCCTTGCCAGTCTCACAGACCCATCGTAACCTCCAATAAGGTATACAAAGCCTCCTTGCATCGCAGATCCTCTCCTCTGCCTAGTTCCCGCGTCAATCTCCGAGGATGACACGATGTCCCACCGGCCGCTCATCGTTCTGAATGCCGACACGTCGCCCCTGAAGCCCGTCACGTAAATGTCATTGTCCACCACGTCGACTCCGCTCACGGAATCAGCAGAAGAAGGTAGCTGGGCCAGAGTGCCCCATTTGCGGTCGGAAGGGTCATAAAATTTGAGTTCTCTGAGTTTGATGTTAGCGGGTCCCACCCCACCAACTACAACGATCACTTTACGGGAGCGGGTGCGTCGGCGGCCCGGTTTACGAGAGACGAATATTTCGCTTCCTCCGTACGATGAACTCAATAGTTTGTTGGTATCAACGAGCGACGATATAAGCTCGTTTTTAACTACTTTCTCCGTGAGATATTTTCTCGGCAAAAGATGGGTCCGAAGATGGGTCAACAAAACGTGTAGTTGATGCTTCCGTTCCTGCAAGTCGACTAAAACCCAGTTTAGAATAGTCTCACAAACATCCGTCTCTGAATCTACTACAAGTTCGTCACTTGATAAATACTTCACCAGCATCTCCAGGGACTGCTCGAGAATCTCTCCGTGTGAACACACTCGGGGAAAATTCTGCAGAGCGAAAGACCATGCTTTATGCGAGAGCTCGGTGCATGAATGTTGCTCGGCCAGAAGATGTACCCCTAAGCAATTTGAAGCGTGGATCTGCGTTTCTAGATAATTCTGACAGGCGAGGCGCACCGGCGTGAGCTGAAGTAGGTCCGCTGCTCCTAGGAGTCCCTGCACGTTGTCTGCAGTAATGGTAACTCTTGCTGTGTACACATAGTCTAAGATCAACTCCATACTGGTTTCTGAGACCCCTTTGATCCCAACAATGTCTTCTCTCCTCTCCTTCATGTCATTTGAGAACATGCTCTTGAAGTAAGCACTGGACGCTGTGAGGATGTTCCTATGGCAGTGGAAATCCTCTCCTTCTACTCGCAAGATGACGTCCGTGAATTGCCTGTCTTTTCTAAGGATTTGCAGGGAGCTCAAGAGCATCTCAGAATGTGATGCATGATGTAGCTCCACACTGCTTTCAGCTCGAGTTTCGGCAGTCGTCGACCGCATGGTGATTTCAAGTTATCAACTCGTAACGTCGAAGCAGGTTGTTTTTGAAAGCGATCGTGTGCCCGATGGTTCCGGTTGCCTGTCACTGCCGGTTCTGACGGCAGTCGTCACACCAATGAGTTTGAATGGTGTTATCTACATTTCATGGACAACTGAAACAAAATGGAACACCGTTATGGTTAATTTAATTCAATTGTTGTGGTGTAACTCGGCGACATAAACAAGTTAAAATGAAGATGATGAGACCATGGTGATCGAGTTTCTACATCTTCCGTTCTTTTTACCCAAACTTGGTATCTAATAAATGACCAAGTTGATGATGTTTATTATACTTTTAACCATTTTAGCGTACTTCAAGCTCGTGTGAGCAAGACCGTCTTTAACCAACGGCTTACCTGCAGCTCACTTTTTCCAAAGACATTCTTGGGGTGGCAAGACTAGTGCAAATTATAGAAACACAACCCCAGACCGAATAAACTGTACTTGAGGGTGAAATAATGCCGAATAAAAAACTGGCAACACCCATTCCAGAAAACTTTTGCTGACTTGTGAACGTTAATCCGATTCGCCAGCAAACATTATTGTTGCTGTATTCTTAAACCATTCGGTTCTTGATCGTTGGCATGCTGGTCTGAAGTTATTATCACTTCAACGTCTGTAGGCCTACATCACAAAGTGTCGGCAGGTCAAAACTTAACAGAGGCACTGCATGTATACAATGCTGCAAGGACGAGCTGTTATACGCCCAAGTGTGTGTACCTGCAAGTTTCAATCTTTTATATTGATTCTTTGTACGTTTATTATTCAAAGGATTGGGCATAATAGACCTAGCTAAATATTTGCATGGCTGATATAAATATAAAAGGGTCTAGATCGTTTGCTTACAATGGACTCGATACGTGTTATGGGTGAACAAAGACTTTGTAAGTAAAGTTACATCAATAGTAAACTTTCTATTTTGAATAATACTGTCATGACGTTATACACCAGACAATTAAACGTTTTCACTGTGGCGTCGGCAGGGCAAACAAAATATCAAGCTTTCCCACGATCAATTAGATGAATGTGGGTAATAATATCTTTAATGTGATCGAAACTTTATGGTTAGACAAAGAGATCTTCTGCAAAGTGGTGGCTCGTTTTTTTAAACAGTTCTTTTTATCGTAAACACCATGTCATAGAATCAGTAACTTATTTTTCCATTGTTATATATTTTCCAAACTGTAAATACTTATGCAATACAACAATGAATGATTGCATTTAACGACCTGGTAACCGAGGAGGTTTTCTTTCAACATTTTTGTTTTGATGTAGGTTTCGAAAAGGCGGTACGGGGAAAAGGTTTACTGTTTACCCGTAAAATTATGTTGGGGTCGATTTTACGATTGAGGAAACTTCAAAGTCTTTGTAAGTCAAGGTTGAAGGGGGGCATGCTCTGATGACCTAACCACGGTAGGCAGGCCTTTGTGACTCATATGTGTTTTTATTGATAAGGACAATAAGTTCCATACTGTTACCCGTGTTCCTTACAATCTAGCATTTCGCTTAACTTTCATCGGCATTTTTGAACCGGCGTGCTTTTGCCACGACATTTCAAAATGTCGGGTCAAACCTTTACTACTCAAATCATACTGGACGCAAAAAAAAAGAAGAAAAAAAAGGAGGATTTCTCCTTAATCGCCCAAATTTGTTTGTTTTTGAACGCAATTTTGTTTTAGTGGCAAGTCTCTGTTTCTAAGCCTGTTTTTTTTCTTTTGAAAATGCCTGCGAGTCTATTTTTCCAGACCGTCACTATCTTTAACTAACTCCCTCTGACGCAATTTAGGCTACAAAGTCAAAGCACAAACCACTGGTCCATGGAAGAATTCTTTTCAAGAGACAATTTAATTCCAAACCCTAACTTGAGCCTGTTTCCAAGAGAATGGTTTTCTCGACCAATTTCACTTCGTTTAGTTCAATGCCTTGTTCATTCAGTTTAGATTGAAATCGAATGATCCCCTCATGCAAATCGTCTAGTAACAATAAAAAAGAATCATCCATTCTAATTGAGCATTATATCGCCTTTAAGCTCGGAACACTCGTCCCTGTAAAAAAAAAATGTATTCAATTTATAAACGTATCGGAAATCATTCCAAATCTACATCTTGTTGAGTAGGGGGTTGCACCAAAATCATGTTTTAACGTGCAAGTTTTATACACTCGCAAGTTTTATATACTTATTTTTGGTTGTTTGGTTCGATGCTGTTTGGAATCAAGCACAAGTCTCAATTCATTATAACACAACGCCAGAGGGCTCAACAATATGTTATTGCCAATCGATCATTTCGATTGACACAAGATGTTTTGTTTGCAAAGGTTGTCGTGCATCGTCTGCTAGGCTATCCATTATTCATAAAAATTTCAATTGAATTCGAAATTGGTGCAGAACCTGGTGATGGGAACTCTAAATACAAATCTTATCGAAAGTGAAGTTTTAGATTGCAATGGTTGGAATGAATACATTTTTATGGAAAGTGTTTCTTTACACTCTCCAATACCTTTCTAAGCGGTTTTTATCGGCTATGATGGAACAAAGAAGGGATTTCAGGCCCATAAATCATTATTCATTCCAACTGTAAATAAATAAGTTTGGGATGATACTTTTTGCGTGCTGAGTATACTGTAAGTGTTACAGGCCACTATAGCCCCTACCTGACTGCATGCGTGGGTTTCCCTGGAATAATTCTCTGTGGTTTTCCTATAACTCAAACTTCCTCAATTCTTTGTCTTCTCTCCATTGGGTTCTTGGCTAGTACAGTGATTAAGTTCACTTTTCTGAGAGTCCAATTGGCTCCACAGCCAGAATAAATGAAATGAAATGAAAGGTGTTTTCTACACTGAAGTGTTATTGATAACACGATATGAACAATCATAAATTATTAGACGTGGGGGCTACCGTTCAAATTACTGCAGCTGCTTGGTGGTTTGAGTTTACCGGCCTCTCAGATTACAGCAAGGTTGTTTTCCCACCAAGCATTGATGTATGCCATTATCATAATGGCCTATTGACTATCATACTCTATGCATTGTTTTGTATAGTCTAGCCTTTTGAATAATTTATAATGGTAATCAACATTTATAATGGCATTAACATATTAATTAGCAACTGACGTGAATTGCTCGTCCTCCATGCAGAGTTGACACAGAACGCATTGCCATAGTGATAATGCACACAAATGACAGTAATAAATAATTTGGTGGGTTTTTCTCTACAACAAAATTTAACTGGACCAGTGGGATGACCTGCAATTTTTCAATCATGGTTTATTAATCAACTTTAACAAGAGGTCGTTACAGCACAGGCCGCTTTCTTATTATTATCAATTTTAATATCATTTTCCGCATTTCACGAACGATGGGAGGCGAAGCTGGCTATCAGTATCATGGTGTCTCAGAAGAAAGACGGTGCAATAATGTGTTCAATGTTGCAGCACGTTCAAGTGTGTTTTAGTTACTAAATTAAGTAACCTGACTGGTAATATCTGTTCAAAATGATATCAAATAGATAGGTGGCGATCAACTAAGATCAAAGGTATAGTTGAATAGCACGTTGCTACTGAAACCTTCCTCTAACCCCGAAACAACGTTTTTGTCTAGAAGAGCATTTTGTTTAGCCTCTCGTTAACTATTATTATGATACTGGACCGCAAGGTTAAAACAATGATGTATGCATTTTGCCTCTTAATTATTGGCACAAACTACCTTTAATTACCTACCTTTAAAACTAACAGTTGGTTCTCCCTCGATCTCCTAGAGGTCTTGTCAGCAGCAGGCCTATATACACAAGTAGAGCGGTAGGCATCCAAAAACGTGTGCACAAAATATTCTTCACAAAATGCTTGTAAATAGGCCTAATTCAGACACAGTTGTACCATCACAGCTGGTCCGAATGGGTTTGTGCATCTTATGCACTCGCTACGCCACATAAAAGTAGAACGTTGAATACCATATGATTTTGAATTGTTGTTTATCGGTTTATGGCAGAGAGCGGCCATTGTTGGTATTCATTGTTATTGTTCAATACACGGTCAGGTTGCTGTGAGTGGCAGGCTAGCCGTCTGGATCGCTGAGAACACGCCCAGTGAGACGGGCCGTTCACTGAGACGTGACTAAATAACAGTAGGCCGTATGCTTAAAAAAGGGAAATAATAACAAGGTATCCAAAACAATATTAATAAAGTGGATGAATATTGTTGCTGGGTACAGAACCGTTCTTTCCAACCTTTTTTGGGGGGGGGGGGGCGGGGGGGGGATAGAGGCCGATCGTTCATCTGTTGACACATGAAACGTCCTCTGTTGACTCTGGATTTGATGTGAAGTTGACCGAAACTTATAATCTTGATGTTTTCAGATAGTGGACTTTTATAGAACTGCATGGCTTGGGGGGGGGGGGGGGTGGAATGGCTTTATTTTGCATTGGTAATCGATGTAAAACTATATTGGCAAATTCGTTCCTCTAAATGAACATGATTTCAATTTTAGAATTGATACCTCTTCAACTGGCATAACTTGTATCGGGAAACCTCTTTAATGGGTTCGCATGAGACAAAAACGTACATTTTTTGTTACAATTGTGTCGACTGAAATTATTTATAGTTTTTCAGACAATTTGAGTACTTTGAAAGTATACTACTACAGCTTTTGTTTTACCATCTATTTCTACCTCCATGGTTTTACCCAGATAGCCGGGTTGAGAAAGAAAATTTCCCTTTGCTAAATTTATAGGGTAGAGTTTATTTATGTGAAACTCTACTCTTGGAAAAACGAGAATTTGAAAACAGTTTTGATGGAACTTTTCATCAAAGGGCCAGCTGGGCCAGTCATTCACACTCTAACCCCTGATGAGTGGACCATCGAGTGGGTGTGTTTTTAAACAGCGCCCTCCTTAGTTCAAATACAAATAAGTCAGGTGACATGTAATACATTTAGTGCACAAAGATACGTTAGGTAGAAAGGGTAACCAGATCATAAATCTTACCAGCAATAATGCCGAGAGAATGAATAACAATTTCCGGCTTGTCACGTGCAAGTCGCATTATTTCGACCTTAAAAACTGTAGTGGTTTTAATTTCCTTAATTTAGTTTAGTTGATTGTGTCGTGATACAGCAATTGAATATGGCGGAGAAGTTTGACCCCAAAGGTAGGCCGAAATTTGGAAAGAGGGGAAACCAGCCTCCCCTACTCGTAGAACTATTCGGTTCGTTCCGCTATCGTCGGGGAGACGATAGCGGAACGAACCGAATAGTTCTAGGAGTAAGCCTCCCCGTGCCCCGTGTGGCTGTTCCGCCCCAACTTGACAGTCTATGGCCATGGACGGAATTGCCTCTCCCAAAACCAGGGGTGCGTTTTCGCGGTCGTAAACCAATAACTGTTTCGGTTGACTTGGCCATTGGTTAATCACTAGAGTCGGTGACCGAAACAGTTATTTGTTACAGCCGCGAAAACGCACCCCTGCTCTACAACTTAGTATTCCCCTCACACTCACAGAAGAAAGTAAAGTACTGTACAACGGTAACAGGTCACTTCGGCACCTTGCAAACTCGGCACCAACAAACTCGGCAACTTGCAAAGACGGCACCCACAATCTCGGCACCTTGCTTGCAAACTCGGCACCCACAAACTCGGCACATGCACAAATACAAACTCGGCACTTTGCTTGCAAACTCGGCACCCACAAACTCGGCACATGCACAAATACAAACTCGGCACCCCGTCGAAAACGGCCGGCTTTTTACTGCTGCGTGGTACATGTTAACATGGAGGTAATTTACTTTAATTAACCACTTGACCCTTCCTGCGCAAACGGGTAGTGATTGCTTGGTGCCGAGTTTGTTAATCAAAAATAGGCTGGTGCCGAGTTCGTATGGTGCCGACATTCTGATCTTGGTGCCGAGTGGGTGCCGAGTTTGCAAGGTGCCGACTTTGTGGGTGCCGAGTTTGCGAGGTGCCAAAGTGTCCGGTATTCAGTACAACTACATGTACACTAAAACTAGAGCTCCAGATACGATATGTTCCGTGTTCACATGCTTGATTGAAGCCTTGATTTTTCCACATTTTCACTGGATCATAGTTTGATAATATTATGCCTGGAATTACACGGAGGCTAGACCCCCAGTAACTAGGACCCTGTACTCCTTTTTTGTTAGTTTTTTTTCTAAAGGAGTACAGCGCCCAAGTTACTGGGTCTACACAGAGGCCATAGAGGCCATGGCTCGTGTTGCTCCTGGTGGTATATTGGCCTAGCTAGGTGCCCCTTCAACATTTTCCTTGGAATTTAAGACTAGACATGCTAGAGTAGTAGCAGCAGTAGGAGTGGAAATGAAAGTGCCCCTCCCCTTTTGTTTTGCAAAATGAAAATGACCTTGCCCTCTGAAAGATGAAATTCCAGTGAAAAGTGGCATTTGGATGCCAAACTTGTCTGTGTCGTTAGTAAAATACTAGTGTTACCAAAATGTTTTGTTATCTTGTCATTCTTCCCACAGAGCACCAGCATACCCGCTATAACCCCTTGAAGGATGAGTGGATTCTAGTGTCCCCACATCGGATGAAGAGACCCTGGAAGGGACAAGTGGAAAAGAAACCCAGCGAAGATATCCCTCGTCATGACCCCAAGAACCCGCTCTGCCCAGGGGCTACAAGAGCTCATGGAGATGTGAGGAAAAACAAATTAGTGAAATGTTGTTAGCCAATTATAATTAACAGGCCTGAGTGATACTGATGACAATTGATAGTGATACTGATCATGAGGGCAGCGGAGGCAATTGCCTCCCTTGCCCCGGTGGTAATTGCCTTTGTGCCCCTTAAAATGCTTTTAATAAAAATACAATTTCACCATTAGAGGTGCCCTTTAGTTTACCAAGGAGAAAATGCCTTGGTGCCTTTGCCCTTTCAAAAATGAAGCATCAGGCCACAGACCTAGGTATTAAAAGCAGTCTTCTAGAAGTAGAAAGTAAGATTTTCATTAACAAGGTGTAAGGTGCATGTAGTTGCAATAATCGTAACCCTCAATCCTTTGTGATCATTGGGCGGATGGAGGGTTACGATTATCACAACTAGGTCGTGTTACAAGGAGTTTTCTGAACGATCAGAGTTTACTGATCTCAAATATTGAGATTTAGAACCACGTGAATGAATTATGAAAGAAATTTTTTTAAAGTCATCTAGCAAACTTTCCTTTTAGATTGTTGTTTAATCCAGCCACCCAAATTTGTCAAAATTCCTCCCACCCAGATAAAGGAAACCACCATCTTAATGTCGGTGTATCAAGACCAATGATGGTCATGTGTACTGAGTATAGAGTGCTTTACACACAATTGGTGAACGGGTAAAACCAAATAGTATTCTTTATCCCTGATGCTAATTTAACATCTACTAATTATTATCTGAAAAGTTTAAACAAATTACAATATCACAGAGTTATTGTATCACACGTTTATTTTTTAGTGTATAATTCCAGCAAATATTTCTTTACTCAGGTGAATCCAGACTATCCAAGTACCTTTGTCTTTGAGAATGACTTCCCAGCATTGCTACAGGCTGGTGCACCTGAACCTAGTGAGTACAACAACATAGTAAGGGACTCAACTATTTCTCTCAAAGATAACAATTTTTTCAATTAGGCTGTTCCTTCAACCCTATTTTTTTAGACGCACATGTTGGTGGCGTGTCGTGGCTGAGCGGTTAAAGCACCGGACTCAAGCTTCTGTGTTTCTGATCAGCAGAGTGTGGGTTCGAGTCTCTGTGTGGCATTTGTGTCCTTGAGCAAGATACTTTACCATAATTGCTTTGTCCTTCGGATGGGACATGAAGTCTTAGGTTCTGTGTACTACATGTAGGATTGGTAGTACAAAAGAAAATAATTAACCGGAACACTTGCCATGGAAGAGTAGGGGTTAACCCCAGTGTTTGTGGTTCACTTAGCAAGCACCTTTGTTTACTGGTTTCCTTAGGCGTGCGAGCTACAGTGATTAAGTTCACCTATGAAGCATCCTTGGTTTCATTACCAGAAATGTATTAATAATATTTTTAAAATAACTATAAACTGTACTTTTATACTTGCCTGCAGGAAGTTTAAGTAGTCCAGATTCTAAACTCATTATCAATGGAAGTAATCAAAAACTGGGATTTTTGATGGAATAAAGTTACAATCACATATACACACAAAAATAACTGAATAAAATCAGTTCTGAAAAGAAAAATATGAAAATTTTAACCATGTAGATTGTACTTTTCACTGGTTTTCTGGTGGTTTTTATGAGGCATTGTGTTAAAGGCAAGTGCTAGCAGTATACATATAACAAGTTTCTTTTCCCACAGGCCCAAGTGAACATCCTCTCTTCCAAGCAGCTCCCGCTGTTGGAACATGGTAATGTGTCATTTAGTATCTCTAAAAGGTTTCATAATCACCTTCACTAAGTGATTGTTGGAGACCGAACTTTAGTACCAATTACCTCTGTTTTAACCCAAGCCACCAAACACCACCAAGAGCAGAACTGTAGTACCAATTATCTACTGTTTTAACCCAAGCCACCAAACACCACCAAGAGCAGAACTTTAGTACCAATTACCTCTGTTTTAACCCAAGCCACCAAACACCACCAAGAGCAGAACTTAAATACCAATTACCTCTGTTTTAACCCAAGCCACCAAACACCACCAAGAGGAGAACTTTAGTACCAATTATCTACTGTTTTAATCCAAGCCACCAAACACCACCAAGAGCATACCTATCATCAGAGTCCAAGCACTTGGAATGTTGGGTGTTGAGTTACCACACAGTAGAGTATTTTGATGGATTTGTTACTGTACCCAACTCATGGCATGAGGTCAGCAATCTTATCAGAGCCCAAACATTTTAGTGATTGAGTTTCCATTGAGTGGAATATTTTGATGGATTTGTTACTGTACCCCAAAACCAACTACTCTATAGCATGAGGTCAGTCATCAGTACTGTCAGTCATATCAATCTTATCAAGCATTTTGATGTTGAGTTACTATTGAGTAGAGTATGTTGATGTATTTTTGACAGCTTCTTACTTGTGTTTTTTTTTCTTCTGCTGTTCAGCCAGGTGATGTGCTTTCATCCATGGTCTGACATCACACTACCTCTAATGTCCCTCACAGAGATCAAAGCTGTTGTTGATAAATGGGCCGAGATGACCTCTGACCTAGGGTCAAAGTTCAGATGGGTTCAGGTGAGAAACAACAAATGACACAAATATCAGTGATATGTAATTATTGATTTAATAGCTTTTAAATAGGCTTGATTCAAAGTGAAACTAAAGACTTTTTAGGTTTCCCGAAATGTTAAGACTTTATTTTGACATGATTGTATATCAGAAATGCAGCTTTGATTGTGATTTTCTCATCTTGCAGATATTTGAAAACAAAGGAGCAGTGATGGGATGCTCCAATCCACATCCACACTGTCAGGTAAAGAAAATGTCTGAGGGTAGTGGGTACTGTATCTTAAAATGGTGATTATTTTTAGGATATTTTAGGTTGAACAAAGAAAAATTGACCAGAGTGGGACTTGAACCTGTGACCTTTAGATTAATGCGGCGACGCTCTACTAACTGAGCTATCTGGCCCTAATGTTGGCCATCTCCCTATTTTGGTTAGTACTTGATATTTGGAATAAAAGTCGCAACCACTTAAGGTGATCCCTCTGCTGTCGCTTCCAAGGTTGTATCGTAAACTTGGGTGTGATCCTATCTATACAGCATTTACAGGATGTATGGCTTCTGACTGACACCCCCAAACAAAGATATTGACAATATAGGGAGACCGCCAACATTAGGGCTAGATAGCTCAGTTGGTGGAACGCGGGCATGTTAATCGGGAGGTTGCAGGTTGAAGTCCCGCTATAGTCAATTTTGTGGTTTATTACTTTTCGGACAGTAAGGCAGAGCTATGTTTGAACTATAATAACCCATTTAAAAAGCACCTTGTAAAGGTTAACAAGGTGATGCAGTGCCTTCTCTCTGCAGCCAACCATGTCCGAAACATCTCGGCATTACACAACACACAAAACCTAAGTCTTTAACTCCCATTCAAAGGGCAAAGCAATTATGGTTAAGTGTCTAGCTCAAGTTCCGGGTGCCATGACCGGGACTCGAACTCACACCCTGACATTGGATGAGAAGTTTGCTGTAGAAATATGTCTTAGGGCAGTTTCATGGTTACTCAGTTCTCCAAGGTATCAGTGATTTGGTTTCCTGGTTGATGTTTAGTGTTCATAGAGGTACCATAGAGTAAAGCATTTTTATGGATTTGGCACTGTACCCCCAAACCGCCAACTCTTAGCATTGAAGTCACAATCTTATCGGAGTGTAAACACTTGGGTGTATTGTTGAGTTATCATAGAGTAAAGTATTTTGATGGATTTGTTTCTTGGTTGATTTAGTAGCTACTAGCCTAAGCCATCCTTTCAAAGATGCCCAACTCTGACTGATAAAAATTTCTTTAAATAAAACTTAAAGCTATAAATGAATTGTATGTTTTTAAAATCCATTATGCCTCGTGTTGTTTCAATTGATTTCCAAAGGTATGGGGCAGCAATTTTATGCCCAATGAAGCTAGAATCAAAGATAGAACCCAGAGGGAGTACTACAAGACACATGGAAAACCTATGCTTGTTGAATATGCCAAGATGGAAGCTGAAAAGAAGGTGAGTGAATCTCTGAACTCCCTCCTTCTGCACATTGATTTATGAAGGTCTGTATTAGAAAATGGGTGTTCTCAGGGCTTAAAATCAACACTGGACCACAGGCCCGAGGCCAGTGATTTTAGCATCAGGCCAGTAAACTCATAACCTGACAAGCCTGGTGGTCTTGTGTTTTTCAAGTGAATAACAATAGGCAACCTCATTGTGTAATATCTTTGTGAAGAAATGTTGACTACATGTAAGAATCTGATCAATATTCTTCAATTCTCTTCAGTATTGAAGTACTACACATAAGACATATGAGATAGATTTTTTCTCTTAGTGCTTGTTCAACTCATGTTGATTCTAGTCTTGTAAAATAAGTTCTGGTCCAATAAAAATTTTGAGCTACAAGCCCTGCAGTCTTGTGGATTTTTTCCCACAAATTGGAGCCCTAATTCTACATAACGATTGTCATCAACCTCAGAACTACATGTCACTATCCACGATGGCATCTCAGTTGGGTTGTCAAAAGATGCCTCAGTAAGTTTGTAGTGAAATATTGAACTCTCATTCTCTATTCAGGAACGAATTGTTGTAGAAAACGATACCTGGCTAGCTGTTGTGCCTTACTGGGCAGTGTGGCCATTTGAAACGATGCTGTTACCACGGCGACATGTACTACGGTTACCAGACCTCACAGACGAGGAACGAAATGGTGAGTGAAGAAATTAGAGATAAAGTACGTTCTCTTTAAAATACTAGTCTTTTTGAATTCACCAAGGATTCAGTTTGTGGCAAGTAACTGGACTTACATGTAATGGTCATTTGTTTCACACATGTAGTATTGAAGCAAAGGTTTGTTAACTCTTTCAGTGCCCACTTTTTTTGCATTTTGAACCTAAAGTGCCCAGCTTTTTTTTTTTTTTTTTCGAAATTCTGTATAAAAATAAATAAGTAAGTCTTTCTCACCAAACAAAATGTATCTTGCTGATTTGCGTTGCCTTCGTACATCCCAAAGTAATAGTACTTCTTGAGTGGTAATGCCCTCTCGTAATAACTTGTATATTATAGGTCCTACATGTACGATTGATGACACTTTTTGAGTACATAAAAAAGAACTGTACATGTACGACCTTGGCACAGAAAGAGTTAAGAGTGACATTCTGAAACTAAAAGTAACCAATTTTATTTTCAGATTTGTGCTAACTTGAGAAAATAATTATGTAGTTGAATAATCATCATAAAATTAGTCTAGTGATGGAAACCTTGAAAGAAATAAAATGTCCTCGTGCTCTTTAAAGTTTCAAATCTTACCTTTTGCTCTTCTCAGAGCCTTTTCTTTCTAAAAGGGATTAAAGGGATCTTTGTGGTACCACAAGCCTTACACTTTACAAACTCAATTTTGGGATGAAGGGGATAAAGGGCTGTCGTGGCCGAGCGGATAAGAGCATCGGACTCAAGTTCTGGTGGTTAAGTCATCGGGATGTGGGTTCGAATCCTGGTCGTGACACTTGTGTCCTTGAGCAAGACACTTAACCATAATTGCTTCTCTCCACCCAGGGGTAAAATGGGTACCTGTGAGGGCAGAGATGGTTTATGTGAATGATTAGCTTGGAGCGCGGTAAAAACTCGCAGCACTGGCTGTATACTCCCCAGGGAGCTGAGATGGTTTAAGGAATGAAATATATGGCCCAGTGACCAGGGGTAATAATGTCAGAAGTGCTTTGATACGGCATTCGGGCTGTGATAAAGCGCTATATAAGAATCGATTATTATGAACACAGAAAAGTTATGTAGAAGTGAGATTTGAACCTGTGACCTCCGGGTTACGTGTATACTCTATCAGCTGAGATATTCAGGCCTGGAGTTTCATCTTTGAGAGGTCAAGGCCATTTTCATTTTGTAAAGGGCACATCCTTGGGAAAGTCTATGGGAAACTTTTGAAGGGGCACCAAGGCCTAGACCAGGGGCAACAGAGGCCATGGTGTTGGGTGTGTCTCTATTTTGTCAGTATCTTTTTCCGGTAGTGCCAATTAGAAGTCAAACTCGCACTAATGCATCTGGTCTCACTAAAAAAAAAAACCTGAGTACTGCAAGAGAAACTTTTGAGCTGTTATTGTGACCATTGACTGTTTGAATGGTGAACTTGTACTGTTTTTTTGTTTGTCCCCTTTTAACAGGTCTAGCAGATATCATTAAACGACTTTGCATTAAATATGACAACTTGTTTGAAACATCATTCCCTTACTCCATGGGATGGCATGGTGAGTAGACAAATGTAAGGTTCAAAGGTCATGTGAAATAAATATGGGGCGCTGTTTGTCAATTAATTGTTTAGCAAATTTTTGACATGTTTTTACCATGGTTTGTAGCATGCAAAGTGTTGTCAAAATTATTTTGTGGTTTACATACCATGAATGTACAATCAACTCTTATAAATTATGGTTTATAAACCATGAAAATTGAATTCACCATAAAACATGATTTGTATATCATGGTTTATAAACCATGAAAACTGAAGCATCATAAAACATGGTTAATAAACCATGAAAATTTAAGCACCTTCAAAACATGGTTTATAAATCATAAAAATTTAAGCATCATAAAACGGTAAGCGTTGATTTTAAATTAATGGTATGTAAACCACAAAATAATTTAACAACCCTTTGTATGGTTTACATCTAATTGTTACAAACCATGGTAAAAATATGTCAAAAATACGCTAAACAATTAATTGACAAACGGCGCCCCATAAATAAATGCTACTTTGCTGTATTAAAGGTAGGGTGGGTCATAGATTTGTAGTTACTCCAAAAATTAATGACCATACAAACTTACTTGGTTGAAGCACTGCAGCTGTTGAGAGTATAATCTACTTTGAGAAAAGATTTCCTTCAAAGTAATATGGGTTGGATAATTTTTCACCCCAAAACATTTGAATCTGAGAAACGATTCATGCTTGAATCGCTTCTCAGATTTCTGAAGGTTCATTCTGCAGCCAGAGATGTGGTTGGTAACTGCCGTCACCCCGCTAAATGTGGATGGATTTGGCGTTCTTGTGAAAATACGTTGACAAGTTTGTGCTGTTTTCTCAGCAAGTAGACACTGTAATCAGCTGAAACTTTCACGAGTGACTTTCATTGTTTCATAATTTTGCCTATATCAGCATATGTCAACAAAAACCAATCTATGACCCTAACCTTCACCCTTCAGTGCACAGATTTGTTTACAACCACCAGAAATAATATTGACAGAGAATAGCAGTGATTTCACAGACCGTGCATTTGCCATAAAAATCACAAAATTAGTAAGATTGGAAGCTTTGCATGGTGCAGCAAGTGACAACTGAATGGGCTTATAGGTAAAGACCATGTGATTAGAAACTTCTGAGATGTGTTGGTTCTGAGAGGAGCCAGGTTTAAGACATAAAAAGGCGTGTTGTGGCCGAGCAGTTGAGAGCACCAGACTCAATCTCTGGTGTTTTTGATCAACAGAGTGTGGGTTTGAGTTCCTGGTCATGGCACTTGCGTCCTTGAGCAAGATACTTTACCATAATTGCTTTGTCCTTCGGATGGGACACTAAGCCATACGTCCTGTGTACTTGAATTGGTAGTGGATGTAAAAGGACCGAGAATACTTATCGCGGGAGAGTAGGGGTTAACCCCGGTGTTTCTGGCTTAGTGCAAGCACCCTTCATAAGGGTTTCCTCAGGCTTGCGAGCTACAGTGATTGAATTCACTTATGAAGTATAATAATAGTTGTTGAGTCTGGAAACTTCAATCAGAGTGCTCTGCACAACGCTGCAACTAGAAAGAGTCGAAAAGTATTTTACAATGTTTGTGTAAATAGAACACTTTACCTTCCTGAGGTTATCTGCGTAGTGCATATCTTGACGTAACAATAGATTCTCACATTTGAAACAGTTTTATTTGTTCTTTGAATCAATTGTTTGTACAGGTGCGCCCACAGGGGAGTCACTCAATGAAGACAACAGCCACTGGCAGCTCCATGCATTGTACTTCCCCCCTCTGTTAAGGTCAGCAACTGTGCGCAAGTTCATGGTGGGATATGAGATGATGGCACAGGCACAGAGGGATCTAACAGCAGAACAGGTAAACACAACTTCCATCAAAATGTAATGTAATTACAGAGCCTACCAACTAAACCTGTCCATTTTCCAGAAATAATTTTATAGTTAAAAAAAAATAAGAAATAAATAAAATTTTTAGACTCATGTCATAACATTTAAAACTAAGCTAACATTTGCTCAACTGAATGTTCACCTAATGTCTATGAAAAAGATCTGCAAAAATATTGTGCAGTGGCCTTTTTCCACTCCAGGATGTGTTGTATATAAAGAAACCTGGAAACTAAAGCCTGTCCTCGATTAAAGTTTTTAACACTTATAGTTAAAAATTCTGTACCTACAAAATGGGGGGAAAAAGGTGTTCATCAGTTCATCATTCAGAATGAAACCCCAGACAGACATATTTCCTTAGATGTACGAGTTTCATTGAATTTTTAAAAAATTACAATTTGAACTGATATTTAAATTGATTTATGATGATTTCAGGCTGCAGAGAGACTACGAAATTTGCCAGATGTCCACTACAAGGAGACAGTCAGCAAGTAACGGAAGGACTGCGCTCTACAAATGCCTGATGATTGATTGATTGATTGATCGATTGATTGATTGATTGATTGATTGATTGATTGATTGAAGTCGATAATTGTTCAGGATTGTCTTAAAGATGCAAAGATATCAGAGAAGAAATCTTGAGGGTAGCAATCTTGCGCACATTAATGGTTTGGTGAACTACAAAGTACTGATGTATTTTATTGTACACCTTAGAGTTAATCAGGGGTGGGAGTCATTGCTGAGAAAAAGTCTGAAGTAGAAACCAGACTTTAGGAGGTGCCTTGCAATGATGGCATTTCCACCGTCCGATAAACCCTAGAGTTACAAATAAATCATGCAAAAATTTACTGAAAAGCACAAACCTATTTTTCCAACTCAATTATCGTACAAAAACTAAGTGTAATATAAAATCATCAATACTTAGTCATTCACCAAACCTCAAAGCTACGTTCATAATTCATTTGAATTTAAGTGATGGTGAATCCTTCCTTTGAAAAAATATGTGCAGAACTTTTTTTCAAATTTGAAGAGATAAAACTGATACTGTACTTATTTGTCTGTAATTGATGAGGTGGATCCAATTTTGCATTCCAGTCATGCAATGTGAATTATGAGCTAGTATTAAAACTAATTAATGCGCATTAATAGCAATGAAATATTACGACAGGGTGCTCTATTAAATTTAAACAGATTTATTATTCTAAAACAAATTTTGTTATATTTATCTCGATATGTATTTTTTTCAATTGTACTTTTTGTCATGATGCTCAGGCAAACTTGACCTTTGAAAAAAAGATGAAAATTGTATTGATTACAAGTACTGACCTGCTTTAGTATTGAGTTTTATAGACTGCCACTTTTTCAGGCTATTTAATAATAATCTTGCAGATTTTCGGAGGGGAAAAAAAACCCCGAAAACAGAAATCAGATCCAAATAAAAAGAATGACGTGCTTGATACTGTTTCACAAAAAGTAGCTAAGCACAAAACGATTCCAACGTAATCCTGTATAATCTTGTATGATAGTGATACTTAAGCCCCAAAAATAGCTAAGCACAAAGCAATTGTGCTTACCAGAACGAGGTTACCAGCCAACCTGCCTTGTCACAGGTACTGTCTGCGACTGTTTTCCTGCTTATTTTTGCTTAGCAGAAACTTGTAGAGCCTGTTTTTCTGCTTAAGCAATGACACTGGACCCTGGTCTTTGGTTTTCAACCTCCAGAGGAAGGTGTCTTATGCGACAGCTGGAATTTTTTGTAAGCATAGGAACAGTAAGTGTTTGGCATGTTCATATATCTGCTTATGTTTATTTAACAGCAAAGCAAACGGAAACAACCCAAATTTCAACCTTCATATGATAAAGGGCTTGTAAGGGATCATGTTGGACATGTTGGAGTTGCTTGTAAGCGCAACGGAACAGTAAATGTTGCACATGTTGGTGTACTTGCTTACATTGATTAATAGCAAACTGAAGCAACACAAGTTCTCTTTGGGTCAATTTTAGACAGAATATTTCACTTGATATTTTACTTTGATATCATTTTTTGTAAAGAATAGGCTTTCCAATTTACATTTCAACTAATTCCAAATCATGTTATAAACCAGGACAGGAATACTTTGAACATTTGAATTGGGTATTATCCAATGGAGTCAGATCTCCTGGAGTAACTTCATTATCCATCGCAGTCTCAAAGTCAGGGTGTTATGTAACACTAAATGAACAATAAATGAACATTATATCGTATAGAAATATCTTGTCCTAAATTCTGTGTGCGTTTTTCTTCTGTATTTAAACTTCTTCAAATTGGTAGCTTTATGGATCAATAACAGAAGCATTGATATTTTAGCCAAACTTGTAAAAAAAGTTTAGAGTACAAACAAATTTTCAACAATTTCTTCTGAAACCTGAACAGTTCTCTTCAGAAAAATGGCCAAGTTGGTATTTCACAAAGTGAAGATGTGATTTAAGATAAAACTTGTCAATATTTAATGGATCAATCACATCCCACCCACACACCAACATCACCCCACAACTACCCCACAACTTTGCACAAACTGGTTATTTATAAAAGGACACTAAATAAGACAGAAGCAATTCATTTTTTATACAGAAAAGATCAAGTGGAATACCCAATCTCTCACATTTATTTACTATGTAACTAGTCCCACAGATCTATAATGCTACTTGTACAGATTTATGTAGAAAGCTAAATAATTTAGAGTTATATAAGGGACTAAAAGATAGCAAAAAATTTCAAGACTGTACTTAAATGTCTAACATACAATTGGTTTTCTTGTGTTTAAACGAGAAAAGATTGCCCAAAGAAGTCACAGGGTTTTTTTTTCTCAAATTGAAAAAGGTAATAGTTTGTTTGGAGACAAGCAGCTAAAAGCAAGAAGTGCTGGATTGCATTTTAATCAAAGATATTAATAAAATAAAAACATTGCAACTTTTTGAATCATGTTCAACATGCCCCTTGTTAAAATGGTTCAAGAATAAAATCAAATTTTTAATTGCAAAAAGAGCTACCCTAATAATAATACGGTCATTGGATGATTAAGTGTTGACCACTTTAAACTGATTACTTCAATTGAAACACGGTTAAGTTACACATCCACCACGATTTTGTATCGTGAATTTACTCTCTTGGTATGACACATTTTGTTTAGTTCATTTTCTGCATCCCTTCTTCACAAATAAAACTGAGATCTTGTGACCACTGCTAGCTCATATTTGAAAATGAAGAAAATATCATCCCCTCAGGACTATAAAGATCGTTAGTGTAGTTTTGTTTGGTTTTTCATAAAATTCGTTTTGCATATTTTGGCGCTTCTTGTAAATGGAGTTTATTGATCAAGAGTGGTCTCCAAAGTAATTGTTTGGCAAAAAGAGACAATCATTTTCCAAGTAAAACAATTATTTGCAGACTTTGATTGATTTTTTCCAATTTACACAGATTTTCCACTTAACAACCTTAAGATCCTTATGGATATGAAAATGCAATTCGAAGTTATAGCACTGAGGTGACGATATTATCTCTGCTCGCCCAAGGAAAAAAGCCCCCAAGCACCCCTTCCTTGAGTAGTAAAGCTGTCTTCACCAATGAGATAACATGTCTTTGTAGAGAGGTCTACGAGCAACAATTACAAGTTAAAAACATTGTCCAATGCAAGAAACCATCCTCTAGCACTCAATAAGTGGTCACATTGTTTGCAAATTTTGTCTCCCCTATTCTTATAGCTCGATTTTATACCAAGCCCAATATGTGGCAGAGGACACCCCCCCCCCAAATCCTCTGAAGAATTCACGAGATTCCTAGAACACAGTGAAGACAATAGAAAAGGGGAGGGGGTGCACCATGCCACATATCAAGCACCAAATGCTTTACTTACCAAAAAAAAAACAACAACAAACAAACAAACAAAAAACAACAGCTCACTCCCTCAGTGATTTGAGCAATGCATTCAATACTTTTAAAAACCCAATACATCATTTAAAACAGACTTGACTTGCACATATCCCATGAAACGTGAACATTCAACCAATCTCTGAAAAACCCACTTTCACTTTGAGATTTTCATGTAACCATTAACACATTTCCACCATCACAAAAAATACACACATACAAACAAAACTACCGTTTTTTTCTGACAAAAACCCCGTCAACCTCCATTTTTAATCCAACTTTGTGGTGTTAATATTTTACCTTCGGGTCAGGTTCAGAACTGAATGAGTGAGTGCAAGGCGAAACAGGTATGTGAAGTCTAATGCCGTAACTTAACACAAAAAAACACACTTCAAAATGAATACATAAGCCTCCACTTAAAAAAAAAAAAAGATTTACCAGTATCAACTTGAAATTTGTACAGCTTTTATCCGATTATTTGTTTTGATAATTAAAATGTGATTAACTCAAATTAAGATAAAATCTTGGCAAGTGGTCCACACTGCTTCAAGTCTGTTTTAAAATCAAGTATGTTGAGAAACTGACATCAGCTAAGCATTTTAAAGATTACTTTAGTGTTAGGGATTGGTTGGTCACCAATGTAAGATGCTAAGCGGTTTTTTTATGAAACTGGATTGTTGGTTTAAGTGCCCTTTTTTTGTTGCCAGTATGTCTCTAAATTCCTGAACGCCAGTCAATAATTACATTGATGCATATTCAATTTTCAAAGGCACCAGTCTTTCCCAGCCTACTTACCAAATAGAGTTGTGCAACAGTTAACAAGAAATGGTTAGGAAAATTAGACAAAGCATTCGTGCAGAAAAACTAGCATGTGAAAGAAGTTGGCTGGCAGAAAACTGGATACCAGACAATAAACTAACTGCCATAGTAAGTTTGACCAATTGCAGTGATTTATTATTGGGAAGTACTACATAACTGGTGCTCTGACTGATATGAGAATAGACGAAGACTGTTTCTGAATCAAGCGACTTTGACTACGGCTTTGGCCATTGACTGCAATGACAATGTTGTAGAATGGGCCTTTTCAGCACTCCAGCTGTAAGCCACTGTTGAAGCCATCAATTCCTACACGACCTAATTGTTTGACCAGAGCAAGAGGACCACTTTAATTTGCCATGTCATGTTTAAACTCTTAATTTATACCAGTCTCCTGGTAAGAGAAATAACTTTTATGCTTGAAATATTACATTTGTCATAGCTGATTCATTATATCACAAGCTAAAATAATTGGTTTTTATCTTGCATAATTAGCAGTTAATCATGTTTTTACTCTTTTTTATAGGTTTAGTACAAAAATGTTTTACACCTCTCTCCGTGATAAAAGTAAAGGTTGACAAAAACACAAACAGTCTTCTTCTTAATAAGTGATTGAGATTACCATGACTGAAAGAAATAATATCGTTGAGGTATTTATCCTAATGAAGTGAGCATCCAGTGGCACAGCTTCGTATTCCTGTGGTTAACTCGAAGCATACATGAGACGATGATGATGTTGATTTGATTTTCATTTGTCGACACCGCTGTCAAAAGTCGTATAACTCCAGTAAAGAATGGGTGAAAATAAACAAAGATTTTTCACAAACTAATACAGTTGTAAAACGAAGATATCAATAGTATGTTCTACATCATTGCTTCAGTGTAACAATGGTGCTCAAGGTCGTATCTTATTACAATACACAAGGTCGTATCATGATGATGAAAAAGGTCGTGTGTTGTCATGATGTAAAAGGTTGTACCTTGCCATGATGATGCATGGATAAGGTCGTATCTTGTCAAAATGACACACAAGGTTGTATCATGTTATGATGCACAAGATCGTATCTTGTTATGACACCATGACCTCAACCTTCATGATATGACCTCAACCACTACGATATGACCTCAACCAACATGATATGACCTCAATCAAGACAATATGACCTCAACTAACAAGATATGACCTGAATACCCTCTTGTTCAGCTTGACTTTGCTAGATTTTATGTACGGTGTGCCAATAGTAATATGGCTATGTTCTGATCTAATTGACACATGAAAGCCAAATTCTCTGCATATGCACACATTACTAAACAAGTCATCATTACAACAAAGCAAAACGTCCCTAACAAATTATGGATATCTTCAAAGAGTTACATCCAAGCCCACCCACCCACCCACCCACCCTCCCTCCCTCCCTAAAAAATAAATAAAAATAAAAACATCCGAAAAAAAACATCCAAACAATTATTTAAAAACCCTCCAAAGAGACTTGTCTTCCAAAATGTTAGTAGTCTATACAAAGAGTTCAGTGGGCCTCATCAGCCTGAGTAAAAACATCATGACTCCCCGTTCCCAGAGTCATCCTCATCGTCAAAATAACAACCGTCTTCTTCCTCCTCGTAGTCGCCGTCGTCCGCGTAGTCGTCGTCCTCATAGAAATCTGTCAAGTCCTGGGAGCTGTGTGAGGGCGTCTGTGCTTTGTGCTGGATGCAGTAATCCTGCAGTGTCAAGGGAACTTTCACACCGTCCTTCTGGGCTTCAGCTTTCGTCTTGGAGACTTGTCTCCTATAAAGGAAAACAACATACAACGTCAACAAGGAACACAAACATTTGAATACTTCACTTGAAATTGATTAAGGGCTTATTTTTATGAGTGGGATTTTGAACCTGTAACCATCGCATTGCCATACCGGTGCACAACAAAGTAATAAATCTGAAATCAATGCTCATATGATGCTGTAAGAATAATAAGTAAGGTAAGCGCAGATACATTATTTTGCTGAGCAAAAAGGGTCATATAGTGTTGTTAGGGCTCAAAAAAATGGGGTGGTAATCCATAAGTCAGGGCTTGTAGCTCCAAATTTTAACTGGACCAGATATTTGTTTACAAGACCAGAATCAAAATGGGAAAAAACTGCCTTCACAATTTTACATATGAGTTGTTTTTATTTGAACAAGCGAGAGAAGATTTTCATGTATCTAGTTATTCATGTTATTCTTATATCTAGGTTACAGAAGTATATTTGAAAACTCAACAGAATTGAAAGATGTTTATCAGATTCAAAGTAAACATTTGAACATAATTTGTATATATACTAAAGATATTCCACAGTGATTTTTTAATAAATTATTCATTAGAAAAACACAAGACCATTGGACTTGTCCCATCGTGTAAAATCACTGGACTCCAGCCTGGAGTCCAGTGGTAATTTTTGGCACTGTTAAATGTAAATTGCCTGTGTCTGGTTCCATACTTAATCAGCTAATCTGCTGTCTGCTTAGCAGTTTTCGTTGTTACCTGATGATGTTTGGGTACTCAGGATCAGATCCTTTGGAATCTTTCCACTTTCTGTACATGACGGAGGCATCAACGTTGGCAGGAGAGAATGTATTGGGCTCGTTAAGGAGTGATATGACGCTAAGAAGGATTGTTCTGCCCAGTGTACAAAGACAAAAAAACATCATGTTAATACACAGTCTGGGTGCTAGCAGGTCATGGGGTTAAAGATATGGTCATACACGTACACAATGCAGATTGGTTTTTGTCCCCGTATACTTATTTATTGGCAAAATTATCAAGACAGATACAATAAAAATAACATGTGAAAGTTGAAGCTGAATACAGTATCTACTTGCTGAGAAAACAGAAAACAGCCAAAAACTGTCATGGCATTTTCACAAGAACGTCAAATCCATCCATGTTTAAAGCGAGGCCACTGTGGGTACCAACCACATCTCTGGCCACAGCGTTCCCAAACAGGTTGCCCGCAGCAACCCTCAGATCTCTGAGAAAGGATTTATGCATGAATTTTGTCTAACTTTTCTCCAATTCAAATGTAATTGGGTGAAAATTTAATCAAAACCATATTAAGTATCAGACCACAAGGGAAACTGACTGGGTAGTTTGTTTTTAATTAATTTGGGTTTGCGAACCCTTTTTCAAAATAATTTATACTATCAACAGCTGCAGTGCTTCTTACAAAGTAAGTTTTATGGTAATAAATTCTTGGAGTAATGTAGTTACCCATCTATGACCCTACCTATAAAGGTGTGAAGGAGGGGTTGTGGAGAAAGAGAGGAAGAAAAGGGTCATGTGATTCTTAACAACCTTCAACGGTTTCTATGATCTGATGTACTTTTTTATTTTCAGAAGCTTGATACAACAACAGTTGTCTCGAGAATTCCATCTGGAATACAAAATTGACTCTTCCAAAGAACGTTGTTTCTTATAAATTTCTTGAGGAATGCTAATAAGCATCAATGTGGCATGGGCATGGATTGAAACTAAGGTCTAACCATACGCTAAACGAGAGTAAATTTGTAGACATTAAAAGATGAACATACATCATCAAGACACCAATGTCCACGCAAGCCTTGCAGAAAACCCGGTGTTACATGAGACTTAGCATGAGCTCAGCCTAATCCTAAGATCATTTCTGTCTTTCCTCTCCCCGCAATTTAATATTCCAGAATATGCAAGGGGGGTCGCATTTGCTCTCCCGCCGTCTGACAATTAACAAGATGATAAAAACCACCCTGATAAAATTCATCACACAATTTTGATCCCTTATATTATTGTTGTTGATAGTCTCATTTGACTCCTGAGCGAATCGTTCACGAGACGTCACACTCGGCTTGGTGCTCTCGGCAGCTTGATTGGATTAAGGACATTCAGCGAGCAAGAAAAGGCAAAGTGGCTCCGAGAATGCAAGAAGGCAAACTTAATAACTGCCAGTGTGCATGTAACAACCATCTGGGGCCCTGGCAATTGTTCAGTACATGAGTTAGCTTTTCAATAAGAGGCTTCACCGGATTGGTTTTGGGGCATCGGGCTGCATCGCGTGTCTTCTGCTATTGTATGGAACGGCTGGGGGAAGGTTCTGAATGCACACGAGACACTTGGAGTGGTAGTCATGTACATGTAATGCATGATAATTTACATTACTGTGATGTCGCATTGATGGTTTTCGGAGAATGTGCATATTCACAGAGTAATGTGTGAGAGAAGCATGAATGATCTCGGATCACTTTTCGTTCGCTTTCATTAGCTCCATGGATAACAACACCTAACTGACTTATTGTTTTATCTGGTTCACATACCAATTATACACCACGGGGTGTTGTCATTGTTATTTACAGGTAAACAATTTCAAAAAATAAAGCTCCCACTCAGCATTTCCGTCACATTTGATGAAAACATGATGGGATCTCAAATACAAAATTTATGAATAAACCGACCAGCATTGTTCATATCTCAGACAGTTCATGGCATTTCCAAAATAATAAGTCTAGTCTCCTGACTCTGTGAGAAGCTTTAAGCTGGTAAACATATCTCCATTTTAAGGGACATAGACCGTGCAAGTCTAGCATTGATTTGAAAATTTGGGGGACCTCAGATTCCCACGTATCGTGTGAAGGAAACAACTATGCGCACTTAAACATTTGATTATGTGCGAGACTTGCACAGTCTATTTAGTTATGTTAGTGCTACAACCAGCAAGGTTTTTACATGTACCTGACACTTTGTGTGGGGTTCCATCTTTCTGAGGGTAGTTCGCCACTCTGTGGGTCATCCACAGGGGGATGAAGGATAGATATGCATACATCACCGGTTTGCTGAATGACAAACACAAGATATTATTCACAACGAGATCATTTCAACAGTTCAATGAGTCTTTTAAAAATCAGTCATAGTTTTTTTGAAAATACTACCAATCAAGAGGGAAAAATGACTACTTTGGGAGGGGTTGAGATACCTGGGCTGTTTCGGCAAAAGAGTTATGCTGAAGTTACATGTAACAACTTTCTGGTTACAAGCAAAAATAAGCAAAAGATCAATCACAGATGGTACATGTATGTGAGATGTGACGGTACTTTGGCTGGTAACTTTATTATGGTAAGCATAATTTGTTGTGCTTAAGCAGCTCTATAAAACCAGGCCCTGGTTCTGTCAGTTCTCTGCTTGTCCATACATATGTGTACAATGTACATGTACTTTAATATTTATTCCATGATGAATTTATGGCATAAAATAAACAGTACTTTTAATGTATTACATCCTACAACCTGGTAAAGCCTTTAACAACTCTCATCACAATTGTTTTGATTGACAATTCAGTCCTGTGATTTTCTGAACTTAGCTGTGAACATTTCACCACAAAAGATATTAAAATGTTAACAGAACGCGTTGAAATAGTATACTTCTTGAACACCCCAGAAACATGCACAATAATTTAAACCCAAATACTATAACAGTTAATACATTATTTCTTTAAAAATATAGGCCTAAGCACACTAAATTTTTGATTTTTTTTAATTTTTTTTACACCAAACTTCCAGAGACTTTTGTGTAACCCCTTGGAGACTGTGTTTAAATCTCATTTGACTTGTACTAAACAACCTTTATGGAAATGTTACCTCCCTCTACCGCTGAAGCCAAACTAAACTACAAAAAGCCTATCACTGTGAAAGACCAGGTGAAGGTCAGTGCACAACAATGTACAAATTTGTCTTTTTGAAGAGATCGTACTAATTCTCCTGATCGAGGTTAAAAGCACTCAAGGTATAGTGCTAGGATCAGGGAAGATTGACAAAGTCAACACTCCAAGGTGCTGAAGGTAGAGCATAATTTGAAAGTGTGAAGATCTGTGTTTCTTTAAGGATCTGCAAGCCAATGGATTACAAGATTTCGCTTTCAAATAATAACAAAGGCATGCTACAAAGACCATAGAGCAAGATAGACTGAGATGCGTTTTTTTTTTACAGTTCTTACAAGAGGTGTTTCAGATCAAAATTCCAAAATAATTACATCTTATTTTCAAGAGGTAATGCATTTTGCCCATATGAATGTGACAAACCGAGCCGTGGGAAATGTGAACAGAGTAAAACGGACAACGCGTACATGTACACTACATGTAGGTGCAACATTTGTAAGGGCACTCGAAAAAGCGACGTCATAGAAATGAACTGTGCCATTTAAGTACGCCCTTCCTTTTTCAGCCTTTCGCATTTGATGGGCGGTAAACAGTGGATTATTAAAGTGTACTATAACTGACATTGTCACTTTAAAAAAAATAAGAGAAAAAAACCATATGTACAAAAAAGAACACCCCCCCCCCCCATATCATGCCTGATTCTTCATGGTTAAAATGACCTTGCTGTTTTTTTCTTGCTGAAGAGCATTTCTCTTTCGCGAGGGTACAAGGTGTGGCCAGCTCAGGGGTATAAAGGCAGTGTGATGTGTCAGGGTCAAACAAAGGTCAAGGTGCTTTGAACTCTTCCAGTAAAAGTCATGACAGACAACATCTTTTAAAGTCTTTGCAAACTAATTGGATGGTTAACCCATTTACTACAAGACGTCTCCCACCCCAAGATTCCTCAGGTGTTCAAGATAATTCTTTCTTTTCCCCACTGACAAGTATTGAACCGGTAAGAACTACAAATCCAATTACAGGCGAGGCAGACATGTATTGGCTCCTCCCAGTGTAAGCTAACAGACAGTTTTTTGCTCTAGCCGGGTATGGACAGAATACTTACATCGTAAATGTTAGGGTGCCACATTTTTGTGGTAAACTTGAATGTTGGCGGTGAGTAGGGATAGTCGTGTGGAAACTTCATTTTTGCCTGCAGAAAGAAAAAAAACAATGAAAAACCAATCATATTAAAATTAACTTCAAATGTTTTTTCAGCTCCATTATTCCTGTACGGTAATTTAGGTGCAAAAATGAATTCCCCAAATAATATTTTACCGCTGTGAAGGGAATTAACGTTATCCCATTAAATTTTTCCATTATACAATATGTGCACAATGGCATACTGTCAAACACAATAACAAGAAACCACTTATCTGTACACAATGCACAAAACCCCTAAAAATTATTATAACTACTGACTGGAATGTGGCCATGAAGCGTGTATACATGCAACAATGGTAATTTGTCAAAGACAGTATAATAATTCGCACTTTATGTGACTCAACATGTAAACAAAATGACAAGTTTAAGCTTAATCATTCATCAGAGTCACAAGAAAATAGTGGAGGAAAAAACCCTGATGCTTTCAGTGTTTTCAAAATATCGAGTTTGGGACTCGCAAGATCAAAACTAAATTTAATCGTTTACCCATTTCTCAAAAACTATAGCATTTCAAGTGAAGTTTTCCGCCATGACTATCTTTATACCATGTTAACTTACGTGCAAAACTGCGAACAAATACATTTTCAATCTAACCAATGTTGTGCGCATCCTTTATAAGCAATGGTTTCAGAGGTCAATGAAATCCCAAACAGCAATCAAGTGAGGCATACAATAATAATAACCACTGGCCGAGCCAGTTGTTTTCTTTTCCAGTGAAATCAAAACTAAAACACTCCTGTTTCAATATAAATTATCTTTTGATCCACGTGGGGTGGCTCCGTAATGGAAAATTTATGTGGGTTTTTTTGTTAAATGGAAAAACCCAAAAGGGTGAGGCTGTAGTCTGACATGTCTGAGTAGATTTATAGATTCAGTTAACCCGTAATGAGGCCAAATGATTCACAAAATCTACAACAATATAGTTTCATTTCTATCATATGTTAATATATTGGCTTTAGATTGGTTTTGTTTCGTATATATTTGAGTACACAGTCTTTTATCAGTCTTTTATTATGTAGATTTTCATTGCACATAAACCAATCAATCTTCATAAACTTCATTGAAAAAGGTGCTGACATTTTCAACAGTACAGTGACATGCATGATGTACATGTACATTGTACAGTATATATGATAACTCTAACAACAGGTGCATGTTTTGTACAGGTACATGTTGGCCTTAACCGATCGGACAGAGAAATGAGGCATTTAATAGCAAGCATATGCAAGTGTAAATTTAGCTTTAATTCAAAAATAACATTAAAACACAAATGACAATATTGGTGGTTTCCTTTAAATGCAAGTTCATGAAACAAGGCTAAAAGCCACTCTTGGTCTGGAGTTGGTAAGGGGCTACAACTGTACAAGAAGAAAACATTTAAGATGAAAATAACTCGAGGGGGGGGGGAGGAGTTAAGGTAGAAATTTATTTCCTCTTAAAACCACCTAGATTGTAGTGACCCATGCACCAGGCAAGGAGTTTTGGAGAGAGAGGGAGTTCTTGTATGTGGAAAAAGCTGTTGGAGTGGCTCTTTGATCTACATCTCAGCAAAGCAAGAGTATGGGCAGGGCTCGAAATTAATACTGGACCACAGGCCCGAGGCCAGTGATTCTAGCGTCGGGCCAGTAAACTCACAATTGGACAAGCCCGATGGTCTTGTGTTTTTGTGTTTTTCCAAGTGAATAATAATAGGCTACCTCATCGTCCTATATCGTTGTGAAAAATGTTGGCTATGAATCTAATCAATATATCTGTCAACTCTGTTGAGTATCTAATCACATACATGTACTCATAAGACAAATGAGATAGATCTTCTTTTAGGGCTTGTTCAACTCATTTTGATTCTGGTTTTGTAAAATAACTTCTTTTACTTAGCTACAAGCCCTTCAGTCTTGTGGGTTTTCCTCCAAAATTCGAGCCCTTATGGGTGAGAATAAGTACAAAGCCTGGTTTCACGCTCAAACACCCTGATAGGAGGAACCAGGTCGGAATGTTTATAGAAAAGAC
This sequence comes from Pisaster brevispinus, assembly GCA_023634235.1. NCBI lineage: Eukaryota > Metazoa > Echinodermata > Asteroidea > Forcipulatida > Asteriidae > Pisaster > Pisaster brevispinus. Next base: position 18,293,720 of record JAMKCF010000011.1, read on the forward strand.
AGGCTGGCTACAGACCTATGGTGGAGGAAAGACGTTGTAATGTTGATCACAACCCTTCACCAACAAGATTTAAACAATTGGCTTTGCACTCTACACATGTATCTAATAAAGATACATGACAGAAGCTCCGGCCCAAATGTGACAACATGTTAGGCCTACTCCATTAGAATACAATACCATTTGTACATGTATTTTAACCTTTAAACAACTGTAAGAGTATAGACGCCTTGCATTGATGTCACAGGCACCTCTGCCCATGGTTTGCCATTTTGGGAGTCAATATGCATACGATGGTGTACATTGAACAATGTTGAACTGTGCACACTGCACAGCAACTCAAAAGGCAACCTGTTTCCCCAAATGGCACAAACATGGCCCTTTTCAAAACAACGACTTGAGCACCATCAGTAATTTAGAAAACATAGGCCTACACTTTTGATACAGCACTTCAAACAAGCGGAAGGTGCCTAAGCTGAAGTGGAAGCCTGGGCTGTGATTTCGCAAACAGCCGAGGATTTAATCAGGGATGAAGCAACGGGTGAATTGGGTCCGTTGGCCCTACACATGAAAATTCAGATACAGATTACAGGGGTACACGTATGCAGTAATTTCATCTCTGCATAGCATGTACAATGGCGTAAAAAGACATAGAAACATCCTGAACTTCTTTTTACATAAAGTACATGTATAGTGTATACGATTCCCTATGTACATGTATGCTTATGATTAAAGAATGTGTATTACATTGATTGGCGACACTAGTTTTTTAGTAGTTGCCAGCAGAGGGCACAACATCAATAGGTTGGGAGGGACTGGGCAAGTCTACGTATCTGGTTTGAAACTAGCGTCTTGACGAATTTGGCACCGGACCCTCGCAAAATCCAGGCAGATCGAATTGCGGCTAATCTGCATAATTCATGTTGAGGCATTCAGCAACAGACATTACGTGATGTTTTCAAAAACTAGTTATAAACCTCGCCTTCATGCCTGCAGTAATTGGCTGTGTACCATACAGCACAGTCAATCATAGGAACGGTTCAACATTTGGGCGGGTCCAAGTGCCACAAGCATCAAGACGTTCGTTTGGATCTAGATGTTTGTTTGATATCTCTTGCTTCTTCAATAATTCGTGCTGTGATGTCGACGCTTTGTAACAAAAACGAGCGTCGCTAATCAAGACTATTATAAATTGACAAAGAGGGCCAGCCTGGTTTTCTTAAACCTACACTTGGTCAAATGCATTTTTTTAGAGGAAAATATTGGAACAAAAATGGTGAGGCAATTCTACATTTATAACTAAATTATACAAAAACCCCAATTTGATTCATATTTTGTCCTTTCCCACATCCTGCTGTAGTATTGCACTCAGGGATGTCTTTTTTTTTACATTGAATGTGGCTTGAACTAGCACTAGAATGCATGGTGTGACAACATGACAATGTGGTGAAACTTGGTGCCTATTTAATCAAAATTTACATAATTTATGATCACCATTGTTACTATTATTGAAAGCCACATTTTCAGAAGGGTTTTGGAGCTCAGCTCACATGTTTCAGCACAAAGTAAGTTCACAGCAAATTAAATGCCCTCAAACTCGAAGTTTCACAGCTCATAATGAATTCCATGTAAAATTCATACAGGGCAAACAAAAACTGGATAAAAAAAACCACAAGAGGCTTTGCAATTTTTTCGCAAAAAAATAAAAATTGGTGCTAACAATTATTTTGTCTAAGACCTGGGCCCAGTTTCATATAGTTGCTTACGCATGAACAATTTTAGCTACATACATGTATGTAAGCACTATCAAAATTTGCTTTCATGTACCAGAAGGTTACCAGACAAAAAACTATGTCATGGGTACTGTTTGTGCCTGGTCCCCTGCTCATTTTTCCTACATGTCCTACACAGAGTTTTATGAAGCAATATTTTCTTCTAAAGCAGCTCTACAAAAAATTGAACCCTTGTTTTTTTAATTTGCTAGTTGATCATAATGTATTCTTTTAAAAGATGACCTTAGCATAAAACATGATTCTTGCAAGACTGAAACACCTTCCTATGACCATCACTGTATCATCTTACACAGTGACATGCATCATAATGGGACTCTCTGTGTGGAGCTACCCTGTACAATTAGATTGTACCTCTATGATTCACACATCACACACGGGGTCTGTAGTTTGATCAACGCTATGAATCATCGTTCTTCTGCCCCAGCACCAAGGTGTGCTCTCTCCTCCCAGCCACCCCACAGTCAAACAACCTTGATGACAGGGTCAAGTGGACAATGGATCTTCCTAGTCCAGAGTAAGATGGACAACACAGCTGATCCGTGGTCATCAGAGCTTTTCCTGGGGAGGCAATTATCAAATGACAAAGCAGCAGAATCCCTTCTTTTGTTCCTGCACGATGAATTTAATAAAATTTAAAAAAATAAATACAAAATAAAAAAGAGGTCCCAATATGGTGCCCTGAGGCACCTGTATCCTGTTACAGACATCCAAACTGGTGTATTCTAAATTTCATTTACTTACAACACATGCGAAACCCCCTACAAACATGACAACACTGAACACGTCAGATTGCAAGGGAATATTTCAATGTAAATCTCCCGGTATTTGATATGCAAGACGTGCATCTTTCCGATTTTCAGTGGAGCCTGAATGCATTTTTTGAAAATATTTCACTAATGCACACACAAATATGAAAACAATCTCATCACCTCTGGTCTTTAAAACATATAATTATTTTTCATAGGTTTATGGAATTCACCGCATCAAATCTGGAGGAAAAGGACAAGCTGCCAAAAAAAATATAAAACATTTATAAAAAATTAATTTAACTAATTTATTATGAACTAACATTTAAAAAATTTAATGGGGGAACAATGCAAGATATCAATTCTAAAAACAGACTCATGGATGTCAAGTATATTTTCGCAGAAACTAAAGAGGGCAAGATTCTATGCAGTGGAAACACTGTGTGTAGCAAGCATATTGGGATTCTGGAAGTTCAACATGGGGTACTAAGTATTAAGCCTACATGATTCAAAATATTACATGTTCATTGTCATGATTGTAGCTAAAGCCATCTCGAAGGGATCTTACTTACTGTACTGTTTGTCTTTCTGACGGGTGGGGTCAATATCAACATGAAACACATGATGAAGACACTAAAATACATTATCAAAATTATGTGCATTGTAACTTCTAACACCTGCAGAGCTGAGACAAGGATAATCATGATGTCACATGGAACACAACCAAATGCCATGTATCACGTACATATCTACCATCACATTTGCAATTTTTCCAAAGAGTCGTTAACCACTGGTTCTTTTCAGACCCTACACTACTCAAAAGAGAATTTTACATGGTGTTACAGCAAACCTCACTTAGTTTCCAAAGGTTGTAACTTTTTTTTTTTAGCACCTGAAACAAGCCAGAAGTGTTTCAACATGTGAATGGACATGCAGGCTTATAACTGAAAACAATTTCAGTTGATTAGCATTATGAATTTTTTAATTACTCTCAAACTTCATTCTATCTAAAGGGACGAAAAAGGCATGTAACTATTTCTGGCAATTTTTGATGGAAATTTGAGGATGATTTGAAGGAAAAAATTAAAAACATCAAATGAATCAACTCAAGTTATTTTCAGTATTTTATAAGGTGGCTTCAGACACTCATGTGTTTCCTGTCACATTTTGCGCGAGAATATAATTTAAAAACACACGATTTTATATGCTTTTGTGGGCTTTTTTGCAATAATTTTTTTTTTTAAATAACCAAAATACATTTTAATTAATGTCAACAACAATCTTAATGAAATTTTTTACTACGTGTATATTTCCTGTCTATTTTGATAAAAGTTTTAATAAAATTTATCACCACAAAAACCAAAGGTTATCAAACCAGGTATCCTGTGGTTCAATTCATTATTGTCTGCAAGTGGTGCTTGCAACCACAAACAGGAACCCTATCTTTCCTGTCACTAGACCATGGAAGTCTTGGACATATTCTAACTACAGGATATCATTCAGAACCCTTTTGGGAAACTTTTTGGAAACCTCTTGGGAGCCCTTTTGGGAACCTTTTGGGAGTCCTTTAGGAACCTTTTGGGGAACCTTTTTAGGAACCTTTTGTGAACCTTTTGGGAACCTTTTAGGATTCTTTTGGAAACCTTTTGTAAACCTATTAAAAACCTTTGGGGTACCTTACGGGAACCTTTTGTAATTCCTACGTGTATTGGAAATTTTTGGAAACCTTTTGGGAACCTTATGAGTTTTCCTGTGGAGGGCACAAAATATGTCCAAATGTTTGAAACTGAATACATGTGTGTGCAGCACATTACACACAGTGCAAGGAAAACATCAGAGACATTACATGTACATCCATATTGGTCATGTGCCAGTTAGAAAAATTTTGCCTGTACTGATAACAAAATGACGTTGCAGTCTTCGTCTATTTTTAAACTGGTAGCCAGTTGCAAGCTAACTTGACTGAATTCAACCTGTCTACACATGAACAGTTACGATGTACACTTGTAAACGTAGAGACTCATCTCTCTGACTGTTTGGTTGGCTTTTTTGATAATAAGCATGTTTAATGTTTTTTACAGAAGGAGGTACAAGGTTCAATTAACTAAAATACAGTTTGCGATAATTCTAAGTGTCAGGTAGTCATTGACTTCAACTGTTTGTTACCTTGCTTCATAGTTTTGGTAGACTTTGGTAGCCAATTAAACACTGAGCTCTTTCCATTCGGTGATGTCCAGCCTTAAAATGGCCTAACAGCATCTTCCCAAAAGAGAAAAATGGCAGACAGGATTTGTAGCGCTCAACACATGCAGTACACATCTGTGTTCCCATTGATTTGTTCAAACATCACCCGGGTTCATTTGTAAATAACATTTCATGCATTACAGGAGACGAGATATAAATAAACCAACAGCAGTCTTAGTCATGCAGTGGCTGAGATCATAACAGTTGATTTGTGTACATGCTTGGTGACAGGGAACAACCCCATGACATTCCTTTTGACCCCTATAATCTTTAGCGTACCACTCAGTGGTAGCAACATGGGTGGAGTATGACACATGGACGTAATCAAAATATATGACAATGAATCAGGCACTGTGCAGACAATAACTTCTAGATAATAATGTCAGTACTATTTATTTGCAGAGTGTTTCTGGTGCATTCACTGATCTCTGTGACTTTGATCATGTTGATCAGTCAGACTTGTTATTATTTTGTCAAAACATTGTAACCACTACATGTCAGCAGTGTAACAAAAATGTGATATTTAATTGTTTTATTTTTTTATTTTTTTATTTTAATTTTATTTCGGTTTTTTTATGTATTTATTTATTTTTTTATTTTTTTATTTTATTTATTTATTTATTTATTTTTTTATTTTATTTTTTTTGGGGGGGGCCTAGGGTATCATTATTCATTACCCACCCAAAAACTTCTGTGTGGCAATTTCACTCATTCAATACCTTTATGGATACCCAACAAAGATATGCTGTTAGGCTGTGTCTGAATTGGCTACAGCTACGGCTGGATCGCCGCGTCATCATGCATTGAAGTACACATGTAGGACAGCCGCAAATTCGAATACGGCCTCACTTTATATGATACGCACGTCCTAGGCAAGAGGACTAGTGCCTGAAATAAGCTTGACGGACAGGGTGATGACTTGCAACCTTATACGGTAAAATGACCTAGTGTACAAAATTACCAAATTACAGCTAAAGTACATACACAGTAACTATAACTGTGACTGGGTTGAATATCAGAATGTACACAATACCCTAGGCTTAGTTCTGTGTACTGCACACTGAATCCTGTGAATTGAAGAATGTCTACATGGAGTATTACATGTAACGCTTTGAATAAAATAATGAAAGATTCAAACTATCATGTTTTGGGTTGAACTGAAACCAGCGCCCAATTTTTATAGAACTGGGTTTTTTTAAAGCAAAAAAACCCATAAACAACAAAGCACAAATCAATTGTGCTTTCCAGGAAAAGGTTAGGCCTACCAGCCAAAACACAATGCTTACTCGTACGTTTCCACTGGTGTCTAGTGTCCTGCATATTATTGGTTAGCAGCAGTTGTTACAGGACTATTGTCAGTATCTGCATGCTACAGGCAGCTATTTGAAATTGGGCTTTAGGCAAATATGGAATGCCTCAGGCCCTGTTGGAGTTGCAGCTGAGGCTTGGTCACCACATGGTGCACATAGCGACACCCTTAGCAACAGCCAGAGCCAGAGCCAAAACTGCCAATTTGGACAAGGCGTTTAGTAATATAGCTGCACTGCATAAATGTACACCGGGTTTTCACACTAGTGTCATGTGCACAAGCAGTCCATGAAATTTGATAATCTTCTTCTTGAACATAAGATCAGAAATTGACAGAAAATTTGATCTCCCAAGCACAATAGAAATCCTTACTTCTGCTTAATGACAGTTAACTTAATTTTAAAATGTATTTTTAGATTTGAAGTGCATGTCCAAATACGGGTATTTTCTGTTAACAAACTGCTGACACTGTGGTATTTTTAGTGAAACAAAAACAACCTACAGCAAGTGCATTCTGAACAAAAACATGTTTTTGTTTTAAAAATCTGAAATACTGTACACAAGTTCCATGCATGAACATGATGAAAATAGAATACACTTACACAGTGTAAAAACAACCAGTTAGATATCTGCTTTTGACAGTTGTTCTCCAAAAAAATATCCACACGGTACATTTGTTCACTCCCACACACGAATCTTCCCCCCACCCCCTTGGTCAAACTGAAACTTTAACAAGAAAATAATGGTTTAAAAAAATACTTTATTCTAAAAAATGAATAGAAAATGGTAAAAGATTAATGTCAATTTAGTCAATAAGTTTTTGGTCAGTTTTTTTGTAAACCATTACTGGGATGCAACATTTGCATACCTGTCATGCGGCGGTACGTATTGCCTCGCACTGGTGCTTCAGACACGTAGGCTGTGTCGATAACATTGGTGGAAGATGCCCGTGATGCGCAATATATGTAATAGTGCCTTCCCAGTAATGCCAAGTGCCACCGCATGCATCGCGCTTGGTCCCCTCTACATGTAGGTAAGATACCGAATGACAGTGGCTGAAAACTTGAATAGATTTTTCCCAATGAATCAACCGGGACTTTACTGATGACAAATGGCTCAAAAATCACTTTTATGAATGGATGTTGTGCCAGGTACATGTAGAATTAGACCATGAAACCATAGTTGAGGGTGTATACTTCCAATAAACAAATTCCCCGTTTCCTTTGTTGACACACCATCTATTGTTAGACACTGAGCATACTAAATGCACCTTGATGACGTCCTTCAGTTTTGGATTCACAGATTTGCATTTGAATGGCATGTCATTGGGTAGACTTGGCCTACTAAATCCATAAGCTTTGTCCAGAGAACAAACAGTGAAAGTTCCGCATAACAACATGGCATATATTTCATTGTACATCAATGGCGAGCAATGTTCATTCACAGATAAGACACAAAATTTCGTTAATTCCAAGCATTTTGGTCACAGCAGTAACCTTGTGATAGTTGTACCACAAGAAATGCTCAAATTCAAAGCTATCGAGAAAGCCAGTAGTTTATTTTCAAAGAAATACCGGCATTAATATCAAACACTTGAACAAAATAATAAAGTAATAAAAGAGAACAAAAGCACAAGCCTGGCACCATGCTCTCATCGAGTCCAGCCAGTATAAGAGTGAAGGTGAAAGTGAATGTTTTTTCAATGTTCTTAAACTGGGTAAATACTCAGTTGTCTTGGAAAGCTGATGGTAAATTATATAAACTAACATTTAAACAAAAAACTATTTTGCGGTTGAAAGTGTTAAATAAGATTACAAACTGATAAAGAACAATGAGACAGCATTTCTCCAATTTTCAGTAGATGATATGAAACAATCTGCTCCCAAGATAAGAGTAGGTCATTACCTACATTTTGCATGTAAATTCATCTCATGGTTGCTTTTAACATTTGCATGAACATTAGAAACACATCAAAGTTTCATCAGGTTTCTTTGTTTCTGAGTCTGAGTAGATTAGATCAAAAAGAAAGTTGGCTGGACTAATAATTGTACCAGAGACATTGTACAGATGACAAGCAGACATGTCTACTTAAGTGCTGGTAGATAAAGAGTTGGTTAAATAAACAAGTTTATGGATCACCAATCAACCTTACAGCCTGGCTTATTAGAGAGACCATGGAGACCATGGATACCATGGAGGTGGAGAGACAGCACAACACTAAGATCAAAACACTAGGATTAAAACCACATCAGCTAGCATGGCCAGCTGGTCAAAGGAACAAAGGTATAATGGTACACTGTGCATGACATCTGTTGATGTTTATGTGCTGTACCTGTACAGCCTATCTGTGTACAAAACTTACTTACAATGTCCAATGTTCAAGTTGTGTTGACAATTCAAATGTCCAATGCATAACATCATAATAAACGGTGCATTGCATTTTCACAGATTTTCAGTTAACTTTTATGTACCTTTACAGTATAAATGCACATTTTTACAAGCACTAGGGGGCCTATTCCTTGCATACCGTTTAGTGTACATTTTACTCAACTTTGTGCATTCTCTCCCAGTCCCACACTCTCAATCATGACTCTGTACTATACTACAATCCTAGACCTAACATGAGCTTCAGACATGAACTTATAAATAGTATTTTTCCTGTTTTTACAGGTTAAAATCAAATGGCTACACAGTAGAAGTACGAATGATCCCCCTGAAGTATGCAAGAGTGTAAGAAAAATATTTTAATGCATGAAATCTGTAGAAATTGAGGTCTCCAATGACCCAAAACTTTTAAACAAGTTTACTTTGTAACATGTCCCTACATGAGCTAATGGCGCTAAGGCCTTTTTTTTTTACTTTCAGTTTATGCTAACAGGATATATGATAGTCCAGTATAAACTTTGAGTGAGACAGGAGGCGTTCAATAATACTTCAAAGTATTAAAAAAATAATTAACACAAGAAACATGAACAAGATCTAGCCTAACAAAAACAGCTTTAACACATACATGTACATGTACGTATCATTACAGAACAACGAAAGTACAAACTATGTACAGTTCTAAATATTTCAACATGGAAATGACAAAACGGTTAACATTTCCCATCAGCTGATCTTCGTTGTGATTTTTCAAGTATAGTACAATGTTATGTGTATGAAAATGCGACAGTAGGCCTACTACATGTATAATGCATTCTTAACCTATTCAAAACTGAAGTTTAAGCTTTTAATTTAGATTAAATGAAGTATGAATCAGAATAAACATGCAGATTACATGTACCTTAATGTCAAGTTCCAAATTTTCTTGATTTCAGAACCTTACATGTATTAAGAGGTCAGGTAAAATGGCGTTTAATCCTCAACAACTTTAAGACCCAATTCTTTGATAACCCCTTCTTATGTACATGTACGTTATACACGGGTATGTACATCCTACATGTAGTTTTTAAGTACACATGCAGCATCAAGCAATGCATAGAAATGAGCATTACTGTAGCTTATCTGGCTTTTACACGGTTTACGTCTGTGCATTGAAAATATGCTGCAAGTCTTGCCAGAGTCCATGGATTTATCCGGAAAAATCTGGCAGACTTGTACATGATGTATGTGTGTTCGCTTTTCCCCCATAAATACTATCCAATGCAGAGTTCACTGGAGTTAGGCCTGTAGCCAGAGTTAATGTACAACAGAACAAAAGTGTCCACGTTTGTTGTAAATCAAAATTTCAATGTCCAAATTGCTCAATGCTCACTGTCATTAATTTTATAGTGTTAATGGAAGAAGAGGTTTATTGTTTCAAACTGCAGCAGTCAAAAGACACCCGGACATCTCTACACAGGGAACGATTTGGTCCCAAATTTTTGCATAGCAAAACTGCTATGCAATTTTTTTTTTGCATAGCAATCTCAAAATATTGCATAGCAGTCCATAAATTTTGTATAGCAAATTTTAAAATGCCTAAACATTGTTGAAAATTTTACCCTGTGACACAAGTTTATTTGTGTGTTTTTAAGGCTTAATTTCAGGCCAAGGCTACTTTCAGAATGTCTATAATTAAAGAATAAGACGCTCCAAAACTTAATATGAAAAAGGCCTATTCCCTTAACTTTTTTTTCACTAGAGACAACTAAAATTTTGGGTTGCCCGCAAGTTTTTCCACTAGCCTACGTGTATTATTAAATGCACACAATTTTCGTATCGTCAACAAAAAAAAACAAAAAAAGAAACTTTACGAAAATTTTGTGGTTTTTTTAACGATCTTATCCCCTATTTTCTGCCCTAAATAGTACTTGTTTTCATCAACAACCATTTTCATGGATTTTTGATTTGAGAATCGGTTTTATAGAACTTCTTTTGCAATGAAATCTTTGTGTTAACGATCGATCGACGACGCACATTGAGAAAAAATTCAAAGAATTTTGCCCTGCAATGCCCTCTATCGGCAAAAGTTGTCGATGCTTGAATAGCCTGAACCCAACGCTGTGTATAGTACAGAATCCACGGGCGTGTGCCGCGTTGTGCAGCAATTCTTTACTCGACTCGTGAACGTGTATGGAGTTGGAGGCTAGCCAAGCTTCCTTATGAATATGAATTTATTGACGGGCCAATCACAGCGTGCGGAATGTTGGTTAGGATGGACTTTGGACATGCTGTTGTACTGAACAATAATACACCATGTGTTGTGTGCGTGCGTGCGGGCGAGCGAACGTTGGCTACTCACTACCATGTGGTTAAGTGCGTGCGTGTTTACTATGAATTGAACGATCGCGATCGCGGTCACATTAAATCTAGCAAATATCAAGACTTGCTAAACCATTGTACGAACTTAAAAATAATCTCTCTTTGGGATTTTACAACTGTACCCCTCATTTATTGTGAAAAGGAACAATTTTTGACTAGCCTGGCGGGCTACTAAGGGAAGGGTTTTGACTCGCCCGCCGCTGTTTTCACTCGCATTTGGCGACCGCTAATTTCGAACCCTACCAATGCTGCTTCCATCGACCCATCATGTGTGGGGGAATGTGGATCACAGCGCGGCGTCGTGCGCGATATGATTGTTTCCCTTGCTCTAGTCTTAAGTTGTCGGACGTCACGCTAAATAAAAGGCAATTCCTCAAACACCCACCGCCACAGCTTAGGTAAATGTGAATCCGAAACCTTGTGGATGTAAACTTATTTTTATAACTCAACAATTTAGTAAAACTTGCATCGCAAATTGCATCGCAAATTGTGCGATGCACTTTGTAAAATTGCATCGCAAATCGCTCCAATTGCATCGCAAAATGCGATGCGATACAAGGGAAATCGTTCACTGCTACATGAACATTTTTGAATTTTTCAACAACAAAAAATATATCAAAATTCTACGTGGTTCTGGTCCATGCTTTAGGCTTGCTTTTCCCTGATAAAAATATCTTAAATATTAGTCCATCTCTTTCCTTCATTTCTTTATTGATAATTAAAAATCTAATCGAAGGATATTTGTGGAGCCAAAAAGATAATGGTTTAAGATTATGACTTTATAGTTCGTTTTTATTCTTAATTTTTCCCCCAGACAAACGACTTTACTAATTGATTGTGACGTGCCTTGTTTTATCAGGAAACGGTCAAGTCATGTTTTGACAGTCGGTGCCGAGTGCCGAGTGCTGAGGGACCAAATTGCATGCCTCTAGCTCTACCGCATACAATCAACACCAGCATCATCAGTACTGTGCACTAACAATTTGCAATTGACTTGGTGAGGAATCCTTGGTTACACACGTTAGGTGTGCAAACACACCGAGTGACAATTCCTTGCTAAACTGTGAAACATTAATACTAGTCAGTTAGAAAAAACTTGTTTTTTTCATAAAGCTTCCTCGTAACAGTGTAAACAGTCCTTGGCGACAGTAGTTCCTAAATCAAACTCCTTAAAAAACAAGCAGTATGGCTTGCGTAGTGGCCTCAATCCTCCTCCATCCTCTTCTCCTGTTGTCCACACCAAATTATTTGGACTTAAGATTGGAATGCCTGAATCTGTAAAGCAATTATTATTTAGGACTACTGGCCCCAGTACTTCTGAATCCTTCACTTTGGCAATTGGATACCTAAGTAGAAAGATTTGGGACTGTAAGGGGATGTGTACGAGAATAAATGTTAAGGGAATACAATTTATTTGAAAGTTTTACGCAACTACGGTAAAGAGAATGAACCTCAAACAATACGTAACCTACTACTGATAAATTTTGATGACAATATGAACTGATGCAACCAGGGAACTCCCAGCATCTGGTGGTCTTGTAATCAATAAATTTAGCCATGAACTTTCATAAAAAAACGATCTAATACACTGAGAGAGAAAAAACAACAATAAAGCTGCAATGTACATGTGGGTGTTCATTTTCAAAAAAGGGCTACACTTTGTACATTGTCAGCTCTACAGAGCTGACAATGTACAAAGTGTTTGTTCATGTACAATTGTACATGAACCTTTTGGTTGAATTTTTAAAGGAGCATTAATAAAACACAATAAAAAACAGGTTTTCCTGGGGTTTTTATACATGCATACAATGTGCATGCTTGTAAGTTGATCTACAGTATGGCTCATGTAAATACCTACAAGAAACAGATCATTTACATGTACATGTATTGATCTGTAGAGTTTAACAACAAAGTAACAAAACACTGTAAAAATGTAGTCTAACCAATTTCAGTTTGAGACATTTCTAAAAACATTTGTGTACACCTACCCCAAGACTATGAGGTCCATTTAATACAACTGAATATGGAGCCATGTAGCTGAGCCAACATGTATTTTCTAATGCATGAATTCAGATTACAATATGCTTGAATTCACCGACGCCCAAGGGGAACATATGAGGTTACACGATGACACCGTTTTAAAATATTTTTATTTATGATATTCAGTTTAATGCAAATTGTGACCATTAAGAGTAAGACATCTGAGTCTCCAGTTCCAGACATATCCATTTAATTATGGGCATTGCAAAGTCAGGGTTATTACTACATGTATTCCCTTTATTGCACACTTGAACACTCAGGCCTACATGTACATGTATTATGCTTTTAAAAACAATCAAACATATGTAATAATGAATTAATCCAATTCATGTATGAAGGCACCAGGCAAGCTGTGGTAAGATATTTGCTCTAGAATGGCAAAGGTCGTGGGTTCGAATCCCACCTACACGTACAGCAGGGTCATTTTCACAGGACTTTGGGAAAGTACCGAGTATTGTTATGTACATGTACAGTGCTTAACACACATCGGTGTACCTGTATGGGTAAAACCCAAATAACAATCAAACAATCATGCATTCATGAACAAAAACAAAACATTACACTTTATTGTTCCATATCCAGATACCGAAACGTCTTGTGAAGTAATAGATAGAGGCACAATTTCATTAGTGGCAAAGTTGTGTATTTGCATACATTGTACTAACATGACTAAATGCCAAGTCTGTAAATTTACACAGCATTTAGTACAATACAATGCCATTGCAAAGCACTTCCAGTTTCTTACTGATGTATCCTAAAAACAAATGCTTAGAATATAGTCTCACTATTCATTATCCACAAATTAAAACTCATCTTTCATTTTGTGGTTGTGCTCACACTCAAAAAATATGAAACGAGGTGAATTTTATTCAGTATAACCAGCCATCACTCAGCCCAGGAACACAGTGCAGTCTCAGCATTCAATGACTAATGAATGATGCATACTACAGTGTACAGTCCCTACTACATGTACATCGTCATTAAGCAGCTATCTCCCAGTAGCCGAGGCTGGCTAGAATCCTTAACGAGGGCATTTCCCCTTGGAGGGATTGCCCTTTACTCTCTCTCTCTCTCTCTCTCTCTCTCTCTTTCTCTCTCTGGGTCTTCTGGCATTGCTCCAGGCAAATGATTCACATTCACCCTGTACATGAGTACAGTCAGGCAAAGTTCTCAGAACCCCAGCCATTTTAAAGGGAGTGTGCTTGTACATTTGTGTAGTTGAAGCATGTGAACAAGTAAAAAACACATTCTGCAATGGGTCTTACATGTGTTTATAGAGAGGTACCTTGAAAATTACTTAAAAGGCATCTGACAGTTTATTCTTGTGTTAACTTGGTGTGTTACATGTAGCTTAAAGCTTGTGTTAAAATGGTGTGCTAAATACATGTAGACCTTATGCACATGACGTCATTTCAGTAGGGCGCCCTCGCCTAGAGGTCAAAAGGAGGTTGTTCATTGGCAAATCCTGTGCGCCACGCACACAAATCTGTGCGTTTCGGTTGTTTCGTCACCGTTTTACCTCTAAGATGGCGGTTGAATGACGTCAATGCATAAGGCCCGACAACTACTGTTGAATGGCCCGATACTTTTTATCTCCGGACCCCGACACTATCAAAGGAGAATAATTGACATCCATTTCGGTCCAAACAACCTTATTGTAAAACTACTACACTAATTCAAACCTACAATTTTGTTATACATTTTGCTTTTTGCGCCGCGCCGAAAACATACACACAGGATGCCGCACAGTGTGGGGTTTTATTATTTTTAGAAAGCTGGCAATGCGTTATTAAAAAACGTTTCTAAAAAATGCATTTTTGGACGATCTTATCCCCTAATATCTGCCCTAAATAATACTTTTTCCATCAGCAACCATTTTCATGGATTCGTGATTTAAGGATCGGTTGTTTAGAACTTCGTTTGTAATAAAATCATCGAGATTCAACGACCGGTCGACAACGCAAATTGAGAAAATTCTATGAACTTTGCCACACATCGCCCTCTATCGGGTAAAGTTGTTGTTGTTTGAATAGCCTTATCCATGGCTGTATAAATTGTACCAATCTGCAGGCGTGCGGCACACTGTGCGGCAATTCTTTACTTGGCCCGTGACTGTGTACTGCGTTGGAGACTAGCCAAGCCCTCTTATGAATATGGTAATTACAACAGCCATCAACGGCCAATCACAGTGTGCGGAATGTTGGATAGCTTGGACTTTGGACCCTGCTGTTGTGGACCGTGCGTTGTGGGGCCCGGGCCGATGCACGTGCGGTGGATACTCGGCAGTTAGAACCATGTGGTTACATGTATGTGTATCGTGTTTTAATGTTTGTAATACGATCGCAATTCCAATGCTGGGGTTTGGAATTCGGGCATGGCTCGTCGGCTGCTCGTGTGATCGTATTAAGTGCAGGCGAAAAACAGTTTGTGTGTAAAGGAAGCTTATACCAGTGTTCGGCGCTGCCGTCGAAGTTGCTTTCGTTCCGTGATTTGTCATTTTTTTGGCAGGGCGGCCAATTATTTTTAGCAGGGCGGCCTTAAACTTTGGGAGGGCGGCCGTTAATAGTCAAAACATTGGGACTTCTTTGTACCATGGAGGATTGTCTTTGGTGTTCGTGTATTTTAGAACATTGACTTGCCGCTGACAAACGTTTAAACGGTTAACCGTTTAGAAAAGTTTCGTTTAAACGGATAGTAAATTAAACGTAGGGTCCAGGCTTAGGGCCAATACGCGCAAATTGCGTGCCGATACGCGCAAATTGCGTGCCGATACGCGCAAATTGCGTGCCGATACATGCAAATTTCAGCCAATACGCAAATTTTTATTTTATTATTTTTTTTTTTTGTGTTCCAGGAAATCTCTTCAATATAATTATCAGAACATGAATAAGGGAATAAAAGAGTGGCGACGAGGTCTTAAAACAACATTCACAAAAACCACAGTTTTAAACTAAAGACAGGTCTATTGGTTTAAGGTGGTCACATCAGGCCTGGAATTACACAAAGGCCATGGAGGCCAAGGCCTCTGTTGCCCTTGTTCTTGTTATTGTTAATGGCTGGTATTTTTTAACAGTCATGTTTCTCAAATGCAATCAGACTTTTGCAACTTAGCCAAAATGCTAAATTAAAAGCCGATCATCGACTGACGCTTAGTTTAACAGACAACATCTCCGAGAGAGATGAACAGCCTCGTGACAATGCAGTACACTTGTGATCAGTCTGCTGTTCTGTAAAAGGAACAGGTCTTTGATGAAGGCATAATACGCAAACGTACAAATCCATTGACAGAGTTAATCCAACCATTGTTTGCAGTGCCTTTTCACCGGGCTACCAAACCCCTGACCACCAGGACTCTCCAGGAAACAGTTGCCTGTGTACACGCAATCCGCTACAGTGTCTCACCACGAGTGGCGTGTTGACATGACCACTGGCAAACATGCACAGAGACTCAAATAAGTGTCAGTTTACACATAAGACCGCCGCTCTGTGTTGCATTTAAAGTTTTGTATGTTACTGTGTTCTCTGAATTAAAATTGGTTAAAATGCATGGCATTACTCATGTTTAGTGCAGGGCTCCAAGGGTTTTCAAATACATGTAAGTACTTCACACTCACATGATATTTAAAATGTCCAACAAAACAATTTATCAGTCCAGTTGAGTTCATGACAGTTGCGTATACCTACATGTCATGCAACATACTTATACATGTACAGTGTTTTCAGGTTATGTATTATTTCATACAAATGCTACAGCTCTATCAACAAGTAGTATTGGACAAGAAACACATTGGGGACATGGCATCCATCACATTTAGCAATTTTGTTCAATGGTTGTAAGTTTGCAACTAAAAAAGGAAAAAAAGTACCTGAAACCACCAAACAAAAATGTCAACATGTGAAAGGACCTGCAGGCCTAGTCAGACTGTTGGTATTTAAATTTGGGCTTTTCACAAAGAAAACAAAGTCAACGTCAACCCCCTTTCAGATATCTTTGGTTTCCAAACAAAGGCAATGCAATACCTTTCAAACAACAACAACATACACCTGTCCTGTACTGTAGAGAACATGGTCAGGCCTAATGCTAACAAGTAACAGCAGGTTACTGCCACTATGCCCGTTGTCATTTCCCTGGTGCCCCTTAAAGGTTCTCTTTTTTTGCCCTGTCCACGTACATGTACCAAGCCTGCTTGAGTATGTATTATTTCTCTATGGTCTGATGGTGTAACGGTACTTTCTCAAAATTTTCAGGAAAAAATTCAAAATTTGATTGTCACTTTTTCACCCAATCACCCAAATAGTGTCTTATTTAACTTAAGCATACAGTTTACCAGAGATAAGTTATTGAGGTCATAATGATTACAAAGTTGTAGCTGGTCACAATTGTTTGGAATCTTTGCCAAAATTTTGAGTTCAAGTTTGATTGAATGAGTTTCAAACAATGTTTTTTTGTTTAAAACTTTACACTTTTAATAAAAGTGTTAAGTACACAGAGTAAATAATGTAGCTTTTTGCTTTTAATTCAAAACCACTGAAAAATATCAAATCAACCTAACTAAGGAGTAAAGACAGTACTTTAAAAACAGATGTAAAAAGGCTGTACAAATTATACGACATTAAAAATCAAACAAATTAAACAATAACAAGGATACAACACAGCTGGATTTCATCAGATGTCATTCTGATGTCAACTTAGTTTGTATGTGAAATCATCAATTATTGCAATGATCGTTACCTTCTCTCCTGGAGAGGGTTTCGATCATCAATTACCAACCCTAACCCAGTGTGTGTCCTATCAACAGTGCTCAACAAAGAAGCAATCGTCTTATAACGATTGCTTGTGTGTTTGACAATTGTATGTTTTTCTGTTGAGAGAAACTTTTTTGTAAGAGTTGAGGAACAATTTTTGTGTAGTTAATTCCAAAATTCTTATTTTCCCAAAATAAAAACAGTAACCAATTCTCAAGACAATATTAATATAAATATTACATGCCCTTCACTTTACTTTGCGAACTTTTATTTATGATGACACATAACAATCAAGTAGGCTTACTATTTATTTCTTATTCCTAAACATATTTTATTTTTATATTTTTTTTACAATTTTGTTCGCTTGAAACTAATGACTTTTTTATACTGGAGAGAAAAAAAAACATTGGAATTGAAATGCCGGATGGACATGATGGACAAACAAAGAAACCAACTCATTTGATTATCTGAAACATAAAAATAAATGATCTGTTTCAATTACAAATGAAAGTGGTTTGTAAGTTGACATAATAGGGAATCCGAAAATCCCCACAATTATTGGGGGAAAACACACAAAAAGTACCTTAAAATAACCCCCTTCGTAGAGCGTTTCCGGTGGTCCGAAAATCGCCACTTCCCATTCGAACAGATTAGCTTCATTCGGTAGTGTTACTGTGAAACCTTCGACTGGCTCGTCGTGTATTTTCTTTAGTTCTAAACTCAGCGCTCTCAGGGCAGCGGACGGCGGTGTCGTGGCCATGTTCTGTGACACAACGATTCCTTTCCCCGCCGCAAAAAATGATCAAAATCCAGCCAATTCTTGCCTTCGATCCCGAGTTTTGGTTCCTTCGGTTTCTTTTCCTAGCTCCTTAGCTAGTGTAGTGTTGTTGTTGCAATGGCGAATGTAGAAATGACGTCACAGAATAAGGACATCCGGAAATGGCCGATCAAGGCCGAAAACCTCGTCGGCTTGTGTACGGTGACTGAAAGCGTCTAAACTTCTCTGGAAAAGGACAAACTAATAAAAACAAATTTTATTTAATTATGTACGTACTTTTATAATTTCAGAGCAAGACTGTTTCTGAACAAATACAAATTATTTCTCATGCTTTTTTCGACAAAGATGCCAGTTCATAATCCACAAACTGTAATGTGCACAATGGTAACCTTTTGGCTAAAATGGGCCACTGTAGTATTGTTTGCGAGTTGTCCCTCTGTGAACTATTGAGGCCGCTATTGTGAAAACAAGATAGTTACAAAATCAATGACTAGTATCTTCGTTCAATAATAATAACATTGATAATTCATGGACAAAGTTCCTCCTCGGTCAATGCTTGAATCATAGTTGATGGCAATAGAAATACAATACAATTTGGTTTTGAAGTGGTGTATGAGTATAATATTTTTATATTTCTGAGTGGAAAATGATTTTGATAATGTAGTTATTAAAAATAACCATTCCGGTTCGGTACCACTTCCAGAGAAAGTTTACGAAGACAACAACTGCCCCGTATTGTGGCCGAGAGGTCGCGTGCAATCAGTCAAACTTGTGATCAATAGTAAAAGCTGAGTCATTGGTTTGTGTTGGCTCGAATCCCGGTAGGCACCACCTGTGTCATTTTGATGCGCCCCGGCCATGTCACCTGTGGCACATGTCAAGGGGGTATCAACTTGGTTGCTGGTGCTGCATACTCCTAATGAGTTTCAGATTGAGAAATGAACAGGAGTCCTAGTAGTAAACAATCACAGATACCTATACTCTGTGTTCTCGATCATAATAAGGCTTACACGCAAGCTGAAACATTACTGGACAAAACAAAAAAGGATAAATAAATAAAAATGAGGGGACGTCAGAGGGCCCATCCCCTGGGTCGTGCGTGCGGCCGCCAAAGGTTGCGGTTTGGGAAGCAAAGGGAGCGGTAATCGGCGCAAGTACATTGCTGGTTGTGAGCAGTTGTTTGTGAAATTTTCAGGCCGGAAACGGTTGCAAAAATGATGATCACTATGATCGGGTCAACGGGGATTGCTTTTTTTTCTTCAGATAAATAAATAAGAAGATACATAAAACACATGTTCCGATTTGCAGGCTTTCATTGAGAACAACAGAAGAAAGGATAACTGTGTTTACCTTTTTGTAAATCCACCATGCAGACTATTGCTTTTCAAGTTTTCCGCGCCTGATCCAATTCACTTTTTAATTATATCAAATTATTTTACTCCAATAAAGTCACTTTGTACGTTATTTGTATCTTGTTTTGTTTTAATGGAGCAGAATATATGAGGAAGAAAACGAACTAAATTGATTGGAATTATTTCTACGGAAAAAAAAGTTTTGTTGTTCAACAATGATAGGGCGACCTCTCGTGTTGAGAATGCTTTTACTGAAGAACGTCTGGCTCCTATTCTCACCGAATGGGATATGTATTTTTGACCGTTTTGGCTGTAACGGGGTACCATACTGTCTGATTAAACACATGTAAATAAATAAATAAAAAGTATTTTGTTGCTAAATAATTAAGTGACCCGCGATATTATAATTAACCCTGTTATTGAGTAAGAATAAGGGTTGAATTTGTTGACTGTTTGCACGCTGGGTGATGAGATGATCAGTTACGGCACCAATTTTTTACTGATGTGGTGGTAAGTTGCATTTGCAATTTTTTTTCTTATTTTAATCTCATTCTTATCTTATTCTAATCTTAGACTTAGTTTTTTAGAGTTAATCTCGATTCTCATGCTCATGCTCATCTCATGAGTGAGATGCCTCTCTAGCTCCGTCAACACGAACAGTAACGTCAATGTTCCGTCCCAACTTGACAATTGTCCCAACTATAGTTGGGACTGGTCCCAACTTGAGTGTTAAAGTTGGGACGTCCCAACTACAGTTTGAGTTAGGATCGCCCATAGACAGTACGGGTGCATAGGCTTTTTACAGGAATTTTTGCTTTGGTGGGATTTCTTACAATAGTCGGACATTACTAAAATATGTTTCTCAGATGACACTGACTGACCTAATGTCAGACAATAGAAGGACAACCCACTATAAGAGATATCCAATATCAGAAGACACGATAAACCATTACCATGATTACTGTGCTTGTGGTAATGTCTTACAATACTAGAGCATCCCACTATTTGAAGAACTCACTTTTAAAACCAATGCAAACTCATCCCATCCACGGCAGCCATGCCTGCTAATCTTTAAACATTCAATCCCGTTGTCATGCAGTTGACATGCCACGTGCAAAACATGTGCAAGCGATCTCCAAAAATACCCAAGTTACTGGTAATTATTTAAAATCCTAAAATAAGTAAAATGTACCTAAAAATATGAAAAGCAAAATACTCATTTTACCTCCTGAAATTTTAAACAAAATGTTCCTATATTCTATGGGAGTTTCAATAGAAAACAAGAAACTGTAAAAATTATTATTATCCCAACC
The DNA here is from genome assembly GCA_023634235.1 of Pisaster brevispinus. Taxonomy (NCBI): domain Eukaryota; kingdom Metazoa; phylum Echinodermata; class Asteroidea; order Forcipulatida; family Asteriidae; genus Pisaster; species Pisaster brevispinus. The sequence continues at coordinate 18,314,780 of JAMKCF010000011.1, forward strand.
TGAAGTAAGTACCTGCCGAGATCACCCTGGGGGGTCTTTTCACGCTGAACACGATAACGCTATTCACAACACGCTAAACTGGATCGTTTTGGCCGAAGGGCTTGCCAAATAAATATTGTCTCAGTATTGTAAGATTTTACCACTACGAGAGGGCAATAATTTCCGATCATAATAAGAAATCCGACTATTGATTGGTATTGAAGGACTGGTAAGGATGTCTGGTAAAAAATCGATGCACCCGTACTGATAGATAGACTTCAATTCAACAGGACACCGTGATCAATCATATGGGTCGTGATGCAATCGGCGTCAATTAACAAGATCCTTTATTTCAAACCCGGGTCTCGGCTCTGTACAAACTCATGTCCAAACTGGTTTGGAATGATAGTAATCGCTCACAATGGACCGCTAATTCAGAGTAAATAGTGGTTTTAGAGGGTTCTGACAGCGGACAGCAGCCTCATGCTCAGTGCTGCCGGGTCTTTTCTACCTCCATGGTCTCTCAGTAGGTCTACGCATTTTAGTTTCCCTTCTCTCGGAAAAAAAATTCTAGTTAATCTCAAATATCAAGGGAAAGTGGTCTTAAAAACTTCATACTATGATACTTACTACTATAGTATTATGTTTTTAGTTTGTTCGTGGGGTGCTTTGTGTGCACTGCGATCCCAACTATAGTTGGGACGCCCCAACTTTAACACTCAAGTTGGGACCAGTCCCAACTATAGTTGGGACGATCATCAAGTTGGGACGGAACATCAACACACTAACAACACCTCCAATATACATTTTAAATCGACAAAAGAGGCATAGAACTTTAAAGTATGGGCTAAAGGATAATTTCCATTTGTTTGAAGAAAACATTTGACTTTGACTGAGTTACGGAGCTTGTTGTTGGGGAGTGGATAGTTGCGATGATCGTAACCCTCCATCCTCGACCGTCGGGAGGATGGAGGGTTACGATCATCGCAACTAGGGAGTGGACTGCTGAAAAGAGTGCCATCCATTAAAATTAAACCCAGCCATCTGCTCCAAGGTGCCCTCTGTTTTGTCCATAATTGTACAAGCTCCATGAGAAGGTAAAACAAAAGGGCGTCTGACGGCTATGGTCTGTATTTACTGCGATCCCAACTATAGTTGGGATGCCCCAACTTTAACACTCAATTTGGGACCAGCCCCAACTATAGTTGGGCTGATTTTCAAGTTGGGGCGGAACATGGACGGTGTGTTGACTGTACTGTTTGTGTTGACGGTGTGTTGATGGTAATTAGTAGGACCACTGTCATCATGTCTGTCGTTATTCAGATCACCCTGTGGTTTTTACACTGTGGTGGATGGAGGTAGAAATACTAATTTAGACTCCATGTTTACACCAAACTTTCTCTGTCTGTCATGTCTGTTTCGTCTGTTGACTGTGGTGCATAGTATTTAGTAAATCTGACTTTCTACACCCCAATCAGTCATAGATTAGGATCGGATGCAGTGTGCAACTACTCCTAAGAACTATGCGGTTCGTTCAACGATAGCGGAACGAACCGCATAGTTCTAGGACTAGGAGTACAGTCTGAAACTCTAACCATAAATTCATTACCTGTTTTACTGCTCCACCATGGTGTAACTAAGTGCCATTGGCTACTGTCTTGAGTACTGTCTGTAACTGTAGTGTCAGTGACTTAGTGCATGCTCAAAGGTGTAACACCAAAATTAGTGTAAAGTATTATCCCTGAACTTGGACTCAGTTTTGTTTTTAATTCATTGGACTTGGAGGGCATGGAGGGAGAAAGTCTTGACCATCATCATTTGTACTACTACAGTACGAGTACTAGTTCTGTGGAAAAAGAAATTTAAATTGGCTCTAATTTGGGCATTCAGGTTGGCACAGTAGTGCCTTATTGGTTTCTGTCCCTGCCTTTCACCTTTGTGGACCCTGATTCAATTCCTGGACTGGAGCCCAGCATGTGGATTCGGTTTTCAGTTTTTATCATTTAAGGTTTGGGTTTTCCCTACAAGGTTTTCTTTCTGCACCTAAAACTAAAATTTTCTTTTGAAAATGTGGTATAATGTTTCCTTAGGATGCTTTGCAGCTAAATAATTCAGGCTCAATATAAAGTACATGTATCTCTGTCGATGGCACCATGATGGGATGGAGGCATGAGGAAGACGCTGCAGCTGCACTGACGTAATGAGTCATAGTTACGATAATCGTAACCCTCCATCCTGCTAATATAGTCGCAGGAGGTAGGGTTAGGATTATCACAACTAAATAAGTCATACATTTCTGTATCATCTGTATTATTTTGATTTGAAGCCCCAGAAGAAAAAGGAAATTTATACATGTAATTAAAAAATTACTTTAAAAAGCTTGCATTTCGGGATTCTAGACAAGGGTGAATAATTAAAAATTTCCTTCATAATTTTTGAAAATCAGTGACAGGTTGATGGAAACTATATAATAAAGTTTAATTTGCCTTAATTAAGGGATTCTGAATAGATGCATTCTTTATTTTTAAAAAGTAAATTATTTAACTCATTAACGAACAGATTTCTTTACATTTGTTTTTATTTTTATCAGGGATTCAGGTGTTTGAACTGCACTATAACTTGTGAGTGACTGCTTTTGAAGATTATTTTCAACATGATCGTCAGAAGAATGAGAACCTTCTGTTTGCAATAAGAAGCAACTTTATTGAAGATTTAAAGGAAATCCTTTCAGCTCGGAGCATTTTAAAACAATTTGCAAAAATGGTTTATCACTGACATGCCAATAAGTTTTGTGGAAAAGTAAATGCAATGGCAACTTCAACAACCCCAGGCTCTGATGCCTTCGTCAGCTCTCTAACTTCCATGGTGAACAGAGAAGACACAATTGCCATCCTCCACGCTCAGACGCACATGCTCAGTCGCTTCGAGAAAACCAATGAGACACTCTCAAACTTTAACAAATTGTCTGCCGTCAGATATGAGAAGACAATCGAGCAGTTCAAGGAGCATACTCAGGTGTTGATGGACATGAAAAGGGATCTGGACATTGTCTTCAGAAAAATCAGGTACGGAGAGAGATGTAGTGTCCAAATTGGCGGCTGCAGCTAGAGCTGTGGCTGTTCCTATGGCTCAGCGTTTGTCCCTATGACGATCAAGCTATAACCACAGCCACTAATTTGGGTGCGGCCGGAGGCACTCGCAATAGGCCATTTGCGAGTAAGATTTGAATGATGTCTGGTACAATGCCTTGTTCAGTCACAAGTGAACACTCAATAGACCCCTTGCGTAACGCACAACGCTGCTGGTTCGGTGATGTCATGGGCACGTTTTTACGCATCAAAATTAGCTATCGTCCAATGATCTGCCTCCTTTTGCCTGCTTGAGAGTGTGACATCATATGCTTGGGGTCTATTGGACTACATGCAGTGTAATTGCTATGACACAAGGGGAGACTTTTGAGCTCTAGGTATGTAGGTGGCAGCAGACTCACCAGGTAAATTTTCATTGTTTATGTCAATAGAACAATGGATTTACCTGGTAAGTCTGCTGCCACCTAGAGTCCACAAAGGTCTCCCTTTAGGGACAAGCTTTTGCTTAGTTAAATAAGGGGCGGAAAAATGGTTATGCATGTAGCATCAACAAGTAGACAAAAACAACTTGTTTATAATAAACTTTGTACAAAGCTTGACACAGGGACTAGTTGTTTCCAAGTTTTAGCAGAGGGTACTTATTTTAGGAGACTGAAATAGTGGTCAATCTGATTCTTTCTGATTCAAAGGTTTTCACTTTGGGTAATAGACCACAAGGTAACTGACTGGGTAAACAGGTTCTACACTAACAATTATGTTTTAAATGTCTATTTTTCTTTTTCTAGAGTGCTTAAAGACAAGTTATCTACCGAGTACCCTGTTGCTTTTGAAGGTAAGTACATCCCTTGTACTTTCTACTATACTTGCACTTGGTCAAATTTTGTTGATAGTTTATGAATTACACTGTTGCATATGTACATATTTCTGCTACGGTGAGCACAAAAAATAACTAGTTTTTGTGAAGTTGGGGCCAGGGAAACATAAACTTGGTGGTCTCTTATGAATTCCAACTCATTGATGTACTGACTACCTGTTTATAAACTAATGAAAGATGGTTTCTTGCAAGTTAACCCCTTCAGCCCCAATGGCGACAATAGTGGACTGCACTTTACCCTGTTTGAGCCCAAATAGCGACTTTAGGCGTCCAAGATAAGACACAAAAAACACTCGAGCACAAAGATCATTTAATTTTTTTAATTTTTTTTTTTACAGTTTTGTCCATATAATCACCCTCCGGCCTCCATACCCAAGCTTACTATGGTTGGAAAGAGAGAGATCAGATCTTTCTAGTGATGGTTAAATTAAATACAGTTGCTATTATGCAACCCCTTCAAATTGGAGTTAGAAGATCTGAAGTGCCAAACACCGGAATGCCATATGGGTTGTATACAAAAAAGTGTTTGGGTTTGCAGAACACACTGAGGAAACAAAGACCACAAACTTGTTTTAAACTTATTATTCTCTAAAATGAAATATTCAAGGTAATAATAGTATAATAATTTACCCTTGAACACAAGCTTTCTGTCGTGTGAGAATGTGTGCTTCCTTTTCGAATGGTCAAAAAATGTGGTCAGCATCAGTTGTGTATGTCAAAAAGAATTCGGTAACGAGCACACATGACTGTATTATCATCAAAGATTGCTTTAAATCTCTGGATTTTAAAATTCTAAACCAAGGATTGTCCTACTTAAACAAATGAAACATATTTTCTTATTAGTTAAACAAACACACATTACCCTGATCTCACCAACAGCTTCCTTTAAAGAAATCTCTAGAATTGATGATGAGGAAGATGAAGAGAAGCTTGCCGCGAAGAAGGAGACGGCTCAACCTGCATCCAAAGAAACCTTACCGGAAACAAAGGAACAAAACTAGAGATTTGTGCTTGTTCGTCAAATTCTAAGCAATGTCATGAGGCCGACTTTTCTCGGTGCGGAAGTCACTGGCATTCCAATGTATTAAAAAGTTTTAACAACATTATTGTGACTTTGTAAAATTTGTCTCTACTTCTGTAAAGATTTCTCTTATATGCCTAAATGTGCTTGTGATATTTTGTGTTTTGTTGTTTAAGTGGACATTGTTAAAACTACTGAAAGTAAAAAATATATATATAAAAAAAAACAAGGTAGAAGGATATGGAAATAAAGTCAATGTCGACAGGGCAAAATTTTATTTTAAATCTGACTTCAATGCAAGGTAAAACTATACAAAACTACTGGAGTTGTCCAACATGAACCGAATGAACAGTGTACATTGAACATTGAACATGCATGAATGTAAATAGTAATGATAATGCTGGATGGGTTGATTCATCGTTCATGAGAATGATGTAGCTCATCGTGAAGTATGTACACAGATGAATATGCTAATTACCAAAAGGAGATCTCTACCAGAATTTGACCAATGCTGTTAGCGCCTAACTGGGAAACCCGTAGATAAACAATACGGTAGTGTCTTTCTTTGTACTCTCATTACTAGTGATATGAGATGGGAAACATGGCAAGATGTACATGTATATCACAAGATGTACATGTATATCAGAATGAGGTGCTCTTTCCAATGGTATCTGTTTTGTTGGGGTATGTTCATTTGCAAGGCAGTAAACAATATTTTTTTATTGTAACACAGTAATAAGTGCTGCACGGGCTTATGCGTAAAACAGTGTTTTTGTACTGTGACCAGTCAGGAGAATATGGGTGAATGCATTGTTCAGTGAACGGGAGGAGATAATTTTGTGCTCATTATCAGAACAATTTTGCTTACATGCAATCCAGGACATTAACGTCATTTAATTGTGTATTTATTTATACTAAAAAAAATTGTTGATTTTGAAAAAGCCATAAAAGAAATAAACAGGTTACTTGCCAAGTACGAGTAAAGTAGTGAACAATTTGTGTGGTTTTGTTTTTTTATAATGAAGTTGGAACACATTTAGTGGGACTTTTAAGTATGTTGTCAGAAAATCACCCTAGAAAGTATTCTCAATGGTGGGTGTGCAGCCTAGCCAAACAAGTGCACAAAAAGGGGGTGTTTTCATTGAGAACTGGAAGCCCAACAGAGGGTAGAAAATTATCTTTAGTACTAAAAATAAATTAAAAAGTTTTACCAGTGCAAATCATCGGCAAGTATTAAAGTTTGATTTAAAGACAAAAAGTGCAGGACACAAATTGCAATACTTATTTTAAATTTTAAAGCTCATTTGATGATTAATTTCAAGTGTAGAAAAGTCCAGAAAATAGCATGTGAGGACCCCCGCAAACTCTCCATTGTTTTTCACAATAGTATAAATCGAATGATTTTAATATTTCTATTTTATCTTTATGAAGAGTGAATATTATATTTTTTAGGAATTGCTCAACCTCAGAGCCGTGCATACGGCCGGCTAGGACTCTGATCATCCCTCAGCAGAGAGCAAGTTCGAGCAAGGGACTATAGTTGACTATTGTCGACCATTTGCCGATTTTGCGTGGTACCCAGGATGTATTTCATGCATAGGTAACCATGGAACATTGACTAGTGGTTGACAAATGGTCGCTGCTCGAACTTGCCCAGAGCTGGCCGCTGCTGGGCGGGCATGGTCATCCCAAGGAGAGGGCGCCCTCTAGAGCTAGTTGATTTTTTGTAATAGCGGCCATCATCAACTTTTGGCCAATCGCCGCTGCCGGGGATGCTGAAATTTTTCACTTTTGTTTCCGATTAGACCAGAGTTTTCTGATTTTATGGAATACGTTGACCAAAACTAGTGACAAAAACGTAGTGTATTTCAGAATCAATAGTAAAAAAGGTACGTGTTATAAGCATTAAACAGTTAGTAGCATAACTTGGTCATTTTAGGTTGGTATTAATTCTCGTTTTAATATTCATGATGAGGCAACAACAACCACTGAAACAGACAGACACGACTTATTAAATTTGTAAACAAGGAAGAAATAATGGAGCCACTAGCTTCCCAATGTTTCACTTCAGATTGTGATCCCAGTGCCAGTGGCATTGTACTATTTTTTCCATGGTAACACTAACAGTGCACACCGAAGTTTATGTTTTTTTATCATTTTTTAAAAATAATACTAGTCCGGCGTAAATTGTTTATTGAAGTAAACCTGCTGCTGATTTTCACAAAAAAAATTTTTTCTCACCATAATATTAAATAATGCCAAATTTTATTTTGAAATTATTTTTTTCTTGCAGGACAGAGAGACATGGATGATATGATTTGTAACTTCAAGAAGTGTAGGAAGAGGTTGAGCTCTTTTGCCTGGGTCACCTCATGTTCACGTATCCTTAATAATTACATTTAAAGTTATTATGAAATAAACTAAAACAGTAATTAGTTGTGTTCTTATGGATGGGAAAAACAACTTTACTCGGACCCGGAATTTCATCTTTGAAGGGCAAGGTTTTTTGTCATTTTGCAAAGGTCACTTCCACTAAAAGTCTTCAGAAATATTTCCACGAACAATTGTACTAGTATCAAGGTATATATAAGAAATGTTTACCTTAAAGTTGAAATTATAACCATCTAAAAAATGTAATTTTTTTCCACTAACAAGAATTTTTCAGACATTTTCTGTGATGAGGACGGTACAAGAGAGTTTAACAGATGCTTTTCTTGTCCAGCATGTAAGTGAATTCAAAAATGCCAAGCCAAGCCAAGTGAGATGAAACTGGGCTTATAATTTTATATGAAAGAGTATCTAATATGCTTTTTACCAAAAAGTTTGTTCTATTGTCAAGGCTAAGATTTTCAATGTTGCATTTTTGTGTTAACGTCATAATACAAACGAAGATTTAAAACTACTTTATTCTTAATTTCTCTATGCCCAGTTCCTTTGATTTTGCAAGGAAATGTTTCTTAATTTTTTTAATACGAAGGTAAACAATTTTCAATTTTAGAAGAAAACAAATTAAAGCATTACATTTTGTCATCACTATTTTTTACAAATAAATGAATCTGCCCACTCTGTGCAAACACAGTTTCATAGTTGAGAAAATTGCAGACTTGTTTATATTAAAATGGACTGTTCTAAAGAAGCTGAAATTTTTAATCGTTCAAAACATGGCTGTTTGAAGCTTGTTTCATTGCAATTGTTTTAGTGTTTCTTATAGATAGGGTCATATAATAGATTGTTTTTTGTGAATTTAATGCTGAATTATAGGCAAATTTATAAAAACAGATACAATAAAATTCACCTGTGAAAGTCTCAGCTGAATACAATGTGTACTTGCTGAGGAAATAGCAAAAAGCTGTCACTGTATTTTTCACAAGAACATCAAATCCATTCCTGTTTAGCAAGATGACAGCGGGTAACAACCCTATCTCTGGCTGAAACAATCGCGAATGGACATTGTTTCTCAGATTCAAATGTTTTAGGGTAAAAAATTATCCAAATCATATTACTCCGTAGAGAATTCTTTTTTTTGTATAGAGTATTACTATCAACAGCTGCATTGTGCTTCTCACTAAAGAAGTTTTTATGGTCATTAATTTTTGTAGTATTTACCAATCTATGACCTGATACATTTTAATGTACTTTTCTTTTAAAGGTGATACCAATCTACCAGGAAAGTTTGACATTGTCCGCATTGACTTGTCACTATCAGAGCAGTACAAATCCATGGTATTAGCGGGACAGAAGCCTGATGTTATACAAGAAGTGTCCGGAAGAGCCATGGCTTTTTGGAGATATCAGGTGAGTCACACACACTTTTTTTCTTTCCAGGCTGGACTGTATTAACTTTGGGCAGTTTTTGTCTAAATATAACAACCAACGATTTTGCTGGTTGTTATTTGGTGACAGTATTTCCCAAAGTTAGCACAGTCTAGCCTGGAGTTTAAACTGCCTGACCCTGACTAATTTGAACCGATACTTACAGAATTTTTTTTACAAATGGAACACACACATGCTTAGTGCCATGCTCATAAACACAGCCCTTTTCCAACAGCATGTCAGTTCGGAAAAATAAATAAACCATCAGTCAATGTAGGAGAAATCGCAGAAACAAATGGTAGTGGAAAATACCAGGTGGGAAGCCTTCCCATGAAGTTGCAGGTGAGAATTTGGGGATGGGGGCTAGTTAAACCCACACAATCCCTCACCCAATGAACAGTTACAATTGTCATTATCTACTTCTTGAAGTTTGCGGTACTCACAAATCATGGTTTAAAAAAATTATTATGGTTAGAGATATTATTATGCCAGACCTTTCTCTTTAGCCTTTTTCACTTGGCCAGCTGGACGAGTAAACTGGCCTCTTGCTTCCTAGCACAAGTTTTAGTAGCCCCAATGGATAAATGTGATTTGTATTTTTGTGTGTAAAATTATTCAGTTAGAAATTAAACAAAACTAAAAATCTGTTTCACAGGTTGCTTGCACAGTAGTAGTTAGCCAGGCAAGCCAATAGTGTTTTTGTAGCAAGGGCAGGTTTTACTGGACAGTGTATGCTTGAACTAAATTGGGGGACTGTAATCACTTTTAAATTTACATTCCTCTTCAAACTAAATGCCTTTTGTAATTCAATAAAAGTTGACAGGTTTTGGGGGCCCAAGATGATAAGTTCTTTCTACCTTCTCCATATTGAAGGTTCAACAAGAGAAGATCTACCAAGACTACGTCTCAAATAAATCCAAGGAACGAAGTGCACAGCTGGAACAATACTATGAACACACTGTCACCAAACTACAAACAGAAGTTGCATGTATCCTTCAAACAGTTCAGACTCTTCGAAACCTTCTTTTTAAAAGTACAAAATATTTCTTCATGAACATTTCTCCTACACATAGGTAATAGAGCATGAAGCTTTGGTCATAAACAGATCAGTGTTTTGGCTGGTAACTTTTTTCTGATATGCAGATTGTTTGTGCTTATTTTTTATGTTTAAGCAGGAAAGAGAGGGTTGTTGAATTTTGAAAGAATGGAACTGGTAAAGTAACCAAATTATGACAAAAATCCAGTAAAACCTCAAGGGAAACTGACTGGGTAAATTTTAAACGATTTGGGGTTGAACAAGAAAAAATTATCTAGCGGGAGTTGAACCTTAGGAGCCTGCCAACATTAGGGCTAGTACTCAAGTTGGTGGAGCACCGGCGCGTTAATCCAGAGGTCTCAGGTTCACGTCTGGCCGCTCTAGTCAATTTTTCTTTGTTCAACCCAAAGTTAAGAAGAAATTTAAAAACTAAACCAGCTTTTGGATAAAGTGTCCTTGACTAAAGCACATTTCAGCCCTAAAGAACCAAATTTCAGGTGAGTTTCCAATGTCTCTCATTTGTCAAGACAATTGACCTTTGTCCCAATTTCAAAAAGTCGGGTCCAGGCCAGACTTTTTGGGGGGCCCCCACCCCCCCCCCAGAAGACCAGTAGTAAGGTTTTGTGGCCTGTGTTACATTTTGATCACCTTAATGACAGCCTTGCTACCAGGGGCAGCACGCCGTATCTCTCTTGTCACTAAAACCCCTGGAAGAAAAGCACTAAAAAACCAAACTAGATTGACTAACCAAAAGTGACTGCTCTGCGCGCACACTTGTTAAAAAAACCTTTCAAGCACTGCTTGTAGGGCGCTTAGTATGCGCATGCGTATGACAATCCACTTCACATCATGTTTTTACACAGTCACCCTAAACTGCATCATAGTTAGACCATAGAGAAAGGGTTAGACAACATAAGATCAAAAGAATGAGAGGGACAAGTTGCTCTTTAACTTGATAGCTGGCTGATGTGCCAATGCCTCTATCATAGAATATGGATCAATTAGGACTATTTAAAATATCCAAGATATTTCAAAGTCACACTTCCAGGGGTTAAGATCGAGCAAGGCATTCTGGGAAAAAATCGCACACTGAGAACGAGGTTGCCTCAATTAATAAGAATCGTAACTTCCTGAAATTTACAGAATCTTGATTACCCATGACTTGGTTTCAAACCAAATAAATTAAGCTTTTTTTTGTAGTGGCGTAATTTAACTTAAACCATGCAAGTTACACAAAATGTCCATCAATTTAAAAGTAAGCTTCTTTAAATTATTCTTTAGTACTGTACACAAGTTTTAGGATCTTTTTTGTGGATCATGAATTGAAACTGAATCTGAGCAGCAATGTCATTTTTTAAAACTTCACAACAGCGGTGAAAAAAGAGCTGGAATCTTCAAAGAAGAGGTCCCATGAGCTATCTGATAAGTTAGGTGAACGATGCAGACAGCATCAGAAACTGCAGGTAAGACTGTAAATAAATCCCCTGTTTGTCCTTTACTCTGTCAGTGACTAGCCACCTTGTCATTTCACTAGTCCACCAGCTTTTTTCACTGGTCCATATTTTAGGGTTTTATACAGAAAAGGATAAAAAACATAATTGTTTGATTTTAGTCTAAAAGCTTACTGATTATGAAGTTCATACTAGAACCATTTTTTTCCCTGTGATATATCCCTCTGTAATGAATTATATGTGAGAAAACTGTATCTGAAAACTTACAAAAAAACCTGAAAATAACAGCTGATTTTGGACAAAGTATTGCTGAAAATGGTGCATGGTTTTTCACTATTTTGTTCTGACTCACACAACGGATTAAACCAAAATTTTTCTCATGTTTGTTGTTTCATGTATAGATAGGTTGCAATATGACGTAAATCGGCCATCTTTACTGGCAATTTGGAACACAGGATCATGCATTTTGCGCGAGAATGGCGTGCAGCACGCGCACATTTCACAAAACTCATTGCATGATTGGTTAGTAAACTGCGCGGCTGCGTTAATAATTTGAGCGCTTGACGCGCCTGCAAGCCAAAATGCAATTTGCCCGTAAAGATGACGTCTATTGGGAACTTTCTATATGATTGATCACATAAAACATGAACACCGTCTGTGACTATTTTTTCAGCTCTGCCAATCCTGTTTTATATCTTTAAGGTTTCCTTTCAACATTATCACTTGTATGGGATTTTGATTTGGAACGTGTAATGGATTCGGTTACCCGATTCAACTTGCCACTGTGACTTATACAGTTAAGCCTTGTTAAAAACAGTACTGCTAAAAAGAGGTTCTGCTTACAAAAAGCACATTCTGAGGTCCTAAATCTTCTTTTTCTGCTTTGTGCTTCTTTGTTTTGCTGTCCTCTTAACAACGTTCCTGTTATTAGGATTTTTTTTCCAGTCCCAGCGATCTTGTTATAACGAGAATTGACTGTTTAAAGTAAGGCTGTCAAGCATTACCGCCTCGCTTATAAACCACTTATGATACTATCATGGTATCATGATAGAGTATCCACTTTTATAAGCTAGGCAGATTTAGACCAGGTTATTTAGAAAGGAATCATGAACATTAATTTATAAGAGATGCAATCATGCTTGACAGCATTACTAGTAGAGGTGGCTAGTTGAGTTTGGCAATTGGGTCTAGCTTTGGGAAGCAGTGAGCTAGCCAACAGGACAACTTGTACAGAATTGCAACTAGTCCTCAGAATTTGTAACTTCTTCTTTTATTTTGTCCATATGTCATTTCGTCAGCAGACCAAGGGGGTATGCAAGGGGAGTATACAGAGTATAGGGCACCATTCATCACCTTTTTCAGCTGTGTTGTGAAATTGTGATGAACATACATCTATGAAAAACCAACAGTGGAATATTACAGGCCTGATACTTCACAGAGGCAATTTCTCTGTTGCCCCTGGTCATTGCCTTGGTGCCCTTTGAAATATTCCAATATTACAATTTCCTCATAAAGGTGCCTTTTACCATGTTCGAAGAAAAACGCCTTTTTAGTTCCCTTGCCCTTTGAGAAACGAACCATCAGGCCTGGAATATTAATCTCACCTTATTTTGCAATATTACAAAAAGTTGGTTTACTTTAACTCCGATGTAAAAGTCTGGGTAGTTAAGACGTATCTCCGTTTTGATTTTCTTTGCTTGCAGATGCTGTATGATTCACTCCGAAGGTCAGTCTGGTGCTTGAAAACAATCAAAAACTCACATCAAGTCAGTCAATACATCAGGGTCCAATTTCATGGCTCTGCTTACCGACGAATTCTGTGCTTAAAATCACCATTCTCCGCTTACTTTGCAAGCACTGAATTTCTGCACTAGCTGTGTAAGCGAAGAATACCTAGTAACATGGAGTACGCAAACAAAAATTCCCTGCTAACCTGTGAAATATGCTTGACGTTAGCTTCCGTAAGCGCGGATTCTTTGCTTGCGGTCTTAAAGCAGAGTCATGAAATTGGGCCCAGATCTCACATGACTCGGATGTTTTTACTCAATTCCAACTGACAACATCAAGTAGTTGTGAGTGACTTCATTTACTTTGACAAATGTGACTTGACTTTACTTGGACAACAATGTTACTTGAGTTTTCTTGAACAACAATGTACCTTTTTAGCTTTTCTTAAGAGTCGACTTGGACAAAGAGATTTGTGACTTATTGGTAAAGGAACAAATCTATTCAACCTGATATAAAACTTAAATGTAGGGTCACAGATGTTTTTTTCAATGCTATGCCGATTTATGTGTAGGCAAAATTATAAAGTGAGATACAATAAAAGTCACATGTGAAAATTTCAGCTGAATAGCAGTGTCTACTTGCTAAGAAACTAGCAAAAAACTGTCGCAGTATTTTCACAAGAATGTCTAATCCGTCCATCACTGAGAAATGATTCATGCATCAGCTGTTTCTCAGATTCAAATGTTTTTGGTTATAAAGTTATCAAAATCATATTAATTTAAAGAGAGTCCTTTCTCAAAATAGTTTATGCTATCAACAGCTGCAGTGCTTCTCACAAATTAAGTTTGTATGGTCATTCATTTTTGGAGTATTTACCAACCATAAATCTATCATCCTACCTCAACTCATCATATTGAAATGAGTCTGTAAAGTCGAGTGAAGAAATCTTGGTCAATTGAATTCAATGACTTGTCCTCATCTCATTGTAGGTATTTACTTTTGTCCAATTTGTTTCATCAAAACTTTGTCTTTGAATTGTTTTTTAATTTTCACAGGCGAACAATCAGTGCAAGTTCTTTGGATCCTAACGGGTCACACGAGGGCTTTGTTGGTCAAATCCCCAACACAAGCTTTGATATTCCCATTTCATCTGGAGACGGTAAGAGAGATATAATATCAGACATAATTTCAACTATGAAGTATTATACCGCAGTTTTATCTCTTGATATTTGAAAAGATAAGTCGCACTCACTTAGGGTGATCCCTCTGAAGGAGTTATAAGTTATTGGAATTGTGTTAATAACCTGTATTGGAGATTAGACAGATATTATATCTGTTTTGTTGTTGTAGAGTGCTCCTTGCTTCCGACTCGTCATCGTGGTGGAGGGGATCGAGTCCGCTTAACATCTCCAGCCGAGAGTAAGTACTTTTATTTGGAATCCTTCAACTATTACAAAACATCAGTCAACAAATCTAATATCAAACTGTGTTGGTGGAGCCCCGACACGTTAATCTGCAGGTTGCAGGTTCAAGCCCCACTCCAGTAAATTTTTCTTTAATCAACCCCAAATTCAATAAATTTTGGGCGCTACAAAACATTTTTTTTTAAAACAAAACAGTCTTCTAACACTCCTTCCAGAAGAGATTTTACTTTGGATTTACTCACCTGCGAAAATTACTTAAAATAATTATATCCCATGTTGAGTCAAATCGAGGTAAAGATATGATTTGCTTTCTTTTTGTCTCTAGAAGAGTTTGTTTTGCGTCCAAGCTACACACCAACTCGGAACATTGGCATGTCATCAGCAGCTAGTCCATTGCTGATGCAGAACCGTTTCAGTATGGAACTAGGAACACCAAATGAGATCGCTCGTAGAATTGGCAACAGGAAAGTTTTACTATACCAGCCATAGCCAAACTAATGAGGCTTCGAGCCAGGACCTTCTTACCTAATAAAATGTTGTAAATTAAAATACAAGATGGTCAAATTGCCCGCTTCCTTCATTAGTTTTTGGCCATTTTTGAAACAGCAGATGCGGATCGTTCACAACGTTAAAGATCAACTTAGACGAAAGGACTCAAACTAATTTGTCTATACATGTACTGTAAAAAATTAATGTATATGCTTGTTTATTTTGTGTTTAGTTATTACTTGGTCTTAGGTGTGAAGTTTTCCTCCCTGTATTTTTGTTGAAATTTTATTAGAAAACTAGTCTCCCCCCCCCCCCCAATTTTGGAACTAGTGTTTTTCCCCGCCGATGGTGTTTCCCTACATGGTTTCCAGTAAAGACTCATAAAAATGAAACTGAAATCAACACTGATGTACCAGTGTCTCAGAAAACCAGTGTAGTGCCAAGTCCATGTTGTGACGTAAAAAAAACATCACAACATGGACAGGATGAAGGTTGTTTATATCTTTGTTGCTATGCGTTTTTCATTGTCTTGTTTGGATTGAGTCTGTAGTGTGACGTCGCAATGCCGTTTTAATTCCTAGGTGCTTAGGGGCTTTTCGTGAAACTCAGCATTTTTTCCCAGCGTGATCAATTTGTTCTAAAACTCAATTTTAAGTGATCATTACACACTTGTTTACCTTTCTATAAACAAAAGAACAAAAATGTAATTTCGTTCAAGTAGATCTTGAAGCATCACCCTCAGCAACAGCTTCCAATGATGATGAAGTGGATTCAAAATTAAAAACATGGCTACCAAAAGACATGCTCTGGTTAAGACTGGGAGGAAATTTGAATAACATCCTAGACCTTTTATGCACTGCGCTCGGTAAACACTGGACACCTTATCTGCATATAGACCGAGCAAGTCTTGCACATATTTGACATTGTTTCCTTCACACAGTAAAGCAATGTACGTGGGACCAAAGTGGTCCTAAAAACGTTTGACTATGCGCGAGACTTGCACGGTCTTATTGATCATGTACCTGGATTACAAAACTGTTGCCAATACTGGTAGAAAAATGCTGTCTCAATCTTTGTCTTTTTGAAAATGGGTAGAACCCCGATTTAGAGCCAAGTTGACTGAATTCACACCTGTAGGAACTACTTCAGTTACGACATTAGGTCTCATCTCTCCAACCAGTAATCAGTGCAAATGTATTGTCAAGTTTGTTGGCTTTTGTAGCCCAAAATGTTGCACATATTTTGTGTTTACATGTACATGTTTTGGTTAATAAATGTGTGCAGTTCGTGATAGTTATAGGTGTCATGCACTTCAACTGTCTGTTACATAATGCTTAATTGTATTGGTAGAATTAGGTAGCTAATCCAATACTGATGAGATTCATGACCACTCGGCCTTGTAGTGGTCTAGGAACTTAAGAATTTAAAGAGGGGCTCCAAGGTCAATTTCAGTTTTATGATGGAATAATTTTTCAAAAGATACAGTCTACTTTAACCTCATGTTAAAATGGTGCAAAATGCCATTTTATTTGAAACGCTTTCCGAGCGAAAATTGAAACATGATGCCATTGGACATCAAAAACAAATGGTTATGTACATTTCAAAGAGGAATTTTTGCACCTGTCAAAAGGTCAAATTCAACAAATCCAGGATTGAACTAAAAATTCTCTACAAATATGTAGAGACCACTTAAAATGTGGCGTCATTGAATGTTGTTCCAATTATAAACAAGATTGCCTTACCAAGAAGAATGTTGTTACACGGCTTTATCTTTGCTGTAAGTTTACAGACACATTGCTGTATTTATTTTGTGACTTTCTCATATTAATCTTCTACATTGTAATCTTAACTAAAGATCATAAAACCCTGGAAAAACAAGATAACAAAAACAAAAGTTTTTAAAGGTGAAATGCAACCAGGTTTCAAAACATTCACATTATTTGTCATCAAGAAGAAACATACTGTGGACATTAGTGGAACACGGATGTCGCTTCTGTTGAATATTTTACTGCCAATGTACATTAATTGCAATCAATTTAAAGGAATACGAGTCAATTTATATTCCATCATGGATCCCAGTCCAAGAGGAACCATCAAAGATCTTGTCCAGCCTTTGTTTCTAAGGCTGTATTGAAATTGGCGGCTACAGCCGGTCTATACTTCAATGCATGATGACCAGCGATCCATCTGTAGCCATAGCAGCCAATTCAAACACGCTAGATTTGTAAACAACATTTCAGAAGCTAGGTTTGTAAACTAGGATTTCAAGCTAGGTTTGTAAACAACATTTCAGAAACCCTGTTTAAACTGTCCAACTATTGTCATAATTCGTTAAACTGATCTCTTCAGCAAAATAAGAAGATACATGTATATCAATGAAATAGAAAAATAAAGGGATGTACTAAATACAAGAATGTAAAAAAGGGCAATATGAAGGCCAGAACAATGAAATATAGAAAGCTGCTGGTGAGATTTCACTCCAATGCGTTTTAAAAGTTTTTTTTAAGGCACTTTTAAAATAAAGTCCTTGATTTCAGATGATAGGATGTGCAAAACAATACGATTGTTTTTACATCTACTTCTTTTATATTTCATTTCAATGATATAGAAGATGCTGGTTCAAAACATGGAGCTCCAAGTTATCAACTTTTGTTTGTACACACACATTTTCTTTTGTTTCACAAACAAGTATTTTGGTATAAATTGTAACAAAATTCGAAAACAATAAAACCAGTCCCAGCACAGAAAATGGACACCCTGCTCAGTCCTAAACAAAATAAAAATTTTCTGATGAAAACAAATATGACAAAATTCAATTTTGGGATATCTTTTAGTAGCAATACTCTGGTATACACTTATAAAGTTTTTAAATAGGAATGTCTGTTACATGATTCTGTCTTAGACACAAAAATTGATCAAAAAACACTTTTGTGTTTGTTATTGGAAAATAAATTTACAATTTCAACCTTCCTTTTGTGTTAATCATGGGGGTTAGTAAATAGACAAGGCAAAAATAGAAACATTCATTTCAAAACAACGTCCATCTTTCTCTGGGTAAATCAGACCAAAAAACAGAACACTGTCGTTTCGCAAAGGAATGTTTGAAAATAAACTATTAAAATAAAACTACAAACAAATCTAAAAACAAGGTATTCTACTTGCAGTCAAACTGTAAAACAAACTCTCCACTGAATACATGCTATTACTGGTACTTGTTTTTTCCCCCAGTGTTTTCATGTTATTTCAACTCTCTCCTACTTCTTGAAAAGATCTTTAAGTTCAGCGTCAGTAGTTTCGTCAGTCTTTTGAAGCAGATCCTTGTCACCCTGGGTCACACCCCAACTGTCTGGCTTGGACGTCTGAGGGCAGTCTGGACGCCCACTTGCTGGTTTAAGATTTTCCCAGTAATCACGGCGAGCTCTAAAATGCATAAAACATTTTTTTTTTTAAAGCAGAACAATTGACTCAAAACATATTTTGTACAAGCATCCTTGATCTACACGTGTTGTCAAGCAAAGTGATCTCTAGAAGTGAACATAACTAATTCTTGGATTCCTGAAGTCGGGTACTTTTAGTTTGTCTTTTAGGCAAGTACACTTTGACAATTAAAAGATATTTATCAAACTTGAAGTACACATTTTAACATAACAAGACCGCCGGATTTGTTCAGTCTTTAGCTTACTGACCCGATGCTAAAACCACTGTCCTTGGGCCTGTGTAAATTTTGGACCCTGGTAAAACAAGGTTAGCATGATGCAAGGAAGACTGACCAATCTAGCAGATCAATTCATTTTTCAAAGGGCAGGCAGTCAACTTTCTAGGTGCATGGTATTTTAGTTTAGATTGCTTATGGCAAGAGAAGGTGGCTGTGTGAGTGTGTCAAGTACATACCTTGCTCTAACCCAAGGCTTAGTATGCTGGCGAAGACCATCTCCCCAAATACCATGCTTTTCAGATCCAGGAGGAAGGCAACCTCTCTCTTCAGATAGCTCCTCAGCAATAGCACGGACATGGTATGGTTCCATGCCGCAGCAGGCTCCGATGTAACGTACACCAATTTCATATGCCTCACGGGCATACTGGTGGCAATCCCAGCGGGTCACAATGCGGGGTTCCAGACCTACAGATTTGGGAATAATATTCAAATCCTTAATAGGGCCGTGTCTGAATAGGCGGCTACGACTATATCACCGTGTGATCATGTGTTGAAGTACATGTATAGGACGCACTTACCAGCAGTCTTAGCCACAGTCACCAATTTGGATATGGCCAACCATGCAATAATCTATCTTGGAAAAAGTTATGGCTCTGACAAAAATCCACTTTGACTGTTTTCAACATTTAGACTAGTATGTTCTGCTGTTAACAGATAACACTGAGTTAAAAGTTGACCATGCATCAACCTAACATGCCTAATGTCAAACCATTTTCACAAATATAGTCCAAGTAAGTTAGTTGCGAGAATTTGTTCGGTTTGCTAACTGAACTTGCTTCAGGATAAAGGGTGCATCACAGACAAACAAAACCAAATTGACTTCGGGTCTTTGTAATTCAAATACATTCTTGATGTCATCTAAATAACCAATTGGTTTTATAGATGACGTTAACTGGCACTTCTACCTGAAATTCAGAAAAATAAAAATTTAACTTTTTCTGATAATATTCACGAGAAAACTCACCGAATGGGAACTCCGGTAGATCAATGAACCCTTGCTTGTTGACATCAGGAGTCTTGAAGCCCAGGGGCTGGGTCATTAAGTAAGGCTTCAGGCCTTCCTTATCAAGAGCAGCCTTCATCAAGCGGATAGTCTTCAGAGTCTCTTCAGGACCAAAGTGACAGTTCAGTCCAACCACATCGGCACCTTTACATAAATATTTGAATGTTTGTTACAGACGTAGTTGAACAAAAACGGCAACAAGTGATCTTTGATGAAATTCGTTTTAAATAATTTCAATCAACAACGAAATTGATTTCACATCAGATTTCAATTATGTAAAAAAAAACAACCATTGTGAAAACCCATCTTTTCAGCAAAATTTGCAAAAAGCCCCGTTATGTCATCGTGACGTAACATGAGCGATGACATAACGGGGCTTTTTGCCGTAACGTCTCATGTGGGAGCTCCTTTTCTTGTAGCTGCTTTGTTGAAGAATGGAGGTATAACAAAACAAACTCCCATACATAACGTCAAAGTTTTGTTATTTTGACGCATGCCGTCAACAGCAGAAATGTTTCTAGTTTTTTAAAAACTTGAGGTTTGGGCCTAATTTTTTGATCGGTAATTACAAAAAATTCAGAATTGTACAAATATCTATATTAAAATTTTTAAATAAACAAACATATTATAAACAAGTTCAAACAGCATTCACATTAAAATTTCTTTAGCTCAAGTAACTGTTAAAAAGGATGGTTTGGGAAAAATAAATTTGTTTTGCAAAGTTATATATTAAAAAGGTGAGGGACTGGATGGTATCATCATTTTACAAGACAAAGAGGAAAAGCCACAACGAGAAGAATCCTCCCATTTTATCGGAAAGATGTAGAAACAACTGGGAATTGGGAAGTTTGCAGAGAGACTTTCATCATGCATTGGAGCCTTGTAGACTTGTCAATTAAAAAATTCTTTGCTTATTTTTATCTCCCGTTTTCTATTTAGCTAATGAATTACGCGCCAAAAATCTAAATTGAAAATTTTATTCAGATTTATTCAAATTTTATTCAGATGTTTGCTTTGCCTGGCCTAGTGATAGGCGGTTGTTATTTGGTTCTACAGTCGCAAACATGGTTCCCCCCTTACAGTGGTCTGCTGCAGGACCAGTTTGAATTCTCTTCAAGTGTTCTGGCTGGCTAGCTCAGTGTTTAAAACCATCACTATTTATATGGACAAAGAAAGTAACTGGTCCTGCTGGCTAGTAATGGGAAAAATTAAGGGCAACCCCTTCCAAAATCCTCCAAAATCAGACAACTTTCAGATAGAATCTTGGAGGAATTTAAGGGGGTTAGCATTAAGAAGTCTGGGCCGCATAACTAACCTGCTTTAGCTAATTTGACAGCACAGTCACCGGCTGACACACCATGGAGATCACCCTCAGGACCAATGCACAGAGTTGCTGCCACTGGCTTGCTGGTCTTCTTCAGCTCTTCAACGGCCCACACTGCTTCCTCTACATGCTCAAAATACTGACGGAACAAAATATCAACTAATGTTAGCTCCAAGTGATGACATGGCCCCGGGTTACAGAGCTGCTTAAGCAGCAAATATTGCTTAACAATTTACTGCTCATCAAAAATAAGCAGGATATCATTCACAATTGGTATATGTGGAATGGTAGTTTTACTGGTAACCTTATTCTAGTAAGCGTAATTGTATTGTGCTTAGCTACTTTCATCCTTAAGCAATGAAATTGGGCCTAGATTGTGTGCCTAAATCTTTAAAAATTGTATAATGCCCTTTTCCAGAAAGCCAAACCATGCTCTCTTGGCATGTGTACTAACTTCACCAGAGTCCATAAGTTTCACATTGAGGAATTCTGTTAGGGATAATATTAACGATCCGAAAATAGCGGCTGCTTTAGGATAGCAGCGTCCACCTGTGTCAAAACTTTCTCAACTTTCGACAATTCTGAATATGACGAATGTGAAGATTCCTTTAAAAAGTGTTGAATTTTTTTAGGGTTGGGAAGAATTCTAGTAAATCACTCTGGGTAGTAGGGTTTAGGAACCGACAAGCCAGCCACGGTGCAAAGATGTCAAGATGAGAGACCTCAAAACTAATCTCACCTCAGCAAGGAGGAAGTCCACATCGTTCTTGATGAAGACCTCTGCCTGCTTACGGAACTGCTCTTGAACAGCCTCTTTACCGCTTCCTGAGAGATAGTTGGGTGTCTGGGAGACACCTCCGGCCACCAAGGCATTACCCTCGTTGGCAACCTCTTGGGCTA
Organism: Pisaster brevispinus; assembly: GCA_023634235.1. Taxonomy (NCBI): domain Eukaryota; kingdom Metazoa; phylum Echinodermata; class Asteroidea; order Forcipulatida; family Asteriidae; genus Pisaster; species Pisaster brevispinus. The sequence goes on from JAMKCF010000011.1 coordinate 18,336,626, forward strand.
TCTTACAAGCCGCATCGTTGACAGCAGATCCCTAGTGAGGAAAAGGAGAAGTTTTAATCAGGCCTGGAATTTCTTTTGAGAGGGCAAGGCCATTTTCATTTTGCAAAGGGCACTTCCATTGGAAAATCTTTAAGTCTGTGGCAAACTTTTGAAGGGGCACCAAGGCCAAAACCAGGTGCAACAGAGGTCATGGCCTCAGTGTAATTCTAGGCCAGTGTACCTCTTAAACATTCAATCAGATACATGCTTCCAATTACATTTTGGGGGGTAAATTTATCAAAAGTTGTGAGGCTAGAATATGTTCAGATTCACCAGACACTAGGTTGAAGGCATTGCCTTCAGTGAGACCTGTGAAGTGACTCCTAGATGTTTCACATTTTAAAGATCCAGGTGCTTTTATTCTGCTGCACCTCTACAATTTCCATCCCATGAGCTAAAACAAAATGAACGGGGGACCAGTTGTACACTCATAAACTTTATGACATTTTGGCCGGTTACATATTCCTTTTAAGCAATTTTTTTATGTGCTTACCGATTGTTTTTTAGTACAAGGGTTGACCTATGTAAATGTATATACGATATGGGCTTCAATAGACATTTTTCAAGCTATTTATTAACATTTTTCTCATGACCCAAAACATGGAAATCAGACTTATGAAGAGTATCATGCCAGTCAGGAGATTGGTATACCATGACAAATTTTTTAACCAACAATACATTTTTCTATGAAACGCAGAAATGTTTATCAGAACTTACGGAGTGCTTCTTTTGAGACACGTTGCCACGGTTTTCTAGCTTGTCGTCACTGCCATAGAAGGTAAATGCTTGCATAACATCACTGCCAGCTCTCAGAAACTCGCGAGCCAGCTGACGTACTAAAGATCAAGCAATTTGGAAAAGTTTGAACAGATATTCATCTGAGTTTACGACGAGTTTGTTTTTCCAATTTAAGCCGTTTGATACATATAAAATACTTTCAAGGTTACTACAAAGGTGTAGCTAGAAACAAATCTTACACTATACTGTAAAATAATCTCTTGTTAATCCAGGGTATCCTAAATGCAATCATGTTTGTAAAATAAAAGCCTACACATTGGCACTTTTTCAAATTCCAAGGGACTGTGCTCCACCAACAAGGATGCTTGTGTAGCTTGACATTCTAGTCTTGAATCAAGGCATTTATAATTGGGTTTTGTATGCTTTAACAAATGCACTGGTATGTTTCACCTACAGTGGACGTATGCTCTCATTCTATCACATTGTTCTAAAAGCGCCCTCTAGTTATCAATGTTTCTTGCCTCAAGGTAGTATGCAAAGTACTGGGACACCGAGAATTATTAGCCTATAAATTATTGGAAACAATGCGACTGCTTATGCCTCACACAGATGTACATGTTTATAGTGCATTCATGAACAAAATATAAACTGCATTTTGTGGCACTTTCAAGTGAAGTTTTTTTCAGTTATCCGAACTGTGACAATGTAAATGTGTACCCAAAACGATCGATCGCTTAACTACATGTATGTAACAGTGTAACCGGTCTGGTCTTAGTTGAAATGCATGGCATCATAATGAGCGTGTATTGTGTTTCATAACAAAAACCTGCAAGAATATTTCAAGTTGACGTACCTGCTTCTGGGTATTCTACAGTGGCTTCCGGGGTCCATGGTCCAGCCTTCACGTACCCACGTTTCTCCAGTGCAAACACATAACCACCATCTCCAATCACAACTTCACCAGCTGCCAGTCGCTCCAACAGACCTCTCTTCTCCTTTGATTTAAACCAAAACAATGAATAACTTAGTCATCTGGTCTGGGTCATTGGAAAGTTGCAATCAACAACTGACGACCAAATTGTCATGCATAACTCAGCGGGCGGGTTGGCGAAGTGGTATTTTTCCTCGCTTTCCACCTCTAGGACCCTGAATTTGTGCAATACACTCCCTTAACAGTCGGCAACTCTCCAAAAACCAGGAGAAACACCCACACACGGATTGGTCAAAATTCTGTCCAACTATTCCTGGCTAATTCATTGCTTGGCATTGCTACATTGCTTCCATAACTTCAAATGAAAAAATTCCACATTGAATGAACATAACGGTCTAGGAAAAAAGCTGACAGACTTTACAAATAACAAGCTGGTCCAGCTTGCTGGTCTGTGCTGAAACGGAGGTTACAAATTGGAAAACAGATCATTTTGACCTGCCAGAGTTCAAGTTATGCTGAGCTTAATGATTTTCTTTAACAGGAGCTGCTCTGCAGATTTAGGAAATATTTTATCTACTTTCATATTTTTTACATTGGAATTTTAATTATGTTTTCTTTCCTTCTCTTGTGTTTCGAACATACAACCCAAACTTGATACTCACTGTTTGAACAGTTGGATTGTCCAAAAAAACAACAACCCCAAAAACATGTATTGGTTAAAACGACCATGTAGGCCTACACTGCTGGAACATGAGAAAATATCATTAGTATTTCTAATCATATTGCCACTTGCAGGGATGAGACTTCTCAAAAACGGAAAATCCTGACAATTTGATAACAACTTCCTTTTGATGTGGACATGAAGCTCCCAGAATGTACAGATGACTGTTAGAATAGAGGTTCACAGACTCTCTACATCATTTCAAATAGAAAGAGCCAAGTCTTTTCATCTCAGTGATGACAAGTTTGCCTCTTTCAAGAAAATCTGAAAGTGCAGGGAGATCAGTGGAAAATACTAAAATCCTGACCAATCACGTGCCTGCACTTGACTGGTGTGTACACCCAAGTTTAACAAAACCAATAAAATAATCTTAATCATCAAAGCCTTCAAAAGAATGCAGTCGTTATTGGATTGATCAAGTCACTCTGCAGCAACATGTAGTAAAAAAAGAAGGGAAAAAAGAAAAGAAAAGAGGAAAGTGCCTGGCACAAAATGTTTGACTGTTTTTCATTTTCCAATGACACAACTGAGAAAGCAATCTTAAACGAGGAAACCAGCTGATCAGCTGCAAGTGCAAGGTTGCATGTCTGTGACATCCTGGTTGGCATCCAGACGTTTGTGATAAATGAATTATGAGTGGTAAACGAGTTATGGTAGTTTCCTAACATTTTTGTTGTAAAGTATGGATTCTTTTTGACAAATGGACTGGACACCATGTCCTGTACAGCTCAACACAGCCGGTCATACATTTTTGTTATTTCTTGCATTGGTAGTGTAGAGAAACTTTAGTATAATAATTAATAGTATTACTACAGACCAGGGCCACTTGGTCTGAGGGCTAAAGATGTATTTTTTCCTTTGTTAAAAATCATTACACCTAATAATATTTAACTTATAATATACATGAGGTGGCCTTGTATGTATGAATTCTGCAATTGACCTCAGGACAGGGTTTTCTGCAATTTATTGACCACATGGAACGGCTTTTCCTCCACTGAGGCCTTCAAATGAGCTTCAAAATTCAGACTAGTGTTAATTTTATAAGTCTCCAGGTTCAAGTTTGTTTTTATTTTAAAAATCTGCTTCTCGGAAAAGCAGCCATTCTTCGCACACAATTTTCAGTCAGGTTATGATTGACATTTCATAAAAGTGAAAAGTGTACATTCATAAATAAACACCTACTACTACACTAACAAATACCACATGTACATGTACATTTGTGAAAAATCCTAAACAAACTGAAGTCAGGCACTAACATAGCCCCATAATAAATAGTGCCAATAATCTACGCTGGACTCTCTCTGCTTCTTTGGCCCTATGCCCAAGTACCTTCAGTTCAGGAGGTAAAATTTGTATGCTGAGATTTTTCCCCCAGTTTGGAAATTGTCACTTACTTACCGTAGCTCATTTGTGGAGAGCACCATAATTATTTTTTAACTCGAAAAAGTGCCCGCTCCTTTTGGTGTTATTTTATGAAAAATCTCAGAGCTGGCAATTGCTCGATAAACATTGTCTGACCTCCACTTTTTAAAACTTAAAATTGGAACGACTTCACACACCTCTAATGGAGGCTCTATTTTGTTGTTTTAGATTAAATGTTTCACTTGGAATTGGATTTGGAAAACTGGAAGTTGGACTTGGACTTGGAGTTGGATATTTCCCCTTTTTTTTACAAACATTTTATCACTTGTGAACTTGTTGTGTATTCTGTAGTAAAAAAACCGTTAATTATTGATTTTTTATTCAACTTCCTCACGCAACAAAACTTCGCACACAACAAATAATCGATTGGCCTTGGATTTAGCATTGCCGGCTACTTTCTCCAGACAGTAAGCAGACAGTCACCCCGTACTGAGACTTCACATTATACAGTCAGTACTTTTGTTCCTGACTGGTTGGGGAGACGGACGCCCGACCAACCGACCCAAAGCAGCATGGTGCATGCAGTCTTCGTGGTAGGCTGGCCCGGGATCCATACTAAAGCAGTTTGGGTTTCTGCAACTTGCACTAGCAAGGCCAAGTTCCCTATCAGGTTATTTTACCACTTTAAACACAATTTGTCGTAAAGAAACAAGCTTACTGTGCGGGGTTTCTTGGCGTCCGACATTGTCAACCTCTTCTGAGCACTCCAAGAAGGAAAAGGATACAAAAACTGAAAAAACAAGACAGCTAGCAATTGGTGTGTCTACGCGTTGACTGCCTTGGGCTGAAGAGATCAATGCACCCGTTGTAATTGTACGGACGCACAAAACGAGGCGCATGCACGCAATAAACAACCTACGGTGGCCCACACAAAACACGTTGTATTTGTGCACACGCACGGGTTTTCCACCACCTTCGAAGCAACCTTTCTGATGGGAATTGGTTTGATTGAACAAAAAGGAAAAATCATGAAAAATGGGCTCCTCTACTTAAAAGATGCAACCCCTGAACAACGGCTACAATTACGTCTTCGATCAAGGCAAAAGATCTTTGGAAAAGAGAAAGAAAAAACCCCAAAACAAACAATCCTGACCAGGCCCGCGAGAGCGGGGGTGCTGTGGGTGCTGCAGCACCCCCAACTTTTTGGGTGGGGGTACTGGTATATACTAAAGCACCCGGAGGGATAAATAAATACACAACTTAAACACAAAAATAAAAATTAAAATCACAAAACAAAAGTGATATGCAAAAAAAAAAAACAGTAAGAAATACTTTAATAGATACAGCAATAAAACACCTGTTTTCAAAGTTGAGGCCAACATAAAATACAAATAAATACAAGCCGAAAAAAGGATGTAAATAATTCAAAAAATTCCCATTATAAATAGTAAATAAATTTAGATGCACATTGTTTTGAAGTAACTCAAAAATAAACACATATTTCACAAACAAAAATAATACTACTGCATACAGAAACTATTAAAAAATATTAGTAAAAAGCTTAATACGTGCTTTTACAATGCAGATTTTTAAAATGGGAAACACCATGAGTGAGGAACACACTGCGCGCGCCATAGTTTCGAAATAAACAAATTAAGTCAGAACAACTCTGTAATAAACGAACAACTCAGAAATAAACGAATATTGCAGATATAAACCAACCTCGGAATTAAACCAACCAATACTAATAGTTTTCGAACGCTTTTACCTGGCCTCAAATGCTCTCTGATTTATTGCTGTCATAAGTTTTGTTGACATTGTCATGATGATGAAAGAAGTTGACACTCAAGCTAAATAATTTCATCGTTATTATCATTTTACAACAAGTCAACAGAGAAATGGGGAAATTATTAATGATCTACAAAGCAAATATTTTTTTCCTGCTTATAAAAAAAATAGCAATAAAAACTACAGGTATAGCCGTTAACGAGAGGCACTTATTGTTCCCTTGGGACTTATCACTTCTGAACCTGACATACTCCGTTATTCAATGCCAATATTAACGAAATGAAGTTGTTGATTGTACGTAAACAACTAAGCCTTGGAGATATTTTAAAATTGGAACCAAATAAAATTAAAATAAAATCAGGAAATTTATAAAAATGAAGAAACCCCGCTCAAAATTATATCGCTTTGAGCGGCTGGGCGGTCCAGTGGCTACCTTTTAGCCATTGGACAGCCTAGTCGCCCAAAGCGATACACTGTAACATGCGGTGGGAAACTCTCACCAGCTTATGCTTGTAGAAAAAACAAATCAAAATAAAACTAAATAGCCATTGGTACGCTTTGTTCAAGCATAGAGAAAGGATGGTCCTTTCTCTATGGTTCAAGTCAATGGCAATCATTATTAATTATTAATTTCCCCCTGACTGGTAAAATGTTTACAATAAGGATGGTAATGTCAAAAACGTATATGACTAAGCAATTGATCAGTGAGCATTAAATTTTTGATGCCAGGGAAAGCCTTCAAAAACTATTGTGTTCATCCTTATAAAAATTAACGAGAGGCACTTATTGCTCCCTTGGGTCTTATCACATCTAAACCTGACATATTCCGGAAGGACGATAAATGCACGTAAACAACTAGCATTGGAAATATTTGTCGATTTGAGCCACGATTCTAGTAATTTACTGCACGAGTCTCGAAAAACTAAATATCTTTTCACCCAACATCACCTCGTGAAAACAAGTCATTTGGGGGTAGTCATTTTGCCAATTATACTAATAATATTCCTCCCCCCCCCCCCCAAAGGAGAGATTTATGTGCCAAATCGTGTCTCTGATGGTACGAAAGAGCATTTTAAGAACTTAAGCGGGCCCGGACCATACGCCGTAAACGCCAATTGTCTTTGAAAAAAACCCAGCACCCCTTTGCAAAAATTTATTCTCGCGGGCCTGATCCTGACAAACCACAGACCTGCGAATGCGACGGTATATGCCGCAGCAGACTTGCCGTAGGCTTTGTGGTCCCAGCACAGTCATCAACAGTCTTGTTTGACTGAGACTGGTGGGCAAGAGAATCACCAAGTATTGACGGCCGAGTGGATGAAGGGGTATGCACAAACGCCAGATGAGCACCACTTTCACCATGGAGGTTCTACCTCCATGCTTTCACTGAGTCTTCAGTAATCATCACCGATTGATCCAAATCCAACCCTCCTCCTCGCTGGTCGGCCGTGGGAGGGAAGCCGAAGGAAAGAAAAGGAGGGGGTGACCATCAACGCAATCAAACACTGCCCAATAAACTGCCTTGTACCGTGGAGGTAGAATTATACCTGGTGTCCCCACCCATGCCCCACCCACCCAAGTCACATGTGACACAATCTTGTATGTCAACAGAACCTTAATACTTGAATTGTTGGCTTCAGTTTCATCCCATTAAGCAAATCTTGTTTTTAATAATGAGTGTTCAGGGGCAACTGTGGTGGTGGTGGTGGTGCGGGGGGGGGGGGGTTGGCGGCATGGGAGCACGTGCCCCTGGGTCCCACTTGAAATATGGACTTTTCAGATTCAATTATTTTAAAACTATGTTTCCATCATTTACACGGCAGACAATGTGTTTGTTTTTATACTCACGTCAGATTATCTTATACACATGTGTAAATGGAATCAACCGAGTGCTGAAAAGAGGCTTGTTTAAAAATGCAAACAAAAACTACAATTTTAATTGGCCAGAAAATGGTGTACCCCTTGTGCCCCCCCCCCCAAAAAAAAAATAAAAAATTTCGGCACCGAGTGAAGACTCTGACTGTAGTAGCTTGTTCACTAATTGTATCATCTTGATGTGTGCTTCATATTTTGTGTTTCAGTGTTAAATTGTTTGTTAAGTAAAATGTTTTTTTGTGGGTTTTTTTTTGCGAATGAATATTTTTATAAATCGATCGATGTTACCGCCGTCTTCGATACGCCGCTCGAGCTATGGACATCGTTCCTCACTGGACCGACGGGGTTTTGAGGGTATTCACAAGCCACCGTAGCAAATTTAATAGTTTCATCCAACAAGCAGTTCGTGCTGCCGAAATAGTGGACGCCCTCTACCACCGGTTTTAATGATCATGCTTTACCCTGATTCGTAATCTTTCTTTTGGGAATGCACTGGTGGATATGCAAAAGTGTGAAATAAAATTTTTAATAATTGTTTAGCCCTACAAAGCCATGAGGGTAATGCTCAACCGCTCCTCACCCAGTTTAAGTTATGAAGAAAGCCAACCCAATAGCGACCCCCTCCCGAACGCGTCCAACATGGACTATACGTTTACAGAGAAATACAACAATTGGTTCCCATCCAGCTTCGTATATATTTTTCTACGGAAAAGAAGTTTACCAACGAACTCACACGTGCACGATAATACATCGCACACGCATGTACACTATATTGTACAGGTGATTGTGAAACTGAAAGACCAATAATGCGACTGTAAAAAACACAAAAATGCGAATAGAAAAATGCTACTTTTGCTCCTGTCCTGTTTATCCAGGACATGGAATACAGTTCGTCCGAAATGACAGTAAGGTAAGTAATCAACTGATCCTGAAACTACAATACTACTAATGCTAATCTGTTCCATGATCTAGAGTAACGTAAGTTCGTAACGTTTGTACCTACCTCCATGGTTGAATGAATTTTGAGTTCTCACTTACTTACTTCTCATCTCAGCTAAGGTGTAAGTTCTGTAGTTTTATTAAGTAATTTGTACATTTTACTAATGATCATGTACATACATCAAGTACCATGTGATGTGTATACATCCGATCAATCGTAATGTTCGTCATTGTGTCAATTGTTTTTACATGTTCACAGAAGGGTGTACATTTAAAAATTTACATTAAAATTAGCATTACAAATACAATAAATTAAATTACATGTAACTTTTCAAGTTTTTGTACATTGCACACCACTAAAAAGGCACTAGACTAGAGAAATTGGATATGATGTTGTCATGCGAATTACGATATGGAGAGAGCAGTCTAGCTAGATCTAGAGTGGATGAAGATAGTCTAGAGACTTGTCGCAAATTTGTACACTTTTATGACTTACACCAATGACAAAACTATTAAAAAAACTATTGTATTAAATAACAAAAACAAAATCAAAAATTGTTTGTTGCACTCCTGCCCTGGCCTTCCGACAGTCTTTATTTGTTCACAAAGTATTTTCTCAACGTTGTTGTTGGTAATATTTTAAAACCCAAATTAAATAAAAATTTACCCAGTCAGTTTCCCTTGTGGCTTATTACTTGATATTTATTATTAAAAAGTTGCATCCCCTTGGTGATCCCGTGGCTGCCGCGTCCCAGGTTGTATCGTAAACTTGGGTGTGATCCCTGGCCACACGGCAGCTAACGGTTGTATGGCTTCTGACTGGCACCCCCTGGAACAAAGATATTGACTAATTATAGGGAGACCGCCAACATAGGGCTGGATAGCTCAGTGGGTAGAGCCCCGGTACGTTAATCTGGAGGTCGTTGGTTCAAGTCCCGCTCCAGTCAATTTTTCTTTGTTCAAACCCAAATAAAATTTGTTTATGTTATACTTATATTTTATAATATTAGTATTCTTATTACATTGAACATCACACCTGTGTTTTTGTTACATCAATTTAGACCACAAAAAAGACAGTGAGTGTCGGTTAATGCTCGATGTTGAAATTGCATGTTGGATGAATCGAGAAGCCAGTCAGTAGGCGATTTTTCAAGCTATTTTGTTCTGTGTTTTTCTTTATTTTACTTATTTGGTCATTTTGTGTAGCTTGTGTGGAAAATCATTCATAGCAAATTGCGGAAAATCGCCATGAAGACAGAATTTGGCTTTTTGGTGCTTGTAGGATCGCATGTCAAAACATTGTGATGTAAATGTACATGGATGCCAGAAATCTCAGTTGTCTGATTTGCATGTCAATAATAATAATAATGGCTATTTATATAGCGCTCATATCCGTCACTCAGTGACACTCAAGGCGCTTCAACATTAAGTATTTTCCTGCAAGGTATTTGAGGGCTACGTTTGAAGTATGAGACCTACTCCTTTACATAGCACCATGTAATGGTTTACAAGGTACTGTGGCGCAATATGCTGCCAATCAAACCAGGAACACCGGGGTGGACCCCTTCTCTTTTCGATAAGTGCACTGGGTTCTTTTACGTGCGTTACACAACACACGGGACCAACGGCTTTACGTCCCATCCGAAGGACGAAGCAATCATGGTTAAGTTTCTTGCTTAATCAATGTTATTCCTATCAATATTTTTTCTCTCTCTCCCATTTTGATGTGGTAAGGTTTTCCGCTTCTGTCGCTCCAAGTGCCACAAGGCATTCAAGAAAAAGCGTAACCCTCGTAAAGTTCGCTGGACCAAGGCCTTCAGGAAGGCTGCTGGGAAAGAGCTGGCAGTGGTAAGTCTTAAAATTGTTTTTTCTTGTGCAGTTGAAGGGAAGGTAAGCATAGTTTGTTGTTAGGGTACATTAGTCTGAGCATCCTTAATCGAAACTTGGAGCTGTCAGTGTCACACTAACACTTAATTCAGGACTAGCACAGGTCTTAAAGAGAGGTTATTCCCACAATAATACCATACTATGCTGTACAGGCCTCGAAATAACCCACGGCACCCACAGCAATTGCTGTGGTGCCCTTTGCAAAGTTCCAATACAAATTTACATTTTCCTCATTGAGTGCCCCTTACCAGAGAAAAATTGCCGTGCCCCTTCAACAGCGAAGTTCAAGGCCTGATGCTCAACCTCAATAGTTTGTATCTCCATCATGCAAAGTGTCCAATCCATCCCAAGCCTTCTTGAAAGGGCAAGGGGAACCAAGACGTTTTCTCCTTTGGAAAGGGCGCCTCTATGAGAAAATTGTAAATTTCTTTTGGAAAGTCTCAAGGGGCACCAAGGCAATGACCAGGGGCATGAAAGCATTTGCCTCAGATTGCCTCTGTGACATTTGAGCAATGTTTTTTTTCCCCAGTTTTCTCCCTTGAATAGAGGGCTCCTATTTTCTTAAGGATTAAGTGGCCCCCCACTTTTGAGGCAAAATGTCGTTGAACTGTTTGTTCTTGAAACCAATATGTTGATTTGTTTGTTTGTTTGTTTGTTTGTTTTTTTCATGCAGGATAATTCTCTAGAGTTTGAGAAGAGGCGGAATGTTCCAGTGAAATACAGCCGTGAGTTGTGGAAGAAGACAATCGTGGCAATGGCAAGGGTAGAAGAAATTAAACAGAAGAGACAAGATCAGTTCATTATTAACAGGTCCGTTTAAATTACTTCATTTCAAATTTGATTGATTCAGCGCGTATAGTGCTGATTCAATCTCTTATCAACATGGTCAAATTTCAGCTTATTTTAGTAACATTTGAATTCGTCTAAAAAGTTTGTGGTGGGAAAGCTCCCCTCTGTCAGCTCAGTATCACAATTTACAATTTCATATCTGAAACTTATCAGAAGGGCATAATATAGTAATGCCTACAAATTTGAAATCAAATCAGAGCTATAAATGAACAGTTCTCTGACAGAAGTCAGTTTGTTTTTGTCAAGCAATTACTGAGGAGAACGAACGCTTGACCAATTAACTCCATTTACTTGGGAGCTTTAGACTATGCAAATGGGATTTGATGAAAATCACTCAAATTTGTGTATGGACCTTATTATTATTATTCTTTGTGTCGGTGGAAAAACATATCTCCTAAAAAAAAGCGAGCTTGAAATTGTCAAAAAAACAACAAAGCCAGATATACACACACAGAAAAGTACCCAATGTTTTACACTGTGCATTTTCGTGCAAGATACAACGTTTTTGCACTGATGCGACGGTATTATCTTTTTGGATGAGTGTTTCTAACTGTTTCTTGGTGTTGTTGTGTGTAGATTGAAGAAGGGTAAAACACTGCGTAAGGAACGTGATATCAAGGAAGTGAAGGACAGTATCCATCTGATCAGATCACCAGCAGCAAGTAAGTCTTATCTCTCCCTCATGGCCTCTCCCTATGTCACATCAACATCTGTGATTCTGCAGTTGTGTACAGTATGTCCACCACACCAAAAGAAAAAACAGAAATGTCCATTGAATCTTGCCACATATTCCCAAGTCCTCCAAACTTATCGGGAGATTTTAGACGGGTTTGAAAAAATCACACAAACGTTAAGTTGTCTTTTGGAGACAGTGAAGATCCTATCATGTATATCTCATATAAGTAGATTTTGAAGGATTAAGGCTGTTTCTTGAGTCTGTTTTGGTGGCATTTTGTGGCATGAGTTGGGTTTCTAAACGAAACACACACTGACAGTTAGAGGTTTTAAATTTGGATATTCTAAAAACATAAAGATCTTCAGAAGATTTTTTATACTGAATTGGTTTTTTTGTGATTATTTTCGGAAACACACATTTTGCTTGATACTCCATTGTTGTTTAATACACATATGTGAGCACATGAGTAACCCTTCTCCCCCCAGTTTAGGCCAGGGTATGCCCTCGAGTTTTGAAGTGACCATCCAGAGGGGACCGGTTAGCCCGTCATTTAATTGGTCCACCAGCTTTTTCACCAGTCTATGGCCGTTTGTGAAACCAGGGCTTGGGCTTGGGCTTAGGCTTTGAAAGCGTGTGCCTTCCAAACAGACAGACAGAGCCGAAGCCCAAGCCTGAGCCATGGTTTGGCACCCATTTCATCTTAAAATAAATAGGGGTGCTTGTCAACTCTGAACTAGCCAGACGGACCACTGTGTGAGACCTTGTTTTCAGTGGTCCTCTTGTGGTTTAACTAGAATCGGGCCAGCGTACCACTGTTACCACTGTCATAATTGTGTTTTGTCTGAAACAAATTGTGTTACTGATTTGTGATTATTACTATTATTTTTTTTTACATCCTCAGCCTTGCTGAAGAAGAAAGAAGAGAAGTTAACGCAAATCATCAAGGACAAAAATACAGACAAGATGGAGACAGAATAAATCCCACAAGCTGAGGCGTGGAAACCCAAGAAAGAGTTCCACCCGACAAAAATAAAACCGTCCGGTTCCATCCTGTTTGTTTGTGGCATCCGTTTTGGCCGACTTATGTTATAATGGGAATGAGGCTTGTGTCTCAAATAGACTGGTACCTCGGATATTAGGAGTCCATCTGTGAGGATTCAAAGTAGAACTTGAGGGAACCAGATTATGACATAGTGTGGCACTCAAGAAAAATAGAAGAAAATAACTTGTATAAATTTCTTCTCAATAAGAATACACCTTTTTAAAAAATGGTTTGTTATGGGTAATTTTAAGGAGGACATTTTTTAACACTAATATAGTTTTGCACCAAAGACGGATAGACTTTAATCTGAATTCACAAAGTCTGCCTGGTAAACAAGAACTGCTGTGTTGTTCTTCAGATATAAAGAAATCCTGCTCTTTGATCTGCTTCTCTAGAACCGAGGAGACTGTTCCCAAATCTCATTTGAGTATATAAATGCCAGGGGTTCTCAAAAGGTGGAAATGCCATAGGTTCCAAGACACTGATGTCTGGATTCAAGTTGTACACGTTTTTTGTCGGTAATGAATCTCACCTCTAGTTATAAGTTACATTAAACACCAGGGCCAAGTTTCATGTCGCTGCTTACAGAGGAACTCTCCTCTTAGTTCTCACAGAAGGTCGACCTTGGCAGGACTCTGCAAGGGTAGAATTATGGGTAAGCAGCGACACGAAATTGGGCCCAGTGCAATTCAGGCTGGGCTGCTTGTAAATGAAGAGTTATATTTAAAGTCCTATGTATAATCATGGTAGAAAATTATGCCTGTAAAGTGTTCAGGCATGACTTTCTTCCTACTTTAGTCTTATTTCTGATCTGTTGGCTCTCAGAAAAATTAGCAAAATTTACACATTAACAAGCCTGAAAAGTCTACTAAATCCTGTACTGTACGTGTATGTCAGCCCTTGTACTCGATACAATTTTCCTACCTTTTCCCAATGGCCTTAATATCATGCCTTAGCGTTACAAATCACAAAGAAACCCACTTGCATGTGACAACTTGCATTTGCCAAGTGACATAAACAGCCGATTTTAATATTGGCTGCAATTGTTACCAATTGTTCATCAATTGTGCAAAATTAACACTTATCTCGATGTTCTCATCCGAGAATGGAACTGTGTCATGTTGAAAAGCAAGTGACAGTACTGGCAGTGCATCATTATCATCATCATCATCATCATCATCATCACTACAACTTGTGCTTGCGCAGAGATGACTGATGCGCAACATATCCTTGACCCAATTTCATAGAGCTGCTTTAGCGCAAAAAATTGCTAAGCGCAAGAAAATTATGCTTACCAGAATAAGGTTACCAGACAAAATACACTTTCACATGCACCATTTGTGACTGGTATCCTGTTCATTTCTGCTAAGCAGAAAATTGTAAAGCAATATTTTCTGCTTGAGCAGCTCTATGAAGTTGGGCCCTGGATGGGCTCAGTTTCACAAAGAGCTGTGATTGATCATAAGATGCGTGTAATAATCTTAAAGGAATCTAAATTGCTATATAAAGTGTGGTCTCACGATGCAAGTCACTATGGTGATACTGACAACTCATCTTAAGATGAATCTTTGTGCTTTGTGAACTCAAGCCCAGAGCTATCAGTGTATTCGATATGTTGAAATACACTACAGATGGAGGTCTTGGTCTCGGCTTCAGACTTGGAGGTCTTGATCCCAACACTGCTTGCACTAATTCAGACTTTTTTGGAAGCTTTGAGTTTCCAGTTTCCAAGACTGCTTCAACATCTGAAGGAACCGCTATTGTGTACTTTAGCTGACTGAGATTCCCTTGGGATTGATGGGGCGGGAGGTAACAGTGATTTACTCAAAGTGCAGAGGGTATTGATGTCACGGCTCAACATCTTTCATTTCAAGGCCGTTTTCGACATCACGGCTTGGGCTTGGTATCTGGCTTCGGCTTAGGCCACATCTGCCTGTTTGAAGCCCCAAGCACACGCTTTCTTGAAAAAACTTTTTTACAAATCCCAAAACAAACCTGACGGAGCCCAAAGTCCAAGCATGGTTTCGAAAATGGCCTTACAGTAAATTAAACTAAAAACTTATACGGTTGTGTCACACTATAATTATTGCTGTAAGAAATGTCAAAATTAAATAAGACAACTGTACATGTGTCGTCATAATCTTATAATCTGACTGGAACTGCAGGACTATTTCGATTGCCGTTATTTTGATAAGGGTGTGCACAAATGACCTGACTTAAAAACAACCATTTTGTTTATTCGTGAGAACGGAATCACCTAATTCGATGAAATACTCACCGTTTAATTGGAAGATTGAAAAGTAGCAGTAAATGTAAGGACTGGAATCGATAGGTTGGTAAAAAATGGGAAATTAATCAGTATAGAGGAGCACACACAGAAAAATATATAGACTTGGTTCCAAGTCTGCGATTGTGGGGTTTGGTCTACGCTGTTAGCCAAAACAATTTCACCTGAACTTGCGCCCTCTTGTGATTTAACTTCTACATTAGAGCGTGCGGGGGGGGGGGGGAATTGTGCGTGGCAGATTCAGATAAAGTAACCGCGATCTCAGACTTGAAATAAATTTTTAAAAACCAGTTAGTGACCTGACGTTTCGACCCTAGCAGAGTCTTTCTCGAAGGCTAAACAAGCCTTTCGAGAAAAACTCTGCTAGGGTCGAAACGTCAGGCCACTAACTATCTTGTGCATTTATACCATAATTCCTCTTGGTTGGTAAGCAGTTTTCAACAGCTTATACTATTTTTGAAATAAATTAGTTTACACAAAATACAGAGGAACCATGACGTAGGCGTTTAGTTCCAACAAAAGAACATATCGCGGCTCACGACGCCAATCACTGACCC
Source organism: Pisaster brevispinus (assembly GCA_023634235.1). Taxonomy (NCBI): domain Eukaryota; kingdom Metazoa; phylum Echinodermata; class Asteroidea; order Forcipulatida; family Asteriidae; genus Pisaster; species Pisaster brevispinus. The sequence continues at coordinate 18,352,317 of JAMKCF010000011.1, forward strand.
AGGATTGTGGATTGCCATTGGTAGTCCTAACCGCTTACGCTATACCAGATTCGTTGTCCATTAACAGGAGATAAGACGAGATCCGTGTTGAACCCCATCATCCCTGTTGCAAGCACGTTCCTCTTTTAAAGGAAACGTGATCGGATCACCTCTGTTTACATTACATGCACTGCTTTCAAAGCGGAAAATTCAATTATACTCTATACACACAGTGATGAAAACGGGTGTTGTGTTTAATTCTAACAAAACGACGAGATATATTTAGTGTAATTAAACACGACACACTTTGTGCATTTTTATTTAATGGTACCAACAAACAAAGATGCATTGCAGATTTAAAATACACCGTAAGCAGAGAACAAAGCAGAGAACAAAGTATCAAAGGTTACAATTAAATTTTATCTTCGGCCAGTCGACCTTTATGGTTGAAGCGTTTGGGAATGCCATACGAAACATGAAATTGAGTTAAACGCAGGCGCTGGGAAAACCTGTGTTTTTGGCGACCAAGCGGCATCGAAACATCTAGTAATGAAGTCATCATTAGATTGGTTTTTGTCAAGTAATGCTGATACATAGGGCCTAGGTAAAGTTATCAAGAAAGATACAGTAACAATCGCATCTGAACGTTTAAGCTGAATACAGAATCTAACTTACTGAAGAAAAACAAATAAAGACAGAGAAAAAAAATAATACAAAACACCATTCCTGTCTTTTCAGGCGAACTTCGATTCCATGTACGTTTAGCGAGGTACTTTTATGAGTTGTTATGGTAATTAATTAGTTTTTATTAATCTAATATTATAACGTATTTGTATAGCGCCTACTGCAGGCCAGCCTCTAAGCGCTTATAAGAAGACCCAGGATTCGAACCCAGGAACCCAGTACCTTTGGGTTCAGAGTCCCGATCCTTGTCCACAAGGCCACCGGTCCTCAATGCCAACTGTAATGGGACAATCATTAGATTTTGTGCAGGGTAATGGGGTCATGCAAAGATGCTTCACAAAGAGGACTCAGACGAGAGAACATGTTGCCTTTATGGGATAAAGTTAGCCACCAGAAGTAAACACAAAAAAACCCACCATAAACTAGATGACTATGCTGAGTATAAAACCTCGTATACCAAAACCTTTTCAGTAGTATTATTCATTAATACGTTACTTACGGTTTCCCATCAGTTTTGTGAACTGAACTGTGATTAACTATTATGGGGAAATGATTGACTTGGCTGTCAGCGTACCGACCATTACTTGTTTGCAATGCATGGTTCTTTAGTTCAATCTTGAAATTCAAGGACACAGTCAAGGAATGAGCTTTCGTCTTTATTAATTTCAATTCATAGGCTTTCTAGATAGCTTTTTATATTTGCCTTCGAATGACATTTAGAAGCGCGCATTGGAAGTGTTTGCCGACATCCATTTTTGTTTCTTCTATTTCGGTTCCATATATTGGAATATGTCGTGAACGTTTTCTTAAGCAAATAATTGAAGCGGTTTGAGTAAATGCATTTGAAGAAACGGTACGTGAAGTTCCTTTGAATTCTGAAAAGCAGGTTATTTTTGTGAGTTGCCGTAAGCAGAAATTTGATCCACCATCCTCACGGTATCAGCACACCGACCCAGTGGATCAATAAATCGAAAACAAATCCAATCCCATGGAACCTGATAATAAAAGACTTCACTTTTGGTTTGAGTAAAGAGGCGCAACAAATTTGGGGGATCACATAATATTAAACATTACAAACTATGGTTAAAGGCAAAGGATACCTTTGGTTTTTGCAACCGTTTGGATTGTTTTAATCCTAATGTAGATATATACAATAAAACTAATTAACCAGTGAAAATTTCATTTCGCGTTTTTGAAATATCGCCGAAAATCCAGAGCGAATATGAAGAATGAAGAATACGCATGAAGAATAATCCCCAATAGGAATGCACAATCTGATAAACGTTACTGACATTAACGTTTCTCAGATTCAAATTTTTGGGGATAAAAAGTGATATTTTGTTCCATAACGCAGTATTTCGATATGAAATGTTTCTCAAACTGCATTATACTATCCAAAGCTGCTGTACATCTTACCAAGTAAGTTTTTATTGCCATCAATTTCAGAGTCATTACCAAACGTATACAGACCCATTAAGGGCCATGTTGTTTCTATAGGTCCCTCGATCCTTAGTTTGCTGTAACCGTGTTATGGCGACATTCATTGGACTGACAGCCATTGATCTTCCAGGAACCTCTGAGCCATCAGCTATAATTGGAGATTAATGCGGATGTAATTTGTGGCATTTTTGGTTTTGTCGCATCACATTGCAGCAATTTGCTGGAATGATTACATTTAAAACTAAAAAAGTAATAAACAAAATCTGGAATTTCGAGAGAATGAAGATATAATGCTCGACCTCCAACATCCAGCTCAAAGTGTCAAATTGTTAATTTACGCTGACTGTTACGCAAACCGCGTCAATTGCACTAAAAACCGAAAGTTATGTATACATCGGAATATAAAAATCTATGCGACCTAAGGCATGTTTGCGCAAAAAACAGTCCTAACTTGTGCCGCGTGAATTTTTACGTGACGTTGCATGGAGTCGAAATTATTTATTTAGCAACGGTGACCCATCAGTTTGAAAAAGAACTATGATTACATTTACTTGGCTACCAGCAAACCAACCATTACTTTAGGCTTAATAGTTCTATTTTAAAATTGAAGGATACAGTCAAGGAATGAATTTTCTTCTTTATTAATTTGAATTTAATATGGCCTCAAGCTATAGCCTTTTATTGGCCTTCGAATACAGTTTTGCAGCGAGTAATGGAAGTGGTTGCCGACGGTTATTTTTGTTTCTTCTATTTCGGTTCCAATGATACTAAATTGCAAAAGGTCGTGAACGTTTTAGCAAATTATTGAAGCGGTTGGGTAATTGCATTGGAAAAAACAGTACTTGAAGTTCCTTTGAGTTCTGAAAACAGGTTATTTTTGTGAGTGGAGATTCATAGAGCCCGTGAGCAGCAATTTGATCCAACCATCCTTGCGGTCTCAGCACACCAATGATCAAAATATCGAAAAAAACAAACCCAATCCCATGGAACCTGGTAGAAAACTTCAAGTTCTATTCGAGTACAGGCGCAACCATTTCTTGGGATAGCATAATTAAAGACCAGCTTGGACGACAATGGCAACGAGTGATCTTCGCTGAAATTCATAAGGAAACTGAATTCACATGAGTGTACCCAGATTTTCATTGTTACAAAACCATCATTTTGATTACCCTCTCCGGTTATTTTCAGTCAGATTCGCGAAAAACCCCGTGACGTCATTACCCATGTTACGTCATTTTGTGGGAACTCCGTTTTGTTTAGCCGTTTTGTTGCAATAACAAAGCAACGAGACCCCATAGATGACGTAAAAAGTAATGTCATTTAAACGCACGCCGTCAACGGTGTAGTGGTGCAGCTAGTTTCTCAAAATATATGTTTTTTCTCTCGATAATTACGAACAATTTAGAAGTTTAAACATATCAATATTACAATTAAATGATAAACAAACACATTATAAACAAGATGTATTCACCTACTTGAATTCCCGTTAATTGCTCAAGTAGCTGTTTATACAATTATAGTACAAACCAATGGTTATGAGGCATGTTATTCTTGGTTGCTATAACCATATTAGTTTTATGGTGACATTAATTGAAATGAAAACCGGGTCAGACAAGTTATTAAAAAGCAGTGTCTCTTTTATCCTTGTCACATGAATGTTAATAAGGATGAAATTATTTAGCTTGAACGTCATTTTCGTTCATCATCATGGTATTGTTAAAAACGTATGACTGAGCAATAATTGACCAGTGAGCATTTGATGCCAGGGATAAGCCTTCAAAAACTATTGTGTTCATCCTCATAAAAAAAATCAACATACAATTTACCGGTAGCTGTTAACGAGAGGCACTTAATGTTCCCATAGAACTTATCACTTATTCACCTGACATATTCAATGACATTAACGAAAAGGTCGATAAATGCACGCAAACAACTAGCCTTGGAAATATTTTTCAATTTGAACAGCAATTCTAGTAATTTACTGCAAGAGTCTCGAAAACTAAATAACTTTTCACTCAGCCTCGTAATCACATTGCAAATTACACTAATAATAGTCCTGCCCCCCCCCCCTTAAGAGAAATGTATGTGCCAAATCGTGTCTGTGCTCGTATGACAGAGCATTTAGGAACTTAAGCGGGCCCGTACCGTACGCCGTAATTGCTTTGGGCCAATTGTCCCTGAAAAACAAGCACCCCTTTGCAGAAATTTGTTCTCGCGGGCCTGTTTTTGTTTCTTCTATTTCGGTTCCATAAATGATACTAAATTGCAATAGGTCGTGAGCGTTTAAGCAAATTATTAAAGCGGTTGGGTAATTGCATTGGAAAAAACAGTCCTTGAAGTTCCTTTGAGTTCTGAAAACAGGTTATTTTTGTGACTGGAGATTCATAGAGCCCGTGAGCAGCAATTTGATCCAACCATCCTTGCGGTCTCAGCACACCAATGATCAAAATATCGAAAAAAACAAACCCAATCCCATGGAACCTGGTAGAAAACTTCAAGTTCTATTCGAGTACAGGCGCAACCATTTCTTGGGATAGCATAATTAAAGACCAGCTTGGACGACAATGGCAACGAGTGATCTTCGCTGAAATTCATAAGGAAACTGAATTCACATGAGTGTACCCAGATTTTCATTGTTACAAAACCATCATTTTGATTACCCTCTCCGGTTATTTTCAGTCAGATTCGCGAAAAACCCCGTGACGTCATTACCCATGTTACGTCATTTTGTGGGAACTCCGTTTTGTTTAGCCGTTTTGTTGCAATAACAAAGCAACGAGACCCCATAGATGACGTAAAAAGTAATGTCATTTAAACGCACGCCGTCAACGGTGTAGTGGTGCAGCTAGTTTCTCAAAATATATGTTTTTTCTCTCGATAATTACGAACAATTTAGAAGTTTAAACATATCAATATTACAATTAAATGATAAACAAACACATTATAAACAAGATGTATTCACCTACTTGAATTCCCGTTAATTGCTCAAGTAGCTGTTTATACAATTATAGTACAAACCAATGGTTATGAGGCATGTTATTCTTGGTTGCTATAACCATATTAGTTTTATGGTGACATTAATTGAAATGAAAACCGGGTCAGACAAGTTATTAAAAAGCAGTGTCTCTTTTATCCTTGTCACATGAATGTTAATAAGGATGAAATTATTTAGCTTGAACGTCATTTTCGTTCATCATCATGGTATTGTTAAAAACGTATGACTGAGCAATAATTGACCAGTGAGCATTTGATGCCAGGGATAAGCCTTCAAAAACTATTGTGTTCATCCTCATAAAAAAAATCAACATACAATTTACCGGTAGCTGTTAACGAGAGGCACTTAATGTTCCCATAGAACTTATCACTTATTCACCTGACATATTCAATGACATTAACGAAAAGGTCGATAAATGCACGCAAACAACTAGCCTTGGAAATATTTTTCAATTTGAACAGCAATTCTAGTAATTTACTGCAAGAGTCTCGAAAACTAAATAACTTTTCACTCAGCCTCGTAATCACATTGCAAATTACACTAATAATAGTCCTGCCCCCCCCCCCTTAAGAGAAATGTATGTGCCAAATCGTGTCTGTGCTCGTATGACAGAGCATTTAGGAACTTAAGCGGGCCCGTACCGTACGCCGTAATTGCTTTGGGCCAATTGTCCCTGAAAAACAAGCACCCCTTTGCAGAAATTTGTTCTCGCGGGCCTGTTTTTGTTTCTTCTATTTCGGTTCCATAAATGATACTAAATTGCAATAGGTCGTGAGCGTTTAAGCAAATTATTAAAGCGGTTGGGTAATTGCATTGGAAAAAACAGTCCTTGAAGTTCCTTTGAGTTCTGAAAACAGGTTATTTTTGTGACTGGAGATTCATAGAGCCCGTGAGCAGCAATTTGATCCAACCATCCTTGCGGTCTCAGCACACCAATGATCAAAATATCGAAAAAAACAAACCCAATCCCATGGAACCTGGTAGAAAACTTCAAGTTCTATTCGAGTACAGGCGCAACCATTTCTTGGGATAGCATAATTAAAGACCAGCTTGGACGACAATGGCAACGAGTGATCTTCGCTGAAATTCATAAGGAAACTGAATTCACATGAGTGTACCCAGATTTTCATTGTTACAAAACCATCATTTTGATTACCCTCTCCGGTTATTTTCAGTCAGATTCGCGAAAAGCCCCGTGACGTCATCACCCATGTTACGTCATTTTGTGGGAACTCCGTTTTGTTTAGCCGTTTTGTTGCAATAACAAAGCAACGAGACCCCATAGATGACGTAAAAAGTAATATCATATAAACGCACGCCGTCAACGGTGTAGAGGTGCAGCTAGTTTCTCAAAACATATGTTTTTTCTCTCGATAATTACGAACAATTTAGAAGTGTAAACATATCAATATTACAATTAAATGATAAACAAACACATTATAAACAAGATGTATTCACCTACTTGAATTCCCGTTAATTGCTCAAGTAGCTGTTTATACAATTATAGTACAAACCAATGGTTATGAGTCATGTTATTCTTGGTTGCTATAACCATATTAGTTTTATGGTGACATTAATTGAAATGAGAACCGAGTCAGACAAGTTATTAAAAAGCAGTGTCTCTTTTATCCCTGTCACATGAAACAGTATCTATCTAGGTACAATAATTTAAAATAAACACATCCATTAATCATGAAGTAGCGTGCTGCCAAGTATAAAATAGCTGGACCCGTGTATCAAGCTCCATTCAGTCTGGATACAGTTAGTAGAGCGCGGCATAGCTCTACGATTTTTCTTCAATCGACAAATTAAGGCGCCGCTCCCCTGGGATTACCGCGTGTGTAATGAAATCGCAAGATGTCATCCTTTTATACTACATGACTCGCCTCGGTAGAATTTCGCACGGTCGAGCAAATACTGTGTGGTATCATTTTTTTTACAAATGTCAGCATTGATATTTTCAAGGCTATTTTTTTGTTGGGAATCCTACTATTTTCATGAATCAACGGCCAATGTTGGCAATACAAATTTCTGACATATCTGGCAAGGTGTAGGCTACTGAAAGATACGTCACAAAAGTCTTCAATATGTTTCTGATAACTATCATCATTCTAACTTAAAAACTGTTTAACTAGTCACAAATCGCACACCCCAAAACTCCTGGGCTAGAATGGACCCGTCTTCCGGATCCAAGTGGGCGTGGTCCATTCCTGGGTCAGTCTGACCTGGATAGTGATTAAAAATGTAATTCTCTGATTCTGCGTCAGTTTGACTCATTTCCGGTTCATTGCGACACAGATACTAACATGCCAACACAGATATCGGTCAGGCCCCACTGGAACCAGATCAATTCTGACCCAATTCTGACCCAAAAGTTTTAAAAGTGTACCAGTACCTCTTATATTCTGATTCTGCGTCAGTTTGACTCATTTCTGGTTCATTGTGACACATATTCCCGGTCACACTAACAGAGAAATGGGTCATGCCCCACTGAAACCAGATAAATTCTGACCCAAAAGTTTTAAAAGTGTACCAGTACCTCTTATATTCTGATTCTGCGTCAGCTTGACCTATTTCTGGGTCATTTTGACACAGATTCCCAGTCACACTAACAGAGAAATGGGTCATGCCCCACTGGAACCAGATAAATTCTGACCCAAAAGTGTTTAAGTGTACCAGTACCTCTGATTGTAAATAAGCAGACGGACCTACTGTCCACTGGCACAGTGTGCGGCTCACGGGGATTGAGCCCCCGTGCCGAAAGACGAACGTCCGTCAACAGTACAGTACACCCTCATCAGTGCTCATGACGGCCAACAATTAATAATATGCCCGATGTTGGCAACGACACTCAAAATCACGAAGCTGTTATTTGGTAACATTAATTATTAAAATAACTGGATGAAATTTTATTCTAAACTTGATTCCATCTCGAGATATCTCTCTGAAGTTCTGAGCGAGAAAATGTTCCCAAACGAAGGCTTCCTTTCGGTTCGTATTAGTTTTGTTGCATTATGCACATTTTCAGCTAAGCAACAATTTGAAGGAAATGTGTCACAAATGGTACGCATGACAAATTGGTTTTGCTGATCATGGTAAGCAAACATTTTTTGTTCTTAGCTTAATTTTGTAACTATGAAGCTCTTGCCCTGATGTACTCTTCAAAACACCAATCAAATTTGTAGAAATGCAATAGGAGTCCTACGCTCAAATAAAAGCTGGTACCCGTCACAGTCACAACCGATGTTTATGGCAGGTATCCTGTCTCTTCTTTGCCAGATACGGTCTTATCAACATTTGAAGTGATGCAGACTGTAATCTCAACGTTCTCGAGTGTTTTAACGCTACATACGAAGTGTGGACCTGAGAACAAAAGCGGTCTCCATAATGTAGGGACTCGAAACACTATGTGGACTTGCACAAGCACACAGTGTTTTATAAAGTGTTGAAGCAACAGAATGTACACAGAATGACTTAAACAGAGTTTTGTGTGTTTGCAGGTGTACCACTATAGTGTATGACTAATACACAGTTCTGTTGGTTGAGCACGGTACTTCCACCCAGAGGTTGCTTGTTCAAATACATACTCCATTTTCGTTGTTCGTTAAAACTTCAGTCAGTTTACTTTGTCCAAAATTTACAATATTGATAAAAACGAACCGTGCTCCGTTCTGGGGTTCACTTTCATCCACCTCTCAGTGATCCCTGTGTCTTCTGAAGTTCTGACTGCCTTCCCAAAGACAGGTATTATGTCCAGATAGCTGAGCCGGTAGATCACCGATCCGTCAACCCGGGCTCCCGATCCCCAATCCAGGGAGCCTGAGATCGATAATTTCTAGACGGATCGCTTGGAGTTAATTGAGTAAAATATTAGCGGTTGTATGATACATGTGTGTCATTGGTAAACCCCTTACTAGTGTCATATATCTCAAAATTTGAAGGATTGACTTGGTTCCGAACTGCCGGGCAAAGAGCAGACTTGAAAGCTTTGCGAAACTGCTTGTACTTGATGGAATAAACGATGACGTTTAAGACTGAGTTGACGTAACCGATGGTGCGTAGGCAGCTGTAGAGCCCATGGAACCACGGCTGACTTCCCATTGCAGGAAACACACTTAGCACTGAACAGCAAGTCTGGATGGGTACCCACAAGATGACGAAGATCACCGTCACCACCAAGAGCATCTTGACGACCTTCTTGGAGGCGTCCAGAAGCTCATAAGCTGGGGACCGGGTGCCTTCTTTAATCAGATCATGTGCCCTCTGCCTCAAACAGCTGATAATTCGCCAGTAGGAGAACACCATGCATGCAAGTGGGGCGATGAAGGTTACCACAGCTGTGTTGAGCGCTGTGATAACTTTGAGACCCAGTTCAAGTTGGACGTAGTAGCATTCCTTCGCATCTGAACTGTACTTGGGCACAAACAGGTACGGGAGCTCGATCAAGAAGGCAAGTAGCCAGCCAGTAATGACGTAGCATACGGCTTTATTCCCAGAGAAGAAGCGAGGGTACTGAAAAGGGTAGACTATGGCAGCGTACCGCTCGAGTGTAACAAGAGTCAGCGAGAGAACAGCCGCGTAGGAGAAGAACCAAGAGGCATTCTTGTCGGCACAGAGGATGCAGAAGATGCTTCCAGCCACCTGGCCCTGAGGAGAGAACGCAAGAAAGAGCTTCTCCGAGAACACAACCAGAGAGAGGCAGACGCAGAGGTCAGCCACTGCCATGTTGAGGATGAGATAGTTGGTGAGGTTGTGCATAGAGCGTGCTCTGATCACAGTCAGACAGACGAGGCTGTTGCCAACGATACCGAAGAGTCCGAGTATCACCTCAATGACGAAGAGAGCTGTAGACGGTTTGTTGTGGATAAAGATCTCGGTATCGTTTACTTCTTGTCGATTCAGTGCCTCCATGGCTGGTTCTTGATAATGTGCCGTTGCTGATCCACCGTCCAGAGAAATACGAGCTGATGCCAAAATCAACTTGGTCCGATCCTGCGTACAAAAAACAACATAAAAATGAATATGAAACACTACCTACAGTAGGACATTATAGATCGCATCGACGGCGAACGTATACCAAAGAAAGCGGGAGAGGTCTTGACCGAGGTCTCCCCCACTGTCTCCCCTTCGGAAGGGGAGGTCTCGATTTCGGGCTCGGACGGGAGGTCTTGACTCCAGCACTGACCCAAGGGTCTAAGCGTGCGACCAAACTTATACAACTATGGACACGTAAAAAATGTACCTGTTGTTCGAATGGGTGGATCCAAATCTAAAGGTCCTGGGTCAATTCTGACCATGAACTTTAAAAAGTGTTGAAGTACTACACGATTCCTTGCCACGACCTCCTTTTTAGTATCAGCAAAACCCAATCCGATGGAAATAGCCAAAGGTGGTTTTCAAAATAAATGATGAGTTGAAGAGCTTAGTTAGTACATGGTCAGGAAATTGGACTCGAGCCAAAGAATTATTATTTTGTGTATATACTGTTAGTATTAAAAGGGAGGTCCGGGCCAACACGACCCACAAAAGCTAATTACAGCTCTCACCGCCTATATGCGCCTATACGACGAAGATAACTCGAACGAGGACTACCTCCGCACCCAAAAAGTTTGGGACCCCCTTAGCAGTAAAACCGTGGGCGACTACCACGATCTGTATCTCAAGATGGATGTCTTATTCATATAGCAGACTTCTTTAAAAACTCTCGTAAGTTGTGTGTGAAAATATACAACCTACGATCCCGGCTATTTCTCGTTGGGCCCCTGCCCCGGCCCCATTCAATGTTGGGTCTCTCTGCGCGGTCTGCGCTCCAAACAACATTGAGCAGGCGAGCGGGTGAACGGGTAAGGGTATGTTTATCGTCACGTGGCTCATGCGTGGCACAAGCATTTTGGCCAGGATTGTAGATCCAGCCCACTATACTACACAACACCAGCCTGGTTTATTTTAGGACACACAATATAAAAAAAACCTTGCGCTAATAACCTATTTTGATCAATGAGCCAAGCGAGGCGGTGTGTCTTCAACGGGTGAATCAGATACAGCGAGGCAAATAATAAAATACTTACCTGATAGGTATAACAAAAAATAACCCCAACAAATACATGTTCGTGTGGGCATGGTCAAACGCATTATTCAACTATATACACAACTGACTGAAAAAAGCACTTCTGCAGGTGGTTCGTACCGTCTATGGGATCGATCCTCATATGGCGGCTTCGCCTCGAGTCGGAATTTCAACCCATGACTGGCTTCGCCTAAAGAGAGCAGGGGCCAATTTCGTAGCGCTGCTTAACGGTAAGCAAATTTTCGAGCTAACTAAAGCAGAAACATTTGCTGAATTAGAATAAGCCAAACAGCAGGCCCGTTAGCACTGGGAGGTTATCAAGCCTTTTCGTGTGCTTACGGTTAGCAGCGCTATGAAATGGAAACTCGAGTAGGAAGCACACGATCGGCCGTGTTTAAGGTGTTTAAGACTGCCTGTAGGTAGGATTCAGTTATCTATAGGTGGTTGCAACGATCTGGAGATTTATCTGGACCCCTCCCCCCGTAGGCGAGAAGAGATTTAAATAACTCTTGTTGGCCGTGTGGACCAGGATCCCCCTTTTAATACTAATTTTGTCTGTATTATCTCCATTGTATTTTTGATACCCTTCATACCCAACGTCGGCCCCACCCACACGATGGACACGAGATATAAAGCATGGCTGACTGAATACATTTCAAATTAAAAAGAATCGTGTATCTACGGGTATCGAGATGAAATTAATTCGCACTAGGATATAGTGATCGGATACATTATTAATGGATTGTGGTCGTTACCACTCGTCATCAATAGATCTGTCACGAAGCGGATTGTGTGGTAACCCGACGGAAACTTCACTATATGCTATACACCGATTCACTTAAACTGGCTATTAATAAACGTTTTAGTAAAGTATTCTGGCATTTTATATTATCAGTTTACCTTAGTATCTCCTCAAAACGTGCATATACATCGGCTGCTATGCTTTTCGTTTTTAAAAGCTACAGTTCTACCGTCCAATATACCCACAACGGTGATTTACACAATTATTGAATTAAGTCAAAGCTTTGTATAAACCCTTTTGCTTTAATGTAAAGCTCTTACATTTTTATAAATAGTTTCATTTGTAAAAATTTCCATTTTCTTTTTTGATTAATGACCCTAAAATGGAAGAGGTACAGATCTCGGAAAGTTATGCACAAAATTACTTCAGGCACAAAAACCTTTCCCAGTAAAAAAAACCAATGACTGCACAATGTGAAATCTGTGTACATCCGGGAACATCTATTGGACGGCAATATTGTTCTTCGTTCTTTATGAACGAAAAAAACTTGCTTGTGTGAGATCCAGAGCCTAATTGTCCCCAACAACTCCAATAACTCAAACAAGCAGCTGCAGCAGAAGCACTAGCATAGCAACATCAACAACAACAAAATCAACGACAACAAAAGCAACAGCAACAACAGTATCATCAACAACAGCAACAACAGCAGCAACAACAACAACAACAACAACAACAACAACAACAACAACAACAACAACAACAACAACAACAACAACAACAACAACAACAACAACAACAACAACAACAACAACAACAACAACAACAACAACAACAACAACAACAACAACAACAACAACAACAACAACAACAACAACAACAACAACAACAACAACAACAACAACAACAACAACAACAACAACAACGACAACGACAACAACAACAACAACAACAACAACAACAACAACGACAACAAAAGCAACAGCAACAACGATATCATCAACAACAGCAATAGCAAAAACAACAACAACAACAACAACAACAACAACAACAACAACAACAACAACAACAACAACAACAACATCTGTTTTCGGTAGATAACACTGTGAAGTAAATGTTTTTAAATAACAAGATCATCTGGATAGTCCCGATGGCCAAGCCTCTTGAGGATTTTACATTACATCTCCCTTTGATTCAATTCCAACCGAATAGAGCAAATCCATAACAGTATTCCATAAATTTACTACACTAATTACGTTTATCTCAACATTATTAAGTTTACTCAGCATTTGTCGTCTTTACGTAATTAAATAATTTCCCTAGAATCAATACATGGCAATAATTACGCACTGGTAACAAACACAGAGCTGTTCCTTTATCAAAGACCAATATTTGGTTAGCCATTTAGGGGTACATGACGCTACAATCATAGAAATACCTTTTTGAAACAATAAACAAATTACGGTTCTCAGATCGAACTTTATCCAAAAAATGTATCTCCATCGCAAATGAGACACACAGCTTAGGCAAATAGTATATAACAGACTTTTTCATTAGTTACCCCATTAAAGCCTAGTTTGGTATCCCACAAAATCCGCATTTCGTATGTTTGGTGTGCTTGTACGTGTGCGTTTACTTCACGTCTCAATCACTTTTTGACACAGTTTTTAGCGCAGAATTTCGGGCTAACCTTGGAAGCGTAAAACGGCGGACTGCACGGAAGAGCAGAATGGTGACCGAGTAAGCGCAAAGTTCTGCACTTCGCAAAAACAACGAACTAAATCAGATTACGCGACAGGCCTGCGATTTTCCGGTACTCTTGTACAGTTATTCATTTGAATTACATGTAGTTCTGCGGAAATTAATTTCAAATACCTTTTTGATCCAAGTTCGTTAATTCTGTATCATAATATATATCAACAAACTAAACATTTATTCAAATAAATTTGTAAAAGGTTTTTAAATTACGAAACCACTCTTTTAAATGGATCAATAAGTATCTCAGGATCATATTTTGGATGTATATCAACCACATTGCAAAAACTGGGGTGTTGATTTTGACACCATGGATGTTGTCACATATAAATACCCCCCCCCCCAATAAAAAAAGGAAGACTAAAAATATACAACTATGGTGTTGAATAACACTTATTTCTGCCAACACAATTACATTGGGATTATCTTAACACCCGGTGTTTGCATGCTGAAAATTCACAATTTTCTCCCTTTCTCACACAACGAATTAATCACACTAAACATGAACACTGAATGCGACTTTTTTCTCATCTCTACCAAATCTTGTATACTACATTGCTTTGAACCCCTTTCCCCAACAGTATCATTTTACTTTGTAAACTGTAACAGGTACTCACCTGCAGCAGTAGCGATGGCTGAAGGGATCCCAAGGCGATGCTTTCTTGTATCTATCTGCCCCAAAGATCCGTGTCTGTGCCGACTATAGATTGCGCCCAGAATCGTCCAGACTGATATAAAGCTCGTCTGGTGGTTGCAGTTAGTCAGCCTTTACGAATCTCAAACGTGTACCTCATGCAATAGGCCTGTTTCATTGGATGGCTCTCATTGGCTCGTGAACCAATCAGAGAGTCGTCTGGAAATTAATACTAAAGCAAGTTGCATATTAATTGTCAGACGCATGAACACAGATCTCTTTTCTATCTTTTCTTTTTTCTAATAATTACTTTCGTTTTTCTTGGGAAGGGTGTACAGCAAAGAAATGGGGTGGGGTGGGGTTAAGGGAATGAGCATTCTAAGCAATGTTTTTTTTTTTCTTAATAAGAAGCGCATTGACCTTAACTTGTTTTTTATCTGGTCGAGCAGCTTTGTTCAGAAAACGTAGAAAAAATAATAAAAATAACATTCCATCCCTGTCTTCCTTAATGCAAATCCTTAACTCAAACGTGCAAAGGAATTATAGGCTACAACATTACAGAAAAAGGTGAAAATAAGGCGAACGAAATCTGAATTTCCACCACAAAAAAAAGATACAATGAAAGTCTTGCGTTTTTGGACATAAGTGAACCGAAGTTCTCCTGTGTATTCCCTTAACGTAACGAAGGTGACAGAAGGAAAGAACACAAAATCACGCGATTAAACGGACCCAGTTTTCGAAAACACGTGAGACTTGCAACGCATCGTGTGCCCATTGAAACGATAGTGCGCCCTCATCTCGCATAGCTGCCAATCTGGTCTCCTGTCTTTATCCGCAAGGATGAATATAGGAACTGGTCTTACAGATCTAATGCTTTCAGAGGATAAACTTGCAGTGACGTAAAATTTCAACTTGTATGTTATGATTGGTCTGCTCCGAAGTAAAGTAGTTTGTCAGCTTCACCAACAGCATGTAACTGTACTTTCGATCGCGGGTGCGTATTGTTTTCATGTATCCTGCCAGGCGCTCAAGCTGGTATCTGGCGTTATTCACGAGCCTCGCTGATCAGGCTGAATGACTACTAGTTATTTTTACACCATGCCCAAAACCAAAAACACAAACAAAAACAACAACAACAACAAGCAAAAGAAAAATCTGTGGCGCGGCAACATCGAAATATCTCGTTGAGACCTTATTAAAGAGGTTCCCTACGGAGGCCTGATGGTGCCAAGGCAATTTATAAAACGTTTACTCGTAACTATTTTTTAATCTGCCCTGCACAAGCGGGCCTCCGTAGTTATCTCTCGCTCAAGCCATGGGTAATCTTCACCGCAAGGATGAATATAGGCACTGGTCTTACAGATCTAATGCTTTCAGTGGATAAACTTGCAGTGACGTAATATTTCAACTTGTATGTTATGATTGGTCTGCTCCGAAGTAAAGTAGTTTGTCAGCTTCACCAACAGCATGTAACTGTACTTTCGATCGCGTGTGCGTATTGTTTTCATGTATCCTGCCAGGCGCTCAAGCTGGTATCTGGCGTTATTCACGAGCCTCGCTGATCAGGCTGAATGACTACTAGTTATTTTTACACCATGCCCAAAACCAAAAACACAAACAAAAACAACAACAACAACAAGCAAAAGAAAAATCTGTGGCGCGGCAACATCGAAATATCTCGTTGAGACCTTATTAAAGAGGTTCCCTACGGAGGCCTGATGGTGCCAAGGCAATTTATAAAACGTTTACTCGTAACTATTTTTTAATCTGCCCTGCACAAGCGGGCCTCCGTAGTTATCTCTCGCTCAAGCCATGGGTAATCTTCACCATTTTCCGATGAGACCAAGCGAATTGATCTCCACGAAAAGAACAACGATGACAGAAGTGTCGAAGTAAAGATGTGAATTAATGGAATGGCTTAAATTTGAATGTTCTGAAAGCTGTCATGGTGTGGCCCTCTTTGTCGAGTACCATGTGTACGACCAGAAAGTAGTTCTAACTGTTTAAATTTATAACGAAGGGACATAAGCATTCCTTTCTATAGCTTTCATTTTTTAGGGTTTAAACAAAGAACAATTTGACAAAAGCGGGATTTGAACCGACGACCTCCGGATTAACGTGCCAGTGGTCCACCAACTGAGCCATCTAGCCATACGATGGCTCTTTCTCTGTATTTGTCAATATCTTTGTTCGGGGTGCCAGTCAGAAACCATACAACCTTTAACTGCCCTGTAGCCAGGGATCACACCCAAATTATAATAAAAACCTGCGAAGTGGCAGCCAAGAGATCAACTATTAAAGGAGATGCGACTTTCAGTTCAAATATCAAGTAAAACACCATAAGGGAAACTGACTGGTTAAATTTTAAATAATTTGGGTTGAACAAAGACAAATTTACAATAGTGAGATTTGAACCAACGACCCCCTGATTAACGTGCCGGAGTGGCTCTACCAACTGAACTATTACTTGGGTGAGATCCCGGGCTACATGGCAGTTAAGGGTTGTATGGCTTCTAACTGGTACCCCAAACACAGATGTTGACAAGGGAGACTGCTTACATCACTTTAAAATTTACCCAAATAAGTTTCCCTTGTGGTTTATTACTTGATACTTTAACTTTTAGCTGAGGGCATGCCCGTTTCCGAAGTGATGGCTACAGCTTCGACTGTTGCTAAGGACATCTCATACTTCCACGCATGGTGGTGTGAGGATCCAGCCGTAGCCCTAGCCGCCAATGTGGACACTGCCTAGATTGCCAGGCACTCTATACATGACGTCACAACTTTCCACATTGTAGTTAACGGAACACGGATCAGAAAATAAAATGCGTAGGGACAGTCAATTATATTATTTAAATAAGACATCTGGCTAAAATTTACACTTACAAGAAATATTTTGATTTCTTGCATGAAAACTATATCCACCATGTGCCGTTGCCAAGCGGTCTAGTTCACTGGACCCAAGCTCTGCTGTTGTCAGCAGCAGTTTGTGGGTTCGAATCCTGGTCATGACACTTTTGCCCTTGAGCAAGGCACTTAACCATACTTGTTTCGTAACAATTTGGGAAATTGAATTTAGCGAATTCTGCACAACCGGCCATGATACCCATGCCTACATCCTTTCGGACTGTGAAGGGGCTAGCCCTGTTTCAGCCCCAGGAGTAGGTGGCAACGTGCCCCTGGTGACTGTTTTGATTTGGGTCGACAGCACAAATCAATTAAGTGTAGCCTACCTTGAAGTGATCGTCCGGCCTTGTTATCAAAGGCGGTATCTCCTTAAAAAAACAAAATAAAAACGTCCACAGCAGAATTTATAGAGTTATCATAATGGCGACTGGATCCTTGACAAGTTAGGAATCCATAAATGGGTGTCGTGAAATAATCTTATGTCATGCACGGAGTGTTTGGTTTTTAGCACTAGTATAGGCCTACCCTATTATTTTACATGTCCGTTTAAAAAAAAGAACAATTGATAGTGGAATCACAATATGGGTCTATTAAGCCGCAACTGAATGCGACTCCGGCTACGACTTCGGCCGTTGGCTTCAGTGATAACCGTTAAAGAACATGACCATTTGGCGTAATGGCCAGAGCCGTTCAGCTCCGGAACCATTAATTGGTCAACACAGCATTCTAGACTGCACTGCGCATGTCGTCACCAGGGATCGCCGTCCGTGACAAAACCCCGGATAATACAGCCTCGATGCAATTAACAACATTTTTTTTTCAGCTAAACGAGATTATTTCCTGAGATTCACAATGTTCTCTTAACCTTGAAATATGTTCTGGCATTCGGAAAAGCTTTTAGCTGTGCATTCATTCTAATCCAATGTGCGGCGAGTGTAATCCCCCTTAGACACGGGCACAGGT
Source organism: Pisaster brevispinus (assembly GCA_023634235.1). Taxonomy (NCBI): domain Eukaryota; kingdom Metazoa; phylum Echinodermata; class Asteroidea; order Forcipulatida; family Asteriidae; genus Pisaster; species Pisaster brevispinus. The sequence goes on from JAMKCF010000011.1 coordinate 18,370,480, forward strand.
ATTTGCAAACTTTAAACCCTGCAGCGTGGGCCGCTTTCACCACATGCTGACATATTTTAACATTTCCATTTTCTTAACCACATCTTACACATCGATCAGCTCATGCTATGATGATTTCCTGCTGGACCATGTCACATGTCCTATAGAGGGGTGTCAAGCATCAAGGGTCAAGTGATTTGGTTTAAGGAGAGGGCAGGACAAAACTCTGCCATCATCCTTTGTGTACAAACTCGGTATGTCATTTTGTCAATGGTAGATGAAACCGACTTTAAAACTTACTGAATTAAGCAATTAAATAGGCTCAAATTAGCCCAGAGACTACCTGGGCATTTTGGTAAAACAATCGTTGAAATAAAAAGCAAAACAAACCCTCTTATTCTGTGGGGAAAAGCTTGGAAACATTATTCTTTTAAAAATAATTTGAAAACCATCACGCGACTCATGGGATCATCGCCATGTTCTATGCGGGCTCCATCCAATGTAATATCATGCACGTAATAGATTTCTAATAATGGGTGATCTTTTTCAAGTCCTTGGTCGCACGGGGGGGGGGGGGACCATATTATTATAAATAATAAAAAAATTACAAAGCGTTAAATCGATTTGTAAATTGCTTCCAGGCACACCACTAAAATAATCAAGTGTAGATATCATTAAAAAAATGCAAAACGTCGGTCGATTGCGGAAATAAACAAATAAATAAACAAAACCAATATCCCGAGAACCAATATCCCTGTCTGCGAGGTTCTAGATAAAAAAATATGCCAAGTATGTTCTCTAGTGTTTTTTTGTTTTTTTAAATCATGGTCGGTATTTGGCATACCACCGCTCGTTATAATGAATAATTTGTGCTGGTTTTTGGCCGGGGAAGAAAATATATTATTGGAATGTAAATTACATAACAGAGCCATCCAGCATAATTAAAGTTACCGGTAAACACATTTTAAAGCATACCCTGATATCTGTTGATTACGACGGCCAATCTGACTATGATTATAGTCTCAAACAATCCGCTGGTGATAAAAAATAAAATGAAAAAGATGAGTAGCTCAATCGCAGCGTATCCGAAGTTGTTTTGAAAGTTTTAGACGACATTGCCACGGTAATTCATCTTCATCAGCAGCTGAGGAATTTTGAGTTCAATTTGGCGAAAATAGTATACCGCCGCCTACGACCGACTGAAGACGAACACCACGTAGTATTATTGTTATTTTTATTGTTAAAATGTTGTTGTTGTATATTTCATTTACTTTATTTTATTTCTAAACAATTACTTTAGTTTTTTGCGAGATTTGTTCTAAAATATTTTAAAGAATGGTATTGCCTTGAACTATCGGGAGCTAGCAACAGTTTAAATTGTTTTCCTATCATCGGTTAATGTTTTATTGTATTGTATGTTTCTTGTTTTGTACCTTTGATTTGTATGATGACACCACGTGTCCAAAAGAGAAATATATATATATATTTTTTTTTTTCTTTGGAACTGCGTATTTCGGGGGCTGAGTGCACTCATTGTTATTTAAAGTGGCACAAGTGCCTTCGGATTGGGCGCTTTGGACTACGAAAAGCGTTTGTTAGGGAATATACTTTAAAAGTAAAATAGAATAAATCAGATGAACATCCCTTGAAATTGTGTGGTTTTTGTGTAATTTCATGACGGAACACGGTCCGCATATTTGTGAAACCAAATTTTTGACTCTCAACAAAATGGCGAACCGTATGTTCTGCTGGTTGTATTTCCAGGGGCAAATTTATGCCTTTTCAAATCACTGCTCACCAATTACAACACACTCTAGGTGTTTTTGTGCATGAACAACCCCTGAAAAGGATAAGGACTAATTCCAAACTGCCCCTGTAACACTGATACAAATTCAAGTAATTTGACGGCAGGTTTTCATTAAATCCGAAATATTCCCGGCACCCTCTTCTGCGAGCTTTACGTACAATTACGGCAGGCAGAGGGGCGGCACCGAACTTTGTGTCAGTATAGTCTCGTGTGCTTTTCACAGCGGTGACATCATACATCACCACAACGAAATGCGTATTCGTACAAAGCATAAAGTACTCGTGATTGCCTTTGAATGTATGCATAAAAAGTGTGGTGGTTATTGCCGAGACATAATACGTGGGTATGCAACGACTATTCCGATTATGTCTTAGATATCAACGGGTATACCAGTATCCAAATACTCCAAGTTCAGCTGTGTTATTTACATTTCACGGCCAAGTGACAATCGTTTACTGGGTATCACACACTCAATCTTGCTCTGTAGTCTTCGCGTTCTGTATGTATTCTCTAACATCCAACAAACTAGAACTGTAACAGTGTTGGGATTTTGCACTGGATGTAGACAACACAAATTCTCCACCGTTTTGAATGTGAACTTTCTCCTTTCGCATCTTTACACGTCTGAGGGAGCTTCAGGGATCCTTGTACAACATGGAGACGACTATGACAACCCTATGCATTAACGGGACTTCCTGGAACGACACTATGGTAGTGTGCGGGATCAATGAGACAAGGAGGAACATGACAGGAGAAGAAATCAATAACAGCTGGGATGATGCTACTTGGATCTTAACCAGTGCTTTCGTCATCTTCACCATGCAGTCCGGTGAGATTTGTCTTCATAACCATCTATTAAAACCAAATAACTTGATAATTAAATCATTAACCCGATATACGTTAAAAGCAAAGCACAATAATATATTAGATCAGTAGGATTTGAAACTGTGCATGGTGAATTGAAGATACAATCAAGTGATGTTTGTGGAGGCACCATGTAATAAATATCTCATGAGCTGTGGCAGTTTTGAGAAGAACCAGTGATTTAATTGGAGTTGGTAAAACTCTGGTTCTTCTCAGGACCACCACAGTTCTTGAGCTGTGGCGGTTCTGAGAAGAATCATTGATTTAAGTGGAATTGTAAACTCTGGTTCTTTCAGAACAATTCTGAGAACAATCAGTGATTTAAGTGGAGGTGTTAAAACTCTCTTTCCTCTCAGAATCGCCACAGCTCATGAGGTATTTATTACATTGTATTTCCGCAAACCTCACTTGATCACAATAATATCGAAAAAAGAAGAATATTAATTTACTCTGAAGGCCGGCGACTGTTTTTTTAGTTCTTACCAATACTATAGTACCAATCTCCAGAGAAAAACCAAAAACTCCTTAAGTAAAAAAGTCGACAAATCTAAGACCTAAATCACCACTGATTATTTCAATTTAGTCGAGATGGAATCACGCCGGTATGTGCGTGTGCAAATCCTATCAGTAATTTGCACTAAAAATTATCATTTTGTATGAAATGTGATAACATTTTCACAGGTTGGTTGGATGATGTTTTTATTGGAAAGTAGACGTTTAGAAGTTGTTCACTTTCCTAAAAAAAAACACACACACAACTATCTCAATTTAAAAAAGAGGTACCAGTATCTCTACTTTGGAAGATGGAGCTTAGCAGACAATTTCCTCAAGGAGTTTTTTTTTTTTTAACAATTTTTTTATCTGACCGGTATTTGTCTCAGAACATTATATTTTTCAACTTTAAACTATCGAACCAGTAACATAAAGATATACTTATAACATAAACTGTATGAATATATAGGCTAAATATGGATATCTCTATTTTTCAAAGAGATACCTACATTACAACAAAATATATGTATATAATTGTTGATTCACCTTTTCTCCTCTTCATTGGAGATGCAAACAAACAAAGAAACAAACATCTTGTGCAGAATATTTTTAAAGCTCCATCTTCCAAAGTAGGAAATAATCTCCCACCCCAGATGCGACAGATATCTGCTCTAATAATAATAATAATAAAGACATTTGTAAAGCGCCTAATGCATAAGCCTCTAAGCGCATAAAGAGAACAATAAAATATACAAAGAGTGAAAGAAACAATTACAAATAAGCAGATTACAAATAAGCAGCTTCAAACAAATGTGTTTTTAACAGAGACTTAAAACAGTGTAAAGAACTAGCCTGGCGAATATGCACAGGAAGACCATTCCAAAGAAATGGTGCGGCGTAAGAAAATGATCTGTGGCCATAAAAAATAGAAGAAGCTCTTGTAGATGAAAGCAATGACTGTTGAGATGAACGTAAAGTCCGAGTAGGGGAATAATGGTGAACAAGTTCAGATAAATAAGCAGGAGATTGACATGTTTGAGCTTTCAAACAAGCACTAAAAATTAAAACGAAGCTGTATGAGGGACGTGGTGTTTTTTATTTGCAATTTTCCTAACCCGTACGTACGCCTTAGGAAGGCATACATGTACGTACGCCTTATGAAACCCGTACGTAAGCCTTATGTAATCCGTACGTACCCCTAACGCGTATTTATGCAACGTGTTTTTCCTAAATTGGGGAACATCCCATAAATAACCAATAATGCACACTAATAGACGGCTCAACTTATCACAAACATGCAGCTCAATAGGGCCTATGCATTTTAATTACAGCACACATTTAAAAACACACGTGAAGGTTAATGAAAATACAAACGCGTAACTAACCAAGTTCTTTCCATCATTTTTATTACAATTTTCACAAAACATCTCAAGTATTCCTTTGATATTTTCTGAAATATGGTTTCAATAAAATGAACTGACACTTCCAGATCTTCGGTTCTTCCACACGGTTAATAAATACGCTTATGTATAAACTTAGACCACAAACAGGAATGAAACAAAAATCAAATAGGGGCCTAAACAAATTTTAAAAATCGTGCTTTTCAAAGCAATACAAAAAACGAGCTTGGCATTGAGTTATTTTGGTTTAAGCTACATTTTCCTGGAAATAGATTTAACGCTTTTTGTTTGTTCTAGTTCTAGGTATACTAATTGATTTATAAATTAAGTTTGTCTCACTTGAAACTTCCGTATCAAATTATTTCTGTGTTGATTAAGATATATGTATATATATAAAAATCCTTCCGTTTCCCAACATTTGAAAATTAAGTTATTCTTGTACAATGCGAACAGGAAGCGCATTTTCCATTTTCCGACCTTCAATGAAAAACAAGAAGGTCACATTTGAAAACCGGAGTACCACGGCTTGGTTTTGCAAAAGCTAATTTGTTTATTCCAGTCACAAAAGCTTTTTAAAAAGTGAAATCAAATTGACTTTTTCGAAATGTTCAATAACACTGTTTTCGCTCTCAGATTTTTTGAGGGCAAATTATACTAATATACACCATATGCACTTTGTACATCCGATGACTCAAAATACTAATGTAAATTACCAACCCAATTATTAAGAACCTTTTACCAAAGTTTTTGAACTGGATTGCTTAGAAATCAGCAGTCAAAGATTATTGAATTAAACAAGTACTTTCCGGGTTCATGATTTTTAAATGTATTTATTTCATTTTTATTTCTGACCATGAAGCCAAGGATGCTCAGAAAAACGAACTTAATAATAACCAATAACCACGAACCCCGCGGAGAGAAGACAAGGAAGGACGCTTCAGTTTTAGATTTGGGATGAAAACCCCAGAGAATTATTCAATGGAACACACACGCCGTTATGGGTTGAAAACTCACGCGATCAGGTAGGGATTGAAAACCCAGTCCACATGTAGTGCCCCGGCGGGATTCGAACCGGGGTCCTAGAGGTGGAAGGCGAGAAAAAATACCAATACTCCAACCCGACCGAACGCCCTCTTGAGAAAACTCCAACCGGTTTTTTTCAACAGCCCTCAAAATAATAGTATTAATTTTCTCCCAACAAAAAATGCTAATGTTGCGTTCTGCTTTATACATGCGATCCGTAATCCGGTCACAAGATTGTAGATTAAATGGCAAAAGTTTGTCTTTAATTATTTGATTGACTTTAATGGGATTTCGAATGTGAAGATTGAGGGTTCAAACTGAGACTCTTCTTAAATCAGCGTAACTATTGTGCAGTATGACACCATTTGTTCAATAACTAACGAAAGCTCATACTTTGGCAGGTTTTGGGCTTCTTGAATCTGGCATGGTATCCAGAAAGAATGAAGTCAACATCATGGTAAAGAATGCTGTAGATGTGATCTTCGGTGGACTCACATATTGGATGTTTGGGTATGGTTTCAGCTTCGGAACAGGGCCGGGTACCAACGCTTTCTGCGGTGAGTTATTTGATTATATTTTGGATCTTACTATAGGTAAAAAAATCTCTTCTTTTTTTTTACAAATATATATTTCACCGAATAAATTATTTTACAAAATACCACGTAATAAAGACATTAAACAAGAGTACGTGGGACAAATAAAAATCAACTAGGCAATAATTACAATATCTACGTGATTTTGACCGTCCGGTATGCCTGCTTCAATCTCCTTGGGCTTCAACCTCCAACCCGCTTGGTGGGGATGGAGCTCCGCCGGACTCCACCAGTGTTCCCCTGCGAATGCCCTCAACAATGCGAAAATATCTATTTCTGCTGATTAATGTTTGTTTATGATAAGACTTTGACCGGCTGATAGTTGCTTATGGTGGTGTGTCGTGGCCGAGCGGATAAGAGCATCGGACTCAAGTTCTGGTGGTTAAGTCATTGGGGATGTGGGTTCGAATCCCGGTTGTGACAATTGTGTCCTTGAGCAAGACACTTAACCATAACTGCTTCTCTCCACCCAGGGGTAAAATGGGTACCTGTGAGGGCAGAGATGGTTTATGTGAATGATTAGCTTGGAGCGCGGTAAACTCGCAGCACCGGCTGTATACTCCCCAGGGCACTGAGATGGTTTAAGGGGTAATAATGTTAGAATGCGCAGTAGAGTATATGCATAAAGGTATTGCGCAATATAAATGTTATTATTATTATTACTATTGCTTAGTGTTGAAGGAACTTTATCTGCTGCCGATGAGTAGATTGGGAAATAATGGACCCTAACGTTCTATTAGTAAATCGGGGGCATTTATTGTTTTTATCTTCACTGTCTCACAGTGGAATAAGTTACACCGCAAGAATAATAGTAACACGCATTTTTTTTAGTAATACGCATTCACTCAGTACCATCATGCTGATTGGTTATAAGGTGTACACGTGCACTTGGCATAGCATCTCGTACAAAACGTTCGGAAACATTAAAGGAGCACATTGCCTTCAAACCTCTCAACATTTTGCTGTTTGGAATTATTGATATTTATCCCTTTCAGACCTTTTCATGCACTAAAACACCTACAGTGTGTTGAAAATAGTGAGTAGTGATTACAAAAACATAAATTTGCCTCTTGAACTACAACCAGCGGAACACACGGTCCGCCATTTTGTGGGGTCAAAAGATTGGTTCCAGGAAATATCGGGCCCTGTTCGGTTATAAATCTACACATAAAGTCACACAATTTCGAGGAAGAGGGATAATTATGTGAATCATTATATTCTACTTTAAAAATATCTTTCCATAGATACAGTCTAAATAACGGCAAATTTTGGGGAAATTCTTGCTGCGTTGCTTTCCACCTTGTTATGCATGTAAGTCTACTTAGCCATTACTTTTCGTATACGAAATGCAAACAGCAAAGAAAACATGCTGCTGGGATTTGCAATCTAGGAGTTACTTACGCTACGAGAGGGCTGTACCTAAAAACTATAGAAAAACGGAACCTTTCTGCCTGCGAGAGCTGGAGTGGAAAAATTTCCTCTACAATTGAACATTCATACTTTCTATTCTGGCATTAATAATTTTGTTTGAATGAATGGATTGTTTGAGAACACGACGTAAGCCAAGAATCAAAAACCTTGAGTGGAATATACAACAATTAAGCCTAAAGGGGTGACGACTGTCAATGTTGATACTATTCAGAAACTAAACCAAAAAACTAAGAGGAAACACCTATATTTAAGTATATTTAAATATGTAAACAAAACAAAACATTTTAAAAGTAAAAGTATTATTACATTTTCAATATTTTAAACCTTATTTCTATATTATAATTATGTTTTTAAAATCTCATCTCAGTGCAATTTGTGTGCATAATCGAATATTGAGGAACCGTTGAACGTTTGCGATGTGAAAGCAATGTACGCAGAAGTTTCACTTGAAAAAGCACTGACCTGAAGTTCAATAATGGTGGGATTTCAGAATTGTCTGGGTTACCCCTGGACCGTTTGTTATTGTATATCTCTGGTATCGAAAACAAAGGATGCCTCACAAGTGAATTTAATCACTGTAGCTCGCAATACCGGGGACATATGTAAACAAGGGTGCTTGCTACGTGAACCAGAAACACCGGGGTTAACCTCTGTCTCTTCAATGATAAGTGTTCTGGGTTCTTTTGTTTTAAGTTAACTACCAATCCTCTAGTACACGGTCCCTCCGAAAGACAAGGCATTTATGGTCATGGAAATGAGTGCCGCAATCGGGACTCAAACACATGCCCTGCTGATCAGAAACACCAGTGCTTTGTATCCGGTGCTCGTAACCACTCAAACACGACCCGCCACATTAATGGTCGCATTCATTTTGGAACCCGTCACTGTGAGTGGTTTCCTTTTACACGCGTGAAATTCCATTAAATCAAGGATTCAAAGAATGCGTGTTAGGTGTATAACCCGCCATATAGCTTTTAAAGAATTTTATGTACAGATAAACGTTTTTAATATGAAAGCCAAAAAAAAAAAAAAAAACCCGCTTTGTCAAGTCAATAGTTTGCTGTCTGCTACGGCCACCTCCCGGGACTGAAGACGGCATCGAGTCTAGGTCTTGCATCAGGCTTTGGAGGAAAACAACATTATTTATAATTTTTATAAATACAAAATGAGCGGTTGTGACAAAAGTCAAGCCTGAGACATGGGGCAATATTTGTTTTCTTGATGAGCACAAAAAGGTAAAACATTTGGCTTCGGCCGGCTCAAACAGTAAATACGCAGGTGTTATGTTTCACGGTGTGTGTTCTACCATGGAGAAAGGACCACCTCTATGGTTCTACCATGTGGTCATCAACGAAAATCAATTAATATGCATCTAGAGGGAAGCATACGTTAAAATCAGACGACTTTCTCGCATGATTTCCTCATTCACATCACCTGGCAACCAAACATTGGATCATCCGACTGTCCGGCCAGTCAATTATATCGTAGACACTGTAAGAGTTCCACTGCCATGATGACTAAGAAGTTACTGACCCGTCTTCACCCGTAATCCTGGGTTGGGACCTGTATCAGGTACACCCATCATATCGTTATACTACCACCCAGTACCGGGTACTTCCATCTACCGTATCACTAACTACCACCCAGCGTATCAGGTACTAGCATCTTTATCAGGTAATACCATTCCCTGCATCAAGTACTTTCACCCAACTTATCATGTACTACCACTCCCAGCATACCATGTACTTTCGCCCAACGTATCAGGTATTACCACCCACAGCATATCAGGTACTGTCACCCAGCGTATCAGGTACTATCACACCTAGCACATCAGGGACTTTCACCCAGCGTACCAGGTTCTACCACTCCCAGCATACCAGGTATTTTCACCAGCGTACCAGGTTCTACCACTCCCAGCATACCAGGTACTTTCACCCAGTGTATCAGGTACTACCACTCCCAGCATACCAGGTACTTTCACCCAGTGTATCAGGTACTACCACTCCCAGCATACCAGGTACTTTCACCCAACGTATCAGGTACTTTCACCCAGTGTATCGGGTACTTTCACCCAGCGTACCAGGTTCTACCACTTCCAGCATACCAGGTACTTTCACCCAGTGTATCAGGTACTACCACTCCCAGCATACCAGGTACTTTCACCCAGCGTACCAGGTTCTACCACTCCCAGCATACCAGGTACTTTCACCTAGTGTATCAGGTACTACCACTCCCAGCATACCAGGTATTTTCACCCAGCGTACCAGGTTCTACCACTCCCAGCATACCAGGTACTTTCACCCAGTGTATCAGGTACTACCACTCCCAGCATACCAGGTACTTTCACCCAGTGTATCAGGTACTACCACTCCCAGCATACCAGGTACTTTCACCCAACGTATCAGGTACTTTCACCCAGTGTATCGGGTACTTTCACCCAGCGTACCAGGTTCTACCACTTCCAGCATACCAGGTACTTTCACCCAGTGTATCAGGTACTACCACTCCCAGCATACCAGGTACTTTCACCCAGTGTATCAGGTACTACTACTCCCAGCATACCAGGTACTTTCACCGAGCGTATCAGGTTATACCATTCCCAGCGGATCAGGTACTTTCACCCCGCATATCAGATACAACCACTCGGCCCAGATGAGCCCAAGGCTCGCAATGAGGGGCAGGGGCGTCCACTCCCTGAAGTAGCATCCATCCGTGCTACCCGCTACCCCAATGTTTCAGCTTGGCCATGGAGTGATTTATGGATCAAGCTGTGTCCACGCCATGTTCTATTTTGAAATCATTTATGATGTGAGTTGACTGCGGAAGAATTAAATAGTCGGTTTTTGCCCACTACCTCGAAAACGACCTGCAATCTGTCGAGCATTGCAATTTGAACTTCAAAATTGAAACCATCCTTAAAGTTGAAATTGTTGTGTAGTACCTTCAAGTTGTTTTGCTTTTAAAAGCAATTTGTCAAGATTGTATCAGAAAAATAGATTTCAGATTTTTAGTTTGAAAGTTAACCGATTTATGGTGTTTTCTCGAGATTGTGAAAGCCCCCCCCCTTTTTAAAGGTTAAACTTCCTGATTATATCTATGAAAGATAGAGGATAGATTAAAAAACAGTTCAGTCAGTGCTTCCCTTTTGCGTAATACTTAAATTTCAAGCTGCCCCTTATTTAACAGTTGGTGTAGGAATTGTGAAGATAAAAGTATAAAATAAACCATTACCCGTGGAAGCAATTATGTACACTCTAGTGTTCAGAGAAAGTTATATAATCACGAAGCAACAACATTTTCCAGTTTAGCCTTTTTCCACTCTACTGATTGTAATTACTTAATTCCAAATTAAACTCAGAGGTTACCGGCGTTATAACCAATGTTGTAATTAAAATGCTATATTGAGAACAAAATACAACCACTTCGCATTGTGGTTGGCCATTTTAACGAGCCACGAACAACGAAACCAATTAAGGCCGGATTCTCTAATGAACAACAAAATTTAATTTGTCTAATGGAGATACAATCTATTATTAAAGGTTTGCTGTAACAGCATGTCCATGAGTAGGATTTGAAACTTTGCATGGTGGAGACAGAGTCTAATGAGGTATTCGGAACAATGTACATGAGAAGGATTTGAAACCTTTGACATGCAGTCTAGGGTATGCGGTGAAACCATGTTTTAATCAGTAGGATTTGAAACTTTGCCTGGTGGGCAATCTAGTAAGGTTTGCAGTAACACCATGTACATTAGGGTTTGAAACTTTGCATGGGGGAACGTAGCCCAACTCAAGGAGTTAGGAAAGCACAAAGGGAAATGTGATCTTTCTTTTGCATGCTGTGATAAGATGAAATTGTGATAATAATAGTAATAGTAATAGTAATAATAATAAACATAATAACAAGTTTTTACGTTTTGAAGTATGAGACCTATTCCTTTGCATAGCACCATGTAATGGTTTACAAGGTGCTGCGGCGCAATATGCAGCCAATCAAACCAGGACACCAGGGCGAACCTCTCTTCTCTTTACAAGTTCAAAGAGTTCTTGTATGTGCATTACACGTCCCATCTGCAGGACGCAATGGTTCTTTTAGGGTTCACTCTGAAATTCCTGGGTAGGAATGGACCCGAATTCCGGGTCTCAGGGATGTGACCCTTTTCTGGGCCAGGTCGATCCGAAAAGTGGTTAAAAGAAGTGGGTTTTAACACGGATTCTGCGTCAGTTTGACTGATTTCTGCGTAATTTTGAAACAGATTCCGGGGGCAGCCTGACCCAGATGTGGTTCAGGCCCCCCGGAACCCGGAACCCGGAACCCGGAACCCGGAACCCGGAATCCAGGTCAACTCTGACCCGGAGTTTTGGGGTTTTTTTTTTAACAGAGTGTTGAACTACGAGTAAATCGGGGTGATACCCGGTATTGTGTAATTTATAAGGTACTGTGTCAAAGTACGAGGCGAATGCTTATGTAACTTGCAAAACCAACTGGTGTAAAAGACCTCGACACAAAATATTTGTTCAATTGAATTTCGGTCCTCTGGGACGAACGCAATTTTTAGGCGTGAAATGGCAGACGATATCCTACATTACAAATTGGCTTCACTCGTCGCTTGGTGGCAATATTCACGAGTTTGCCTTCTAATGCCTGGCAATTCAAATTAAAACAGGCCAGTTCTCTATTCTGGATGTCCGGACTGAGGAGGTTATTGTTAATTATCAGGCAATCGGCAGCCTTGTTTTTCAATCAGCGATGTATTAGGTGAATGGCATTAGAAACAACTCAGACTGTCTCTATGCTGTTGATGTAAACGGATTCACTTTTGGTCAAATCAACATTCAACCTCTTACCTAACATAGTAAAATTTGGAAGACAAAGTTTCTTTGAGTCGAAGAAGGCATTTAATTTTCACCATTAAATGAGATCTAAAGGTCTGACAATGCAGAAAATGCAAAACAGTGAGGCAGACGTTTACAGTGTCTAATTCAATTGACATTCGTCTGTGTACTTAGTGTAGACATTTACTCGTCCAAGGAGAAGATCAATTTTAAAGGTAACTTGATGATAACAACCCTGCCATGTGGGCCATCGTCAGCGCATGCTGTTATATTTTAATAGCGTGATTGTCTTAACCACATCATACACGATCATATGCACTGCTACCCTAAGCAGGACCATGCCACACGTCATAGAGGGGGGTTGGGGTGTCAGTCACCAGGGGGTAATTGGTTAGAAGGCGGCAGGGCAAAACTCTGCCAGCACCCTTTGTGTACAAAATCGGTATGTCAATTTACAATGGTAGATAAAACCAATTTATACAAGTTAAATAATTACGCAAACAAAAAAGCTTAAATTGAATCCTGTAACAACACACTTATATTAAAAAAAAAAAAAAACATTCAAAAGTGCAAAAACAAACCCTCGCTCTGTGGGAAAAAACTCATGCCGGCATGTGCTGACATCGTACCAAAGGGACGCTGCAACCAAACAGCTTCCACGCTGCTGGGTTGAGTTTGGAAGTATATCCATTTCACGCGTTACACCTTGTGCAATTACATACAACCAACCAAGGAGATGCTGGTCTGTCTGACGTTTTCAAAAAGTTGTATATATATATATATCTGACGAAGGTCCGGATTGGATCGAAAGCTAAGGCCATCTCCCCTACTAATTTTATATATATATATATATATATTGCACTGAAATTTATAGCGGTGAAAGACAAAAGTCTTACATTTAGTCTGTACAATATCTCTCTCTCAAATACTGTTATGTTGACACACCAATCATATTAGTTGAACTAAAACAATAACACCCATTATTTTAATTGACTTAAGTATAAAAGCTACCTATTCATTCTTAAGAATTATTTTCTCTTCTTGGTTTTCCTTTATTTGTTTGTTGATTAAATTATTATTACAGTTATTATTGTTTTTTTATTATATTATTATTTTAAACAATATTTTGGGGGCTTGTTTATAAATTTTCTGTTGGAAATCATTTCAAAATACGTTTTTCTTTAAACAAAATTTGTTTGTTTTTGTCTCAAATTTTATTTTCAGATATTTTAGTGACTTTCTTACCATGGTTATCGTGAGCTAATAGTGATGTAATACGCTTTATTAGTTCATGTCATCAGTTAGTGTATTTTGTATTGCATGTTTCTTGTTGTGTATATATGATTTGTATGATGACACATTAATAATAAAAACAACTGTTTCACTCCTCAGGTATTGGTCATTTCTTTACCGACTCTACGGATCCCGAAGAGATGGGCTGGGTATTTGCCAAGTTTGTATTCCAAGCCTCCTTTGCAACTACGGCTACTACCATTGTCTCCGGTAAGCAACACTAAAATAACCTCCTTTTTTTCTTCTTCACAACACCAACATTTTCATTTCTTCACTGCACAAACGAAACAAAAAATTACAAATACTGACGTCAGGGTATATTATTCATATGAGTCCAAATTCATATGCACAAAAAAAGCCTTCAAAATTTCTCGCGAACCGGACAAAGCGCGGGAATTCACTTTTTACTCAGCACTGACAACGGGAACAGCTACCTTGACTGAGAGCTCGAGTGGGAGTATGTGATTATGATGCACAGAGAACCTTGGCCGCTATCCGATAGAACACATCAGCTAATTGTATTATTTAATTGTGGTGGTGTCGCATCTACAGTGAGGAACTATAGTGCCAAATGCATATATGAGTGGACGTTCGGGATAATTGACATGGGCGGTAAGAAACGCTTGATTTGAAGTTGTATTGCCATTAGAGAAATGAAAGGTGCGTGTAAAAACCTACTATAGTCCGGGTCTTATACGAGAAGATGCGGTCATAGGGGTGCAGCATTCAATGCGACCTCCGATAGTGGAATAACTATACGGCTACACGGCTGTCATATGAAAAGACACTTCAGCTATAAATAGTTTGTTTAAATTTGCTAAACGTATGTGTTACAGACTACATCCCACTTTCATAATGCTGTAATCACTAAAACCTTGTTTGTCAGACAAAATTTCTCGTTACAATGTTGTCTCTGGTCAACAGCTTCATGCAAATATTGACCCACGATCATAATGAAATATCAATACTTTTTTTTTAAATATTGCTATAAAATAATTCCTCAAACTCCTTAGAAATTTAGATTATAATTGTTGGTTTTAGAAAACTGTTTATTACTTATGTATGTTATTAAAGACTTGAAATTACAACTGGTAGACCCAATCGGTAATTTATACACATGCACTTATCCGTAAACAATATTCTGTTTCCAAAAGGTCAGCCTGCTAGTTGACCCTTTGTCAATCTGATCCCCTTGACCTTTATTCAGTCTGACTCTTGAAACTTTGCTAGTCTGATCTCTGACCCTTGGTCAGTCTGATCCTTGCCCCTTGGTCAGTCTGATCTTTGACCCTTGATCAATCTGACCCTTGGTCCAGTGCAAATGCAAATATACAAGCCTATATTACGCAAACTGTATGTTTTGGTTTTAATTTGTATCGTCAGGTGCTATGGCGGAAAGAACTAAGTTGGAAGCATACTGCGTCTTCTCACTCGTCAATACTCTGGTGTACTGTTTCCCAGCGCACTGGATATGGTCAGAAGAAGGCTTCTTTGCTAGAATGGGTTGCATTGATATTGCAGGGGCAGGTAAGCATCGCGTTTGCCATAGACTTACGCCAATAAGAGCCCCCCCCCCGGAAGCCAACTAGTGTCTCAACCAATCAAGTCAAATTGCCAAATACAAAACACAATGTTAGTATCAAAAGAGTGCGTTGTCATATTGACCTTAACATATGGGTACCCATCATGAAATAAATGTATACGCTGCTTCCCGATTTCCTCTGACCGTTGAAACGCGGTAAACCTTCCACGGTAACTTGAGTTAATGGACGGTCATTACGCGGTAATTGTACGGCTGTATGGCAAATACCGAAGCAATTATAGTTGCAAATTGCTCAAATCATTGGGAATCTCAGGTGTTATGATATTGATTTCGGTTGGCTGAGTGAGTTCTTTGGATCCAAAGAGAGGCCCAGTGTTTTATGTTATCTAAGGGACCTTCAGTAATAGACTTGAGTTAGTCTCTAGTCGATTCAAGATTGCCCTTACTGTTTGCTTCGACTGTAGTCAAACCATGACGAAAGAGGTTTAGATACAAAGAGAGGCCATGCGTTCATTGTTATTTTGCATTGGGGACTTTTAGTAATAGACTTGAGTAAGTCTCTAGTCGATACTAGTTTGCCCTTACTGTTGGTTGCGATTGGAATCAACCATAATAATAAAAGAGGTAACGATTCAAAGAGAGGCCATTCGTTCATTCTTGTTTTGTATAAGGGACTTTTAGTAATAGACTTGAGTTAGTCTCTAGTCAATAATATAGATTACCGTTACTGTTTGTTGCGACTGTAGTCAAACCATGACTAAAGAGGTTTAGATCCAAAAGAGAGGCCATGCGTTCATTGTTATTTTGCATGAGGGACTTTTAGTAATAGACTTGAGTTAGTCTCTAGTCAATTGGAATCAATCCATAATGAAAGGTGTAAATAATGCTTTCCAGCTTACTCCCAAACTCAAGTCAG
Source organism: Pisaster brevispinus (assembly GCA_023634235.1). Lineage (NCBI taxonomy): Eukaryota > Metazoa > Echinodermata > Asteroidea > Forcipulatida > Asteriidae > Pisaster > Pisaster brevispinus. The sequence continues at coordinate 18,386,656 of JAMKCF010000011.1, forward strand.
AGGCCGGATCTCTGGAAAATGTGGGCTTTTGGAGAAAAACTTATCATTAAAAAGGGGGAAATATAGGTTTTTTTTCTTGATCAATGAAGGTTAGTCCTACAAAAGAGCGTTCTGACTACCAATTTATTGAACTCTTTATAAAATCTAAGCCATTCATTCATACTCATATCATCAAAATAACTAGAGGCATCCCAACTAGAAATCACAAGCATTATTCGTGTTCGACGAAAGACCATATTCCGACTGTACTTTTTTTTTTGCCTGTCGCTAAAGTATCAGGGGCCCTCAAGCGGGCCAAGTAATCCACGTCAATAATGTAAGTTGAAACTTCCTTCTTTATAGGGGCAGTTCATCTTGTGGGAGGCACGACCGGTCTGGTAGCTACTCTAATGCTAAAGCCCCGTAGAGGGCGTTTTGAAGGTAAAGGCGAGCCTGAGATGAGTAACCCGACCAACGCCCTCTTGGGAATGTTTATGCTCTGGTGGGGTTGGCTCGGCTTCAACTGCGGAAGTACGTTCGGGATATCTGGTGGAAAGTGGAAACTTGCTACTCGGTGAGTCAAAGATAAAAACATTAACTATGATGCAACATGACTTTTTTACCTCACATTTGTGTATTTTTTCTTTTTTAAAAGAAACCCAAGTTGGGGGGGGGGACAAACCCAAGTTGGGGGTGGTACAATCCCAAGCCATGGCTTCTAAAAGGGTCTGGGTACTTGGCAAGGGTGGCGCGCTCGAATGGTTGAGTCCGTGTCGACAAAATGTGTTAGCCTAGCTTATTCTATTGCTCATGGAAGGCAAATTTTCGTCATACCGAGTTGATATGTCTGGAAGACGACTTTCTACTTTCAAAATGTCGTCATCCCGAGATAAATCGACTCGGGACGTCGTCGTATTACGTTTATGACGTCACCATCCTCCTGGCACTTCCTGTGCTTCGTGGACAGCACACCTTCAACCAGTTGCTAGGTGTTACGTAATACATGTAAAAGTATGCTTTTAGAAATGTAGCCAAGCATATCTGTATGAAAAATTACAAGCGCCGTTGGGATGCCTTGCAGGTGCGAAAGGCGCAATGATTTATGATTTTAACAAAAAGAAAGATAAATCGGCCTCTGTAAGTTTGCCATGAAGGGTGTGTCCTTTGAAAAAAGCCATGTCCCCTTTTTTATTTGCAAAGCTTGCAACACTTTTTCACTTAAGCTTTTATAATTTGCATATTTTTGTTATTTGCTTTGCTTGACACTTCTTTTTCAAGATTCCCATTGTACTCTTTCCCATTAATGTAAATGTGTATACCCGTATTAGCAACTTGAAACTGTCTGCCTACTTTCCAGAGCTGCTGTGAACACACTGATTTCATCATCTGGAGGAGGTTTAGTGGGCCTGGGGATGAGCTGGATCATTCGCCCATCCGGACGAATATTTGACATTGGCTATTTAAATAATGGGGTTCTAGGGAGCCTTGTCGGAATAACAGGTGATTTTTTATTAATGATTTTAATAAGGAGAACTTCAAAAAGGCATACCAAGTTTCTGCTATTTTGTTGCGAGCACTCAGAGCTTCGATATTGTCAAGAAAAAGATGAGAAAATGCCTGTGATAAATTCCCATTGCAATGTTCCAGCCTCAAAGGAAAGAAAACAAAAGGATTGTATATGCGCAGCTGCAGGTACCAAAACAGCAGAACTTGTGTACATCTCTGAAGTTCCCTTGGTATCTCTGCACTTTCCGTTTACTCGCCGTTTTTGATTTTGTGTCCATCTTCGTTGTAGATCGGCCATGACGACAATGACGTCATCGATAGGAGGGGGCATAGTCGGACTAACATTCAGCTGGATCTCCCTCAATCGCAAATTTAACATTTCTTATTTAATCAACGGTGTATTGGGAGCTCTCGTGGGCAGTACAGGTGATTCCAAAATCAGTTTCTTAAAGCGGGCACAACTTTCTGAAGCTATGTATGATTGTTTTTTTTCCTGAAATGTATGGAACTGGCAGCAATATTTGCCTGAAAATTGTGCATTAGAATAGCTATGGATATGACACAACGAAACAGTTGTCTCTTTAAATGTTTCATTGCCGACTCGTCTTGTCCTGGTCATACACGCACCTTGTTTTTGCTGTCCAAAGTTGTGTTCCCCCTTTTTCCTCTCCTCTTCAGCTCCTCGCAATGCGATGGGGACACGTGGTTACATTTTTTCTGCTTTACACATTCCCGCCAAAAGCTACTGCGTCTTGTTCTAGATCAAAACTACTCAAAGGTGATTATAATCTTTTTTAAATCCTAGACTGACTGACCTATTCCACTAGCTAAGAGGGGGTGATCTATTTTTTAGGGGGCTGGCTGGAAAATATTCCACTCAAATACATCATGCACAAAATTGAACAGACAATATATACCTACACAGATTTCGTAACCCTCTAATAAAGTGGAGCCATCTGTTTTTTGTAGCAGACTTCAAGATGTTTTGCTGATAGTCTTTGCTAGGTTCTAAGGTTTCCAACACCCTATTTTCCAAATGCCAATCAAACGTTTGGGCGGACTGGGGAGCTAGTAACTATAGTGGGACCTCCCCTGAGTAACTCCTGGGGTTCATCTAAACTCTTGTCTCTTTTGTAAATATTTGTTGCGTTTGGATCCAATTTTACGTGGCCATAGCGGGTCATTTCAAAGCGCCATTTTCTCAAAAAAATTATCTGGTCCCATCTGCACGTTATGAGATTGAGGGTGCGACTACATATCACTTATGGGGGGAAAAAACATCTTTTGTTCAAATATTAATTGTGCACCATCCTTTTATATAGTTTGTGCGGGTTTCCTTTCTTCAAACAACAGTCATAATGTTTCATATACAACTTTTCGTTCCTTGTCTTTTACAAGTCATCGTACACGTTTTCCATCACCGGTATCTTGCGTGATTGAAGGCTTTCGAATAAAACGCCCGGCATAACACCTTAAAGTGTGGCACGTCTAAATCTACCAAATGCACTAATTCAACTTTTGTGGCATACAGCATGATTTTGCAATTTGCATGATGATCTACAACGCTTATTTGTATGAGCTCCTAACGTTTTGCCTAAAAGCCTGTTCCCCTTTCATGTATTTCTGTTTTTTGCACCGTGTTGTCTTATTGTGTTATTTGCTTTCATAGCGTTTCATAATTTGATTACCTCTCGATGTTACAAAATCGTAAGAGGCATGACATTGTATCTTTCATTATCTCAAATGTATTCATAATTTTTTAACTTAACAAGAAGGGCATTAGCTGCGTTAATCTAGACAGTTCCTCCCAATACACTGGATTGAACAGGACATGTTGGAAATTTGACTTGCTATAATATTAATTAAGTAGCTAGTGCACTTAATGAGATAGTTTTAGCTGCACACTGTCTGCTGCTTTTAAGTCTCCCTTCTTACTCTTGAATAAAACGAAGAGTGACAACAGTAAAAACCTCTTTAGAAAACGTATATATACAGCGGTTGAAGTTTGACAATTATTATATCTTTGGTAGAATGACAATGTAATCTTTAGATGTTGAATTTGAATTTTGGTATCAGAAATATTATTTGTGTTTTACCCGTTCATACACCGAGGTGTTAAGCACTGTGTACACAGTACTTTCTCCAGTATGTCCTGTCGGCCAGAATTCACATGCATAATGTTCGAGTGGGGTTCGAACCCACGAATTTTGCCATTCTAGAGCAGATCTCATACCACTAGAAGACTATAAATCTTGAATTAAAACTTCATGTACACAACATGTGTTTACTTCCGAGAGAATACGCAGTGGGCAATGCTGTCGTTTTAAGATGACACACATTGATCAACAATCGAGGAATTTGGTCGGAATAGGCCTTTATAAAACTGACATAGTTCATGTAAAATAGTTTGGATTATAACACCCCTAAATTCTGCCTTTTCATTGGTTTAGAGCGCGTCACATGATATGTCTTAGTTTTACTAGAAACCCGGCGGCCGTGTGATAGTCGTTTGCCATGGAATAGTCGACTATTCCATGGCGCGCGCAGTACCCAGACGTCTTTTTTACCAACCTCGAACTCAATCAGTTGTGCATCTGTGTATCTGAAATGCGCGTACGAACGTTACGTGTACGAGGATGATAAATAGTCTGTTGGGGTGTTATAAAACAAATATTGACTGCTTTTACTCGTGCTATGGTTAAAACTCCGACTCCCGAGGTGATCCCCGGACCGTTCCATTTTCCCTCGGCTGCGCCTCGGGAAAATAGAACGATCCGGGGATCACCTCGGGAGTCGTAGTTTTAACCATAGCACTCGAAGCAGTCAATATTTGTATAATATTGCTGGTTAATCGGGATTCTTTGGGGTTAAATAGTGGCAAATAAAATAACTTGCTCAGAATGCAACTGTTTAGCAATTACAGATAAACCATTCAGTTAAACTTAATTGAGGCATCAAATTACCACACAGTTCAGGTAATATGATAGGAACTAACAAAGATTATATCAATTATACGGCAAAAACTGGTATGCGATGTACTATATTTAGTGATTTTCATTGCAAATACATGACACACTTTGCGATAGAAAGATATAAATTAATATTTATCTACTTGCTAACGTCATTATAATTTGAAGGCAAATCTCGTAACTACTGACATGAATGGTTTAAAGACGAAAGGTGAATTACAAATTTGGGCTCCCATGTAAAGGAAACAAAATGTTATGTTCAATTACAGGCGAGAATTGCCAAAAGCAGTTGCAAGTAGGGGCGCAAGTAAAATTAAAAAAAACGTACGTGAGAAAAGTTCGTAATATAGCCTGTAATGTATTTCCCCTATCACGGTTTCGCCATTTTAATGGGGTCTAAATATCAACAAAAAAGATTGAACATCTTTTTTGTTTTGTTTTAATGTTGCCTCCATTTAATTGGGAATCAATGTCAAAACGCACAATCAGCGAGGAGTCTCTCGATGATTTATAAAGTTACTAAATGTCATGGCACATTCTGTATAAAGTGTACCATGATATAGCGTTAGTGTACGGTACAAGCATGCAAGTGTTTTATATTTTTGATTGGAAAATTCCGCACCTTTGTCATGAGAACTTGAGCAACTTGGCAACCAACCAAACTCCCCGGATGATGTATTTTTGAGCGAACGGCCAACACGATTGTGTATGCAAAAATGAAAAGGTTCTCAAAGGTTAAATTCAGATTTTGCAATCAATAATGAAAAACTCAACACGGTTCATGACGTCACATTTGAACCGTCGGAGCAGCCGAGGGGCGCGGGCGGAAGGACCAGCTTCATACTTTTTTTAATAACTACAAAATGTGTGGATCAATTCCGCTGATTTCTTGTTTGAATTACCTACATTACTCTTTCATATACTGTAGTGATTTTGGGTGGGTAAACTCAGAGGTTGACAAATAGTGTGGGATGGCAGATTAGTCTATATGGACCCATCATAATGTGCACAAAAAAATCCTACTGTGTGCACAAAAACTTATTCCTTTGAATACATGTAATCTTCACATGCTTTTGACTATAACATCAGGCTATTATGGTGGTGGTAGTGGGGGGGGGAATAATAGGTGCTGTTTACCCTTGTAGTGTTGCCAATAGCTGTGTGGCCTAATCAAATAGTAAATAAACAACTGCTGAGTGGTTTGGGGATGGCAGTTTGCAGAGGGCCTGGGGTGCGGATTTCGAAATGTACTATTTTTTTTAAATTAGTAGTGAACCAATGTGGTAATTTTCAGAATGCTTCAATCTTTAGTGTGTGGGTCCAGGGAACATATATTCATCTGTTCAGACCATTAAAACACGAATTGTGCCCCCAAAACACAGTTATTTACCCGTAATACAATCTGCCTTCCGATCGCGCCCAGTGGGTCCAGCATGTAATTTTTCCCCCGTGGATTCACGGAGGATTAAACCGAAATCGCCCGTACATTTTGCATTGAATTTGAGCTCATGACTGGCGCAGAAATTTATCTTTGGAATGTACAGACCCTTTTGTTTTTGCCGTCCGATGACGGCATGTTTAAAGTTTCGCTCTGAAAGAGTATCAAATAGGATGATATTGTACACCATTTTAAAGTGAGGTTAGAGACTTGTAACTTCCCCCTCCCCCACATTTATGAGGACTCTTTCTATTGGTAAATGAGTGCATCACAAAACTAAATTTGAACTTAGAGTCCCTCTTTAAATTAAAACAAACAAACAAACAAACAAACTAAAACGACAAGCACACCCCCAGTAAAAAACAAAACAAAAAACAAACAAACCCAACAACAACAACAACAACAACAACAACAACAACAACAACAACAACAACAACAACAACAACAACAACAACAACAACAACAACAACAACAACAACAACAACAACAACAACAACAACAACAACAACAACAACAAAAACAACAACAACAAAAACAACAACAACAACAACAACAACAACAACAACAACAACAACAACGACGACGACGACGACGACGACGACGACGACGACGACGACGACGACGACAACAACAACAACAACAACAACAACCGATGGACCATGGCTCCGAAATGAGAGTATTAGGCATTTTGTTTTGCAAACTTCTTTCGCTGTAAAAACACTGCATTCACATTTTCGGTCAATACTGGAACCCTTTTCATTTACTTTCTTCTAATAATTACTCTAATCTCGTTCTTGCTCAAATGTGATGTTTAGTAAAAAAAAAAAAAAAAAAAAAAGCGTAAAGAAATATTGTGCGTTCCATCAGATGACAACTCTTTTATCATTCTTTGTCTGCAGCAATATGCGCCTTGTCCAGGCCCTGGGAAGGTTTTGTAATTGGTGCCGTTGGGGGCGCTATCGCTGTATCCACTCCTAGAGTGTTGGAGAAACTCAAGGTTGATGACCCAGTTGGGATTGTTGGCGTCCATCTCTTGTCGGCATTTTGGAGTCTCGCTGCAGTTGGACTCTTCGCCAGACCGGACGATATTGAAAATCTCAACCAAGAAACAGGTAATTCACCGGGCCACCCTAGCACCGGTTCCTGCCCCGAGAAGACAGTCAGTACTCCGTAGATCCTTGGCACCAACAACACATAAGGCCGTGTGCTCTCGGTCTGCCTGAGTTTTCTTAGTATTTACTTATTAAATGTTTACTTCGTTGGGAAGTCAAAATGCGCGTAAGATATTTTGAGCGTGCGAACGCGTGCCCGTTGCCTAAAGTGCTCACAGCAATTGATCTCTATAGACCTTATGCACAAGACGTTATTTCAGTAGGGCGCCCTCGCCTAGAGGTCAAACGGAGGTTGTTCATAGGCCAAATCATGTGCGTTACGCGTGCAAATCTGTGTGTACCGATTGTTTTGTTATCGGTTTACCTCTAAGATGGCGGCTGGATGACGTCAATACATAAGGTCAATATAACAGAGATCACTGCTCACAGCACAGTAATCCCTTTGGTTAGTCATCGCGTCACATGCGCGCGTATCTGCTGCACGCCCAATTAATTTATCAGTACTGCCAGTGTGGCAGGGGATTCTGACCTCCCCCCCCCCCATATGGCGAACTGTGTACAAACTTGTTCTGATAGCACCCTCTTTGGAATCATCCTCCTCCAGCCCATGTTAGTTTCCCATATAGGGGACAGAATCTCCGGGGGACAGACTTCCCTGTGACACTAGCCTTGTCCAAGGCTCTTTACGCAAGCACCCCGCTTTGAATTCACCAGGTAGCATAACAATACTGGCACGGTACTGCAGTATTTGATATACAGTATACCGTGGGGTCGAAGCATGGTTTTTCAACCTCGTACCAAAAAACGAGGCCGAAACAGAGCCTTGTTCCCACTGTAAACGGCAGCTTATATGTTTTTCTTTATCATTGCGCAGGGATTCCAGCGCTAATTAAGTATGCTGGAATCGGATATTGAATATTCATTTCTGTACTAGGCGGATAATCGTCCAATCATAAACTCTCATTATGACGTAATGATGTGTGTTTAACCAATGAGCATACACCTTCGGGATATATTAGCACAAAGCATTTCCGCCCACAGTCTGACCTTCACAGCCTGCATGGAAATTACCCATTTCATCTTTCAAAAGCATTTCGTGTGAAAGAAACTTACACATCTGAGGAGACCTCGAGTCTTTGAAGAACTTTTAAAAACCGAGGTTTAGTAAGGGCCTATTAGGGCCTAAACCTTTCTTGCATAAGTCATGAAAGAAAAAATAGCTTATATGTATTGCTGTTGGTATGGTCTTCTGGTAATCAGTGGAGCCAGTTTGTGTGATGTGGGCGTGGCTCACAGTGGCATGACGTCACTTACGAACAGGATACGAGATAGATTGCACATGACGTCATTGGCCGCCATCTTTGATGACAAACATTGGAAAAGTGCAAGCAGACTACTGCGTACGCGCTGCGTACGGCACGCTTGATGCAAGGGATCTAATCCGCGTTGGAATTGGCGGCTACGGCTACGGCTGCTGCTAAGGGTGTTGTTAAGGACGTCCTATACGTCAACGCATAATGACGCGGCCATAATAGAAAGGAAACAGATCCTCAAAAAGGCACAACCGAGATTACGCTTATGACGTCAGGTGAAATGGGTCAATAGCCAAGTTTTGAGGCATTGCATGGTGAGGTATTAAAGTATATTCAGTTTGCTGCAACACCATGTGGTAATTATTTACTTTGCTGTTTAGATTTGTTATTGAGAACTTGTCTTGCTATTTGTTCAACTGCCTCACAGTAGAATACGGAATTCGGGAGACTACTTTTCTAAAAAGAACTGTCCTGCAAAAGTACTACCTGTGGGGAGGTAGGAACCGGGACTACTACTTTCAGTCAGTGGATCGAGGATACTTCTCGTTATTAATTTCACTGCCGCAGAGTGAGTTCTTAATTGGAGACCAGTTAAGAACTCACTAAATAAGTTAAATGTAAATAGCGATTAGTACATACCAAGTGTATGTATAATCTTTATGTTGGTCAGTATCAGTTCGTATAGTTTATTGGCTGAATTCACAAATGTTTCTTGTTGCTTTTGTGCGACTCAGGTCTGCTGTATGGGGGTGGATTTAAACTGCTTGGAGCGCAGTGCTTGATGGCAGCTACTATGTTTGTATGGACCCTTGTGTCTGCCTCTTTTCTACTCGTCATAATCAGCAAAACGGTTGGATTAAGGTGAGTCACAATTTTATTATAACACATCATTAAGATTTTGTTGTAATGCAAGTTCGACCCAAATAAGGCTCAAAGCCACTCTTGGTAAGGGGCTACAAGAAGAAATCATTTAAGATGAAAATAACCCATGTGAGCTGAAGGTAGGAATTTATAGTCCTCTTAAAACAGTCTAGATTGTAGGATGGAGGGGGGAAAGCACCAGGAAATGAGTTCCAGAGAGATGCAATGTGGAATAAAGCTGTTGGAATGGCTCTTTGTTCTACATCTCAGCAAATCAAGAGTATGGTTGAGAACAAGAAGAAAGTCTGGGTTCACGATCAAACACCCTGATAGGAGGAACCAGGTTGGACACACTGGTGGCTCATTTACCTCGAAAATATCTGTAAAAAAAGACAGGCTGGTCACAGCCCTACGAGGTTATGACGTAGATACCAGCCTTTCAGAAACAAGATTGACATTAGGCTTCCGCACTCTATATAAAATAGTAGATACATGGGAGGCAGATGCTCCTGCCCAAATGTGACAACAATACTCCATAAGGGGACGCATGTTGTCTAAATAATAATAACAACAATAATATTGAAGTCTTACAGAGGAGACGTATCCACCAATAAGGTGCTCAAGGTGCTTGAACACAATGAAACACTTTTTAAGACAGGTTGTGAATTTTTTATGAATTATGAAACCTATATATGTGGCACCTTACGAGGGTTTACATATAAGGTGATTCGGCACATTTAGCAGCCACCGCCAGAAACACTGAGGCTTAGCGATAAGTGTACTACTTGGTTCTTTTACTCGCATAACACACCACACTGGACCTACGGCTTTAAGTCCCATCCGAAGGACGAAGAAATAATGGTTCAGTCTCTTGCTTAAGGACACAAGTGTTTTAGGTAAAGAATAACATCACGAGGTAGGAACTTCCGAGCTCAATAAAGAGTTTTCTTGGTAGATCTCGAAGACAACGGACTTGCGAACTTGGCTTAAAAAGATTTTGCTCATTTTGTCTGAAACAGATGCTCCCTCAAATGTGAAATTCTGGGTGCCGACATATCCGAGCATGGGATCAACCAACTCAGCCTTGAGGAACGCATTGAAGTCACCAAAGAGCTTCATAGCCTCGGGCTCGACTCGCCCTTTGACCACCCGTCCTCTGAAGTCCGGTTGAGGAGCGCCTCTAGTCGCCGGCGATCTTACACCCGAAACCCAAGCATTGCCGCAGTGGCTGGCATTGCTAAGTCTGTTGGGGCGGGTACACAAGGAATGAATGGCACAAACAACTCATACCTCTCACCCCAGACCGGCGTAGACCAGACAGAACTGGAACTGGCTGGTAGTATCTGGTTTAACCAGGAAAGTGATAAGTCAAGAAATGGCATTCCGCATCGAGACGAGTTGACGCTGTCTGTTAACGATTCACCAAAGGTAAAAAAAAATAATCCCATAGTAATTTTTATGAATTTAATAAAATAATTCCTTTTTTGCAAAATGCTACATGATTTTGTGAAAAGGTATTATTATTTTGTTTCTATCCACAAAGTTCAATAAATTAAAAACAAAAAATAAAAAATAAAAAATAAAATACGATGCTTAAGTAAAAAGACAACACTTAAAACGTTACATAAATATGGAGAAGGCTAGACTCAGGAGGAAAATGAAAACAGAAAAAATGCTATAGCCAACATGTCCAGTTTGCCCTCAATATTAAAACAACAAAAACAAATTCAGACAGGCAAAATACACAAGAAAAGAACAAAAAGAGACAACAAAATTAACAGTTAAAAACATTGAGTTGTATTTGTAATTTTTGTATCAAGGAGAAATCAAGAATGTTGATGGGCAAGGAGTTCCTTAAGGCAGGCAGACTGTGAAAGAAAACCCGAATACTTTAAAATAGCACATCTTGAAAAAGGAATTTGCTTGTAGACAAGTATCTACGTTGATGGATGTGATACGAAGTGTTGTCTACTGCTTTTTTCATAGACACAAGTTACTTGAGCCCTAAAGAGAACATTTTATGACTGTTGTGACAATAGGGTGCCGTGGCTGAGGGGTCTTGGACGGTGGATTCAAGTGTAATTTACAGAATGTGGGTTCAAATTCGTATCTGGTCAGTTGCAACATTTGTGTCCTTTATTAATTACTTCTCTCCAACCAGAAGTACAAAAGGGTATCGGCAAGAGCTGAGGAGTAACCTTCGATTGACTGGCATCAAGTCCAGCAGGAATAGAAATATGCCCAGTTTTTAATGCCAATGGAACCGGATATAAACATATCGGCTCCTGACGGACTTTACTTTTTTTTCCCATACTGTTGCGACTGAAGATTTTCTTTTTTCCAAACATAAAACTCATTGTCAAATTGGGGGAATTCTTGCCGATCGCTGTGGGTGCACATATTTTCAGATCGGTTGATTTATTTATCTTCACAGACCCAAATGGAGGTTGAGGACACACAGCTAGGAAAGGATAATGCTGCCTATGAAGATTTCACATCAGAGAGTCGCAATGCCAGTCCTTCCACTGTTATTAAATCTGCTGCACAAAACGATAGCCCATCTGTCGTCGTATAAAAATCCAATACAGCAGGAACATTGGTTAGCTACAACTTGACCCGAGTGACCAATCAGACCTGCAGATGTTTTGATGGAGCTCTCATTGATTTTTAAATAAGTTTAATCAACCAGTTTGATAAATGTGATTCGGACGAAGGACAAAACTGCAATATGTATTTTTTTAAATGACTTCCTAATGCATTTGACACATTCGACCATGGAATTCTATTTCCTTATATAATCTCAATAGTGTATGAAGTGGGCCAAAGTGGATATCATAGAGGGCAAATAATAATGTTCATTTGTTAATGAATTGAATTTCTTCACCTCGCAAGTTAAGTTACTGATGGTGTACCACAGGGCACTATGTTGGGACTGCTGCACCCATGGTGAATCTTAAACAATAATCACTCCGGGTGCCAGCTTTGATCTTAACCTTGTATTATTTGCAAATGTATTTGATTTGACACTTTTTCCGAAGAGACAAGGTTGTTGTTAGATGAATCTTACAATTTTCAGGAAGTTAGAGACTGATTTACCGCCAGTAGACTTTTAATATCAAATTATCGTTTTATATGTGGTGTGTTGACCAATCAGCAGTGAAGATTCAAGCTTGCTGGAAGATTACTTATATTTATTGTAATATCAATCTTTTAATACATAATTTGTTAGTATCTACAAAATGGTTTGAGTTCGGAAAATTATTAGTAATTTATCTCAAATGACATGTAGTTGTTCAATAAGTTGATTAAACTAAGTGGTATACAGTCTTGCCTACCCCCCCCCCCCCGCACCACCACTAAATAACCCTGGGGTTCAAAACTAGATTAAGCGAGAAAATTTGCATATTGACCCCTGACGCTGACGTCACAGACGGTTACAGTCTGCACATGGTCTGCCATTTAGGTAGTCAAGAGTTCTCATGGTTAACGACGTCAGTTGTTTCGAGTCAATAGGATTAAGTATTCCATGTGTTTTGCTATTTTGTTTTAGGGATAATGGAGAACGAATTGTTAGAGATCAGGTCCACTCAGTCTCTGCCTACGAATGTGTTAAACAAAATTACTGTTAGTGGAAAGGTGAACATGGATACACAGTTTGTATCTTTACATGTATTTAACAGTTTGTTTTGTTCACACGCACTACTTATGTTATGTTTCACTGAAGAAAGCAGGAAAAGTTTGAAACAATCAACATTTGAAGAGAAGAATGGAATGCAGACGAAAACGTTTGACAAACCTTTGATAGGCCTATTGTTCGCTAGGGCAAATCGCACTGTTGCGGCCGATTCTTCAACATATACTGGCAGGTTTTATGTCTGAGTTACTGTAACGATAATAATATGTCAGCAGGATAAATCTCAATCAAAGTACAGTTATCCACGCGCAAAATTACAATTATTCTCTGAACAACTACAAATAAAGGAAGACAGAATTCAACGGAACTTCAAGACTGCCTCTTGGTGGCGCCCTGTATATTACATCCTCTGTTTTCGAATCCAACAAATAAAATACACGAGTATGCAGTACAGACAGCGTGTTACTTTCTCACATGCATGCACTAAGTATGGATCTTGTGCATCTACACGTCACAAATCACACTCGTGCGTTTCAAACTGTCTTTTGGGTGATTACGTACGTATTCTTCAGAAAAGTACACAAGTATGGTGCTTCTCATAAATATCTGGCAGATTCAACCGGGAACTTTGTTTATATCGATTCCGGAATCTGAAAACTATTAAGGGGCCTATGTCCCCTCATGAACGCTTCGTAAGCTTACTTTTATAATAAATATGTCTGTTTTGATTCCCAACACGTGTGTCAGCCTGATGCACAACTACATTACGCACATAATTGCAATGCGGAAGATAATGTTGTGTATATAGTGAGTGGCCAAACTAGGAGACATGTAAGTGATTGTGCCCGACGCAAGCGCACGTTGAAGTCGATTGGCAAGTTACGGGGGTTAAGGCCGTGTCACAAAGAGCAAATTTTTAGGGGCAACTTGCAGGTAACCATTTGCAATGCATGCAAAAGAAGCCCTTCGGTTGTACAACATACATTTTCCCAGGACTGTCTTACTGGCCCCAAGACAATTATGTGGAGATTGACATTTGATTTTGTTTTCTTCTTGGAGATTGCGTGGAAGTGGTTGCTTGTAAATTGCCCCCCCCCCCCCGCGACATGGCTCATAAAGTATACTACTTTATAACAAAAGCACGTCTAGCATCGAATTCAGGGTTTTCTGCTTTATATATTTAACGTACTAATGTATTTTAATATCATTAAAATTGTTTTTGGTTTAATACGATTATAAGGGGTATTATGATGTCGAAAGAAAATGCATTTGTCGTTGTAAAAAAACATTTTTAACCAATGTTGTTTAATTTCCCACTATTACCGACAATAACTGGGTTCGAACCTTTGACTGCACACAAAAAAGGATATTGAATAAAACGAAAGAATAATTGTGCAAATTAGGTACATACTAAAACATAAGCCTATGTAGTTTCAAGTTTGTTCAGACTTACTAATTAATTGCATAACAAAGGCGATGTCCGTTTTTACACAAACTTCTCACAAATTTGCAGATTGCGTGACGTAGCGTGCTTTCAATTTTTCCTGTGGGATATCCAGATTCCAATCCTTCTCCCCTCCGATCATATTAGCTGCCATCCTCCCTATCTCATCAGACATCATCGCTCCAAACCCGTATCCACCAACCGCAAGGCCCAGTCTGGACGATACCATATCGCAGTAGGGTAGAGATGTGGATGTTCGAGAACATGCGCAAGTTTCAGACTGGACTGACAGTGGAGTGATTCCTAGCGCACAGAAAAACAATATCAGACTTTCTATCGACTAAGGCTACTGAGGCCGAAGTGGCGACGAGTTGTAATTTCTTACCAAGTTTTCCTTTTTTATATCACAACAAGTTAATACAAATACATGTTAAACCCCTTAAGACTGACATTGTCAGTACTTGTTAACAAAAAAAGTCCATTGTACACACCAGTCAGCGCATAATTATGTCAGGATATCCTAAAAAGCAGTTTTGGAAGGGTGCAATCAAATATATCTCAAATCACTTCGAATAATATTTACTTATGCCACTATGACATCGACCTTTATACCAGAGTTATCAAGTTTTCTATACTCAACTTACCTTTTACAATACTTAAAAAGATATCTTTGAGTTTGTCCACATACTTCTGGTTAGGCGCCGACAGATACCAGCGTTTTACATCCTCGAGAGTACTGAGTCTAGTTTGGTAAAAGTAACCCGGTCCTATCTTCATGTAGGTTTTCCCTGATGAGGAAAAGTGGTAAATTTTGTATAATTGGTTGACTGTCTGTCATGGATGTCAGTTTTTCCATTCAAAGCAACTTACAAAAAGATAAGGTTTTCTGTATACACGTTTCTCACCTACACTTTCATGTTATACTGGAGTGTAATAAATGCCAAGTGATATAAAGGTAACAACTCAAGGGACAGAATTAACCCAGGTCCGAGTCCGGTAGGGCCCGGCCCATTTCTGGGCCAGTATTAGCCCGAGTATCTGACGTCACACTTCGAGGCTCGTGAATAACGCCAGAGACCGGCTTTCAGCGTTTGGAGGGATCCTGACAAACGCACCTTTGACCTCCCATCCATTCACACGGACGACAGAACAACATTACACACACTGCATGTCTGTCCAATAAAAGCACCAGATTAATAGACCGGTGCCTGTCCTTATCCTTGCGGATAATGACAGGGAAACAGTCTAGGCCAGTATGACCCGGAATCTGTGTCAAAAATGACCCAGACATGGGTCAAACTGAGACTCAGAATCTTGGCCCAGGTGTAATTTTTTGACCAGTTTCCCGGTCAGCCAGAAATGGGCCAGGTCCTCTGGCAATCAATCCGGGTCAGCTCGGACCCAGTAGCTCTTACAGTAGTCGTTAGGTGTGATCTCTGGCTAAACGGTAGTTAACAGGTTGAATGGCTGCGGAGTGGTACCCCGAACAAAGTAAGGATACCGTCAATACTAGGGCTAGATAGCTCACTCAGTATAGCCACTGCACGTTAATCTGGAGGTCGCAGGTGCAAATCCCGCTCTGGTAAATTTTTCTTTGATCAATCCAAAAATAATTTACTTTTTAATAATGTCTTTAATAAAAAATTTAAAAAGTAATGTACTTTAATACGTTCATCATCGATAAACCAACTTATACCAAGACTACATTTTGTTTAGTAGTTTTGACTGTGAAATTCTCAATGTTTGACCCCCGAACTTGTCCTTGTTTGACCCAAACATTTTCCTGGGGAAGTTCTTACCATCTGGATGTTTAATTGGAGGCAGAAAGTAACAATTTCTTTCTGGATCAGTGATCGATGTTGCGGTAGGCATCGTGCGGAGCCTCGCTACATCTTCCTCTCCCAACTCAAGTTTCACAACAAATGTCCCGTCTACCTTCAAATCCAACTCTAAATGTCGAGGCAAGAGATCTTTGAGTTGCGTAAACACTCCAGCACATAGCAGCACCTTCTTCGACCAAAAAGTGTTTCCTGACTTCGTGACTACTTTCATCACTGGCTCCTTGTCAGTTGGGTAGCTCGTCTCTTCAACTAATTCTACTACGTCATCGATAATGTCACAACCTTTTTCCTTTGCAACTTTCTGTTGGGCAGCAACAACAAGGCGGGGGTTGACGTAACCGGCGTCATGTGGGAACAAGAAAGCTTGGTCACCATATTTGCTGGTGTCTAGAAATGGAAAGATGTCTTGTACTTCAGATGCAGAGAGGAAGCGTCCTCCTTCCTTGGCGATTGTTGCCAGTTCCTTATTGATGTCTTGGCCGTAAAATAAATGACCAACTTCACTGAAAAGTTTCATTCCTGAAATTACAAACGCGGTATAAGAGCACTGTCTTCACATTCAGCACGGTGTTTATTGTTAAAGGCACTGTACAAAAATGTTAGAGGTGACAAAAAAGTCGCGGGAGTGTTCATGTTTTGTGTGATCACCCATTATATGAAACAACAAACCTGTGAAAATTTTAGCTAAATTTATTATGTGAGTCGGGAGAAAATAGTGAAAAACCATGCATATTGTTATTTTTAGCATGAAACACATAATTTTGATTGTAACCACTGGAATCAGCTGTTACGATTTATTTAGGCTTTCAGATACAGTTTTCTCAAATATGACTTCATTTACTAGTGAGATATTTCATAGAAAAATGGTTATAGTATGAACGTTTCAATCAGTAAGCTTTCAGACTAAAATTGAACATTTTTTTAATAAAAAATTATCATTACCATTTACCAATCCTGTATTATACCTTTTAAGTAGCATGTTATGTTCACTTTATAGTATGTAAGATGCCAAAGGGTCCAAAACACAGAATCGCATAGAAACTAACATGTATTTTAGTATTTTATAAACTTAAACATGTTCACATTATGTAATGCACTGTCTAATAATTTGACACGAGTGCAAAGGTCAAAACACAGCAGAAGCATGACTGTACGGACCGTTTGACGTGAATGTTTGTTCATGCTGATAATGCTTCAAACTTATAAAAACTAAAGGTGATCAAAGTAAACAATATTCTAATGCCTACCTGTGATTTGTTGAAGGTTCTTGAGGCTCTGGAGAGTTCGCATTGTTAATAGAGAGCGAATATGATCGGTGCCTTGGTATTTGCGCACGTTCCGTCCAGCGTCATAGTGAGAACTGAAAACATCTCGAGATGGACGCTCCTTATAAGAAAGGAAATACGACAGGATCTGAGAGAACTTATGTTTAGGTCACAATATAAAAACTTACTCAGATTTTAGCCGGATACCGGGTCCCGTGTAATTCGAAATCTGGAGTCAGGTTGACACATCCATGGGTAATTTTGAAGCAGATTCCGGGTCGTATTAACCCAATCATGGGTCAGGCCTCACACTTTGACCCGGGAGTTTTTGGAGTGCAGTGTAATTTTCGGTACAAACCATGTTAGATGCAGATAAGTTGATTGTTGAATACTTGACCAAAGGACTTTCCCAGTCATCGAGAAACGGCTGACATTGTTTTCATTGCAAACTAAAGTGTGTAGTTCCCATAAGTTCTCATTCTGTGGATGAGCTTGAAAGAAAAAATTAAACAGTTGTTGTTGTTTTTTTCATAACTTTCAACGTGTTCGAAACCAGTTAGGCCTACATTCTACATACTTTTCTGGTTCTAAAGCATAGCCTCGTGAAAAGGCCAATATTCTGGCGCTCATTTTTGTGGGGCTAGGTGGCTGTTCTACTGTAGGTTTAATCATAACAGTCATGTGGCTTCTTGTTTTACGATAATTACAACTCACTCTACCTTTTCTGTTGGTTCCCTCGGTCCAATGAGACAAACTTTACGGCCTGGCTGGGTGGCATGTCGAGCTGCAGCAGACCCCCACAACCCAGCACCAATTATGCATACATCGTACACCATCGTATAACCATGTACCACTCTACTGCTGTAATAACCCGTTAGTACTCATACGTCTAGTGATCCTTGCTCTTTGATGATATAACCAACTCTATAATCTGACTAATATTGCTAATCACTATTAATGGTCACTCAATCAGATGTTCATTTTTATCTCTGCTAATTCCATCAGGCAACGAGCCTGATAGGTCACACACACAAAATCCTTCACAGGAGGAACGTGTTTGAATGGCCCGTTGTATTTTTAGCACACGCAACAGATTGAGAACGACGCCCTCTATCTCAACATTTGGTAGAGTGACAGTAGAGTGATGTAGGTCGCAAGTCACAGCCCCAAGTCCATGAGGACAAACTGTACAAACCGGATTGTATCTAATTACTTCAACACCTATTTCTATAACAACAAAGAATAGAAAAATAATTGTTTTAGTGTATTGTTTTGTTTATTTCATGTTCGGTAAAAGCAAGTCTACACAGTAGGGTGAAAAATATCCATGCAACATTGCACTCTAACCACCCGGATCGGAATCGACCCAGAACATCCGGGTCCCATGGAGCATGACGCGGAATCTGGGCCATGAGTTTGTTTGTTTGTTTGTTTGTTTAATTTGACAATTTAACTTGTTTGACAATGTACACTTTTCAAACGTCCAATCACAATGATTGTCTGCAATTGTACCTTTGGGTTTGAATAAATGAAGTATCAGCATAATAAGGTATTGTGCAACATTGGTATAAGGGAATACAAGTTTAATTCTAGTCTGAAAGCTTGCTGATTATGAAGTTCATTCTTGAATAACTGTTTGTGTGCGAAATATTATTTCTAAAATGAAATCGAGAAAACTGCATATGAACTCCCCCCCCCCCAACAACAACAAAAAAGAAGGAAAAAAACTGATTGTTACCAGCGAAGGACAATGAAATTGCATGTTGAAAATTGAGCACGGTTTTTCAATACTTTCTCCCAACCCACACAACGGATTAAGCCCAACATTTTACAGGTTTGTTAATTCATGTATATTGTTGATCCCACAAAACACGAACACTGTCTGTGACTAATTTGTTAGCTCTACCGATCCTGTATCCTTTAACGATTTGCAAGCTAACAAGACTGCCATAATTACTCTGAGTGTAATCAACCCATAAAGTTTCTCATAATTTACAATGTTTCCTATGCATTTCAATAAGTGAATGAAGGTAAGCAGTGTACATTTCCACTGCCCATTTTTATTTTTACACCATGCTATGATTATTCACAGGAAATCAACTCAAGTAAAGCTACAGAAAACGCACAACAAAACGGGTCTCATTTCTGAAGACAGAATTGCTGCGATCGGCCAATGCATAACTTACAATACACTGTTCTTACAATAATACAATACAACCCAAGCTAAGTCTGCAATATTCTTTATTTTCCTGTTTTCGTGAGTTATGTCTTTGCAATTTAACTCGAAGTGGACAATTTAATCTTATATTCTCTACTGAGATACGTTTTCCTAATTGTTGTTTTTTAATATAAAAAACCCAACAAGGGAATAAAAGAGGATAGCCGTACTGTAATTGAAGTTGATTCTTTTATTATTGAGTTGCAGTAGTTCAAAAATAACAGTGAACCACAAGGCAATAAAAGTGGCCAATCTCAGGAGATGGGAGGAACGGTACATTGACTCCTTACTCCGTAGCTCGTTGAGCAGGAAGGACCCTTTCCACATTTTCCAGGGCACGTAAGCAATGAACCACACCCTGTTATGGCTCATTCCATTTCAGCTATTCAGATGCTCGGATCATCACATTCAGATCTGAATAGTTGAGTTAGATTGAAATGTAGTTGATTGAAATGCGGATACAAATGAGCACGTATAATCGACTGCCAAACAAGTTGACTGGGTCGGTCGGTTACAGCCACGTAGGTTAGTTTTAACACCAGACGCCCATTATAGTTATTACTGTTATTTACAACTCTAATGAGTTCGGCTACCTGATGAACAGTTTCCCAAAGTTGTATAATAAGTGTTTACAATAAATGTTAGTTACAGCGATGCACGTCACCATCTCTTTCCAAGGAGTGATGACTACAAACTTTACTGACGGTAACCCGGTCCTGCCTCCATACCCAGCTTCACGACTAGTCGTGTCAGATGGATCACTCCTCAATCAGGATATAAATGGCACACAAAAGTTTATTTGTATTCGAGTTCCGACTGCCCTACCCTCATTGGGAGACACTTATACCTTGAATAAAGTTCATCTACACCCTAAGAATACAACGACACCCTTTCTATGATTGCGTTAACTTGGAAATCTTATTTGTATGCATAGATTGTAAAGCCAGCGTTAGCTAGAGCTGATGCAAATCAATCAATTCCATTGTCACATCTCTTGTTTCTTTTTCAGTAAAGTTAATATTAGTTCGAAGCTAGACGAGTCAAGGCTGGCCTTTCATGAAAGACGTCATAATGACGTGTCCCTTTGATTTTCAGCCAGTGTTTGACAGCTCGCGTTGTAAATCATTGCAGATGACAGAAACCTAAAATGCATAAACGCGATTTAAAAGCAAGTGTTATGCATTCTAACATGTGATGTGATGTTCCTGTGATTGTACAACTTGCGAAGCAATTAACTATTATATGAGTATTTAAGGTCGAAGGAGTCAATTATTTGATATACGTCAGACAAACTTTCCCTTTTCCCCCGCTACTGTATGGATGTCGCTGATTATGACCTTTTAAATTGTGTGGTTTTTTAGCCAATGCATTGTGAGGTATCAATGTATATTCGGTTTTGCAGTAACACCACGTGTATATATCTACTTGGCTGTATGGGTAGATTTTGTTCTTTGGGAACTTGTCTTGCTATTATTTTATTTATTACGGTTCCAAAAAGAGTTGGTAACATGGAACACAAAATCTGAAATACCATAGATTCTAAACTTCATATCAGTACTATAGTTCTTTAAAGTGTACTCTCCCTCTGCAGTTAGAAGACCCCTGCAGTCAACATTGTTTTAAAATTAATTACAACTTGTTAGGGGGAAAAACTGTTTCGCGAGGTTTTCAACATACCATGACAGCAATTCTAGTGAAATTGTTCTTCCTGCTTGGACATAAACGCTACAGATTTTCGGCGATGTCTCAAAAATGCTACCACCTTTTGAAATGAAATTTTCAGAGGTTAGTTTTATTGTATTTAGCTCTTTTTATCCCCCGGTTCACGAACCGCCCCCGGTTGGCTCGCACGGTATTCACTAGACTTGATGACAAGTCGTTAGTCAGTGTCTATTTGTCTGCCAGCGCTGCCTATTACAAACACACATCCTGCCGTCATGCAACAGTCACAGTGCGATTATACATTCATGCAACGGTCGTAGGTAGCGCGTGGCACGGTCTCACACACATTGGGATCGAGGATGTGTGTACCCTCCCCGCAACTAGACCGCACAACAATTACCGACTTGATTTCAAGACTAGGTATTCACCGTCCCCTTTTATATCTAATTCACCCGGTATGTTCTTACCGACCCGGTATCTGTCCGGCCTGGAGCTGTGAGCTTAAAGCTATTGAAGCAGAGAGTATTAGCAGCCTACCAACTGATCGACCTGACCCATACTTCCAGAAGACAATAATGGGGCGATGTAGTCGAATTACTTTCTATTGTTGAAGGATTATTAACCGTTTACAGTGGCAAACAACAGGAGATGTACACTTACTATTTTACTTCCGTTTATTTTCTTACTGGTTGTTCTGTAGATACCATATTTTGCTGCGAATCCATATTTTATGAAACTGCTTCCAACGATGTATTATAGTGGCACTCGGTACTAATCTTTCCGGGCGAAAGGTGTTTTCAGCATTTCTTTGCAAGGCAAAAACGTTTTTTTCATCCGATGTTCGCTCATGCTTCAAACTCGGTACTCATTGGTATCAATTATTTACAACAGTTTGAGAAATATGACCAAGTACATTATCGACACTATCACTTTAAAAAAAAAGTAGTATCGATACCAAACTAACACTAATCGAAAGTTTTTACTTCAGTTGATGAGAAAGTCGATCGGAGTTGCAACGCATTTCGCGCATGCGCACACACGCTTACACGTCAATTGGAACAACATTTACAACGGAAGCATGGGTCTTCTTTTAATTTTCCGGAACAATGCTCCTGTGGATATATTTGGTTTTTCTTGTCGACCCATCAAAAGTATAGTTATGGACATGAAGAATATTTAAACGAAACTTCAGCTTTTAAAGGGTCTGTATACGTTTGGTAATGATGAAAAGTAATGGCAATAAAAACTTACTTGGTAAGAAGTACAGCAGCTTTGCATATGTATAATGCATTTTGAGAAACTTTTCACTTCGAAGTACTGCAGTTATGGGAAAATATATCACTTTTTATCCCCACGAATTTGAAGCGTTACGGTCGTAACGCTTCTCAGATCGTGTATTCCTATAGGGAATATTCTTCCTGCGTGGAAATATTTGCTCCGGTTTTTCGGTGATATCTCAAAAACGCGACCACCATTAGAAGTGAAATTTTCACAGGTTAGTTTTATTGTATATACCTACATGTATATAGGACTAAAACAATCAAACGGTTCCAAAAACCAAAGGTATACTTTGCCTTTAAATCAGGTAAAAATAACACACAGCAACTGCTTCTTGTGATTTCCGGTAGGCTTTTCCATTGTCCAAATTAATCCTTTACATATTAACCTTTTGTGGTTTTGAATCCATATATAAAAAAACCATGCAATAGGGCTATTATCTTCTGAACTAAAAAGATGACAAGCAGATGACAAGCATTGGGAAAACGAGTTGTATTGGTCCTCGGGGAAAAATTGGGTCGTTTGGGTCTTTTAATGGAGTTGAGTTTGACCCAAAAAGTCTTAATTTCAAACTTGTCTTGCTATTTATTCTACTGCCGTAGAGTAGATTTCATAATTTGGGAGGCAACTTAGTTCTGAAAAGAACTGCTTATAAACTACTGCTTGTAAACTAATACAATGGGAGGTAGGAAATCGGCCGGGACTACTAATTTTGCTCAGTGGATCGAGGGCACTAATTGTTATAACTTCACTGACGCGGAGTGAGTTCATCTACACAGAAAAGTAGATAACATATACATGGTGTTATCCGCAAACTGAATATATTAACCTGATCAATGGCGGCCAAATCAAAACAACGGTTGGGATGGTTAACCATGAGTGAACCTCAAGCCAGCCTTACCACGTCTTGTAAATTCATACTGAGAATGTAAGCTGTGAGCCCAGTTGGTGTCAGTATAAAGGCATGATTTAGTCTAAACTTGATCCACAGTTGAGCTCGGTTACGTAGCCGGTGCACACTCTGGAGCTAGTTTGGAGCCTCGGCAAAGAAAGGAGACCTAACGACTCCATTTGAATGGCAGCCATTTTTGCCGCGCTGGTGTGGGATTTACGGCATGGGTGTTGATGGGTGAAGTAAACGTGTGAAGCCATGGTTACCTATGTCACGGATGCATAATACAAGAGTACCAATTGGATAACACCTCTTTTGTTTATTTAGAGTGGTAACTCTGCGACTTCATAAACGAAAGGAGACAACACTGACCAAACAAGACAGCTACTACATCAAGTTATGCACAGTTGGCAACACCCGCATGCGCATCCAGGCATGTCCTCCGCACATACGTGCGCAAGCTCCTTGCTACCAATGCACGATAGCATAAGTAGATAAAAGCAGTAATTATTGTTAAGCTTCAGTTCGTGTGGACTACAGGTACAATAGTGTATAGCTCAACCTTAACCATGGCAAGCACTGAAGTCGCCACAGCTACGCAGTGGATAACAGGTATAGGCGCATTTTCAAGTCTTTCTTTTTGGTTATCATTGTTGTTTAATTGTTTACTCTAATTATCATAGTTACTCTTTTAAAGGTTTTTTTTATAACTTGGTCTCTCTCTGAAGCTATCGTTGCGCCTCGACATCAGCCTATTGCTTTTAACACATTAGTTTGAAACTTGGTAACCATTACATTCGACTTTTTGCCGAGAAGTATTTTTTTAACCTGCAATCGAATGTCAAAATCGAAATTCAATTTCGATTTTGTATCTTGTAGGTGTCCTTGGGGTTTTCGATTCCGTTCGATTCACAGTCAGAAAACAAAATGCAAAGGGCTTGGAACTAAGACAATAGTGTCTGGATATTCGGAGTGGGTTCGAGTCATTGTCAGTGTCCTTATTGGGCTATAGGCAATTAAATGCAATCACTTTGCATAAATGATGAGTATGTGGGTGTAAAGGCTGTTGATAAGGATATTTAGCAGTCCTGCGCCCAATTGGTTTCCGGTGCTGCATATTCCTAAGGAGATGTGTCAAAGAGAACGCTTTTGACCCAATATTAACGAATAGTACAGTGCTTTGATATATGGTTTAAAAGCGCCTATAACTGCCTCCGTTTTATTATTATTATTACTACTATCTTTTTTTTTTTTTACTAAAACTAAAACCCCCATTAAGTCTGATTGAAATTAATCGGGCATGTATTACTGCAAAATGAATGAAGCCAGGCGCGAAGATAAATTACCTTTATTATCGAATGGCTTCATCGATGTGCAAAGTTAATAATGAATTTTCTTGTTGCTAACAAAACTCTCGTGTAAACTCTTCGCGTGTTGCTTTTGATAAACATTCAGATGCAATACCGTAAAACCAAAAAAGCGTTTGCTTCACAAATTCGATGTTTACTTCGATGCTTACTTTTGGAGTACTACAATGGTTTCGGCTTTTTAGATTTATGTACATTTTTTTTTAAGAAAAGAGAGGTGGTATTTGTTAACATTCCTCTTACACCGGGACAGATTGCAAGATGGTGGAAAACAAGATACACGTAGGATGTTCTAAAGTACAGCAGAACCTATTCGAATATTTCACACTCTAACCTTTAGAATAGAAACAGTGAACGGTGAGAAGATGTAGCAAAATGGGTGGTACAAGTGAAGCTGCGTACAAAAGGGACAATGGGTAAACACCGTGTGCTCACATACCATGAAAGTACGGAAGCTGGGTAGTGCCAGGGGAAACAAGGTGAACTATTTTATTTTTACCATTTATCTGGCGGCCTGCACCTGATGGTCACCACTTAAATATCTGGCGGCCACCACTTAATGTGTAAGGTTGCTCAGGCCCAAGTACATGTGATATGTGACTTTATAGTGCTTTGGTTGACATTTATCGTAAAAGCAAAGTATACCTGTTTAAACAAATTTATAAGTTGGGGAGGGGGACAAAGACAAGAAAATCCCGACGGACCTAAAGGTCAACAAGTCCTATTGGATAATGTTGAGATTTTTGGCTTTAAAATCGTTAAATCCAAAACTTTAAAAGATGTAGACTTTCATTTTCTGAAATCTTGGCTATACTTCACAAATCTTTTAATATCAAAATCCAAAGCTGCTGAGATTAAAGCCATATTATATGACATTTTCATCCAACGCCACTGACTTTTCACGACATGACTCAATCATGTTTATAACGGTTTAGGTTTTTACATTTTATGCAACGTGTTAGGTATGCAAACTAAATAATGTACGGAGTCCCAGCAGGAGTACATATTTTGGCACGAAGAAATAGTTAAATCTTTACTACATCTTGCACTCGAAATAATTTTGTGTGACTCGGATGCCTCGAAATAAGTGGTTTTGTGAGCTCGAAATCATTTCGCGCACAACATTATTGTTAACTCAAGTATCATTTGAAACGTACGCGCTTCATCCATCAAAGTCAAAACACTTTTTAACAAATGCATTTTAATAACATTAAAAGTAGGCTAGTTGAATTCTTGTACTTTTCTGTCTCATTCTCCCTTATTTGCATTCAAAAAACCATTCTTAGTTTAAATTAACACGTTATATCCATGAACTTCTTCAAAACATTCCCCGGCTTTCCCTGTGTAAACAGGATATTAGGCCAAAACTATGAGTATAGTGTCAAGAACGTCAAAATTTATTGTAGTGGTAATATGCTTGTACTTGATTTGGAAATTGGTGATTATATAATGACTCTCATTAATTTGTACGGTCCAAAAACGGATGACCCGAATTTCTATAGTGATATTGCAACCATTCTGAACGACCTGGACAATACTCATAACGTCTTATGTGGCGACTGGAATTTAATTTCAAATAATTTAATCGATTGTGTCAATTACACTGGTATCAACAACCCCCTGGCCAGAAAAGGAGTTTTGGAAATGTGCAGCGATTTAGATTTGGTAGATGTGCGGCGTATCCACAATCCTCACACTCACAGGTTTACCTGGAGACAACACAAGACTTTAAAACAATCGAGATTACATTTCTTTTTCCTTTCCTCTGAGCTGCAATCCAAGCTAGTGAGTTGTGACATCAAACCAGGGTACAGAACTGATCACTCTATCATTGATATTACTCTTGATTTGACCAAAATAGAACGGGGAAACGGTTATTGGAAATTTAACAAAAAAATATTCTGTTTTAGTAAGGAATGTTATTTCTGATCTGGTGAAAGAGTATGCAGCTTCTCCTTATTTGCCTTCCAATATTAAGAACATTCATCCGAAAGATATTCAGTTTAATATTAATGATCAGACGTCTTTCGAGTTGCTTCTTATGAAAATCAGATCTAAAACTATGTCATACACCACTTGGAAGAAGAAAGAGTTCAACAAATTAGAGGCTTCTCTAGAGAAGGAGATTAGTATTCTGTCTAATAAAGTGGCCGATAATAAACAGGCTGATTTTGTAGATCTTCGTAAAGTTAAAATGGACGGTGTACTTACTAGATCTAGAACATGGTGGATGGAATGCGGACAAAAACCCTGCAAGTATTTTTTTAATATGGAGAAACGTAATTTTGTTAGTAAATCTATCAATTGTGTTGTTAACAAGGCCAACTCCAGATTAATTAAATCCAATAAAATTCTTTCTGAGGCCAGGAATTTCTACAAAAGTCTGTATTCACATCGGAATGTCAATGAAATAGCTGATTTAGACTCCATTTTCAAGAAAGCCAATGGTCAAATTCTTACGGATACAATGCGTGATAACCTAGAAGGTCCTTTGTCGTATGCTGAGCTTATGCGAGCTTTAAAAAATAGTAAAAATAGTAAATCCTCAGGTTCTGATGGTTTTAGTTTCGAATTCTACAAATTCTTATTGCCCGAGTTATCGTGTTTCCTTTTGCGTTCACTCAACTTTGCTTAATTCTCGGGCCAGTTATCAGTCACTCAGAAATATGGCATTATCAGTCTGTTGCCAAAAGGGGACAAAACCCGTGACTTTAAAAAAAAAAACGTGCGTCCTATTTCTCTCCTCAACACATCTGATAAATTGGCGTCGGACTGAAATCTTGGCTGCCTCTTATTATTAATGAACGGCAAAAAGGCTTTATGGCAGGTCGGTTCATAGGTGAGAATATTCGCTTAATGTATGACATGCTTGATATTACTGATATTGATAACATTCCTGGCCAATTAATTTCCATTGATTTTGAAAAAGCTTTCGATTCAGTGTCGCACGAGTTTATCCTCAATGTTCTAGATAAATTTAACTTCGGTGCGTCCATACAAAATGGATCAACCTCTTTTATAACCAGGCCTCCTCCTCGACTTTGGTGAATGGTTTTCTTTCAGAATCTTTTAGTATAGAACGGGGCTGTAGGCAAGGTGATGGTCTTAGTCCGTATTTATTTATCTTGTGTGTTGAAGTTCTTGCAATGATGATACGTAGGCCCTAATGATGAAGACTTAAAAGGTATTAAGATAGCCATTTCTGGATGGCTCAGATAAATCTATGCTAACTGCATTTAACATTCTTGACTTATTCGCCAATATGTCCGGACTTAAAGTCAATATAGATAAAACGAATGTAGTTTGGATCGGTTCAAAGAAAGGTAGTCAGGATGAGATTTGTGAAGAGATCAATGCCCACTGGGTGGAACCTTCGGGCAATTTTTAAATACTTGGCATTCAGTTTTCCACAGATCTACATTCCATGATTTTGCTCAATTACAACAAGATTATCCTTTCATTACGTAATCTGATTTCGAGTTGGTCTAAACGGAATCTCACGGTGCTTGGTAGAGTCACCGTTGTCAAATCTTTACTTTTGTCTAAGCTTTACCTTTCTTACTCTAACTATTCCTGATCCGCCTGTTAGTATTGTTAACAACTTAAACTCTATGTTATTTAAATTTATTTGGAGGGGAAATGACCGGGTTAGTAGAAATCAAATGGTTCAAGATTGCAGCCATGGGGGGGGGGGGGGGCTTCGTATGATAGATGTCAGAGATCACGTTAACGCTCTAAAAATCACTTGGCTCCGCAGACTTATAACTTCCGACAATGGTTGCGGTTGGGTTCATTTATTCCACAAGATTATGGATACCTCTGGAATGAGGCTCTCTAAAATTGCTTTACTCACATACACCAAAATCATATGGTAACCTTTTTTGGAGGAATGTTTTTACATCTTGGTCTAAATTAACCCTGAAACATACCCCAGTGACTGCTGAAGATACCTTGACCAATACTCAGTGGCATAATGACAAAATTAAGGTTGATAAAAAATGCATCTATTACAATCATTGGGAGTCTGCAGGAGTCAATTATGTCTGTAATCTTATGGACGATAATGGAATTTTTTTGCCCTTTAATGTCTTTATAAATAAGTTTAATATTAGAACTAATTTCTTGGAATATGGGGATGTGGTCAGAGCCATCAAGTCTGCTTTTCCGAATATTTTATCTTCGATGAAATGGACCATTCAACTTCCTTTTATTCCATTCAATTTCAAGACACTTTATAGGGATAAGAAAGGCTCAAGGAAAGTAACGTATACATTCATTTTTTAATGAAACTTTAGTTTTGTAATGGTCTTTAATATTTAACATTCCTTTTAACTGCACAATTGACACTAGATTGAGATGGTTCCAGTACCGACTAATACACCGAATTCTGAGCACGAATAGTTTCCTTTTCAAAACCAACAAATTGAACTCTAATGTATGTACTTTTTGTAACAATGAAGAGGAGACTCTTATTCATTTGTTTTGCTCATGTGCCGCTACAATTTTATTTTGGACTGCGGTTGTTTCGTGGATCCAGGAAAAACCAAACTTAAACATAATCCCAGACAATGACGCATTTTTGTTTGGTAAAACCGATTTCAAATGTAAAGCAATTAACCTTATGCTATTAATTTGTCGTGTCCATATCTATAAAAGGAAAATGACTAAGAATAGGCCATCCTTTTTAATCCTTAAAAAAGAACTTAAGAATTACTACTCCGTGGAAAAATTCATTTATGTTTGTAATAATAATTTGGCTAATTTCTACCACAAGTGGGATTTCCTCTCAGTACTTTGCCAAGATTGATGCCACATGTATTAATTCCTTGTAATAACTACGAACAGATTGTACCTTTCTCATCAAAGTGTTTTAATATTTTAATTGTGAAATATAGACAATAAAATGATATCCCCGGGATAGAAGAAGAAAAAAAACGGAAAAAAACTACAATTGCATCTCATGTCCAAACCGAGATCGCGGAACATTGTTTTTCTTAAAGGGGCTATCTCGTCGCCGTAAAAAGTCCAGTGCCCCCCCCCCCCCCGTGCTTAGCCTTCAGCCAAGGCACGCAGCACCAAGGATGCTGGCGTACAACATACGCATAGGATATATAACTACAAGATGTTGCGAACCGGCAAAATAAAAACACTGTTTAGCTTTGAAAAGCATAAGCTTAAGGCGGTATGCGATTAGGTAAAGGCAACACTCGCATTTTTTGGGGGGTAAACAATTGAAAGGCAAGTTCCACAGAGTTTGCTATTGTGTGTTTATTTCATACGGTAATTGAAATTGTGGATGATTATCTAATGAACTATTAGTTTGTCAGTTTGTAAAACTGACAAACTGACAATCTTATTTGCATTTAATTATCTTAATTCAAGTTGAAGTACAAGCTAAAACGTAAAGGCCTAGTCACGTCGCACAATTCACCTACCAGATTTTACCCGACATTGGGCCTGTTAATTAAAGGGACACACTGGATCACTGTTTGCCTAATTTAGAGATGCGGAATGACAGACAATAATTTTTAAATGGTTGTTGTGAAAAAAAAAATCAAAATATCACATAATTAACGAAAAATGTGAAAAAACCAAAACGCGATCAAAGGTCAGCTTATACGCTTTTCCAGCCGTTGCAACTGTCAAGTTTACATGGCAATGTTGCGCAATGTTGTAAGTAGACTGGTGCGCTGTTTATGTATTAATTATAACAATGGCGAGGCATTAGGATCCAGACTTCGTATCTATCAAGCACAAATTCACAAATTCACGTGTAAATAAAAAACAGACATAAACGGACGGTAACGGACGTCAGTCCATATACTAACTAGAGCAAGGTTCCTTGCTCTTTGGTCAGTCCTAGTCGAAGTCCGATCGCGGTCGTTACCAATAACTGTTTAGGTTCCCCTTGCCATTGAAACAGTTATTGGTTACGACCGCGAAAACGCACCCAAACTGTATTCTGTGTCAGTACGACGACTGGACGAACTTACTTGCAATGGAGAACGTTTTCGACATCCAAGGATCGGTACAAAAAGCATCGCAAGGAAAAAGACCCAGAAGGTGGTCCAACGAAAAGTAAAAAGTAAAAAAAAACAACACGATAAATCCAAAGGGAAAGCCATCAAAAGCAGCAATTTGTGGGGGGGGGGGGGGGGTGGGGGCGGACATTGTGCAGCTATCATAGAAGTAGACCAGCTGTGTGGGATAAACATTCCCCGTCGTCGTCCCGCGTGTGTAGCGCAGGAAACACGTTACAATAGTTAGGGGATAATAGCTAGGGGTACAGACTAAAACCCTCGTGAAAAAAACGTAATTGTTGGTCTGGCTCCCCACCCCTCCGAAAAGTTCCCAAGCTCACGGCTAGACCGGCAAGCTGGGGAGTTCATGCCCCGGGTTTGTCTCTCTGGCCCCACGAGACACGACACCGGCTGTACGGGATATGCCCCAAGGTTTACGTTCCGCTAGCTCCCACGCTGGTGCGCCGTAAAACACGCTTCGGTTGCACGGACTCTCTGAATGCGAATCTTACGTTCGATTTTTCATAATTATTTACAAATTGTATCAATAATCTGAATACATAGTCTTTTTTGTCAAATAATCAAGAATAATTGTAAAAAACAAATTTAAATTTGGTTCAGTAATTTACTTTTATACGGCTGGAAATATCACTAACTCCGAAGATCACGTGATTTATCCGAACAACTTTTTTGGTTTGGATAAATCACGTGACCTTCGTTTTTTGAAAAATGCTCGAAAACGACAACATTTGATGGTTTCTTTTAGGAACCATTCTTCTCCATTCCTGGATGACCTTTAGAGTCATATGTTAGCCTATTTTGTAGCCCAAATAGCCCAACGAAGCCGGTGTGCCCCTTTAACCTTTTGAAAACTCAGACATCGTTACAAGCGATTTTTTCGAAATCAACTGCTGTTTTAAAAAACAGTGTTTATTTTGCCAGTTAGCATAAAACGCAGATGAATTGATCATCTGTTTTATGTAACGATCCAATACGGCATCTAGGACCCAAGGCGCCTTGACTTAAAGGCAATGTTGCCTTGGATTGGGCAATTTGTGCTATTAAAAGACACACACATATGCCTCGAAATTGTGTGGTTTTTCTTTTATTTCCTGAACTAACACGGTCCGCCATTTTGAAGAACCAAATTGTTGTCTCCAAAAAAATGGCGGGTCGTGTAAGTTCACGAAATAAAAGAAAAACCACATAATTTCGAGGCATATTGTTTGGTACATTATACACACTTTTAAAACAACTCATTTCATAACAAACGCTGTTATAGCCCAAGGGTCACGTGTCCTTTTAAGACTATGCACTGCGGGGTTCAACTGTTCCAGCCAACGGTTTTTTTTTTACGGCTCTTTACGAGACATTATTGAGGCGTGGATTAATTAGTCGTGAAAATACCTTGTTATGCCATTTCCAGCACTTCAGGAGAATGTCCGAGTGTCAAGCGTGCACTGTATCTGCTGCAGATCATCGCGAATCAAGCCTGTGGTACAACAGCAGAGCCTCCTCTGCATTGGTACGAAATATTCAAATAATTTCCTCTCTCACATTGAAAACCATCCCTCAAGGTACACTCGGTACGAGAGGCGTCTGTATGGTATGGCCCTGGTCAAGTGGCTCCAAGTAGTCCACGTTGTTCAAACACTTCTGGCATGGTGAAGAGGACGAACGGTGTTCCATTGGGAACTGTCTGGTTCTTGGAACTTGTAAGCGGTGGCAGTTTCATTTAGACGTTTCCCTATCCAAATCATTCTGCAAACGATGCAAAAACAGGAATATTACATACATTTTATGTATTTGTAGGGCTGTCTGTCGGGTACTGCCAAACCCTCCCCGTCAGATAAGTTGCAGGTGCTGTCTGACCAAAAATGAAATTAATGGTTAGCTCCCCCCCCCCTTTATGAAAGTAGTCATTTGAATTGTCTCCAGCCACGTCTTCGGAGGGACGCGTTGCCTTAGATTTGGCTATTTTGGGCTATACATAGCGTCTGAAAGCGTCTGTTATTCAATCAAAATGGTTGGAAAGCTGATGTTTTAAAAGTAGAACATAATGATCCACATTAATATGCCTCGACATTGTGTGGTTTTCTTTTTACTTCGTGAACTAAGAAGGTCCGCCATTTTGTAGAGCCAAACTTTTGACTTCACAAAATGGCGGACCGTGAATACCCATCAGGGGTCTCTTCCAGATCGGTTGTCATGTCTGTTGTGTGTATGTGCTGTCTATTGTTAGCGGTCAACCTTGTCGATAACCAACGTTCGTGACTGCTGCGAGTTGGCAACAATTTCCTCAACTAAAGTTGCATGGAAAAGCCACCGAAAGCTCCAGAGCTGGGAGAACATTGGTTTAAAAATATCTGCTTCATTTGAGGCATTACTTTGTTCATCAGTGCATAGGGTATATTAAATAGCCTGTCCATTTTTAAAAATCGAGACTTGGGTTTGTAATTGGATCTTAATAAATTCGAAAAATAACAGAAGTTTTTAAACATTGATTACTTTGATGAGTGGCCCCTTATACAGGTGTGGTAGCGACGTTGCTCAACGTAATTCCTCGAACGTTTGACGCCTGGAATCCTTACGTATACAATACAAATCCATATATACTGTATACCTGCACTGCTGGTTGTGTTTTTGGTGGCAAGTTAGCTAGTACTATTCATTATGATTGTGTGAAGGAGGATTATTATTATAGGTTAAAACTCGCAGTGCAGGTCAAGGCATGTGTAGTTGTGTACACCATCTGCCATCCGATAGGCTGGTATCCGCTGAGTCGGTAACATTTTGTGGAATCCGCTACTAACCCGCGACCCTTACTGGCAATGACGAGTTTGTGCGTGTGTGTGTAGGTGTGTGCATGTATTGCCAACCCTCCGAGGACATTACAATAGGGACAATAGGTCCTCACTAGTCGGTTCTTTGTTTTCAGGTGTCCTCACTAGTCATTTGTGTACAAAACCAATGGGGATTGCTTCAATACAGGAACAACAGAAAGTACAATAGGTGTCCTCTAACGTATAGGAGTGCTGTACCTGGGTGTGTGTTTGTGTGTGTGTGTGTTTTAATGGAGTTTAAACTTTAAACTCACCTGGATCGACCTTACAAAACAGAACTGCCTCTAGGGTGTCTCCATTGAAATCACCATCATCCTTCACTCTCTTCAATCAGGATATCCATCCAAAATCCCATACAATCTTTACGCAGCATACGCCAGAAAGCCACTTTCCGTTGATTACGAGTACTTTTCCATACTGAAGGCTCTCTCGCTCCGACGTGCAACTTTACATTGCAGCCACACGCCCGCTCTCCAATCCCACATCTCCCTCTGACCATTATGTTGACATCCCTCCAAATCGTCCACTGCCTCCAGAGGTTAACCCTATGGGGTCACTGCCTGTGTGGAATACGTTTGACCAAATAAGCTAGCGTGAAGCATCGATACAACCATAGTAACCAATATGACTTCGATTTGTCGTAGGAGTCCAAGGTGTCGTAGGTGTCCGATTGCAAAGTCTTGTCGTCTTTTAAGCCCGCCTCTCTTTCCCCTAATCTCTTCCAAGATGAAGGAATCAACATCTAGAGTGTCTTAAAAGGCAAGGTATACGTTTGGATAATCACTCTTAAAATCAATGGCAATAAAAACTTATTGATTAGCAGCCTACAGCAGCTTTCGACAGTAGAGCATTTTGAGAAATATTTCACTTCTAAGTTATCTGTATTCCCCAAAATTTGAATCTGAGAAGCGTAACTGTCAGAAACGTTTCTCAGATTGTGTGCTCCTAGTAGGATTTTTGTTTTCTTGTTCCTGTGTGGACATGTTCGCCCCCATTTCGGCGATATCTCAAAAACGCGACCACCTTTTGGAATGAAATCTTCACTGGCAAGTTTCATTGTAAGCATCTAGGATTAAACAAAATCGAACGGTTAAAAAAACCAAAGGTATACTTTGTGACGAATAAGACGTTGGTCACACAATCATCTTTTCAAAGTCCTAAGACTAACTAAGATTCAGTGGTTTATAGTGAGTGAGCTATTTCTTTATAACAGAATCCCAAGTGGAAATATATGGATATAATGTATTGATCAATCGCTTATCTGAAAAGCAAACCGAAACACTGAAATCATAAAGAACCAAATCGAGAATAATATGCAAGTGTGCTTATTAACTCAAAATTACCACAAAGAGCTCTGCGTAAAACGGAAGACGTGCAGTACCATTATGTTTGGACACGGTATATTTTCCACATGGTCGCGTTTGTCTACGCTATTCTACGCTAATCATTTATATTGATACAATAAAATTAACGTGAAACAAAATTCAACCTTGATTAATCATGAACACTTTAAAAGATGACTACTATTATTACCAGGAAACAGTTGCGGATGCAATAAACATTCACTATATGCTGAAATTTAGACAGGTTCAACTTATACAAATAAAAGACGAGCAAGGAGCTTGTCTTTACCTGATGAGAGGAGCAAGCATTGGAAGTACTAACGAACGTGTCGTACATGGTGGGGATAATTAAGTGGCGGCCACCAGATAATAAGTGGCGGACTAATGTAATGCATGTAAAATACGTTGATTAAAAACTATTCACGCGCTTGTCAAAACAATTGTTCACTTCTTTTCTTGATGTGGCACTATTCGGCTTCCGTATTTGCAAGTACCCATAAAACGAAGCATTAAGCTTAAACAATCCATGGCTTTTGAAATAAACTGGCTTTGTGACAGCGAGTGTCACAGAGTCTCCCCGTTTATATTCATGCGTTTGGCATTATACGCATGAAAAACAGTTTCGCACTTATGGCTGATAATGACACATAAGGCTACAGTATTGCTTGGTTTCATCAGATTTATTAGAGCATGTGGTTGTGCCAGTGATAGGCAAATGAGTGTTTTTACAATACAAGTTACTTCTTCAAGCACTTGAGATAGTATGATTATTTTCAGTCAAATTCTGCTACATCCCTCGTACGTTGGTTCAAAAGATTTGTAAACACCTGGTTTTTCAAGCCCTTTACGTATCTCCCCAGAAGTCACAGAAATTTATTATAATTATTCACAGTGTAATAGTCATTCTGGTTTTGTTTCTGAACTGTTTCTTCGATCTTTGCTTGGTCTTCCCGGTAATTACATTGATATCTAATAATTATTCATTGCGTATACGTTTTCGGGGAAACCTTTGGCTACATAATCCCTTCGAGTTTCTCCACGGGATTCACATTAATCATAATTAAGAACAGTTTAAAATATCTTCAGCCTGATAAACTTTTGGTTAACTATTTAATTGTTAAGAGTTAGTTGCTAATCGGTGCTTAACCCTGGTAGATACTTCAAACCTATGTTGTAAATCTCGTTCAACATAATCTGTTTTGGGGCCACAGCAGTCGTCCATCTACCGTGTTGCATATTCATTTCTTCTGGGATGTCTTTGTTTGCTAATTGGGTTGCACCTCCAGATCTTATATTACGGAGGCCAAAATTGTTTTGAATCTTTTTCGCCTATGTCTTTAAGTCTTTCTAGAAACAACTCCCCACACCACCTTGTGCAGCCCAGTGGCTTTTATTTGACAGGGTTTGTTTTGTTTTGACAGGTTTGTAATATTTAGTGCTAGAGTTGTTACGATAAAGCCATTAAAAAATGAATGCGTCTTTTTCCAGGTAACTTTTAAGAATTCTGACTGGAGAGTATTTATTATTAGTGAACGAGATGAAGACTGCATCTCGGAAAATATCCGTCTTGGATTTGAGATTGAAACTGTAAACCTTTTTCTTTTGGTCATAGTTCATTAACGTGGCATATTTTAAGCTGTGCCAGCTTGTTGTGCCTGAATACTAGTGCAAAATTTATTGAGAAATAATAATAATAATAATAGTGGCTTTTTATATAGCGTTCATATCCGTCACTCAGTCAAGGCGCTTCAACACTTAGTATTTTCCTGCAAGGTATTTGGGGGCTACGTTTGAAGTATGAGACCTACTCCTTTGCATAGCACCATGCAATGGTTTACAAGGTGCTGTGTTGCAATACTGCCAATCAAACCAGGAACACAGGGCGGACTCCCTGTCTTTTCGATAAGTGCACTGGGTTCTTTTACGCGCGTTACACAGCCGAAGCAATCGTGGTTAAGTGTCTTGCTTGAGGACACAAGTGTCACGACCGGGGATCGAACCCACACTCTGATCAGAAACACCAGAGCTTGAGTCCGGTGCTCTTATCCGCTCGGCCACGACACGCCATCCGCTCAGCTACGACACGCCAGAAATAACAAGCTACTATTAGTTGCATCCGATTTTTAGTGGGATTTCCAATGTTAATAAGGCGTTTAAGTTGTTCTAACGATATTGGCTGTTTCTGATAAGGGGTTATTGAGACGTTTTCTCCCGCTCAGAATAGTTAGTGAACTTTCAGTCAATCTACGGGTTTGGTTGAGCATTTTATGAGATAATGTAACCATTTTACTGCGGCCGAAGTGGTGGCAATCGTACTGTCTTAATTTGTTTATCAACTGGAAATGGATCGGGAGCTTATTTTCAAACTATTTTGTTTTCCAAGCCAGTTGAACAATTCCCCGCAACTGTATAAATAACAATTTATTTTGCCGTTTGCCTTTGCTAGTATTGCATCGTTGAAGATATATTTCTTCGTCTCTTCCATGTTGCTCTTCAAATCTTGTTAACTAAACTGGTTGCAAATACATTTCGCAAATTTTCTTTCCGGAACTGATTTTTTTTCAGACTCTAGTTCAATCAAGTTATCTTCCTCGTAGCTTGTGTAACTTTAACTTGACAATGTCTAGTCAAGAACCAAGTTATCTAGTTATATTACCACATCCCGGACTCAAGGAAATTATTTGACTGACACAAAAAATGTAGTTTTTGTACCAATAGGCCTATACTTATACTTGTACTTCGTACAATATTAGATAATCTGGTGTATTTTTCTATACATCTCTGACCTACCTTTAATGTTCCAGCTTTGCTCTTCCATCATGCCAAGCCATTCGATGCAGAATGTTTGGATTCCATTTGCTTTTTCCCAATGTAGTAAACAAATCCAGCTCTCAATAAATCACGTTTTACATGTTTGGGTATTTTCTTCGCTGCTTTGTCTTCAAAATTGGTTTAAGTTATATTATAGGAATAACTACAAAACCTTCATCTGGATACAATGCCGTAAGTATACCACACGCTCGCAGTGAGTGACGAATGGTTTTAACATCTAGGTGAATGCTAAGAGGGGGGGCTGATGAAAGGCTAAAAGGTAGAATTTTAAACTCATCAATTTCCAAGGAAAAACCCCATCACGTGACCAGTGTGGCGGGAGGCCGTATTGTTACGTCATTCATTTGAATAAAACCCAATTTCTATTATCCTTCGCTGCATGACAAACAGTTTTACTGTAATGGCTGAATAACACAAGCAGCAAAAAGTCTTGTTTAACTTCATTATTGGATTGTGCAGGTGGTAGCCGATTTTGAACAGACATAAAGCTATTGAATTAAACTTAGGTGTTATTATAAATTATGTATCATCATTTTATTGGGTTTTTGGTTTATTACCGCGAAAAAGATAACGATCAGCAATGGGTTGGGTTTTTTTAAGTTGAAGTTGGTGTTTACTGAACTTCTTTGGGTTTTTGTCTTGTCAATTTCTTTGAGCGCTGATTCCTCTGCGGTCTAAACCCTCTCCTTTCCTAGCCTCTAATGGCTGCTTGGGTCCTCCTTCGTCCACATGCTGGGTTGATATCCAGCCAGCCTTGCTGTTGCCCGTTTTTTAGTTTCTTTTTTTGTTCTGCTACAAGACTTTGCTGCCTGGATTGCGTCTATTGGGTCTGAAATTTCACCTTTTCGGAGAAGGGCTATATTTAATTGAGGGCGATTTCTAACTGCCCACAGAATCCGAACTGAGCAATATGGCCTTTTCTCTTTAAAACTCTTGATTCTAGCTCATTTTTCAGTTCTTTCAGCTCGGATTCACTGCCCTGCTATTTGTACGCGTTTTTGATCTTGGCGAACTCTTCGTTGCAGTAGTCTGTGAATTTATTAACTAGAGTACATCAGGGTTGAAGTTTGGATGATCGTCCTTGGGTGACATTTTCTTGATAAGAATGTATTCTTTTATGAAAAAAAAACACACTCAGCAGCGTAACCAGTGGCCTGAACGAATTGGATTTGTTGTAACAACGCTACCTATACGCGGTCATGTTTGGCTGCATTGGTTTGCTCATGACGCCCACCCCTCTCACGTGACCAGTGCTGCAGGAGGTCGAGCGTTTATCGTTATGCGTCATTCATTTGAATAAAACCCAAGTTTCCCCCTTGAAATTAGTATTTTATGTATGAATCTATTTTGCAATCATCGAGAATTGTTTGTTTTTTTAAGGACTTGAACCAAATTGTACTCCGGAAGTTAGAAGGAAGAAAACCACAAGGGTGCATTTGAGAAGCTAAGATCAGCGAAAACACTACTGTCTTTTTCTCTTTTAACTAATCGAAAAAGAAGGGGAAAACACCAGAAATATAATATTGAGCATGTTAACATTGAGTTTACAGTTGATGTTAATATTGAGCATTAACATTACTGACTATATACAAAAGTGTATTCGGTGATTTCTCCTCGGAAAAAAAAGAATAGTCGAAAAAGTTTGTAATAAAGGCTAGAAAGTCGAAAATAACGCATTTCTTAGGCCCTTAATGGAAACCCCTTAATTATTCAGATGCACTTTGAACGAGGACTGCCTTTCACAAAGCTGTCAATATTTCAACGTATAAGCAGTCTTTCATTAAATTTTTTATAATTTTTGCACTCGTTTTTTCCACCGGTTATAAATAATACGGAGATTCAGATGAGCCATCCGACTTGATTATCTCGGAATGACGACATCTTGAAACAAGCATGACAGAAAAATAAATTGTCTCTGTTTGTCGAAACCCCGCAATTTATCGTTCGAAGCCGACATGTTGTTGATCGGCTGTGTTGTCGACACCCCAAGATATTTTTTTAGGGTGACACTTATAAATATAATATTTATTCGTAGGATGTTGCCATCACGTGATAGCTACCTCAGAATCTCAATGGCATTTTAAAAGCTCCGTAATATTGCTCTCATTTGTGATCTTTAACTAGGGCAATAACACCTCACTGCATGTACGATATCAAACTTTACATGAACGTCATTAATTAACTTACCGGCAGCCTGCCCAATTAATGCCGTGGAGTGGAGCTATCAACCTGCTGTACCAGCACAACCGCCCGACCTACCCTCAAGTGCCTCTTTCGTTGATTGGGGCATGTCCTTCAACTCTGCTTTAAACGGTAACTCTACATCCAACCATCTAAAATAATCATTGGATGTATGATGATGTTTGCTTTTAAGCTATTGCAGTCCTCGCGCTTCATGCGTGACTGATAATGACATTGCATACGAAATAAGTTTTTAGGTTTTCAAAGAGACGCTTTGAACGGAGGCTACCATCAAGGGTGACACTAATGGACATGGTGAGGGTAATGCATTGGCAAGGGATGTGGCTAATGACTCAGGCAACAACAAAACGTTAAAGAATGTTTGTAGAGCCATAGCCTTGGTTGAGAGGACCTGCAACATGAAACGGGGTTTTCAGAGAAAAGCTGATGCCTATATGGACAGACTAATTAAAGGCCATGTGAGACGAGACAATTTACAGGCAACCAGTTCTAGACAATTTCCACCAAGAAAACTCATTTATAGTTCAGTTTTCTCATTATTTTCCTGGGGATAGTAAAGTTACAGTTAAAATAGTGTATCTTGTGCTGCCGAAGTGTTCCTTGTGCATCCTTGTGCATACAGTTGGTTGCCTCCAAGTTGCCTGAAAATACTGCCCTGTCTTGCATTGCCTTTAGCCCAGAACTCGGCACGTCTCTCAATACGCGAGGGTTGTGGTGGTAGTTGGGTTGGAAGCATGAATGCACAATTTTCGTACAATGAGTAAGTTCGATGGGCTCTATTGTGCAGGGGCACTTATAGGTTGCTTCCCCGAGTGTACCGGGGATTTACATTCGTAGTAGCCACGGAACGAGGCTAATCGAACGATGCGGTGTTTTCGCTTAGCACTCTGGGAAGATTAAGGTCAAAGGTTGTCAAGTAGCGGCGCGACTTAAAAAGGTAAAAACAGACAGCTCCATCATTTCCGTCGTCTGCTCAATTAGAAAACGCCGATGTCCGTGACGACACAAATTAATTACATCATTCATAATTTGCACACACTCGCCAACTGTTTGTTTTTTCAGGAAATGCGTTTCCTTTCCATTTGCCATAATTGTTTTATAAACGATAAATCAGTGTTATAATGTGTAGATTTTGTACTCGCGTTGCAATCAACTTGTTCCCCGCCGTCTTGGTATGTTACGCCTGCAGCCGGAAACTAAGTCATCACACCCAGGCATACAACAGAGACCCACTCGCGAACTGGGGCTGTGGTGGCTTACACGTGTAAGCTAATCGAACGCACCAATACTGGTTGTAAATGGAATTCCCAGGTGGGTCACGTGGTTTCTGGTTAGAACAACGTCCATAAAGCATATCTAAAATTTATATCCTTACGACAAGATACAAAGAAGTATCATTAATTTGTGACGTAGGTATCGCCACTAATGGTTCACTACAAATCTTATTATTTGACATATTCAAAAACATTTGATACATTTCGGGGTCCAGATGCATTGTGGCGTTTAACCCCAATTAATGAAGTCTTTAAATGCTAATTCGTGGACTTCGGCAGTACTTCGGACTGTAATATTTCACGGGATGATCGGTGCATTTTATCAACTCCAAATCACAAATCAGAGCGTCATTTTACATTTTCGAATGCGAACCACAGGATAGGCATCTCCCTTAAATCTGCGAGAAACATAACTTGTTATTCATGGTTCCGCTGTCCGCTCTGTCTCGTAACAATGGCAGAGTTTTAATAACGTCAGGATGTGGTGAAAAGTTCCAAGTGTTCTGGGTTCATCCTTGCCGCCTGACTAGCCGATGTCATGTAAATTTAATCAGGCAGTAGATTCATTGATGCAAATTGATGCAAATCGTTTTGATTTTGAGGCTGGGCTTGATAAAAGCTTTGTATTTGTTTTATTTAAATTCAACTTTATTTTCGCTTGCTATATGACAATGGCATTAAAAGATGCATTGCCCGAGTTTGGATGAAGGGATTACAAAATTAGTTTTCACAGGCGAACGAATTTAGACAGGTTAAATGTTTGTGTAACGACAAATAATGAAAAAAGATGAGATTTCTTACACCATGAACTGTTGATTGGCTGACCGGCAGCCAATCAGAAGACTAGGCTAATACAGAATATTAATCACTCTTGTGACCTCTTTCAGCTGTGAACAGGTCACACTGCGGCCGCTCCGCCGCGAGATATACAAAGTACATGTAAGTACGCAGCGGTCCGGGGCACGCTTTGTGTTTACGCTTGTTGTATGCAGACTATGAAAACGCCGTGCTTGGACGTCGGCGTTTGAAACTCAGGAAACAATCGTTTTATAATCATAGATTAGATTTTCATTTTAGTTTTTTGAAACGAAATGGTCAGGTCAGAGAAGCCTATGTCCGGAAAATGGGCAGCCATTCGCCGAGATTCTGTTTTATAGAATGTTCCACACTTGATCCCATCTATGTTTTTTTATGCACCTGGCTGTACTACGGAACTCATTATGGGACAAGGTTTTTTTAATTTGTTTTTCCATTCCCCTGAAACAGTATCTCGCGTGCACCAAATATTATTTCGAAAACATTATTATTTCGTGGACACAATATAATACTTCGGGGACACGAGATATTATTTTGAGGGAACGAAATGTTATTTCGAGGGAACAAAACATTATTTTGAGGGCACGAAATATAGTTTCGAGTGAACAACAATTCAGGGAACCAACTGTTTTTTTGAGGGAACGAAATAGTATTTCTAGGGTTGGGCGAATTAGTTTTTGTATCATTACGTTTGCCTTTTTAAAGCAAGACTTCCATTCATTAAAATTTGCTCGTTTACTATATACTCCCAATGCATTGAAGGGCAGCAACATGCGTTATATATGTTTACATATATTTAAAACCAAATTTACTTATGTTACGGTCATTAACGTTTGATGAAGCTTTCGGTCATTACCGCTAATTTTCTTTAAACGACGGTAACTGGGAAAGGGATCTCATTTAACCGTATAGCCTGTAGCACGTCTTCTTATATTGACAACATTTGGAACTTTGCATGGTTGTTGGTTGGAATGCG
This sequence comes from Pisaster brevispinus, assembly GCA_023634235.1. NCBI lineage: Eukaryota > Metazoa > Echinodermata > Asteroidea > Forcipulatida > Asteriidae > Pisaster > Pisaster brevispinus. The sequence continues at coordinate 18,429,741 of JAMKCF010000011.1, forward strand.
CATACGAACTTGGCTAGGTGTACAATATGTATTTGTGGAAACAACGTTCCTGCTCTCACAATAATTTAATGCCGGTAGTATAAGAACTCTATCTATTCTGTTTCTAAAGACAACAACTGGTAAAGAAAGAAAGAATAAGAATTACATTAACAATTTCCTGGTTCAGAATTGACCCGGTTCCTGGTTTCAGGGGCCTGACTCATTCGTGGGTCTATGTGACCCATTCATGGGTCTATGTGACCCGGTATCTGTGTCAAATCTGTGTCAAAATCTGTGTCAAAATGGGTAAAACTGAGGCAGAATTCGAGCTAAAATCTTAGTTTAGAGAGCTTTCCTAGGGGCCTGACCCATTTGTGTGTCAGACAGATCCAGAAACTGGTAAACAAATGGGATTTCAACTCGGATTCGGCGTCAGTTTTGGCTCATTGTTCGGTCATTTTGACACAGGATTTCGGGTCAGACTGACACGGAGATGGCTCAGGCCCCACGACACCTGGAATCCGGGTCACTTCTGCACCCGGAATTTGTAGAGTGTGGACAGGGTTAATCAAGCTTACCCCGCGGTTAGCATACTGTCTCCCATGAAAATTGTATCAGGTGGGAAACTAGCATGGGATGGTTTCGGGGTTAAAAATCCCCAGGAATTTGCTGGGTTTTATTACCCGTGAATTGGCTGGATAGTGTGAAGCTATGTGCGTGGATCCTTTCACTACCGGATTCACGTTTCGTTTGTTTTGCAACCAAATTTCGATTAACTGTCCCCATCCAATCAATGCTCTAACCTTGTCACCCTCAGCCATTTCCATCCACGTCTTCTCTTTGGCTCATCAATTAACTCTTCTACTTCTGTTGAAATGTATTAGTTTCCCTTCATCGTGCTTTCCATCCTGCCATGTTAACCCTCAACCCAACTCAACCGTTTTTGTTACTCTTGTGTGTTTATGATTAATCTGGGACCTTCAGTGATTTGTCACAAACTATAGCATGTCAGGTAAAGATATTTCAAGGAACGTTTGCCACCATGACCATCATTTCGCCATGTGAAAAATTTGAGTAAGCAATAAATTATAAATTTGTGAGCATATTTATATATTTCAATTCGATACAGTCTAACATCTCCCGGGTCAGAGTTCACCAGGACTCCGGGTCTCAGGGGCCCTGAGCCATTTCCAGGTCAGAGTTCACCCGGAAAGGGGTTCAAAATGGCGTTATTTTGACCCATTTCTGGTTCATGTTTACATAGAAACCGGGTCATACTGACCCAAACATAGGCAAGGCCACACGTGACCAAAAACTAGTTCAACTTTGACCGGAAGTATTCATAGAGTTGTGCTTCCCCCCCCCCTCAAAGAATGTTTGTTTCAAAAACCGGTAAAGATAACAAACGTGAACATCAACACACATTGGGCAATACAATTATTAGAAACGGGAAGATTTAACAGAAATTTTGTTCATTTTTTAGTCTTGTTCAGCATTAGGTGAGACTCAATGGTAAACATTTGAAATTTTACCCCTCTTCAATTTTAAAGCTCCATAAATAAATGGATCTCAGTGCCTGTCAACCCCTACGGGTAGTTTTTATAATCAAAGGGGCCCTGTAAAAAAAAATGCAAAGAACAAAGTTTTTTGAAAGGGTAGGCCTATGTAAAGTTGCAATTTATTAAAATTTGATTTCTCAGCTCAATCTTCCTTAAGGCCTTTTTTTTCGTTTCAATCGCGAACGAACTCATCTTAAAATAAGGAGGTCGAAAAGTGAACATCTAGTTTTTAGCTTTCTCTGCCCCCATATCGCCGTCTCACCTGTTTTTCTCCTTCATTGTTCATCCCTTGCTCATTCAGTTTGCTTTCTGCCTCTCTCTCTCCCTCCCTTTTCATTTATGTCCACTAGACTACCTCTGGTACACTTGTATACCTGTTCATGTGTGATGTGTTGTGTTGTCAATTTAGCCTTCGAGAAAGACTTCGCTAAAAGGTCGAAACGTCAGTCCATTAACTATTTGTGTTTACGTATGTTGTGTTTTAGCCTTCGAGAAAGACACTGCTAAGGTCGAAACAATCAGGCCATTAACTTTTTTTTGCGTAGAAGTTATGAACGAAAAACAAAAAACAAAAAACAAAAACAAAACAAAAATAGATTGGGGGCTGATTTTGAGCATCTTTCATCTTTTCCTTTTTTAATCCATCTCAAAAGTAAACTGAACATTTTCGTAGCGTCCATTTTTCGAAAGCAAGTTAAAAGTTTTAGATGAAGAGGGCCTATATTCATTTACATTTTTCATTTGAATCGCAAGTTCATTTTAGATTAAGGAGGTCAAAAAATTAACGGTTACTTTCAGCTTGCATTTTATGAACAATAATAATAATAATAATAATAATATAAGCGTTGATTTATTGTGCATTTTTTCATCCTTTCTGCTTTTATTCCACCTAAGAAGGAGATTGAACATTTTCACTACATTTGCTTTTTGGGTTTCCCATTTCCCGAAAAGCAGATGGAACGTTTTGGGAAAACTCATTTTCCCCGCTTTTCTGCAAACAATCAGTTAAAAAAACTCTTCTTTTTTTTTTAACGCGAAAACTGGAAGCTACGAAAAATGTTCAATTTACTTTTTAGGAGGAATACATTTAAGCGGAAAAGTTAAGAATGCACCAAAAACAATGTCAACATGTTTTATTTTGGGTTTTTTTTTCACAGTAGAAAGCTGGATAGGCAGCTGTCCACTTTTCAACCTCCACAAATAAAATTTCAAAAAAAAAAACTCCCGGGACAGAAGTGATCCGGATTCTTGACCCAGAATCTGGTTCCCACGAAATGGGTCGGGCTGACCGGCAAAGTAGCTATACAAGATTGGATTTTAGCTTGGAATTCTCTGTCAGTTTGTCCCATTTCTTTGTAATTTTGACACAGATTCCAGGTCACACTGACCGAGAAATCGGGTCAGGCTCACTGGGATTCGGAATTGGTTCAACTCTCACACAGTTTAATCAGATAACTCAGCGTGTGTATGTGATGCTCCATACCAAAACCAGGCACTTCCTGCCAAAACTTAAAACTAGCGGTTTATTTGCTCATCAAAAAGATGAGAAGAAGAAAAGCTTTCAAGCAGCACCTTACCTTAGTCTTATAAAGTAAGTATTTTTCAACATACAGCATTTTAAGATGTCACATCTCATTGATATCGAGGCTAGTCTTACGGAGTCCCTTATGAAGGGCATGTATAAGAATAGAGTAGAATTATGTTTTTTCTTTTACCTGTTCCTTTTAAGACTCTGTAAAATTTCGCCAGTACAAAGAAGCGCCTGATTTTAAGGTGGGCGTCAGAATGAATCTGCTGCTCTTTGTATTCAAACCTAGAGCTGTTGAAACCGTTGAGAACGAAGCTGTGACATGTTGACAATCTCAAGAGATGACTCTGGATAATTACAGCCTAGGGAAATCAGGGAGTGAAGATGATGAAAATCTGTTAGTTTACATCTTTTTGATGGCAACTCAAATCAGGTAAATTCCACGTAATCTGGTTTGGGCTGACAATCCAATCATTTTTAGCTGAGGCTTACTCGCATTTTTATCATTATGTGGAAATAAAACCTGAAAGTTAAAGGCTACAAATTATATGAAGCAATGTGGTAATACAGTTTTAAAAAATGCTTATGGGGCAATAAGAATGTATTCGTATAAACGTCATATCAAGTAATAACCATTAAGGAAAACTTATGTTTAATTTGTAGCCGCGGTAAGTTTGTCCTCTCTGCATTTACGATAATGTTTAGTTCAATTCGATGAGGTGAACATCATAAACTAAAAATCAAGGCGCTTTCGTTGAAGTTGTTCGATAGACGATGCATTGAAATGTGTGGAGTGGGTTGTTGTTGGTACGCAGATGCACGAGTAAGTGTTGAAAAGTGATAAGTGTTTGAAAATGTTCTGCATTTTCTTCACTTTCTTCTTTTTCTCACCGAACGTTCTCGGCAAGCCTTCCCTTACATACGAAGCTCACATAGACTTGAAACTTCTCACATACGTATACCTTAATTTATACATGTACCTAAACATTCAAGTGTCATGATGGCGTCACCAGCAGGTGTTGAATTATACTGAATTAAAGGTTAATATTAAAACAAACCATAACTCATATACCATGCAAAGGATTGTTACAAATTATACATCATCGGAATTTTTATTGAAAACTGAACAAACACTTCACACATATGACCCCAAGTTGACCTTGTCTTCCTCTTCAAACTCGAAGTTGAACATTTCAAAAATACATATCTCAAGACCTATAGATATATTTATCTCAGTTCGTATATCAGGTTGTAAATATTTGTGCCTACGCAAGCTTTTGCACAGAGATGACGCCAGTTTGACCTCTACTTCCGGTCAAAACCGAACTTTAAGCGCATGTTCGTATTGACCCACATTGACAACGCAAAAAACTGATACAACTTACATGTACACATTACGCGTATGGATGCATTCAACACATGACCGTGTTTTCAAGTCTATGTTCAAAGTATTAACGCTTGGCTAGTCTTTAATACAGCTGTCCAAGCCAAACGTCTTGAACAGTCAATTGTGAGCGCAGCGTCCGCTGACAAAAGCACACTTCCAAAGCTGTTATAACCTTCAAACTTCACACAGTAAGATGTGAACTAGTAACTAAATGGCACCGCTGTATCACAACATCGTGACTCGATCAGGTTTAGATTTACATTATGTCGATGTTCAATGTTTCAAAAAGTCATTTCTCATGACCTACATAGGCTATTTTAACAGTATATACGTCATTTCGAGTTTCACTAATCTAACGTAAATATTAAGAATAATTCTTAACGTGTGAACCATGCAATGCATTTTAGGGATCAATACGTCATTGAAAGGGCTTAAACAACTTTACAAAAGTCACCAAAAGGAAACCATTTTGACCTCGTCTCCCATTCCAAACCGGAGTTTAACGTGAAAAATATAAATATTCCCAAAACTTGTTTTGAGCTATAGAGCAAATTGTAAAGGGAATTCGAAAATACGGTGAATACATTATTCTTTGAAAAATAAACAAATCAAAACTATGATCAATGACGTCATCACAACGTCATTGCTGGAAAAAATACACACACAATGAACACGGGCCATGAGTTGTGTAATCTCCGTTCAAACCGCACACAACTCTAATTTGCACCATGCACTCGTCCACGGAAAAACCGCCAACTTCTTATCCAAAAACAAACGCAAACCCTACATCCCACCTCACACTTATACCTCTACTTAACGTGACGAAATTATACCGTCACCCGGCATGTTCATTGTTCAACATTTCAGTATGTCAGATTATAAACAATTTGAAAAACCTCTTTCAATACCATAACACTACCAAATTGGTGTATCAAAAAATGTCTTCTCGACATCGTCATGGTCGTGTGCCTTACTAACACCTTTCCATGTTGAAACCCGAACACCGTATATTTGTGTTGCAACAAACGTTCAAACTCTTGTTAGTATTACTGTTATTACAGTCACTGAAAAAAACACAGGCACTTTCTACAAACAAGTCGTAAAAATGTGACCTTGTAACGCACATCTCACATGATTTTCACTATGGAGATAGCTTTGTGTTGTTTCAGTCTGGTGGACAACATCTTTATGATGTTATAGCCTTTACGCTATGACAATGATCTTTTTTAGGTTCTTCTTTGTTTATTAAGATATAAATACCTATCAATGTTGGCGGACATATTATTAAAAATGACCACTAGCTCTATCAAGCTCACTGAACAAGTCTCGGTGTTTGAAAAAACAGGTCGCCCAGCAAAATTCATCAAATAAGGTGGTTAGTGTAAATTTTTCGAAAAATCACATGGGGTTTCGGAATATGTCGCGACTAGGAACATGTTCTATGTTTAGAAAAAAACTAATATAGGTAGAGTCGGGTCAATATTCAAGGCAGTTGGGGACATTTTACGAGTTTACCTTTTTTCACTGCCTTAGAAATCACTAGAAGTTCTATCAAACTATGTGCGTAAATTTTTACTAAGCTTACCCAAATTGTTCTCTGACGTGCATATAGTTGAATTGAATTTTTTCCCTCCACTATAATTATAATTAAACAAAATTAAAAAGAGCCATGCGTTTCTTAAACACTTTCAAACGGGCGCAAGTCTCGGGAAAGAGGCGATGTGGTTTATTTGTACACCATGTAACAAACAAACTCGTTCCCACGGGGATCGTACAATACACGGATCGAAGGTTACACGACAATAAGCATACATAGTTAAATATGTGTGAGAGGTAACTTGAACAGATCAACTCTAAAAAATATCGGCGAAAGAAAAGTCACAAATTCTGATGATTTTCATCCCCAAATAAATTCCGTTAAAGGTAATTATAAATGGCAATTACAGTGACGAAGCCGGCCTCTTATGCTGTTGCCTTTATTATTTTTATTATTATAACTTTTTGTTCTTGTGCATTTTTGTTCTTAGCTCATAGTTGTTTTTCTTTGGCCTTTCTTATTTTGTATTATTTATTATTATTTTTATTTATTTACTTGCAGTTTGGCAGATGAAAAAATGAATAACTCATAATCAGATTTATAATATTTTTTAAATTTTCACTAGTATAGCTCGACCTTTGCATAAAAAAAAATCGGGCCATAGGTCTATTAGTTCCCCCCCAAAACAGCACCTATATATCAATCGGTACAACACCAAGGTCTGTGAGCTTTAAAAAAAAAACGTTCCTTAACAAACGTTCCTTCAACGTTCCAACTAACATGGACACTCTAAACGTGTACTGAAAAATATACCCGCTTTTTCCACAAACTCCTATAATCTAAATATCAGTAGGATATTATATTTTATGGCATTGTCTATAAATCACCTATAGGTCTGAAACACCAAGGATAACAGCTTCTCAGTGCTACATTGAAAACTGTCTAGTGTGAAGACAGTAAAGAAACAATTAGTCTTACTGGATAATTTAACAAAACTGGAACATCTCCTAAAATAATTTCCAACGTCACGCTTATTAAACCATGTTGCACTTTTTATTATTATTAAGTAATCGATACTCCACTTTGCGATACATCATTTACTTAACTATAATGAGGTATTTGTATTAACAAAAGTCTTTCATGCTTAAAGAGATATCACTTTTGATCGATTAAAACAATGTTACAATTTTAAGGATACCCACCTCAGACAATGTGGGTGCCTATTTACTTTGAAAATGTTGCAGCTTTTCAAAGAAATGATAATCAGCCTTTCCCATGAATTAGGCAAATTAGTCACGGACATGAACAGTATACAATTGCTTTATGCAACAGAAAACCCCAGGCGAAGTCGAGGGTGCCATTTGCCCCCGAGGATATGCAAAACCCAAGGGCCCCCACCACAGCGTGCACCAATATTGTTTGTTGTACCATGCGTAATAGAATTCTCTTCTTTGGAGGCGATCTGGGCCCAATTTCGTAGCTCTGCTTACCGCCGAATTATGCGCTTACGATCACCATTCTTCGCTTACCCTGTAAGCGCCGAATTTATGTGCTAGCCGTGTAAGCGAAGAATGCCTAGTAAGGTAGAGTACGCACAGTCACAAGTAAAAATTATCTGCTGACCTGTGAAATACGCTGGACGCAAGCGCGGAAGAGCCGATTCTTTGCTTACGGTAAGCAGAACCATGACATTGGGTCCTGTTGTTATCTTCCAACATAAAACATTACGACGAAATTGGCACAGATAAAAAAAGCAGACTAACACAAATATTCTTCACTGCAACCTACGACACATCGCACAAGGAACCTTGTACCACTGAGTAACGAACACCTCGAACCCGGGGCTATTTCGAATATTTTACAAGGCGTTGGAAATGACCAACGGTGGCGCTTGATCAAGAAAATGTATCCCGAGGGGCACATCACTCATGTTCCTTTGAGCAAAGTCCGTGCATCTTTATATCACACCACTTGATTGGTTCTTGACCAATACAAATTCCCAATCTATCACCGTGTTATAACAAACACTATTGTTTGCAAACGCCATAGATTTGTGCACTAGGCACTTTGCAAACGCACAAACGAGTATGTGCGTCACGCCACCATCAGCCCCATGCAAAAATGCACGATGTTCCCTCATTTTGCCAGCCAATAAGATCGTGTTTAACGGAGCAATTTTAAAGCAAACAAATTGGTCGCCTCAAAGTTGCCTAAAACAAATTGCCCCATGTAATACAAGGCATCTAGTATGCACGTGGGATGTGTTATTTACACATAGGAAAGGTCTATTGTTGACGTATTCTAGAGAATGAATTCTGACTCAAGATTTGAGGTCTCTAAAACAAGACCCTTGACTGGTTGGTTATAATTTGGAAAGGTCTATTGTTACATGATAAAAAAATGTCACACCTTCCCTTAAGATCTGGAATTAAGCCAATTATCGAAGGGGAGTTTTTATTAGAACAGGTATCTAAAACCCATGAATATTGGTCATCTGTTGATTTAAGGAATTACATACACAACAGGTTAATGGGAATTAGGTTGAGCTTATGAAGATGCAACATGGCGACAAAACGGGTTATCTGGGATTAAACTAAAGAAGAAGCCTAAATAAGATGTATCATCAGGATGTTGTTTCCTCGCAAATCTCATGATAGAACAAGTGGCCTGCTCTTTGGCTTTACATTTTCGAAGTATAACAGTGTTTTGATTCAAGAAGGCCTCATATAAGTTTGGGGTTTTTTTTCACGATAAAATTCAAAACAGTGATTCTTTGGTTTTTGTTATGATTATAATTAACAGACCGTAACTATTTCTAATGTTTCAAAAATTCATATCTGGAGAACTGTAATAGCTACAGACAACATGTATGAATGATGTGAAAGCTCTTGGGATACTCCTTAGATCTTACAGAGCGCGTGAACCCATTTGACCTCAAAGGTAGAGTTTAACAAGATCTAGACCTATAAATACAGAACATCAAATGTGATCGAGCTGAAACCTTGCATGCATCAAGCTGGGATGTGTTACACATAGGTCATGTCACGATGACGACATCAAGTGTTCCATGACGTCACCTTAAATGTACGTTTTGTAAAGGCACTAAATCTACACAAATTGCATAGTTTAATCACAGGACACACTACGACCGCCGATCGATATACAAACAGCGCTGCAGTTCATGGACCGTCTGCAAGAATTTTGTTTTTTTTCCGGGATACATCCCCCACTCCACGCCAGGAAAAAAAACGTCACACTACGCAGCTAATTTACATGTCTACCCGCACAACGATAAAGGGTCTCTGGCCATATATTGAGATTTTCTGACGTCATCGGGGTGTTTCAAGGAGTTGCTATACGGCACAATATGTCTATAATTATACTCTACAGGATGACATGCACAACATCCTTAAGTGGTCGACCGACTGACTGATGTTGTTTTATTTGGTCAAGTGCTGTGGCAGGTCAAATCCACGCTGGAATTACATTTCCTCTGAATGACCATCTTGTTGAATCGTCCTCAAGGGAGGAAGAGTTATCGGTGTTGTTATATACGTATCACTCAGTCATTGGACAGTGGGTTGTGGTAGCTGTTATGGCAACAAAGCGAACCAGGTTCATGGAATGCTCAGGGAGACCGTTCAGTCTTCAATAAAGCACGTCCCTTATAGTTCGAGCACAGCTGATGTATTGTTCTCCAGCCTGGCGTCCTATTTTGCAAAAGGATGTAGACTTCTTGGAGAGTGTTCCACGAAAGTTCTTATTTGTTAAGTTGTAAAACAAACTACCAGTAAACGAAACAAGATCACGTCTCGACAGCTGTAAACATTCTTTCTCTAAACGCGTGTGTGCAACAAACTACCAGTAGAGACAGCACAATGTATTTACGGGCCATGTCGAGGTCTTTCTTCAGAACGTGAACGGGCGAGCGGATAGCCGGGCTTCCTGTTCCTTAGCACCCGTCCGATTTCCCTGTAAGTGCCGGTATAAAGAATCCAGGCAAATCCGGGTAAGTCCACACTCTAAAAACTTCCGGGTCCAAATTAAGCTGGATTCCGGGTCCCGGGGAAGTGACCCATTTCTGTGTCAGTTTGACCCGGAATATGTGTCAAATGACACAGAAAGGGATCAAACTGACGCAGAAATCAGGTCCCAGAAATGGGTCAGGCCAAGGACTCTTAATCCGGGTCAATTCGGGTGTTAGAGCGCCGCCATGCACCATCACACGGAAAGAGTTTTAATACTTCAAATATTTGGTAAGCATTATTTTGTTGTGCTTAGCTACTTTGTGTGCTTAACAGCTCTATGAAGTTTGGCCCAGGTATGGGTAGCCATGTTTGAATTATAAGACCCATTTTTGTAGAATTTTGAAAGGGGTTTTTAAGGTGATGTGGTGCAATCTACAAGCAACCATACCGAAAACAATGGGGCAAGCCCTTTGTCTTTATAGGGGTAAGTGTACAGGATTTTTGTTTACCTGCATTAAACAACTGTAAGGCAAAGGTTTTTTTTGTGGTCAAATGTCTTGCTAAAAGACATAAGTGCCACAACCGGGACAGGAACCAACACCAGAAGTCCACGTAAACTAAACCGCTTCGCCACAACACTCCATTTACAAACCAAAATCAGGACAATTAACTTACTTCAAAATGTTTTCAAAAATATGATTTTTAGTTATTTCTGATAATGGAGCCATAGCTCATAAGTTAACATAATCACTGCAGCTCGCAAGCCTGAGGAAACCTGTAAAAAAGGGTGCTTGCTATGTGAGCCAGAAGCACTAAAGATAAAGAAACACTAAAATTACAACAATTTCTGCCAACATACGTTCTTGGTGTTATCACCCTATGATGTTCGTTGTGATACTTTTTGGGGTACCTATATGTGAAAACACCCTGGTGTCAAATTTAACACCCGAGCTTTTGCAGCGTAGCATAATATAATCTGGCACATGCCTGCATTCAAAGACGAATCAGGCTGTATTCAAAATGGCGGCTGACAGCTACGGCAACGACTATTTGGTGTCGCCAAGGACATCCTTTACTTCAACGCATGACGACATGGCAATCTAACTGTAGCCGTAGCTGTAGCTGCCAGTTTGGACTCGGCCATACTTTTACAGACAGTGGCTACAGAAATCGTGTGTTCTTAAAAACCTCTCATGATGGATGACTACTGACCACATTTTACTCCTTGGTATGTCCTTATTTATAGAGGATACAAGTGCCGCGTTGATGACAACCATGTTTCAACCGTTCATGAATGGCTCAGCTGGTAACAGTACAGGGAACGGTACCGATGAAGAAGAAGATCTAGACGGATGGGCTGAACCCGAATTCGGCCCTATACAAATCATCGCAGTCGCCATGTTTGTTGTCGTTGCCGCTGGCGTTGTGGGGAACGGTGCCGTCATATACATAGTGATCCGCCACAAGGACATGCACACCACGACAAACTACTCCTTTGCTAACTTGGCAGTGACAGACTTTTTGTTTCTGTTAGTTCACGCCCTGACCACGTCTCTTGATAACATTGGCTTTAAACTATCATTGGCACTCAACTGCTGGCCTACCGTCTATTTGCGATATGTAAGTGACAACACACCAAAGCATCCCAAATTACGGGATGTGCTTTTGAAGCCCTTCTTCAGGATGCTAAAAATAGAAGCTCAATGTGGTGACGTCATGCACGTACCTGGGTCTCAGACAACGTACGAAATTTCATTGACGTCTCAAATGTTAATAATGGTAATGTTTCCTCGCGTGTACTGTGCTAATCTGGCCCGGCGTGCCGATCGCGTGAGGGGTTGAAAGTCTGTCTGACATCCAGGTATTTTGTGCAAAAGTGACGTTATTAGTGCTAAGTGAGAACACTCAAATTATCTCAACTGGGGTTCATTGTGATTTTACCCTGTTAGGAAACCTATCCTAGTTGGGGGTATCAATTTGTCTACAATCAGCCGATAACGGCACACCCAAGCGTCCAAATTAGGGATATCTTTTACCCAGGGTGGAACCCTTCTTTAAACTCACGCACTTTAACATGGCCATTATTCAAATACACACGAGAATTTATCAATCTCCGTTTACTGTACATTGACAAGGTCGGTGCTTGTTGCACTAATTACTGGGAGACTCAAAATTACAAAACTGTTGAACGATTTTGGAAAAAAAAAAATATTAAATAACAAATTGAAAGTAAAGATTGTGTAGTTTTGTCGTATCCTGATTCATTACGCCTTTGCAAAGGAGGAAACTGCGCAACCGACTTCCAAAAAAATCAAAACGAAGTATTAGATTAGTTACTTTATCCTGTAATCCATAAACATTTTTATAATAGACCCTACATAAATTCAGTTTCTTGAATGGGGATCTGCACTTAGTACAACAAAGCGACCTGTCCAAGGACAAACATTTATAAATTTGTCGAGTCAATCAACGCTGGGCAAACTCTTTGTCTCAGTTTCCATGGGAATAGACTGTGCAAGTCTCGCGCATATTCGAACATCTTTTGGGGGCCACTTCCGCTTAAACGCTCGATGGAGGGAACAATATCGCGCAATTGAAAGGTTCCCAATGTTTCAATACGCGCGAGACTTGCACACTCTTTACCTAAACACTCTGGTCTATCGTAAGTTGATCCTTCGCCGTTATATTAAATGGATGCAATTGTGTGTTTTTGCCATTTCTTTTCAGCAACAAAGTTTTAACTACCACGGGAATATTTTCTTTTTTATTTTTCGTCAAATTCCTAATTTTTTCTGTAGGGATTTCAGCTCTTGACGCAAGCCATTAATAGCTGCACATCTTTAAGAATGACGTCATGACAAACCCTTAATAGCGCGCCAAAGACTGTTAAAATAACTCCGTAAATTACCAATTCGAATGAATCCATGATAATAAAACCGCTGTTCTTTTATCTATTTCGGGATAATTTGGGGAACTTCTCTTTTACTTGTTTTATTCTTATCGTCTGTTTTACAACATATTGCAAGACTTGACAAGGAATTTTTCTCCGGGTTAACCCTACTTTTACGATACAATTCGGACTTTGCCAGATTCCGAGCCTATAAAGTCAACTAAGGTGGCTACAAAGGGCCATCGCAGACTTACAATTTTTGACAATTTGTATGACAACTTCAAACAAAAATTTGTGACTTGGGTATGAGAAGAGAAATGTAACACAGGAATGTTCCAAGCTGATATACCCCCTGTTAAGTCCCCATAGAAACTACAACCAAGTTGCCATTTCTGGGTCAGTGTAACAAGGATTCTGTGTAAAAAAAACTACCCATACACGTGTTTAAATTCCTTTTTTTTTTTTTAATCACTTTCCGGGTTAGTCTGATACAGAAGTGGGTCAAGTTCCCTGGGACCCGAATTCTGGGTCAATTGGAGACTTGTAGGGACTCTATGTGGCAATAAACTTACCTGGTAAATCCATTCTTCTTGGCACTGTGAGCACGCTCAATGGAAATGTACCTGGTAAGTCTGCTGCCACCTAGAGTTCAAAGGTATCCAAATCTGACTCGGGAGTTTTTCGAGTGTACTCCAAATATGAGTATAATTTTGTGCCATTATTTAACTTATAGGTGGTAGGTGAGGTCACGTGTTTGACGTTGGCTATGATGTCATATGACAGATATAGAATGGTTGCCCATCCACTGGACAGCATAAGCCATACCAAACGACGTAAGATCGGTATCCTCATTTGTATCCTGTTCATATGGATTAGTAAGTATAATCATCCAATGCGTTGGTATTATTGTAATAAACTAAAGTTACACTTTTCATGTTATTAAAATTGTTGCTGTTCAGCGAATACGTTTTTGAACCAGGACTCTGATAGCACTCCGACCATACATGGACGCAAATGTCAGTTGGCTCCGCGTGGCCTCTAATTTAATGTAGACGAGACCTAAAATGAAGCCCTAACCCAAACGTTACACCTACACTGTATATAAATGTAGGCTTGGCAATCTGTTGGGCTATACTTTGGCCTGGATTACTATTAGGTTCAGGATTAGGTTCACAAGGTTCGGCAAATTGGACTCGACACAACACAAATAAAATGTTCGCTTTGTATCGATTCCCATGAACTTATCAACCCTTTCAAAACACACATCTCTGTGTTGCATGTGGACATTCCTTTGTTTTTTGCACTAAGAAAAACAATATTCTCCAACACTACAAACAAAGGGTATGCATTACGTATGTGGACCTGAGAATAAAAGAGGTCCACACCAGGCATGGTCTTGAAATATTAATGTGGACTTACACACGTCCACACAGTGTTTTAACGCTACATACGAAGTGTGGACATGAGAACAAAGGAGGTCCACATAATGTAGGGGCTTAAAACACTGTGTGGACCTACACACGTCCACATAGGTTTGTTTGGGGGTAGGGGCTTAAAACACTATGTGGACCTACACACGTCCACATATGTTTGTTTGGGGGTTTTTTTTATTTTTTTTATTTTACAGTGTTGAAGAATAGGATATTCCTTAATTATGTGTACAGGACAAGGGAATGTCCACAGAGTGTATGCAACACAGAGCTGTATGGGTGGACGTGTGTCAGTCCACATTATAGTGTTTCAAGTCCCTACATTGTGTGAACCTCTTTTGTTCTCAGGTTTAACACTTCATAGTTGTAGCGCTTAAACACCAAAACATGATTTACCCGAAACAGTAACCAAAAGGATATTTAATTTCTTTGTTGTTGTTGTTGTAACATTCAGCATTTTTCTTTCCATTGTTTTCACTCAGTTTCGTTGGCTTTATTTTCACCCATCTACATCTACACCGTTAACTATTACGGGGTTTACTGCACCCTCATATTTCCTTGGATTCACGGCCAAAAAGTCTTTCACACCTTGGCTGCCATCGTGATGTACGTCATTCCCCTCTCCTTTATCGTTATCTGCTACGTGCTGATTTTTCTCAAAATCAGAAAGCCCAATCCTGGGGAGGTAGGAAATAATAAAGGTCAAAGGTCACGCCGCATGCGCAAGACTCTCCGCTTGATTCTCATCGTGGTGGTTGTGTTTGCAGTGTCGTGGTTTTTGGAGCATTTCTTCATCGTCTGGCTTGTATGGGACCCCTCGTTCCTAGGCAACTCGACCCTTTTTACCACCGCAACGTCTATCACCAAGGTCCTTCTATATTTGAATAGTGCCGTTAACCCGTTCATGTACCCCTTTGCTGGGACTGGTTTTACCAAGCACCTCGGGTGTGGTAAACGGAGGGGCCTTGGTCAAAACAGCACCATGGCGAGTAGTAGATTCAGTAATGGATCCACGATGAAGTTATCTGTCTTGCAATCTACCGTCAGCAAATCAGCACAGAGTTTAGATAACATTAGTGTCAGTGTCCAAACATCAGTTTCTCAAAACTGAGGACAGGCGGAACTAGTGTTCTATTGTGACAAGTTCGCTATAATCTAAACAATGTCAAAATATTTACATAACTCAGAATAGCTTTGGTCGCAACGGCCCTGAAGTGAGTTAAAACCCTTGTAAATACTGCAATCACCTGGGGTCAATCAATAAACTCACGTGCACAAGTGTATACCCGCCAACTCTCAGTAATTATAATGATCATCTTGAAAAAAATTCATTAAAGATCAACTTCAACGAAGTTAACATTATTGGAGTTTTTGTTGTAGAAAGGTAAACGAATGCGAAAGGATTACATTTAAATGAGTGGAACTCAATAGAATTTGGTCATAATGAAGCGTTATGATCAGTGTTACGCGTCCCCCAAAAAGTCCCCAAATAGCAACAATTTATTTTGAGCTTTTGCAGTCATTTATTTTGAGCTCTGGCAATAATTTATTCGAAGTGCGCAAAATAAATGATTCGAAATTATTGACCAAAATGATTTGAGCTTAAAACAATTATTTCCCAGTATGCCCCTTTCGGTGCTCCGTAGTAACAATCCTGATCTATGTTAACATTATTTTCAGCGTTTATAAAATTACTTTTTTGGTGAACCCGTCCTCATTATGAACCATTCAAGGACCATTTTGAAAATCCTTTCGAGAGTTGTTAAAATGAAAGACAAAAAACAACCTCTGGACTCTTTTTGCTGTTTTTCTTGAATCCACCGACAGCACACGAGGGCGCGGCCAACGACAATAAAAACACTAGTTCAAAAATTGAAACAAGGAGGTCAGTTTTTCCGATCAAAATTCAGCAAAATTGCAGCGCAAAAAAATCCAACTTACGACCAAATAATAACTAAACAAATAATAAACAAATATAAAGGGTCAAATTTGTTTTAGTGATTTCGCTCAAGTTGATCTTTAAACATTAAGTAAAGTTAAGCAAGGTAGTCTAGGGGTTAAAACTTCTGCTGCTAGAATACAGAAGGCCGTGGTTTGACATCCCTCCCAAGAACTTCACTGTGAATTTCAGCTGGGAAGCACTACCAATATAATGGAATCAAAGAGTTAATTATAAGGACATTGTCATTGGATGAAAATGTTATTTGCTTTTACCGGATATATTTCAAAATGCTACCGTAATGTAGCTAGTAACGTCCTTATTTTTACAAAATTAACAAAATTTACTAAACTAACAAAGACATTATATATGCATTATTTATAATAGGTTCCAGACACAATTAGGCCTTTGTAGTCATATACGTTTTGGCTATACCACTAGGGATGTTGTTTAAATTATGTTAGATTCAACACAGTTATAGTCAAAGAGCAAAGAATACTAATATTTGCAAAATGAATGCATGTTGCACGTTGATCTCTAATAACGCGTGTGTGAGCGGGTTTGAGTTTTTCGTGATAAGACAGTCTTGGGGTATTTACTATCGATAGTGTACACATGGACTGACAGCGAGGTCACTAAACCTACATTTATTCCCCCGAGGGACTGTGAGTGACTAAAACAGGGACCTATCCCCGATGCCGAAGCCCGAGGAAAATAAGTGCCTCTTCTGGTCACTAACAGGCCCAAGGGGATAGACGTTCACTAGTGACTGAATAATTATGCCAGTCCATAGGCCTATGTGTTTTTTATTTCCATAATATTAAGAAAAGAAAGTTTTCAGGTTTTTATAACTGAACTTTTTTTTTGTTTATTCAACAATTAACTCATGTGCACTCTCGATTTAAACGGTAAAGTTAAATGTGAAAAACATGGGGGTAACAAATTCATCTATATTAATCATAAGCAATACAACGATCAAGGAACCTTTTTAGTTTCGCCAGATTTAGTTTTTATTGCTCACATCATATTACAGGGCGCTGTAGCCAGTCAAAAATGTTAAGTTAATTGCAAATTATGCGCGCGTGATGTCTTGAAGCGCATCCAGTTCACGGTGGCATAAATCTCATTCGCTAGTCTATATTATTTAACCCAACGTGACCGTGTTTCAGCTAACCAGAATGCAGAACTAGCAACAGGTGTGTTATAACCATTGATCTCTATTATATTATTATATACCTCAATATAATAGAGATCAGTGGTTATACAAATAATGACTGCTTCGAGTGCTATACGGTTGAAACTACGACTCCCGAGGTGATCCTCGTCGCGTTCTGTTTTCCCGAGGCGAAGACGATGAATTTAACGCTCCTGGGATCACTGGATCAATATTAGTTGTTTAACAACAAATTCTCAATAATGTGCCTTGACGTCTAGGCACTAAGAAGCTCATGTTGCTTTGGGATAGTACATTGGTTGCTATGGTTAAAGTACCCTGCTGCTGCGTGTATAGCACGTTGCTATCGCACGTCCTTCTAGTTGAAACAAGACAAGACATATCATGTGACGCGCCCTAAACCAATCAAAAATCAGAATGTTTGAAAGGGCTGTTAAAATAACAATATTTTCTACGTGTATAAAGCGTCGCGCTCGCACGGTTTTCTAGTCAAAATAAGACGTCATGTGATGCACTCTAAACCAATCAAAAGGCGGAAAGGGTCGTTATAATTCCCGATATTACCGGCCACTTGGGTTTTGGATTTGAGCTGCGTCAAGCGTTCCGAATCGTCTACGTGTAGCCAAGTGATTCACGGACCAATCATGCAAGAAATTTGATGAAACCCACGTGTGCCTCACACAGTATTTAAATCATTATAAAGTTTTTTTTAAATAATAAAGAAAAGGACCAATATAAGTGTTTTAACAACCCAGTCTCAATATTGTGCCTTGACGTCTAGGGAATTATAACAACCCTTTCCGCCTTTTGATTGGTTTAGAGCGTGTCTATAACAGCATTTTAGTATTGCTTGTTGCTTATTGTCGACTTCATGACTTATTAATTGAGTGGCTCCATTTAATAGTGGCATCAATTTGTCCCTAATGGGTTCCAGTGTTCCGGCTCAGGGAATACTAATACTTGTTAACATAATTTTCTGAAAAATGTACAAAATGCACTTTGCTAGAAAGCATGCGGGAACGCGTGGGTGTCTAACAAAGGGGCTCGTAATGGTCGAAGTCAGTTTTGTGTTGCAATCATTTTCCAACGGATAGAAATCCTCATCAAAGAGGAAAAACATCATGTTAAACGGTGTACATTGCTATTGTCTTTGGTTCACGTGTGAGTTTTTTCAACATCCAAAAACATCCAATGGACGTTATAATTATACACAGTAAATTAAAATATATAGTTCTTTCTTGAATTTTTATGATATTCAATCGAAAAGACATTGAATATGACCTTTAAACTGACAAAGACATTCCTCTCAGAAATGTACAGACCCATTTTTTTGTTGGCATGGTATCCAATGACGTCACGTTTCAAATCTCGTTCTGAAAGAGTAAAAAAACAAAATGACACTTCACACCATTTTAACTTGACAAGAGGTTAGAGATTCGTAACTTGTTACTTTCATTAGAACTGTATCTATTGGGAAAATGTGTGCACCACAAAACTTAATTTGATATGGGAGCCCCTCTTTAAAGGTGCAGTTGGCCTTTGGGACAACGCGAAATAATAACCAATGTATACTTTTTAAAAGCCACATGACGTGCCTCACCCTGTAATCAGCCTTTAATCTGAGCCTTTTGGGACGCTAGGTGGCAGCAGACTTATCAGCTCAACCCGATGTGGGTGCACCATACTAAAAATAGAGACAAAAACATGGGCGGAGCCTCATATTTGGATTGTTATGGAATGTTTAAATTATGGTAAAATATTGTGTTCTTGGGGTTGTTGACTTTCATTCTGGAGCTTTGGGGGGGGGGGTACACTGGCCCTCTAAAAATGGCCCCATTTTGAGTTTGGATGGGCCTGTAGCTCAAAAGCTAAAAGGCTAACCAACCAAAATTTGAAAGAAAAAAGAAGTTTTAGTTGCCAGAAAAATATAATTTGGTTTGTTTTCAAAAGGCTGAGAAACCTGTAAATGTTTTTGTATACTTGAATGGTGAAAATTTAGCACTGGTTGCTATGGGGAGCTTATTAAGTTTGGTGCGATCTTGTTCTCGGAAATGTGTGCATGACCAGAAGTACGTCATCAATGGGAATTCAACTGCATCGCGGTAAAGCTCCTTTAGAGAATTTTTCCGAGCTTGGCCACAAACACTTGTAAAGTATACATCCTTTCCACTGGGTGTGTTGACTTTGAACTACGTAGGTCATAAAGGGTCATTAAACCTAATGGATGAGCAGTTTGAAAAAGGAATTTCGATGAGATAACAGGTGTGAGTTGCCAGATGTAAAAGATGTTTTATTTTAGCTTCTTTCTTTAATGGAGCTTTCCCGTAAAGTGGTACTTCTGCTAGACGAACGCGTTCCAAAGTCCTCTATTTGGAAAGTATACTTAGCCAAAAGTTGGCCTTAATGACTTATGTAACCGCATTTATTTACAAAACTAGCACCAAAAACAAGTAATGGACGTAATATATAAGATGGTTGTTCTTTATTATTTATATTATCTCTTGTAAAAGTGTGGCAATTACATTTTATTATGATTATTAGTTTTACTATTAAATTTTTAATTAATGTTATTTTGTATTAATATAAGTCGTTTCCGTAAGGTACGTGAATAGTAAAACTGTATTCGCACAGCAATTACTTCAAGTTGTTCGATAAAAATGAGTCACTGTATTATTAAACATGATTGGTAGAGCTGACAACAGTCGTAGATGTTTTCTTCATGTTTCGGGTGATCACCCACACACATGAACTAACAAACCTATGGAAAAATGGGCTCAATCCGTTGTGTAAATCAGGAGAAACTAGTGAACAACCATTCACAGTTTTCAACATGTCTAGCCCTATGTTGGAGGTCTCAATCAATACTACATGACACCTTTAATTTGTTAAAATGAAGCCGATATTCTTGTATATATAATTTTAAAAGGTAAAGAGCTCTTCTTTGGGTTCCAGAAAACGCACTTTAAAAAATGATAAATTGAACGTTTCTCTCACATCAGCGTTGTCATCTAGAGTAATTTACTTTTTAAATTTGCGCTTACTTTACCAAATTATTTTAGGGGTACACTGCTAAACGTTGTGTACGAGACATTAACCAAATTGTATTTTGTAGTGATGTTCTCATTATACACTTATAGCCCGTACATATAACGTATAAACTAAATATTTATACTTTACTTCTTTTTTTTAAGAGATAAGTAAAATTCACGAGGTTGGTTGCAAGAAATAGACGACTTTCACTTTCTTAATTCACCGAATTGTTTTATTCTGTAGTTACGTTTTAAAACTTTTTAAGGCAAAGCATACCTTTGGTTTTTGGAACCGTTTGATTGTTTTTATCCTATATAAATGTAGGTATATACAATAAAACTAACCTGTGAAAATTTCACTTCTAATGGTGGTCGCGTTTTTGAGATATCACCGAAAAACCGGAGCAAATATTTCCACGCAGGAAGAATATTCCCTATAGGAATACACGATCTGAAAAGCGTTACGGCCAAACGCTTCTCAGATTCAAATTTGGGGGATAAAAAGTGATTTTTTGTCCATAACCGCAGTACTTCGAAGTGAAAAGTTTCTCAAAATGCATTATATTATCCAAAGCTGCTGTTAACTTCTTACCAAGTAAGTTTTTATTACCATTAATTTTCAGACTCATTACCAAACGTATACATACCCCTTAAAGGTAGGGTGAACTTTTGGTAATTGTCAAAGACCGGTGTCCTCCCTTGGTGTATCCCAACGTACAGTATGCACAAAATTAAAAAAAACTGTGAAGAGTTGGGCTCAATTGGTAATCGAAGCTGCAAGAAAAATAAAGAAAGAAACAGCCCCCTTGTTGCATAGAATTGTGTGCTTTCAGATGCCTGGTTTCATGCCAGAAGCCTTTCTCAGATTTAAGTTTTTGGGTGAAAAGTTACCTGTTTCTCTGAACCTTCATTACTGCAAAGGAGGTCGTTTCCAACAAGCTCTTATAATAACAACAGCTCTCCATCGTCTTTACCAAGTACGTTTTTGTGGTCATTAACTTGTGGAGTGAATACCAAATGTACGTGAGGACGCAAACCCACCAGGGAGTAAAACAAATGTGGGTGGTTAGCTAATTGCTCCCTAGTGAACCCAAAAAGTTTGATTGGCGGGGGATGGGGAGTTTGAGCTTAGGCTGTCAGCAAAACATCTGAAAGTCTGCTACAGAGAACATATTTTCACTTCATCAGAGGGTTAGATCTGGGTAGGTCTGTATGTCTGTAAATTTGTGCAAGAAGTATAAATGAGTGACCATATTTTTTTCCAGCTCCTCAAAATAGAGAAATAAGCGGCCGCCGGCCCCCATGAGGGTGCTCCTCCGAACACCTCCAACTCCACGACCTAACCACGACCTAACCACTAGCAGTTCGAACTTTCTCTGTTTCAAAGCTAAGCACAAAAATGCTCAGAATGTGAGAGCACGATGTATTTTTTATTTCCTAGTATTAGGGCCCGGAACCCCGAGTCGCAGTAGGCTAGGATAAAGACGCTTAATTGCGTACAACAAATTCTGTCACCAATAGCGCAGATATTGAACTTACTATAGGGTGAGTAGAGCTATGAAATGTGACCCAAATTTTGAGATTTTGAAGTTCACGTGGCGAGGACAAGAGATCGGCCTTTGCACTTCTGAATCGCCAACCTTATGAAGTTGATTGCATGGTATCGCTGTGCTCTGTTGACAACTGTACCATACAGTATTCAACATACAGTATTAACATTGACCTTCAGTCAGCCGTAAAACAAACACTGCCTTATAGATAAAAAGAGGGACGGAAACTTGACGCAAGATTTTTGGATAAAGTCTGGTCTATGTTATGCCGAAAACCCGCAGACAAACTCTGAGCACCGGACAGAGGTTACAGCAGATATCTCGTACATTCGGCATGTGGGTCACATTTTAACACAAACTCTCTCCCCGTAACACGTTCTACACACACAACAAGCGTCCATCATGGACAATATCGTATTCATCATGCATTTTATGGCATTGTGTCGACTGCACGGGTCTTTTGCAGAAAGTGATTATGCAAATTGCAGGAAATTATTGGAAAACAATCTCTGTGACAGGGTAAGTTTTTACGAATTGCTGGTAGCTATAAATGTTGGCAGGCAGGGGCATTTGAACTATTTATTTAGAACACTGTATTTCGTTGTGGCGGGATTTATTTATTTTATCAAGATAACATTGATTTACATTGTCCTACAGCTACTGAATAATTAAGTTCAGATGTACTGAGCCATGCAC
Organism: Pisaster brevispinus; assembly: GCA_023634235.1. Taxonomy (NCBI): domain Eukaryota; kingdom Metazoa; phylum Echinodermata; class Asteroidea; order Forcipulatida; family Asteriidae; genus Pisaster; species Pisaster brevispinus. The sequence goes on from JAMKCF010000011.1 coordinate 18,452,407, forward strand.
ACTTCTAAAACCACGTATATAGGACCTAAAAATTGTATTATTTTTTTGACAAAAAGGCGTATTAATTTCGAAAACTAGACAAATCCGACACTTTATCTAATATCGATCTCGTGGGGTGGAAATCGGCGGGCTGGGAGCTCAATCCCCGCCCACTCTGATTAACGACACTGGGGAATTTATATTACAGAATCTCTCATTTCCATCAGTTTTACACTTGACAACAGTAATTATTGATAAGCACTTGAAGCATAGCGTCCTTGATACTCGAATGAAAGCTGTCCAGGGATACACGTCAACCTTGAAAACGTCATGACCTCAACGAAAAGTGAAGTCATTTTGATTTTTAAAAAGTGTCCAAAAAGCATCACAGTTTAATAGTACGTTTTACAATTCGGCAATCACATCCGAGTATAACAAAACATCAATGACAACTATTTTAAATTACCATCAATTTGGAAATTGTTGTGGAATACAATTATACGGTACTTTTTTGCAAAGAATTGTTCCCCGAATCCTCCAAAACGAACACTACGCCGATACCCTTATCTGAAAAGAGAGTCTGCACAGAATTTATTTATGAGTATGACAAGCCTAATTCAAATCAATGGAAGATTAAACAAAAATATCAAAAAAGAGATTGTCCAAAACATTTTAGATCTTCGCAAACTGTCCAAGCATTAAGGAATTCTTTATAACGAGGTTTCTGAAGACGATTTGTAAAGGCGATTTATAACTACGATATATGCGGTTGTGGATAGCATTCCACTTTGCCCTTTGTTTTTAAGTGTGTTTTTTCTTCATTCATTGCAGTCCCCAGTAATTACTAGTTTGAATACAATTGCTTATATCCTAACAATAACTTCGTTTCTCCGTCAATTTCAGTGTTTTCCAGAAAGCGAAAAGGTCAAAATCACCCGCCAACGGTACCAGTTCGCCGATGATAGGCAACGTGACAGCACGACGTCTTCCGCGACTGCCGAGGAGCTGTCTCGAATCGCATCTCTTGTCGAATCCAGACTCGTCCAGGGATCATGCGCAAAAGATTATGCCTATTCGCGAATGGGCCTACATGACGAGGATGATGAACATCCCTCTATGTTTATTGAAGAGGTTTACGCCACGTACGGAGTCCTGGGCCTCATGAATGCAAGTGGTAAATATACAATCCATTCCAAAAAGCCACAATAAAAAAAAGGAAGACCCATCGGTCACAATCAATCAAACACTTTCTTGGGAGGGGGAAACTAAGAAATACCTTTTAAATTAATATGTCACGCTAAATTAATTATAATAAATCCAAATAGGTGGTATAACCTTGGTTATCAATAGGGAATATGTCCATTCAATCAGGTTCATGTAAAAAAAAGGGTGTAAAACCAAAATAACGCGAAACTTTCATTAGAATAAAGTTGATGTTTTGAGAACAGGATATGTGGCTTTTTTATCGCTTTTTTTAAAATACTTTACCGCCACTATAGAAACACGGAAAATAATAGCAAAGTAAACTTCGGTAAAGTTGAAGTCCAACACGTAAACCTCATCATCTATCCGAACCAAATGAAGCTGACGTGATATTTGTCTATTAGTGGCATGAGCTGGAAAGTTGATAAACAAGGTGCCAATAACTGATTAATAGCATTTCCAAATTACTGTCTGTTTACACAAGCGACTTGTTGACCTGCCGATTTGGAAGTAACATTATGTCGGGGGGGGGGGGGGAGATCACTCAGTAGAATCTAAGGGTTCCAAATTTCCGTAATCTTCAATAGTCTTGTACACAAGCAGATCGTCACAAATCTTATAAAAAAAAATACTCACTGATTATTAAGGTTTCTGAATTAGAGGTAACTTATACAAGTCAAGTAGATGCTAAATGTTGTATCAGAATACGAAAAGGGGTGTAACCATTGATCTCTATTATACTATAGAGATCAATGGTGTAACAATGTTAATTTCAAGCGCACACATGCCCATCGCCGCATGACAGTCGTGTGCACTAGTTTTCAAACGTGCGCATTAATGTGACTGTTTAATAGACTGAACGATTGTGCACACGTGGACCTTCTGCACACGAACGGAATGTTTGGCGCATAAGTTCAATCGGTGTGGAGAAAGCTGATAGGTGTTTCGCGCTATCACTATATACACATATCCAATCGGTGCACGTCAATTTTAATTTCAACCGTCACAAGTAACGATATAAATGGGTGGCTGTAGGTTGTTTGGGATTAAGGTCGCAACGGTAACGAGTTGGCGATCGATCTTAATCGTCTCAGGCCTAGAATGATGGGGAAAAAACAACGAAAAATATGATGTGTCCAACATTGTAGACGTTAAGAAATTCACGGTTTTGCAGCGTAGACCCAAATTTATTTGCCCATTTTGAAGATGTTTTTCTTTGGAAGATTTTAAATAGACATGTCGAACACAAAGATCACTGGTGTCCAGCCAAGCAAGGTAAATTTGATGGATCTCCCTACGCTCTAAAGCCAGCCAAAGCACTAAACCAATTACCAGCACGCTTACCAGCCAAACACCTTGGCGTTTGCTGTACTATTTTGTGACTGGTTCGAATCTTACGCATCCTCAGCAGAACTTGAATAAGTAAATCTTTCCAGCTTGAGCATCTCTGAAGAAGACAAGCCACAATAAAACCGTCAATTCGACTGAACAAATTTAATCACGTAGGGACAGTTGCCCCGAGAACGCGCTGATCATGATAATTGCCTTTGGCTGGCACTGTCTCTACAAAGATTCCCTCGAGACGGAGCCTGTGTAGGAGGTCTGTGATTTGCAAAAGTGGACAAAGTGCAAATTGAATCTTACTAAAAATTGATATAGGTTTGGTAGAAGCAAATAGGCAGAGAAGCAAAGAAGTTGGTACACCGTAACAATGCTTTTCTGACCACTCTTCAACACCACAAAATAAGAAGGAAAAAAAATATGTTTTATATTGTAAAAAATAAAATAAAAATTAAATAAACAAATAAATGAGTAATAGAACAAAAGGTAAATAAATTATAATAACAATGGTTCATAATCAATATTTACAGAACGATGGAGAAGATGAATAATGGCAAATTTAACTTTCTGCAATGGCGTAAAACAAGAAAGCTACTTGCACGTGCAATTTAGTTTGATAAAAAAACAGTCAAACAAACTAACAAACTAACAATTTAAAAACATACGTCAATCACTGTTGACCCACCGGATACACTGGTGCTAGTGTAACCAGAACACCCAGACCTCTGGTTTACTTCGTCGACCCTTTTCCCTATGTACCTCTTAAACCAACCCGAAACATCGCCTTGTTCTGCCTTGCTCTGCTTCTTAAATAAAAAATGTATTTAAAAATGTTAGTGTTTTGACATAATTATTATTCTGGCTTTTATTTCACTCATCACTCCTTGATTCACTTGTCTCAAGAGAACATAATACTGATTTTTCCGATTCCCGAACAGGATTTGAGCATCTGCTAAAAGATCTTGATATTGGAAAAGAAGCTTCGGCAAAAACATCATATACCCAAAGTACGGGAGTTTTAAATCAATTAAGGAAACGTCTTGAAGGTGATAAACAAGAAGAAGAAAGAGCCGAGTCCACTGACAGACATGCACCTAACCCAGGTGACGAAACAGTCGGCAAGGTAAGCGTAAACGCAGGGTACAACCCACTTACTAGAAGTCTTATTATTGGTATAAGGCAGGGTTGGTAAAGCTGACATTAAGTCGCGGTGTTCATATTTTGTGTTATCAATCATATGCATAAATTAACAAACCTGTGAAAATTTGGGCTTAATCCGTTGCGCGAGTCAGGAGAAAAAAAGGTAAAAGCAATTTACAATTTTCAGCATAAAACAGAATTGTCTTTAATTGTGTTTTCATATACAGTTTTCTCGAATATATCTTGATTTCAGAGAGAAATATTTCACAGAAAAGGTGGTTCTAGCATGAATTTCATAATCAGTAAGCTTTACAGAGTAAAATTAAACACTGGCGTTTTTCATCATTAACAATCCTGTAAAATGTTAAACATTCAAAAATATTCAAAAGCATCACAAGCTGTTGAAATAAAAGCATTTATATGCTGTGATACATAAAGTTTCCCAAAGTCCATGAACCTCTTAAGTTATGCCCATAAATAAAAACATGTTTACGCAAGTGCTAATTTCCAAACAAAAAACGGCCGTTTGGGGGAAATAGCGCCCAGGGCTGGTGATCAAAACAGGAGACATTTTGTCATGTCCGAATCTGAGCAATCCCAAAATACTCAAAGTTGAGATTCCACAACAATATCAAATTTCACAACCTCTTATCGTTTTACAAAATTGTCGCAGAAGATATTGCAGTTACTTTCCTGTGTCCGTTCATTTTTTTAACAGTGTTATTCGGGCAGCAGCCTTCTAAGACTCTTCAACCTGACTACGGGTATTCCACGAGAAAGCTTTGGTTCAATCTGCCCATCTCTTATCGAGCAAGTCACCCACAGCTGCAAGCCAGCAGAAACCGTCCACGACCAGCTATCCCCTGAAAGTAAGTCAACCACAAGAAGGGGAAGGGGCTGGGGCATGCACAGACATCCATGTTGGGTAAAATAGAAATTAATCAATCGTGCTGTGATGGCCGCTTTCAGCACATTCTGACATATTATTTTTATACTTCCATTGTCTTAACCACATCGTAAACACTCGTCAGCTCGTATGCCATGATATCCTAAGCTGGACCATGCCACACGTCCTAGAGGGGTGTCAACCAACAGAGGTCAGTGATTTGGTTAGAAGGGTGCAGGGCAAAACTCTGCCAGCATCCTTTGTGTACAAAATCGGTATGTCAATTGTTAACGGTAGATGAAACCAAATTATAAAAGTTAAATAACAAAGACAACCAATACTTTTATATTAACCCAGAAAATACCTTGACATGTTAAAGACACACTCGGGGCGTTGCAGCCAAACGGGTCCCTCGGAGGGTTGTATTAGCTTTAGTTAATATTCACTCCCGAACTAGACTGGTCCACTGTCTTTATCCGCAAGGATAAAGACAGGTACTGGTCTTAAGGCCCAATGATTTCATTGGATACATCACGTAGCGTTGTTTTGTTCTGAGAGTGTCCGTGTGAATGGAATGCAAGGTCAAAGGTACGTTTGCCAACATCCGGTCTGGCTGGTATCTGGCGTTATTTATGAGCCTCGAAGTGTGACGTCAGATGTTCGGGCTACTCCCGAACCCTCTACTAATGTAATTACTCAACTTCCCTCAAATTCCTGAAACCCAGCTCAAATTGAGTAAGGTTTTGGGTTTGCAAGGTGCTGTGGCGCAATGTGCAGCCAATCAAACCACGAACACCTTGGCAAACCCTTCACGATAAGTAGACAGGTCCTTTTACAACACACAGAACCAATGGCTTTATGTCCCATCCGAAGAAAGTAGCAATAATGGTTAAGTGTATTGCTTAAGGACACAAGTGTCACGGCCAGGACTTGAACCCACACTCTGCTGATAGAAAGGCCAGAGATTGAGTCCGGTGCTCTTAACCGCTCAGCCACCAGCCACCATCACACGCCACACGGGTTGCAAACTCTTCCAAGAAATTATTAATAAGTATTGCTCGCTTATAAAGTTTCTCTTGGTCCTCGACAGTGTACGGATGGGCAACCCTTGCAGTGGGTACTATTACAGTACTATCCATGCTAGCTATGGTTGCTGTACCAACCTCCGGATCAAGGTTCTACGCCACTGTCATGCAGCTCTTCGTTTCCTTGGCCGTCAGCTCACTCTCTGGGGATGCCCTGTTGCATCTGCTTCCGGAGGTAAACATTTCTGCTTCAGTTGAAGGCCATTTAAAATACTTTCCAAACCAAAATATGAAAACTGTAACTTTTTTCAATTGAAAACACTCAGTGTTGAACCATTCAGCCCTCTGTCTAGTGCACATATTTAAAGCATTGTTAACTCTTCGTGGTTTGCAGGCTCTGGGTATCCACGGCATACCGAAAGAAGAAGGGAAACCCAACCAGATCCTTGTGATCCTAACAGTAGTCATAGCCATCTACTTCTTTTTTGTCTTCGAGCGAGTTATGTCCCTGTGTCTACGAGGGAAGCCGTACGGCCACGGGCACGTACATTCACGACCAAGGCGGGAGGTAAGACAACCTTAAACACCAGCTTGAATGAAAACGGCAACAAATGGTCGTTGCTGAAATTAGTTTGCAATTTTTCATTCAATAAGAATTTTCATGAGAGCAAACAGATTTTAGTTACAAAAAACTTGTAAAACATTTTTTTGACTTCCTTCAAGTGCACATTTTGTCAAAATCCGAACAATGTTCAATGACGTCACATTTGAAATATATGGTCTGTACATTGTTTATACAAAGAATTTTCAGTTCATTCCTGAACTTTGATGATGTTCAATCAAAATAGCATTGAATTTGACTTTTTGACTGGCGCATAAATTTCTCTTATTGGAAAGCAGACCCATTTGTTTGTTGCTGTCCGATGACGACGTTTACAATTTGGCTCTGAATGTAATTTTTTCCCGCTTTCATGGGGACTCTATCTATTGTAAAACGAACTTGCGTCACAAAACTGATTTAACCTTGGAGCTCGTCTGTAATGAATAAACTCAAAATAAATACATGCCTGATTTGTTGAAAGGCTTCTCCAGGAAAATGGGGTAGTTCCGTGGAATAAAACCAGAACTCAATCAATCATCGACAAAGTGAGAAGTAATCAAGGAACTGTTGAAATGGTAAACATTGACCTGAATCTGGCAGATTAAATTCTGTCGTCTGTTATTACAAAAACAAAAATATGGGACGAATGAATAATGTAAACAATACTTGAATTCTGTTGGGTGTTTGAAGTTTTTTGTTTCGGGGGTGTTGGGTGTTTTGTTGTTTGTTTATTGGGGTGTTGTTTGTTTGTTTGTTTGTTTGTTTGTTTTGTTGGGGTGTTTGTTTGTTTGTTTGTTTGCTGGGGTGTTTGCTTTTTTGTTTGTTTGTTTGTTTGCTTGCTTGCTTTTGAGATGTTGGGGTGAATGTTTGGGTTGTTTTTGTTTTTTAGAATATTTTTTAACAAATACATTACGGGGTTTATTCTCTTTTCTAATTTACAGACCTTTGTCGGTGAGGATGTAGAAGTTCGCTCGGCTATGCACCAGGTAGCCGCTGATGACGTCATTGGGAATCAAGACGAAATCAAGTTGAAAGATAAAAGTGACGAAGATAAAAAGGAGAAGGGCGTAAGTATCACGGTTAATGACTGTTGGCAATTGCGTTACCAGTAACCACAAAGGGAGTATTCATTGAGCAAGTGTGCATACTGGGGGGGGGGTTACAAAAATTATTCATAGAAAAGAGGAATAATAGAAACAAAAAGGGAGACCGTCAACATTAGGGCTAGATAGCTCAGTTGGTAGAGTGACCACATGTTAATCCAGAAGATGCAGGTTCAAATCCCGCTCCACTGAATTGTTCTTTGCTCAACCCAACTTTTTAAAACAAACTTGACAGTTTGACTGAGTTAACGTTTCCAGTTTGCAATTTGATGTTCCACCTTTCGAAACAAAACAATGAAACTACATAATCCTTTATTACAGCAACTCAGCGGCGACCAAATTCAAACAGCAGAGGAGTCTGAGCAAACACCCAAGAAGACCATATTCGGTAAGAAGATCATATTCGGTAAGAAGACCATATTCGGTAGAAGACCGTATTCGGTAAGAAGACCATATTCGGTAGAAGACCATATTCGGTAAGAAGACCATATTCGGTAGAAGACCGTATTCGGTAAGAAGACCATAATTCGGTAGAAACCATATTCGGCACACATTGATGTGGCGTCATCTAAATGTATAGCCCGGTTTTAATGTAGCCTGGTCCTAAATGTAGCCGCAAACCCGTTCCTAAATTTAGCATGTGCTACATTTTGCTGTGCAAAATTGGTAATTAATTTAATCATGATTGTCATTCAGGTAAATCTGTCTTTAACTCTAAACAAAAGCATCCAACGTAGGTTCACGAAGCTCAAAGAAGTGACCTGATTTTCCTGCCTTCGTTTTTCTTCTGTCTTCGCTGTTTCTTCTTCACTGTTTGTTGGGGTGTGTTTTACTTACTGTTCGTAAACTCTAAAAACATCCGGGTGAGAGTTTAACCGGATTCCTGGTCCCAGGGGTTTGACCAATTTCCGGGTCAGGCTGACCGGAGAGTGAATAAAAACGGGATTTTACTTGGATTCTGCGTAATATTGTGACCCATTTCTTGATCATTTTGACACAGATTCCGGGTCATACTGACCTAGAAATAGGTCAGGCTCTATGTGACCCGGAAACGGTCCAATTCTGACCCGGAAGTGTTTAGAGTGTATGTTGAAAACTTTGGCTCCTCCCACACATTCTTCAATCATAGTATTTGTTTACAAAATGTTTGTCTATATAGAGCCAATCAAGCGGTGAAGTAATAACTAATTTAACTGGCCACTGACTCCACCCTATACAGGTTTGAACACGCTTGTGGTGATGGTGTTGGTTGGCGATATCGTTCACAACATTACCGATGGTGTCACGATCGGAGTGTCTTTTGTCAACGGCCCATTTGCCGGTGTCTCCACCGCCATTGCTGTCTTCTTTCACGAAGTGCCTCATGAAATTGGCAAGTTTTATGTCGGTTATCTTCTTATATACTATAACCCGATCTATATTACAATTTTAATCACCTACTCAGAATTCAGTTCTTAGACTATAGACTCATCTCTGCAACCCAGTAAGTTTACGAACCCATCTCTCTAGTCTAATATCAAAGTTATTACCAGATTATCTTCAATAATAAATCCAAGGAATATCATTCCCGGGGATTATCAATAGAATCTTCTCACTCCGCAATAAGTCCTCATAAAGGTCAACAAACATTTCTTCATTAATGGAACCAAGACGGCATTCCCAAACAAGGAACGGACCCCAGTTCTGATGGTAAAATCATCGGAGTGTGGGTTCGATTCCCGGTCAAGACAGTTGTATTTTTGAGCAAGGCACTTAACCATAATTGCCTCTCTTAACCCAGGTGTAAAAGTGGGAACCTGAGAGGGCAAGATACATGAAACAATCAAACACTTTATATACACTCAGCAACCGGCTATGGTGTGTCGTGGCCGAGTGGTCTACTGTAACGGACACAAATTATGACGGGTTGAAACATCGGAGTGAGGGTTCGATTCCCGGCCATGACAGGTTTGTCCTTGTGCAAGGCACCTCACCATAGTTGCTTATCTTATCCCAGGTGTATAAATGGGAACCTGAGAGGGCTGAGACAATACTGTGTTGGATTACTGTGTTGGATTAACCCCTTAGCGCTAATTTACTGGGGTTGCATGCTCCCCAGGGAGTTGAGAAAGTTTGAGGAATGGTCAAAAGTATGCCGACTGAACAGGGAAAATGATGTTGTATAAGTACCTTGATCTAGCTAGTAGGATATGTGCGCTATAGAAGAACCAATTCTTATTATGTTGACCTCCAGAAGCTTATAGAGAGTTAACAGTTATTTGGTGACGTTATAGACACGCATCGTCACGTGAACAAGCGTTGGATCATAGGATGTCCATAGCAGCGCCCTTAGCAATTACAGCCGCAGCCGTAGCCGCTAATTCGGGCAAGCCCTCACCAGTGTGGAATATTGCTCCAAAATAGATGTATTCAGAGGTGATGACGTCACAGGTGAATTGGGTTAATGCCAGACCTGTTAAGTATTAATTTGTTGCTAACTGAGGAAGGACCCAACATTAATCTTCACCAGGTGACTTTGCTGTGATGCTGCGTAGTGGTGTCTCTTTCAAGAAGGCGATGTTTCTCAGCCTCATCAGCAATCTCATTGGCTTCGTTGGTCTGTACGCGGGCCTGCTTCTTGGTAGCGAGAACACGATCCAGAGGTGGATCTACGCCGCTACGGCCGGCATGTTCCTTTACATTGCTCTTGTCAGTTTGGTAAGTGCACAAATCACTTCATCTTGGACTGCGTGTCAATAGCCTCCCAACACCAGGCGTTAGTTGTGGTTCAACCGATACCCCGCATCTACTCAGTGAGCTACCGATAGACAGCGCGATTTTACAAACGCCAGTGGGTGTTAACAGTACGGCAACCACAGCATTTGAGCCTGTGAAAACAAACTTTGTACAAAAGAAACCAACGTCGTGAATCAAGACTAGTACCAGCAACCTTCAACGTTCTGATTGCACTAGAGATACCATACCATGCCCGATATGGGGCAGAGCGTATCCTCCCCCTCAAGTGTTCCCATTATTTCCTACACACTATTTTCCTCTAGTACAGAAGTATCCCCCCTTAAAATTCTCCAAAGAATTCCCGAGATTCAAAGCACATATCGAAGACACAAATGGGGGTACGCCATGCTCCATGTCGAGCACCAAATGAGAGATACCAGTATTTAATATTAATATTTAATTATTTATTAATTATAAATATTACAATTTTTTTACTTTTTTTATTTTTTTACTTTTTTTTTTTTATAATAGATACCTGAGATGAACCAACAAGCGGAAGAGTCGACCGGAAGTCCATGGATGGTGTTCATGCGCCACAACGTAGGGCTAGTGACTGGCTGGTTCATCATGCTCTTTATTGGATTCTTTGAGCAGTACAAAGAAGGCGGCAATATCTAGAGGATAGATTGGGGGATGGGGAACAATACTACGGAACTCTGGAAGTGACATCCGACATGTTGAAATATTGAGATAATATATTGCAGAATGATGACATCATAAACGTAAGATGACGACATCATGACATGATTTGTTTCGGGATGACGACATCCCAGAGGAAGATATCATCTTCCCGATATATTTTATCTTATGTCGACATCATACAAGTATGAGATGTCGACTTCCAGAGATAAACAATTTCAGGATGACAACATCCTGAAAATGTCGAAAACCCAAGATAAATTAGTTGACAAAGACAGCATCCTACTTTTAGGATGTCGTCAGCCTATAAGATGAAATATTATCTAGAAGGTGAATGTTTTACTTTCAAGGTGTCGTAACCCCTAGATATACGGGATGTTGTCATCTTACATTTTATGGTGCATTCTCCTGCAGTAAATTATCTCAGGAACTCAACAAGCACGGACACTTCCAGAGCACAGTACAACAGCCTGGCGAGCGCGGAATGCTATGAGGCAGAGGGAATTCCTAGGTTATTATACGCAGTCATTGCAAAGAAGAGGCTCAAGCTGTAATTAATCTACATCTTCATGTATTGTACGTTTTAAAATTGACAAGCTAAGTCTTCTGAAAATCAGAAATGGTTTGCCTGCTTTACGACCTAGTGCCATTTTCTTTTCTTTTTGTTTTTTCCAGCCAACAGTATTTACCCACTAAATGATTTTGTGTGACTTTTTTACCTTGACAAAAAAAGACAACAGGTCGGAGTTCTGTTGCCTTATTTATCATTTTTGTTCGGTGTTTATAAGTTTGTAGAAAGTGATCGACAATTATGTTAAAAACAAATATATATCCTAGGCCTATTCATTAGAAACAACAACAAAACCGCAATTTTTAAATAATCATACTAATTTATAACTGACAACAATAATCTCTACATCCGAGTGTCAATTTTAGCAACATCTCATTTTCCAGGGGGCGACCAAATTTTATTTTTGAATTTTTTTAGACCAAAGACATATATGATTATGAGGAGGATCTTATAAGGATTTAAGAATAATAGGCCTAAAGCTCCTCTTTAAAGAAATGCAGCCACAAAAAGCACTGCACGGATATAAAAAAAAACTCCAGTATTATGTTTTCTTGAAGACACACAAGTTACACTTAATGAAACGTCGAGACTATACATTGCCTGCCACACATCCCTAAGAAGATAGTGTTTTATTAGGCTATGGTTGTGTATGTAATTTTCAGTTTCCACTCTCTCTCTCTCTCTCTCTCTCTCTCTCTCTCTCTCTCTCTCTAGCTCTTGCTAGAGACTAGGAAGGAGTTGCCCTTTCCAGAAACGATGTGTTGCCAAGTATTTCTCAAGCCAATGGCTGCGTTCTGGCAGAACCCTGAAACAGCTTGTATATCTAAGCAGTCATAGACAGTATTATGAAATTACCTCAGATCCAATGTTATTTTATTAGGTTGAGGGAGGGGTGCAAGTTCGCAAGCAACTGTACCTCAGACCATAGAGCAAGGCTCAGGCATAGACAATCCCGCAGTGACAGGCAAAATGATTGGATGCAGTTACATTAATTGCTTTGGTCGTACTGCCCATTGTTCCCAAAGCACATTACCCAATCTACCGGAAAGCCAATTTTGAAAAGCTATTTTCCCAACAGCTGTTCAGCTAATATCGGTATATTGCCAGGGACGGTTATTAGCAAACGAACAGGGAGCAAATAGCTTCCTACGAGTTTTTTTTAAGTTATGCAAGCAAAGGACTTATAGATTTAGCTTTAAATATGATCGTGGGTGTGGATTCTTGAGAAAAACAAAATTCAAATCTGGTATCAATGCATTTATTTTCAAGGGCGGCTGATCACAGGGGAGCTATTTATGGTAGATGTGTCTGAATGAAGTCAAACATACCGGAAGGACATGAGTACACAAGTTAGTATGCAATTAGTTGAACAAACATTTGTTTAATTAATCAAAATAAAATACCGGTACATAATATAAAGTATAACATGCCATTTTCGCTGGCTCAACAAAATTGAATGTTTGTAATTTTCGGGCAAAATACTGGCGCTGCATCTTAAAAGATTGGAAACGACGTTTCATAAAATAATTTGGAATATCTTAGATTAACATATTGACGAAAATCGTCGGAATAGATCATGATATTAATTTTTAAGTAATAATGCCATTCAGTTATTTAAAATACATGTTTTTAAACCTCGCACTTAATTTTTCCTTCAAATTTTGAAACAAATATTGTAAGATAAATCTTATGAGGAATCAACACGACTCAAATTATGTGTTTAAATATGAAACATTTTGATTTCTGTTACAAAACTGAATAAAACAAAATTATTATCAAACAATTTAAAATGTATACATGTTTAGTTCTTCAGCTTCTTAATCCATGGTTTCTCATCATAATAAAAATAGTCTTATTACGAATTCATACGATTCAAATACTGATTTATAAATATTTTAATACAAAAGATGTAAAACCTAGACTGGTAATTGTCATATTTATACATGCAAATAGATACCGTAAGTATTAATAACGTCAATGTACCACAAGGGAACATTGTTTTAGGTACTTTTGTGTGTGGGGAAAAAATGAAAATAAGACCAAGACTTGAAGTAACGACCTCCGTGGTGATGGGGTCCCATCTCGTCCTACCGGCGGTCTCCTCTTTTCTGACCTGGAGGTCGGTGCTGGTTCCAAGTCCTGCTCTGGTCATTTTCTACCCTGAAAGGTTCTCTACAGAATTGGCAAGGATAAAAACATCGTTGTTTATTTTTAGTCTGAAAGCTTATTGATTATGAAGTTCAGACTTTGAACCATTTTTTTGTGTGCAATATTTTCCTCTGAAATGAAATCATTATTCGAGAAAACTGTATCTGAAAACCTATTTAAAAACCCACAACAGCTGATTTCGGTTGTTACAATCGATAAGGACAATGCGTTAACATGTTGAAAATTGTGCATGGTTTTTCAAAAAAAAATCCTGACTCACATAACGGATTAAGCCCAAACTGTCACAGGTTTGTTATTTCATGTTTATGGTTGATCACAAAAAACATGAACAGTGCTGCGACTATTTTATTTGCTACAATCATGAATAATACCTTGAATCATAAACATTATATCAACGATGCTTAAGAAGTAGCCATGCATGCTGTGGACGTAATTTCATTTAAGGATGCCTATTATTCAAGATATTGTGGTAAAGTGAGGCAGACGGTATGTCCAAACTCGTCTGTGCGAGTTTGTCTCTTTGAACATATCTTCTTCTCAACATACAAAGAGTCAAGGTTTGGTAATTATCGAACACAAATCGATTAGTTTAAATCTGGACGCTGATTATAAAATTCCTACCAATCATCTACATTGGATGGGTTGGACTTACTTTAACTGATAACTTTAAGTATATGTGTCACAGGCCTGGAATTTCATCTTTGAGAGGACAAGGCCATTTTCATTTTCCAAAGGGCACTTCCATTGTAAATCTTAAAGCCAATGGGGAATTTTTGAAGGGGCACTAAGGCCAAGAAACGGCAACAAACAGAAGCCATTGCCTACGTGTAATTCCAGGCCTGGTGTCATACTCAAAAATAAATACATGTTGTTGGCTTCAAACGATAATACAATTTTGTGTGAAGATAATGCCCACTGCCCAAGATCTTCCAGTTAGTCCTTTCTTGGAACTTATAGTAATCAGCAAATTGGTTTCCCAGTAATGTTTGCTTCAAGAGTAAGACACCGAAAGATAGAACAGACTTTGTTGTGCGATAACGGTGCCCCTCGATCCTCACAACGGTCGCAGGTCTACGGGACGTGATAATATATTCCAAACTTCTTCAAAACCTTACATTTGTTGGGTTTGCAACTCATAGTATCCTTTCAAAGTTATTCAGGCAGTTTATCTGTAAAGCTTTGCTGTGAAATATAGGCACGTCCAACTAAATCTAGATGTCCAGGGATCTTGCAAGCAGTCGCCTCAGCCAGGGGGATGAACTTCAAGAACGTATCTAAACACCCCCTAGACAACCCATCTGCTACTCGATGTAAATCACTTGCGGTGTCCGCCTTGACCACCTTCAAGACGAGCTTGTGTTTCCTAGCCAGATCAGTCATTCTAGTGAACAGCTTTTGTACTGCCTTGTTCTCCTTTTTGCATTTCTTGTTGAACCTGTTCACCACGGAGTGATTGTCACAGTGAATGGTAACGTGACGACCACGGCACTGGCCTGCCCATACCTCCATAGAGACTAACATGGCATACGTTTCCAAGAATTCAATACAAGGCCTTTTCTGCTTTAAGCATTCCTTACTCCAGGAACCATGGACCCATTCGTTGCCCCACACACACCCAAAGCCATACCTTGCTGAGGCATCGGTGTACACATGTACTTGTCTAGATTCTTCAAACTTTTGAAATGCAGTTTCGGTGTGCAACAACTGCAACTTCAACATACTGGCAGCACTTGGCTCATGATAAATATGAGATCCTGTACTGTGAAATTGTTGATTTACAGTGGTTTGCTGAAAGCTAATACCGGCTTCCAACGACAGTATTTTCCTGCCAGAACGTATTGGAGCTTTGGCATTTGCATTTGAGATCAGAGCCAAGATTCGGCCACTGGTTTGAAGCCTGGATACAGCCATGCCGCCAATCGTTTTTAATTCAATCAAAAATCTCAAAGAAAATCTTAAAGGAGAGTGGGTGCTTGGGCTGCTAGAGAAATAGCATTGACTCACTTGTAACTAATTCCCCGCAAGTGTTTGTGTTTTGGTTCTTAAAAAAAGTTTACATTTATACAATTGTAATAATAGATTTGAATTGATGAAATTCAAAGAGAAGTTGTTCATAAAACTTTGCTGGAACTAGACAGTGCTTGCTTTCTCCAAGATTGCAGATAAATAAATAATCAGTCCTTGATGTTTACCCGTTTGTATCTAGCTAGGGTTTCTGTGAAGAGTTTTTCGTCCACTCGGTGCTTCATAAGAAATTCTCCGTTGAAGTGGAAGACGGGAATATCGTAGCGATACTTGGAGAGGTAATCTCTGTTTTTCGGCTTGTCAATGTAAACTTCCTCTAAAACAAACTGGGGGAGGATGGAGAAGAGAGAGAAAGAAGGTTGAGACAAAATTGTCAATCCCATTCATATTTACTGATTACTTGGTTTGTTCAAGAACACACACATCTTGCAGCCCGTTGGATGAATTGGTATTGGAATAAACAGGGTATACAAAAAAAAACATAAGTACATCAAGAAGGGAAAAGTTTTCAAATTATACTGATTAAAAACATCAATTAAAATTAACAAGAAAACACTAGAAAATTAAATTTTTTAAAGAGCAAAAACACAAAAACACATTGAAAGTTCCAAAAGTCTACCTATACAAATTGTAGTTACAATTAAGAAGAAACATTAGAAATTTCACATTTGTTAAGGAACAAAAACACAATAAATAAAGTTCTAAAACTATTCTAATAAAAACTTCATTTAAAATTAAGAAGAATATTTTGAAAAGTTTACATTTTTAAGAATCAAAAACACATTAAAAAGGGGCAAACAAACCCATACCAAATCTCACTCAAACACAACTTCTTCTTTTTTTTAAGTATTCAGCATTGATGCACAACTAGGGTTACAATCACAAATAAAAATCATGCTCACAATTTAGTTATATGAAGTTGGAAGGTCAGGTACCTATCCTTCTGAGACACATTTCCATCTGAAATACTGACTATATGACCATGTATACCATACTTTTAAAAAACAATGAAGTAAAATGTGCAATATTTAAGTTCAACTTACCAAAGATTCTCTCACAAATTCATCCCTTTTCTCATACTATCAAAGCGTTTCTGGCCTACCTTCACAAAACGACTGAACATAACATGTTTTTATATGCTTTATTCGGATGTGACTCAAAGGAAGTAACATTGCCTACACTGTGTATTGCATGGTAGGGAATTCCCCCTTTTTCACTTGGGGGGAACAGGTACATTATAGCAACACCGCAAACTGAAACAGGCATTGTATGTTCATTTAGCATGGGATTTGAACTCCAAACAGTCTGGGAAAACCGTCAGAGTTGCTGTGCTAATCCATTGAGAGAGAAATGGTCTGTGTTTATATAAATTAAGTAATTAAAAAAAACATCCAAATCATTGCAGAAATGGTTAATATGAATGGTTCGTGGTCTGTTGAAGAATTTCAGATCACTTCCTTTCGAAGAAGAAAGTTCAGATTAGTTTTTTGGGACACATTTTAACACACAATCTCACCAAAACACTGCATTGTATAAAAGTTCAATCTTAACATATGTTTGTACAAGTTCAATACTTAAATCTTGTTGTCACCGTTGCAATGTCTCTTTAAGGTATGTGCCCAATGATGTCGAGACATGGGACATGATCAAACTTGTGAACAACAACAAATAACAGATTCATCATGAAGGCGTGGGACAAGTACATCTGTCATTTGAAGGACTTCCTTTTAATTTTGAATGTCATGCCTTGATCATGTGGGTACATCATATGTAGGCAGTGAACAGTTTAAAGTTCTGTCAAATCATTAAAAACATTCCTGATTAAGAATGTATAGTACCTACATTGGGATAACTATTGGGAAAGTTGTATCTCTTGATTGAGTATAACCATAATACTCTCAACAGTGACATTACCCACATCGGGTTATACAAGGTCGAATCGGGATAATTACATCTTCTGATTGAGATGGTATAGCCATAATTCGCTCAGATAACTCGGTTCCTTGGAATAGTTAAATTTTAGAAAAATCATAATACTCTAAACAGTGTCTTTTTATATTTACACACATTGAGATAACTAAGTTCCCATTGGGATAGTTATAAAGATCTCCTGATTGTGACAGTATAGCCATAATACTATCAACAGTGGTAATACAGTACACTAAAAGTGAATTGAATTAACAAAGTTCCTATTGGGACAGTTATATCTCCTGATTGTGATAGTAAAGCACTTTACTCTCAACAGCGTTTCTTTTGATAATACACACATTAGAATAACTAAGTTCCAATTGGGACAGTTACATCTCCTGATTGCGACAGTAGCTATGAAACTCTAAACAGTGTCTCTTTTGATAAAACCCACACTGGGATAACTAAGGTCCAATTGGGAAAGTTATACTCTCCTGATTGTGATAGTAAAGCCTTTTACTCTCAACAGTCTCTTTTGATAAAACACACATTAGGATTTGAACTAAGTTCCAATTGGGACAGTTACATCTCCTGATTGCGACAGTAAAGCTATGAAACTCTAAACAGTGTCTCTTTTGATAACACCCACACGGGGATAATTAAGTTCCAATGGGGATAGTTATACGCTCCTGATTCAGACAGTACACCCACAATAGTCTCAGACATTGTATCTTTCCTGTCAGTGGTCATGACAAAGCATGCAAGTTTTGAATAGTCAGGAAAGTGGGCAGACTTTGGTAACTATGACACACTTTAAAGAACGCTATTTTAAGCCCATACAAATTTAGAGAGAATTGGTCAAACAAAGCACTTATTCTTTGTGATGCGAATCAGCCGAAACAGACAATGAAAATTTACAATAATCTACAATACAATACAATACAATACATTACAATACAATACAATACAATACAGTACAATACATTACAATGAACACATTATAGAGTGCTCTTATTCATCAAAGAGGGTTACATGATGCTGACCACACAAATGTTTTTGGCAATTAAAATAACTGTATATGAATGATCAGTGTGACTTTGCATGAAATATTGGAGGCCCTCAATAAGATAGTTTTTAACAAAGGCAATTTTAAGGTCACATGGGCCCAATTTCATAGAGCTGCTTAGCGGCTGATTTTGTGCTTACTGCACGAGTTTCCATTTCATAGAGCTATGAATAGGCATGCTAACCTTTCAGTACTTTCTGTATAAAAATGAATGCTGGAAAATAATGCAAATCCATGGTGAACGTGCAAGCTAACCACCTAATTTTCTTGCTAACCTGTGAAATACACTTACGCTTAAGCAGATTTTTCTGCTATAGTTAGCACGATAATTTGCTTACCGTTAAGCAGCGCTTTGAAATTGGCCCATGGTGTACTGTAATGAATAGAAATGCATTATAGGCCTAAACAGGAACGATTTTATTGGCCTTACTAATAAACGGTCAGAACATCGGGCCAATTAAAGGGCCAATTAAACTGCCCAGGAACAATTCTAGGCAGGGAACAATTTCATCCGGTAATTTTGCATAGCAAAATACTTAGACTGAACAAGTTTTGTGCACACTGAATGCTAGTATTGAGCATTGATTTCTGAGTAAATCGACTGACACATTTTGTGCAGCATGTTGCATTGCTATAACAAGGGAAAATCGCTCACTGCTTCTGGGGTTAATAAAAAAGGAACACAAAAATTGAAAGTTGATCTTACTCGATTTGTATACTTCTTTAGTACATCTTTAGCATCATCACAGAGAGAACAGTTGTCCTGTTTTGTTATGATGAAAAAAGAAAATGGCAAGTAAGTATAAATAACCTTACAGTACAGGTTGGTGGATGCACCAGTTTGGGAGGAAAATGTCTGCATTAAAGAGGTTCTCTAAGGCAAAATTGAGTTTTGTGGAAAACTAATTTTCCAATAGACGGTGTCCTCATGAATTTAGGGGTGAGGAAGTCTCTAATCTAACTTTACACATTAGAATTTATTTCATACTCTTTAAGAGCAAAATTTGAGACATGATGTCACCAGACAACAAAAGCAAATGGGTCTGTCAGACATGCAACTTTGTTTTTGCGAAAACAGGAAATTACTAAGCACACACAACTTTGTGTTTTTTGGTTTCTATGGCACCAAACAAGAAGAAAACGAAATAAGCTGATCAACTGAAAAGTTGCACGCCTGAATTCTGTCACCAGAGACCGAGATTTAGGATTGTATTATACCTTTGTAAAAAGGGTGAGAACTGGTAACTTGTTGGCATCTGAGAAGCACGCAGTTGAAACATCCCAAAGTCTACTACAAGATGATGGAAGTGCCGAGGCTACACGTAGTCTCGAAAGCCACCTCCATTGACGAAACAGAGCCATGGTGGATTTCACTTCGTGTTTTTACCTGCAAAAAAATGAAAAAAACAATTACTATTTAGCGGGTAACAGATAATGTGACAGTCTCCACTAGGCCTGGAACTTCATCTTTGAGAGGGCAAGGCCATTTTCATTTTGCAACTAGGGCACTTCCATTGGAAAATCTTAAAGTCTATGGGAAACTTTTGAAGGGGCACCAAGGCCAAGACCAAGGCCTCGGTGTAATTCAAGGCCAGAGTCTCTTCTAACTTTTAGTGTTCCTGAGAAGAGCAAAGAGATCGTGTTCCAAGTTGTGTAGTGCTGTAGCACGGACGAGACCTGAAAGTCAAGAGTCCAAGACCAAGACGAATACCTTGCAGCGATAATCATAGCTCTTGTTCCTGACCCTTTAGACCTTCAGGAGAATCTTCAGTTTTTATGTACCAAAACCAAGACCAAGTAGACCAAGATGGATGTCACAATTCAAAGCAATTTCCAGTGTACATAAACAACATCTGCAAAAAGGAAATCAGTACACTTTGCTTTCTTTTCTGTCACCTGAGGAAGTGTTCACTCTCCATCATGGAACATTCATATAGGACATCGCCTCATCGGTCTGAAACCCCCATCCCAAAGATCTTATTTTTAAAGATTGATGTGGCGCACTGAAGTGCAGCGAGATTTGTGAAGGCCAATAACCATTTTCCCATGCCAACCTTTACACTCACAGCAAGTATCTTTCTTGTTAGGTGAATCCAGGTTAAGAGGGCAGGGCAAAATTTCACAAAGCCTGTATATGCTTAAAACCTTACTTTTAGACACAGAAGACTCTTGCTTAATAGCAAACATAGGTTACCAGTCAAAATACCATAAAGTTACCATTGCTGCGACTGGTACCACACTCACTCCTAAGTTTGCAAAGCAGAATGTTTTGTTACAGTTTTATGAAATTGGGCCCTTTACTCACCAGTTAGATGATGATGATGATGATGATGATGATGGAATTAGATGTCTAATATTACAATTTGATACTTATTTTCAATTATGTTCTATCTTCTACTTTCCAGTTACACAGTTGATACACACCACAAAAACATCAACAAGCATTACAAAAACATGGCGTGCAGACAGCACTAGCACAAACAATAGCCTTTGCCACTCTATCATAATCATAGTGAGGCTACACAATCATAGTGTGGCTACACAAACACATGTAGGCCTAGACATCTTTTTTTTCAGGCATGTTGGTACTTTACTTTATTGTCCCCAACTGTCAAGCCAAAGCCCCCCCCCCCCCCCCCCCCGCACACATACACTACAGTACAGAGTTCTAGCCCCGTAAAAATAGTACCAATCCTACCAAACCACTTTTATTAATATTAAGTGGATTGGCGCTCACTATTGTGGGGCTACCACTGTCAATACAAGTAGCTAGAAAAGTAGTAGTATTATAGTAACATAACACTGCAGACATATATGTACATATGAGACAACAATAAACACTAAAACTTAACAAGTAAAACAGGTAACAACAGACCAATTGAACTTCAGAAATTCTACCTACTAAGTACAATCAAGTACAACACGTACACAAAATGACAAGGCTACATCATACAACCATGGAGAGGGGAAGGAAATATATGATACAACCAAAACAATACCTTTAAAAGTCGTATAATTATAACTAACGTAGTCTTACAACTTGACTACCTGCTGGTATTTTGACAGTGCAATTTTAAAGCCATACAACCTTCCAGTTGTAAGTTTTAACGAACTAAAGACGTAAAGACAAAGTTACCTTTCACTTCAGTTTAATTCAGAGAACGAAAATCCCACTCGACGTCCGCTCACGTTGTTTACAAAGGGCGCCCTCCAGTGTCATACACACCAACGATGCAAACTCTGGAGATGTCAATGAAATTGTGTAATGACTATTTTTATCCAGTTTTTTTTTGTATATAAAGTGTGGGTTTGTCTATTTCGGTCTCTTTCAACACTCCATTGTTAGGTGGAATTACACTAACAAACAACAGACATGGAAGATAGCGAGGAGTTACCTCTTTTAATTCCCGTGAGCTAAATACTCAGCACTCTCAGCTGCTTTTTTTAATCTTACTAAAAATACTAGAGTCCCTAGACTTCGCTTAAGTTTGTTAAAAATTAGTAATTGTAAAAAAAAACCACTATATTACTACTACTTTTACTAGTGACTTAGTGTAATTGTTTACTATAATTTTTAAAATGGAGTTACACTTTCCAATTTTAATAATTTGTATTGTATGATTACTTGGGTTGCTTTCACCATGAATCCTTTGACAGGTTTCCTGTTCCTTGGCCACACAAGTGGGGCTAGCTTATGGGCTGACCACTTGATTTGGACCAGTCCAAGCATGGTCAAAAATGTAACCAGTTACCACTGTACCCCAGGACTCTACTCCGAGGTAGCCCCATAAATAATATTAATAAGTGGATTTGCCCTATTTGCGGGGCTACTTCTCAAGAACTATGTGGTTTGTTCCGCTATCGTCTTTGGAGAGACAAAATAGCAGAACAAACCGCATCATATGATATAGACAAAGTTCTAGGAGAGTCCCAGGACTCTGTTCCGTCCCAACTTGACAATTGTCCCAACTATAGTTGGGACTGGTCCCAACTTGAGTGTTAAAGTTGGGACGTCCCAACTATAGTTGGGATCGCAGTAAACGCAAAGCACCCCCATGAATAAACTAAAAACATACTACACTAGACTGTAATAAATAGTAAGTATCATAGTATGAAGTCTAAGATCACTTTCCCTCGAGAATATTTGAGATTAATTCGAATTTTGGTTTTCCAAGAGGAGACTAAATGCGTAGGCCTACATGTACTTTGAGAATGAAAGCGTCACCCGGCATGAGCATGAGGCCGCTGTCAGAACCATCTATGAAAAACACTATTTACACCGAGTTAGCGGTCCATTATGAACGATATATTACTATCATTACAAACCTCGTCCTGGGCACCGGCTTGCGACAGGCTCTAACTAGAGCCATCATCAGTTTTGACATGAGTTTGTACAGAGCCAAGACCCATGTTTGAAACAAAGAATCTTGTTAATTAACGCCGATCATATCAGCTTGTGCGTCTGTAGTAGTCCTACCTCCATGGTCACACACATTAATCCACACATGATCGATCACGGTGTCCTATGGGCGATCCCAACTATAGTTGGGACGTCCCAACTTTAACACTCAAGTTGGGACCAGTCCCAACTATAGTTGGGACAATTGTCAAGTTGGGACGGAACAACTCTAGCAAATAGCATGTCTAGTTCCCCCACCCCCCTTTAAGCACGGAGGAATAAAATATTTTCTTCCTCCATGCCCTAGAGAAGCTTTTTGGCTATCTATTGTTTGGTATTAATTATATCAGTGTTTTAAGCCCCATTCTGGGTCAAATTTCCACAGAGAAAATTCTGTGGATTCCAGGACCTACACTTGTTCATTCTGTCTCCGATCTTTGGTCATCTTAATTTCATAAATGTACAAAGGAATTTTCTCCTAGTAATGACCATCAAAAAAGGTGGGAAAAGCGATGTTATTGTTAGGGTCTTAGAGTTAATTGGAGTGGTCAAACTTGACCATGAGACTGTATGAGACAATCACATGGACATCAGTCATGATCACGTACGTGTGTAGTTTGCGATAATCGTGACCCTCGATCATCGCATAACAGTTGCTGAGGATCGGGACGATCAAGGGTTAAGGTTATCGCAAATGGATCATGTGATTGTGACTGCAATGGAAGGTGCTACTGCTACATGTAGTTGCAATAATCACAACCATCCATCCTCTCGATGGTCTACAACCATTGTGAGGATGGAGCAAGGCTTACGATTACATGGATTACGACCGTGCTACTGCTAGAGACAATTAAACTATTTCCTTCATTTGCTCTATTGTTTTATTATTTTGTTGTTCACACTCTAACCACCATGGTTTCTTTTGGATTGACTTTCATCGTTTTCCTGACAGGTAAAAGCTGTATGTGAACACTTTACGTGTTCGGTGTGCATGGAGCAACTTGAAAACACATACATCACACCATGTGGTCACCGTTTCTGTAGTAAATGCATCAAGGAGTGTGTAAATAGGAGGTAGGACGAGTAATCTTGTTGGCTTTCATATTCACCTGAGGGCAAAATTTCATTGTCTAGCTTAGCACTGGCCTTAAACACAGAATTTCTTGGTTAGCAGTACTATGAAATTGGGCCCGGATGTCATGTCAGCAAAAAAACTTGCATGCTCTATTTTTGGAGACGGGTTTTCCATGTTACTGTGCAGTGCAAATTTTGTGTCAAAGTGATCACAGTTAGACTCGCACCGTATCTACATCGATTGACTCAAAAAATGGCAGACCAAGGGCAGATTATAGCCACATGTGTCATATGTTCAAGGGGTTAATATCATTTTTTTTAAAATAGACTTTGCATTTAAAGGACCCATCCAGGTTTTGTTTTGTTGTTTTCTTCTTTGGGGGAGGGGGGGGGGGTTAGGGATTAGAAATTTCAGACTCTTAGTTGAATAATTTTGGGTTGAACAAAGAAGCATTTAAAAAGTGGGATTTGAACCTGCGACCTCCGAATTAGCTTGCCGGCGCTCTACCAACTGAGCTATCTAGCCCTAATGTTGGTGGTCTCCCTACTTTGTCAACATCTTTGTTCGGGGGTGCCAGTCAGAAGACATTTTCAACAGTTAACTGCTGCATAGCCACTGATCACACCCAAGTTTACGATACAACCTGGGATCTCCTTAAGGGGATGCAACTTTTCATTTAAATTATCAAGGTATAGGCCTCAACCACAAGGGAAACTAACTGGGTAAATATTGTATCGTGGAGAGACACAAATGAAGTGGACTGAGTCAGGTGTGGTGTGTAAATCTCAACGCTTTGTTACACTTAGTAACGCTTTATGCACAGTTAGATGCGGATGAATATAGACCCAACTACATGTAGATCATAATATAGTGCCAGGCCACCGAGGTATTAATATATGTTTCTTGTAATTGAAGTGGATACGACAGTGAATTTTATACAAATTTGGGGTTGAACAAAGACAAATTTACTAGAGCGGGATTAGTGTGCTGGGGCTGTACCATTTGAGCTGTCTAGCCCTAATGTTGGTGGTCTTCCTATTTTGTCAATGTCTTTGTTCTGGGGCAGCTACAGGTTGAATGGCTTCTGATTGGTTTCTGAACAAGCATGTTGACAAAAGGGATACAAACAACATCAGGGCTCTGAGATAGCTCAGTTGGTAGAGCGGCGTCTTGTTAATCTGGATGTCGCAGGTTCAACTCCTGCTCTTGTCAATTTTGTTGTGTTCAACCCAATATTAATTAAGTAATGAACACTGATTATTCCACATACTTTGCTTCTACTTACAAGATTATTTTTTTCTTTTTCATTGATGTGTTTGCCTTCAGGTCCAAATGTCCAGTCTGTAGTAAGAAATTCAGTGCTGAAAAGTTATATGCCGACTGGGATTTTGACAATCTAATTAAAATGGTGTCAGTGGAAAAGAGCAAGGCAGAAGACAACTACTTTAATAACTTGATACAAGAAGCAGGTAAAAGAAAAGCTGACTCAGTTCTCATTACCCCCCCCCCTCTTTCCTTGAACTCGTCCCCTCCCCCAGCGTCTACTCCTAGGTTACTGGTCGCTTCTGTAGGGATCTTTTCAAGTTAATCCAGGACAAGTAGTCAGATAACAATTCTCTGGTGTCAATTTTTTCGTTAGATTTCCGTCGGACTGTATTTCTATGGGAACATTGCTTTTCTCGCTAAGGCACATTTCCTCCGATGCACTTAAAGTCATACCTTGATGCCAACCCACCCCGCTGAGCACTCTGTGGTTTGACTGGCTGACTAGTATTCACAAACTTGCGGGTTTACCTTCTTTTTTTTAAACACACCCAAAACTTTTCCGCATAATTTTTGTTTGTTTTCCATTTTTGTTTTTGGAAATAAAATCTTGTTGACGATTTGATGTTGTTTTGTTTTTTGTTTTAGCTCATCAGAATGGTGATCACACAAATCACAGAGAAGTCTCGCCAATTGAAAGCACATTACAGAGTAAGAATCTGGGTCCTTTCTTGTTGAGGGCCAAGCGGTTTAAGAGCACCGGACTCAAGCCCTGGTGTTGGGTTGGACTCCCAGTCTTGACACTTGTATCCTGGAGCAAGATACTTACCATCTGGTAGTGATGTAAAAGAACCCAGACCACTTGTTGTGGAGTAGTAGGGGTTAACCCGGTGTTTCTGGCTTACATTAGCAAGCATCCTTGCTTTTACAGGTTTCCTCAGGCTTGCAAGCTACAGTGATTAACTTCACTTATGAGGCATCATCGGTTTCATTACCAGAAGTGTATAACAACAATGTCATTGACAGTCAATACACAATTTTTCTCAACCTGGCCAAACTTACTGGTGTGCTGATTAAAGTCACCAGAATCCACTCTACGCACTGAGGCAGATATTGGTAGACAATCTCTCATTGTATGTGAAAAAAAGAAGACGCTATCTCTTGTTGTACCACGGTAAAAGATTGTGAATTTTATTGGTCAAGAACTAATCACGTGATGTGCTACAAAGACGCACGTACGCAGTTTTTGAGTGATGTACCCTACGGGGTTGATTACCTTGATCCTGTTCACCATTGGTCATTTCCATTGCGTTGTACAATATTATAAATAGCCCCAGGTATGAGGTTGTAATTATACTGGTACATTACTAGGGCAATTGATTTACATTCCTGTGCGGTATGCCATACAACCTGCCATAGGGAACAGTGAAGCAATATTAAATTAAACAGCATACTGCAATATTCAAAAAAGAATAAAAACAATATAGAGTTATAATTTATTTCACTTTATAATGTTTGTAAAAATATTTTTACCCTCACCAGAGCATCTCAAGGTTGGTCTTGCTGCCCATGAACAGTACTTCCAAGAGTTTAAGCGAGAGTTTACCCAGCGTGTTCAAACAGTTGAGTCACAAATACAAGCCTTACAGGGTGGTAAGTCCATATAAAAATACATCAAAATTCCATAACAAATTAAGTTTTGTTCACAAAATTTGAGCTCAAGCAGGGTATAGTGCACAGTCAACTAAAGTCACCATTGGGGCTTTAGTAGGGTATAGTGCACAGTCAACTAAAGTCACCATTGGGGCTCAAGCAAGGTATAGTGCACAGTCAACTAAAGTCACCATTGGGGGTTTAGTAGGGTATAGTGCACAGTCAACTAAAGTTACCATTGGGGCTCCAGTAGGGTATAGTGCTCAGTCAACTAAAGTCACCATTGGGGCTCCAGTAGGGTATAGTGCACAGTCAACTAAAGTCACCATTGGGGCTCAAGCAAGGTATAGTGCACAGTCAACTAAAGTCACCATTGGGGCTCCAGTAGGGTATAGTGCACAGTCAACTAAAGTCACCATTGGGGCTCCAGTAGGGTATAGTGCTCAGTCAACTAAAGTCACCATTGGGGCTCCAGTAGGGTATAGTGCACAGTCAACTAAAGTCACCATTGGGGCTCCAGTAGGGTATAGTGCACAGTCAACTAAAGTCACCATTGGGGCTCAAGCAAGGTATAGTGCACAGTCGACTAAAGTCACCATTGGGGCTCAAGCTGGGTATAGTGCACAGTCAACTAAAGTCACCATTGGGGCTCAAGCAGGGTATAGTGCACAGTCGACTAAAGTCACCATTGGGGCTCAAGCAGGGTGTAGTGCACAGTCGACTAAAGTCGCCATTGGGGCTCAAGCAGGGTATAGTGCAGGGTATAATTGGGTGGTCAGGTTGGTGTAGAGCTATCTTTCCTCACCTTCCACCTCTAGCATGTCTAGCACCTAGGTTAGAATCACAACAAGACCACTATGTGGATTGGGTTTTCAGTCCCAACCTGACTGTGCGGATTTTCCCTGGAATAAATCTCTGGGGTTTTCCTCCCACATCTACAAAGTTTGCTTTTCTGAGAGTCCTTGGCTTCTCAACCAGAATAAATGAAATGAAGTGAAATTGGGGCTAAAGCAGTAGTGTAGTGTAATGTAGTGTAATATTCTTTATCCCTGATACAACCTTCTGCATCAAATTATCCAAAGCACACACATTTGAATTGTTGGTGTATGTGTGTAATATTCTTCTGTGGTGCTTTCTTTCTTTTAATGAATCATTGTGAATGATGTTTTATTGATTTGATATCAAACAAGGTGAAGATGACGCAACGATGGCAAAGTGTCTACAGGACCTCGAGGTCAAGAGACAAGGTCTACACACTGAGCTCAGGACTTGTACACAGTTATTGGTGGATGCATACGATAAGTAAGTCACTTTACCAGCCAGAGCAAACCAATACAAATTTCCGAAACACACAGAGGCCAAAACCAACGGCTCTTTTCAGAGCCAACACTCCTTCATAAAGAGATTTAGGCCGTGTCCGAAACGGCGACTTCGGCTACAGCTACAGCTAGATCAGCGCGTCTAGCCGTAGCTGTAGCCAAAGTCGCCGTTTCTGACACGGCCTCACACATGGTTGTACCCGCTAGACTTACTACTAATGGTTTAATCTTCATCCTTACAAATCGTTCTGTTTCCTCTACCGAAATGAAGGTTTCAGAAGAACTGAGGGCCTTAGGCAGACCCAATTTCTTTTTACTGGGTCAGGCATTCCAATCGTATCCAAAGTCCAAACAATTTGGTATGGAGTGAAGTAAGAGAGGAGGGCATTGGAGGATTGAGGTCACCTGTAGGGAGGTGGGACTAGGAGATAAGGGTTAAGAAAACCGTTTCCTAACCACAGAGCAAGTTCGTAAACCTGATATTGCGAAAACTGGTTTGTCACGGCCAAGCAGTCTTCTGTATTGGACTGAAGTTCTGGTGGTTGAATCATCTGGGTGTGGGTTTGATGACACTTGACCCTTGTGTCCTTGTGCAAGGCACTTACATGTAACCATAATTGCTTCTCTTAACCCAGGTGTATAAATGGGAACATGAGAGGGCTGAGAAAGTATTGTGTTGGATTAACCCCCTTAGCGTTAATTTATGCAGCTTGTGGTTGTACACTCCCCAGGGAGTTGAGAAAGTTTGAAGAATGATCTAAAAGTATGCCTGATGAACAGGGATAATAATGTTGTAAAGCGCTTTAACCTAATGTAGCTATTAGGATGAGTGCACTATATGAGAACCAATTATTATTAACACATGAAAAGAAGCCAGACTGTTTGTCATTCCAGCCTCAGTATGAATCCATTGATTTCTATAGTGGACAAAAAACCAAGATGGTTGTTCATGAGTGATTCACTGTTGTATTTATTCTATCATTGTATTTGTTCATGATTCAGGTATTTAACAGATCACTTGCCAACTCCGTCATTGCTTCCTGTTTCAATATCAGTACGACTGCAAGACAAGGGTATTGTACTTCAAGATGTCAAACTCAAACCTCATAGTAGGTGAGTCTAACCAGAGTCATCTAAAAGATCTACAAATGAAGGGGCTCAAAATTTACACTGGACTGCTAGCCTAAGGCCAGTGTTTTAAGTGTTGGGCCAGTACAGAGCTCAAAATTTACATTGGACTGCTGGCCTGAAACCAGTGTTTTAAGTGTTGGGCCAGTATAGGGCTCAAAATTTACACTGTACTGCTAGCCTAAGGCCAGTATTTTTAGTGTTAGGCCAGTGCAGGGCTCAAAATTTACACTGGACTGCTGGCCTGAAGCCAGTGTTTTTAGTGTTGGGCCAGTACAGGGCTCGAAGTTGACACTGGACTGTAGGCCCAAGGCTTGTGATTTTAGTGTTGGGCCAGTACAGGGCTGGAAATTTACACTAGACTGTAGGCCCAATGTCCGTGATTTTAGTGTTGGGCCAGTACAGGCCTCAATATCTACACAGAACTGCAGGCCCCAGGCCAGTGATTTTAGTGTCAGGCCAGTAAACTCAACCGGCCAAGTCTGACGTTCGTGTGTTTTTCAATTCAGTATCTTTGTTTATAAAAAATGATGTTCAAATGTTGAGTTTGAGTCTGATAAATATCTTTCAATTCTGCTGAGTATTGAAGATTACTTACCCATAAGCTAAAACAACCAGCATTGAGGCTATGATTTATATCAAACACCAACTGAGATGGTCAGGCCACTGTGTGGGAATGTCAAACAAGTGTCTTCCAAAAAAGTACTCTTCTCCCAGCTGAGCCACGGCCACCGGACTCATGGAGGACAGAGAAAGCACTATAAAGACACCCTCAAGGCATTGATTAAGAAGTGTGGCATTTAACATTGCATCCTGGGAGGACCAGGTAGGTAACCAATCTTCATGGAGGTAACTGCTGTATAGAGGCACTGACAGCTTTGAGAGCAATCGTTTAGCTCGGGCAGCCGCTAAGCGACAGATGAGAAAGGAGGGGGAATGAGCAAAGACAACTTCATCCAACCCTCCCTTTGACTACAACCTGCGACATATGCCTCACGAGTCTGTGGCTCAGGAATCGGACTTTTGAGTCATCGATGGAGTCACCTCAGCCTACTTCTTCCTCAACTGTAACAAATAAAACTGTGTGTTTCCCTGTGGAGAACATCTTCCTTGACCTTGAGGGATCGCCTACTTACCCATAAGACAAACAAG
Organism: Pisaster brevispinus; assembly: GCA_023634235.1. NCBI lineage: Eukaryota > Metazoa > Echinodermata > Asteroidea > Forcipulatida > Asteriidae > Pisaster > Pisaster brevispinus. Next base: position 18,482,827 of record JAMKCF010000011.1, read on the forward strand.
ATTAAATCTTCTCTTAGTGTTTGTTAAAATAAAAATAGTTTATCTTTTGAAAATGTCTTCTTATTTTGATTCTGGTATTATATTCTCATTTCGTTTCTGGTCGTGTAAACAAAATTCTGGTTCATTAAAAATTCTGAGCTTCAAGCCCTGCGGTCTTGTAAATCCTCTCAAATTTGAGCCCTGAAAAGATTAGGAGAAAATCCATCTCCCTCCAGGGATCAAACCCAACTTTATGAAGTTTTCTTAAAATTATGGAAAAGGAATTCAATTTAAGTTATCAATAAGAACTAATATAGAATTGAAATTGTTGACCATGATTACATCTTCTCTTTGTCTGTGCATTTGGTTTGACTTTGTGGCAGTATTGAAGCACTCATAGTTGTACCAGTACTCAGTTCTTTTGTTTTGCCTTTATGGAAATGTCCTGAACAAAAACTCTGCATTGACTTGATTATATTTTGTTATGGTTTTTTTAAGTTATTTTTTAAATTTCTTTTATAGTTTATCCGATCTCAAAGAGACAGTTATATCAAAGATGGAGGCAAGGGGAGATCCAGTTGTCGGCTCCTTGGATGATCAAGTGCAATATATTCTTCTCGGGTGAGTATTATTGGTTTTATAGTTTCTCTGCCTTCATAATAATAATAATACACAGTTCTCATGCACTCAACCTTCGTTATAAAGAGCACTGCAATAAAGAGGTTCTGCTTATAAAAAAGTACAATCTGAAGTCCTGAATCTCATTTCTGTTTTGTGGTTCCTTTGTTTTACTGTTCTCGAATAACAATGTTTCTAAAGAGGTAATTTGTGCAGTCCAAGCGAAGTGTTACAATGAGTGGACTGTATGGTGCTTTATCACCCCCGAAGGGTGTCTCAAAGTGTTCAGTATTTTCTTTACAGGTATAGGCCCTACAGAGCTATGTTTGGAGTTATGAGACCTATTTATACACATGTAGCAGCTTGTAATGGTTTACACTACAGGAAAGCTCCATTAAAGAATTTCCGAGTTCTGGCCACAAAACTCGGAAACTATTCAACCTTTTCACCAATTAGCTGTGTTTTTCTCAGCTCCTAGGGGAGTATACAGCCCCAGGCTGCCGTGGCACTCCGAAGGCTTTTTTGTAAACAACTTCAACCTCTACCCTCGCAGGTACCCATTTATACCTCTGGGTGAAGAGAAGCAATTATAGTAAAGCATAATGACACGAGTGTCATGACCGTGATCCGAACCCTCACCCCGATGACTTAACCACCAGAACTTGAATTGGATCGGTCATGACACCCTACGATTGGGCGCTTTGCTAAATATCCCTTGAAATTGTGAGGTTTTTGTTTCTGTTTCAAGACAGAGCACGATCTGCCATTTTGTAGGACCAAATTTTTGACTCATCAAAATGGCAGACCGTATGCTCGGCTGGTTGTGTTTCCAGAGGCAAAATTATGTTTTTTATTGCTACTCACTAATTACAACACACTGTAGATGTTAAGTGCATGCACAACTTTTAGAAGGGATAAGGAGCTATTCCAGCCAGCAAAGTTTCACTAGATTTTAATGTGCCCCTTTAACTAAAGATATAGTTGTAGTTATTGTGTCGGTTGGCAAGTTTATGCAATGTTTGTTTTGGGGTTCTGTTAATCCCGAAACTTGTAATTCCTGTAATCTTTTCACTTTTTCAGACCATTTGAAAAGGGGCGTGTAATTTCCAATGAGTTTATACAAGAGCTGTTATTGCCTGAAACAGAGAGGTCAGAGGTTATCAGACTCTTATCCGCAGGGTGTCATCCAGTATTAGACTTTGCTATGAAACCAGGGAGCGAGGTTGTACTCGTTGGCCCGGTCAAACTTGAAAGGTAAGTTTCAAGTTTGCTGAACTGAAGTGTCTTCTCATGTAACGGTCAGTGTGTTGGAAGTCCGAGATTTCTTTAACACAGTACACACATGACAGACCTTTTAAAAGAATCCACTATGGGCGGTTTTGAATAAGGGAATGAAAGAATTGTGACAAGGTCTTCGATGGCCTTTTAAGATTGGCAGGGTTGTGGCCGTGCTATGAAAGAACTAAGCCAACTGCAAGGTCCTTTATCGCACAGCCATGACCCAGCAAGATTTTAAACAGCTGTTTTAGAATTTGCCACCACTCTTTCATTCCCATACACAAATACCTTTTCGTTAAAAACATCAAAAACACTTTTAAAAGTGTTTTTGAAGATTTTAACGAAAAGGTATTTTAAAAAATTTTAAAGTTTAGGACAAATCTGACAGTTTAGCATCAGCTCACCTCAACTCTGCATTGAATTTCTATGCATGTGTTGAGCCCTAAGTACATGTAGCTACTCATGCAAGTTTCGAACGTGCACGCGCAAGTTTCACTTGCACACAAGTTTCAAACTTGTGCAAGCCAAATATGTGCCCTACCCAACTTAAATCGGGCTTTGAAATTTGCAGGCTCCTTGCAGTCATCTGATAGCGCCCTCTTTTGACTCAATAAGGTATGGCCACATGATCTCCTCTCGGCCAATCAGAATGGATAAACTGTCCCAGGTATTTCTGAATGAGAAAAACTATGCCAGTCTGCAGCCTGATAGCAAGTAGTGAATGCATCTACACAGTACACAGTCAACCCTCCTACTGTCTGACCATTCAATATCATCCACTGTGGTTTTGAATGATAGATACACTATAACAACCTGCAATATTATATCATGTGGTGAATGCATCTACACAGTACACAGTCAACCCTCCTTCAATTTGACCAATCAATAATCATCCACTGTGGTTTTGAATGATAGACACACTATAACTGTATAACAACCTGTATCATTATATCATGTGGCAAATGCATCCACACAGTACTGTACAGAGGTAGTTCTTTGCACAGTTGTGCCACCCTACACAACCTGTGTAGTTGAGTGCTTTCAAATGCTTGGTCAAATCTCTGCAAAGTGTTAGCAAGAGTAGGAGTTATGGATAACTTGTTCCCATTTGTTGCAGTGAGATGCCAAAGCAATGTTTCGCTAGTACATTTGACAAGGACAAAAAGCTGTCAATGGACTACTTCGAGTGTAAAGATTGTTCCTTGAAATGTAAGTACCATTAAGATTGTTAAACCCTAGCAACCCCAGGTCGATTAACTTGGCACAAATTTAAATCAACCTGTCTAAATGCATTTGTATTGGTTACAACACACCATGTGACCTTCAGTTGACCTAAGTGACAATTCAAGTTGTGACCAAAGTAAAGTTTGGGAAGTCACCTTTGAACTTGTGTATGCCCTGACTGCAGTCATTGTTTCTAGAATTCTGTATTTGCAATTTATAAAATAACCAGTAGTAATTTACAGTTCACAAAAAAGGATGGGTAATTCGAAATAAGCTCTCAGCTATCAAATCAAAGTTAAGTGTGTTTTAAAAAAAAGTTAGCGCTGAAGATCTTCCGTGTTTTCACTTCCATCTTGGCGAGACTATTTTCTTGTAATTGCCGTAGTCATTTTTTCTTTGTGAGTACCACTGGCAGAACGAAACCATGATTTAACAAAGCCAAGAAAACAAAGTTTCTGTTTGAAGCAACAGGGTATTTTGTTTCTCTTTCGAAATAACACTATATTCACACACCGTGAAACACAAAACTGTGTGGCGTATTAAAACATCATTTTGGCCTTACTGGTTAAAAAGCCAAGGTGATAATTTCCTGAATAAGTTTCTTTGAATAGTTTGTTCTCCGTTGAAGAATACAACTTAGGTTTCTGTTCATCAAATCTTATTTTTTAACACCTTTGAGTACTTATCTTGTGTTTAAATGAATGAATTATCAAGGAGTTTTAATAGTTGTGCACTCAGTATTTGTTTGTTGGTGTTTTTCATTTTGTGACATTGCAGGGGTTTGTCCATCTTGTAAAGACTACTGCCACAAAGACCATCAGACAGTATCGTACATTAAGAACCATCAACCAACATGGTATTACATTTTAGATTACATTTAACTCCTGGTGTTTTTTTTTGTATTTCTGAAAACAAAAACCCTTTTGAAAAGGGGCACAGTCATTCTTTGTAAACGATTTTTTAACCAACATTCGCTAAAGGTAATCCAGATTTTGACAGTGCTGTATTTATTTGTTTATTTTTATTTTCAGGGCGTGCTGTTACTGCCCCAGAAAGAAAAAGGTGAGTTAAAGATGATTCATTTATATTTCTCTTCAGTCAGTATTTTTAATTCCTAGCATTTTTTGTTTTCAGTGATAATACATTTTCTCTTCTCAGGCATGATGTTCTTGCTACTTTAGTCTGATTTATACTTGTTTTGCCCTTGGGAAAAATCTGGAAAATTGTGACTAATAAAGCCTACACCATGTGTAAATATAGTTCAGCCCTTGTACTCGATAAAATGTCCCTATTTTGCTCCAAGGACAAATGAAAGCAGGAAGAATTTAAACATTTTATTTATTTGTTCTTGTCAGTGAAAAACATTGTTACTGGCCTGACTGGCCTTTCTAAGTTTGCTTTTAAGAAAGACTCTGTGAGCAGGGGTTGCCTTCAACTTTTTTCAGTGACTAGCCAGCAGGACCAGTTAGCTTGTCATTTCACAAGTCCGCTAGCTTTATTTTTCTAGTTTGGGTTTGAACAAAGAAAAATTTACTGGAGCGGGACTTGAACCAACGACCTCTGGATTAATGTAGCGGCGCTCTACCAACTGAGCTATCCAGCCCTATGTTGGCGGTCTCCCTATTAGTCAATATCTTTGTTTGGGGGTGCCAGTCAGAAGCCATTGAACCATTAGCTGCCGTGTAGCCAGGGATCACACCCAAGTGTACGATACAACCTGGGAAGCGGCAGCCACGGGATCACCTTAAGGGGATGCAACTTTTTAAATAATGTTTATTACTTGATAGCTTTATTTTACATGTCCTTTTTCCCATAGGAATGTATTTTCCACACTGAACTAGTCAGCTACACCACTTATTATAGAGATTTTCGACCGGTTCTCGGGTGTTTTAACCCATTAGAGATTGTTCATATAACCATCACCATACACCCCGACATTGCTAATCATTGCTTCTTAAATTATTAAGAAACAGAAATTGTTCGGTTTGATTTTAGAATTGTAGATTACATACATGAAAAACATTGAAAATGTCAATTTGGTACAAAACCTTTCCTTTGACCTCTTGCTCTTGCTTTTATTTGAGCATAAGTAGGTCAAATTTTGTGGCTGTATGCCGGTATGGATGTTTGGGTACAAGCCACTTCAGGCCACTATAGTCAATTCCAAAGGGTTAACTTGCATTTAGCCAGCAGACCACTTTTTACACCATGTGTAAATATAGTTCAGCCCTTGTACTCGATAAAATGTCCCTATTTTGCTCCAAGGACAAATGAAAGCAGGAAGAATTTAAACATTTTATTTATTTGTTCTTGTCAGTGAAAAACATTGTTACTGGCCTGACTGGCCTTTCTAAGTTTGCTTTTAAGAAAGACTCTGTGAGCAGGGGTTGCCTTCAACTTTTTTCAGTGACTAGCCAGCAGGACCAGTTAGCTTGTCATTTCACAAGTCCGCTAGCTTTATTTTTCTAGTTTGGGTTTGAACAAAGAAAAATTTACTGGAGCGGGACTTGAACCAACGACCTCTGGATTAATGTAGCGGCGCTCTACCAACTGAGCTATCCAGCCCTATGTTGGCGGTCTCCCTATTAGTCAATATCTTTGTTTGGGGGTGCCAGTCAGAAGCCATTGAACCATTAGCTGCCGTGTAGCCAGGGATCACACCCAAGTGTACGATACAACCTGGGAAGCGGCAGCCACGGGATCACCTTAAGGGGATGCAACTTTTTAAATAATGTTTATTACTTGATAGCTTTATTTTACATGTCCTTTTTCCCATAGGAATGTATTTTCCACACTGAACTAGTCAGCTACACCACTTATTATAGAGATTTTCGACCGGTTCTCGGGTGTTTTAACCCATTAGAGATTGTTCATATAACCATCACCATACACCCCGACATTGCTAATCATTGCTTCTTAAATTATTAAGAAACAGAAATTGTTCGGTTTGATTTTAGAATTGTAGATTACATACATGAAAAACATTGAAAATGTCAATTTGGTACAAAACCTTTCCTTTGACCTCTTGCTCTTGCTTTTATTTGAGCATAAGTAGGTCAAATTTTGTGGCTGTATGCCGGTATGGATGTTTGGGTACAAGCCACTTCAGGCCACTATAGTCAATTCCAAAGGGTTAACTTGCATTTAGCCAGCAGACCACTTTTTAGGGAGAACACTGCAGTCTGCTCAGGTTGAAACATCAGGTCATAAACAATGTGTGCCTTGCTACCATAGGTAGGTAAACAGTTTGCAAGAGCTAATTCCCTCTTGTTTTTTTATTTGTTTCAGTGTCAACTCGGAAAACCAGCAAACTGAGGGTCCAATGAATTCAAGATGCCAAGTTTAAACCTCCGTACTGCATCTGCGAGAAATGTGGGCTTAAGTTGAATTTCCAATGGAACAATGAAAAACCATATGAGAGTGACATATCAAAGATCAAGGCCTAATTTCATTTTTGGATAATAAATTTCTGTTCAAGAAAAGTGTACACTTGAGTCAACATATGCCAAATACCTGAATACTGAACTGTATGGCAGTGTTTAAAACTTTCCACTAAAATAAAACCTTGTTTGAGAGTAGCAGGGCACTCATACAGAAACGTCAAAGAACCTGTCTCTCAGCTTATCAACTGGTCACCAAAACATGGAAGGAGAAACAGGGTAGTCAAAAGGTTTCGGTCTCCGCAAGGTACTGATAATGGGAACACACACACACGCATTAAGGGTCCGGTTTGTTGGGTACCTCCATTGTTGTTCTATTGTTCCCTTTTCTGAAGAAATTCTCTGTGGGGTACCACTAGGACAAAGAAAACCTTGCGGGGTAGCATTGTTCCATTGTTAATAGTACCCTGTAAGTTGGCGTGTGTTAGGGCTCACACGCACATACAGGGAAACACCATATGCCCCTTCGGCTTTGCCAGCGGGGCGTAACAATTCCACTGTACGTGACTTGAGACGCAAAGCCAACAGAACTTGCCAGGTGTGAAGAAATATTGTATTATTTTTTATTAACTCCAACATCAGAAAACTGGCATAAACAGTTCTAAAAACCCTGTTCAACGGCAATTAACTAATGCAGCAGTGAAGGGTTGAATTTCCTTACCAAGTGAGTGGTTAGAATCACTTTTTAAATTGTAGTTAAATCTTTCTGATAATGAAAACAAGGAACCCTCAAAAGTGTCCTGTACTGTGATCCGTAGGCCTGAAGATACCCATGTAGAGTAGATGTTGAAAAAAAAATTCTAATTTTAGATTTGGGAGGAAAATCTTAAACTGTTAAACAGAAGAAACCCACGCAATCAGGCAGGAACTGTCATGTCATTTTATAAACATGTCATTTTAATTTTATTGCTACACTGACGGAAACGGTAGCTGGCGGCTTTCTGGAATGTCATCATCTAAAGGTGTACTAATGAACTGGGTAGGGTCATAGATTGGTAAATACTCCAAAAATTAATGGCCATAAAAACTTACTTGGTGAGAAGCACTGCAGCTGTTGATTAAACTATGTTGAGAAAGGATTCCCTTCGAAGTAATGTGGTTTGGATAATTTGTTTCCGAGAAACTACTCGTGCATGAATCTTTCAGATTTCCAAGGGTTGGTGTCTATTCATGGATGCTACAGCCAGAGATGCGGTTGGTAACCTGCCGTCACCTGGTTATTATTACGCATATGGATTTGACATTCTTGTGAAAATACCACAACAGTTTTTTGCAAGTAGACACTGTATTCAGCTGAAACTTTCACAAGTGACTTTTATTGTATCTTTCTTTATAATTTTACCTACAAATTAGCATTACAGTGACAAAAACCAATCTATGACCCTACCTTTAGTAATAGCATTTCCCTTAGTAAAAATAACAATTCATATTTCCATGTAATGAAAGGAGAGAAGTACAAGGGAGAACCCACAGATTTTCACATCTCTTTGTTGTGGTTTGAGAGAATGCTGTACATATCTTTAAAGTGAACTACAAAGTAGTTATAATCCCTGGTATGAAAAAACTTCTTGTTAAAGATTCATTAACATTAAACTATGTACACTTTATACAAAATACTGAGGTTATTTACATTGAAATAAAAAGTATTTGATTTTGATTAAAATATTTTAAATCTTGAATCTTGACCAGTTCTTGACATATATGCTTTCCTCTAATACAGGGCTCGAATTTGGGGAAAAAATCCACAAGACTGCACAGCTCGTGGCTCAAAACTTTTACTGGACCAGATAATTTGTTACAAGACCGGAATCCAAATGAGAAGAACACTCTACACAGTTTCACATTTGAGCTGTTTTTGTACCAAGCACTAAGAGAAGATTTATCAAGTTTTTCTTGTGGGTAATACTCCAATACTCATGTGTTATTATTCAAAAACACAAGACCGCCGGACTTGTACGGTCATAAGTTTACTGGCCCGACACTAAAATCACTGGCCTCGGGCCTGCGGTCCAGTGTCAAATTCGAGCCCTGTAATACACTGTGCAAGTGTCGCGCATATTTAAACTTCAGGGACTATGTTGGTCCCAACCATACCAAGTTTTTATGTTTGCGTGATTCTGTTTCTTCTAACGCTTTAGTTGAACGTAGTTTATTGCCACAAAAATGGTATCATGTTGTTGAGAAAGAAAAATTTAGCCATGAAGTATATGAAAGTAAAACATATTTAACAACTAAAAGAAAATAAAAACCAAGAATAAGCCTTGACCTCCATTCCCAGTTACTTGTAAGCAATTAAGAATTTTGCCCAACTGACGTTCATATTATCATTAAACCTATGTAATGGTGGCACAAATTCGGCCTTGATTGGCAAATAGGGTTTCTAAAAAATAATCATCCTCGTCCTAAGTTCTATTTTTGTTTCAATGTTAATTTTAACAAACTATGTTTATTATATTTATAACAAATTGCTATGGATATAATTCATTCTCAAGAAATTTGTATAAATAGAATTTGAAAAGAGGATTTGATTTCATAGAAAAATATACACGTAGTCTTCGTTCGAGTACTTTTCTATTTTTCGATACGCCTGAGACTTGTCAACTATCTCTTTTCTGAAAGGTCTTTAATCCTCCTACTGTCTGACTGTTCAAATCCATTCAATATCATCCACTGTGGTTTGAAATTAACAATAAACTATGCCAGCCTGCAATATGACATAGGCATCTAACTTATGAGATGATTTCCGCATTTTGGGGTCTTTCAGCAGTGCCATTGACAGCTGGAAAACACAGTACAAAGTTTTGCTGTGTGTGGCACTTTCCACTCTGTTGACAAACTGCAGAGTTGTTTGTCTGATTTCATGTGGTGAATGGATCTACACAGTACACAGTCAACCCTCCTACTGTCTGACCATTCAATAACATCCACTGTGATTCTGGATGATAGAAAAACTATGCTAGCCTGCAAAATTATATCAAGTGGTTAGTGCTTATATACGCGACACACAGTCAACCCTCCTACTGTCTGACCAATCAATGTCATCCACTGTGTTTTTTAGATAGATGCACTATGCCAGCCCGCAATATGACGTTATGTGGCGAATGCATCTACATGTACACAATACACACAACAACCTTACATATGGCGGTTACAGGTCCTTCCATCATTGTTCTTTTATTTCCTTTTCTTAAGAAATCCTCTGTGGGGAACCACTAGAACAAAGAAAACCTTGTGAAGTAGCATTGTTCCATTGTGTAAAATACCCCCATAAGGTGGCGTGTTTAACACGTTGACTGCCGGTCATAGATTCGTAGGGCGTTCCCATTTGCCAAGTGTGGTTGGCAGGCGCGCATACCAAATAGGTACTTTTTTGGTGTCTACATGTTGTAGTACGTTCATTTCTAACCCTAACCCTCACCACTGCCAGAAGCGTATTTGTTGCGTTCTCAGTGATGCCAGTGTATTCAATTAACAATACAAAAACCTTTCATTCTCTACGAGTAAACTCATAGTGGCAGAATCCATTACACCTGTTACTATGAATATACTCGTAGGCAGCAGTCAACGTGTTAAGGGCACATGTACACACATGTACACATTTAGTTCAGAGCACAATTGTGCCACCAACTCGAGCAGTTGGATGGTTTAAACGTTTGAGCTTCATGCCGGCCTTTACTGGCTAGAGTTGTACAGGTTTACCGAGTCCAAGCATTACGTCTTTTAGATCTTTGTCCTCCGCCCAGTTGACTCCACTCCCAACAATGAGACCCTGGAGAATGTTACGACCGATCGTAATGTGTGACAAGATTCTGTTGATCTCCTCTTCACTAAGACAACAAAAAGTAAGAGAACTGTTTTCAGGAATTTGTAAACCACTGACATTCTGTTTAGATTTTTATGAATAATTTGGGTTTGAACAAAGAAAAATTGACTGGAGCAGGACTTGAACCAACAACCTTCGGATTAATGTACCGGCGCTCTACCAACTGAGCTATCCAGCCCTTTTTTGGCGGTCTCCTATTAATCTATATCTTTGTTCGGGGGTGCCAGTCAGAAGCCATTCAACCGTTAACTGCCGTGTAGCCAGGGATCACACCCAAGTTTACGATACAACCTGGGAAGCGGCAGCCACGGGATCACCTTAAGGGGATGCGACTTTTTAATACTGGCACCCCCCAAAAAAGATATTGACTAATAGTGGGAAAAAACACTAGTTCAAAAATCGGAGAAGAGGGGGCTCATATTTCCAATCAAATTTCAACAAAATTACAGGGGGGGGAATTTAACACTTTTAACCAAACAAAAATAAACAAGGATAAATAATCAAATTAGTTTGAGTGATTTTGTTCAAGTTGATCTTTAACGACTTAAGTAAAACACCAAAAGGCTCCCCAAATCCTTGTTATAATTTAACTGTACTCGATCTGCAAAATTGTCCAGGCATTGAAAACTCAGAATCTTCTCACTTACACCTGCTGATGTCTGTCGTCATCATAGTTACTGGCTTGCTTTTTCATTTCCTCATTTTTCTGAAGCAGTTCCATCATCACCTCTCGATTCTTCTTCTTGTGTTCTGTTTACATAGTTGATTGGAGAAAAAAAAACCATCAGGTATAAAATTAGTTGTATACATTCTACAAATAATATCATAATTTGTAACCTTGTAGTTCTGCCCAGCAAAATCTTTCTTTTGCGGATTTGGGAGCCGCACTCCCTTAACCACTTCATGTTTTTGTGCATTTTTTTTTTTTTTTTGGGTGGGACACAGACTTACAGCAGGCATTTCTTAAAGCCCCTATAAACTTCGGATTTTCCTCCAATTTTTGTTGGCAGCCAGACGGCTGACGTTTATATCCATCCGGACTTTCCAGTGTGTAGCGAGCACATGCGGGCACATACCATGATATGCTTTGTTTCACCCAAGCAAAGAGGGACAACAGGTTATGGGAAACATGCCTTGTAAAATCCCTTTCCAGGGGTTGTTGTGTTAACTCCTGCTTCCAGACCTTTGTCCTGTTGCTGTACAAATGTGGCAAACAATAATGGACAGGCTGCCACCATTGTTTGTCATTATATTCAGCCCAGGTAAGTCTGAGCATTCCGAGATTCCAGCATACCATGGCAGATTTTCCAACATGGCTCACATGCGAGGTTCTTCAAATCCTGTTGAATGCCTACTCAATTTGCTCACGCGACAACATCAAATCCCCAAGCTAATTATGAGAACCTTTGTTGTCTTTCCTTTGTCAAGTCAGGGTTTCATTGCGGCAACGATAATTTCCAAAGGAAAATGATTACTCAAGAAACTAAAAAAAAGGTCAGGAAAAAAAAAGACCATGGGTGGGCATTGAAAGTTTTACAGAATATCGGACCGAAGTGGTTAAAATAATACATAGCTGAAGACTTCATCGAGCCCTAGTCTGGGAAGGAAGGTCAGTGTTTAATAGCCAGAGTCTACACACATCCCCAGTCGGGAGTGAAAAGTAAACATTTTTATGTACTTTTCGGGGGGGGGGGGGTGGAAAGCTTGAAAGTATGAGATGACCAGTCGTCTTTTTATTGCATTGTACAGCAACTCCAAAACTTAAGGCAAATAATTCATCCTGATATGTTTGTTTTACCAAGGCATTCCTTCCTCACTGCATCCAGTTCCTCTTGTACACGCTGGCAGACCTTCTGATGACCTATGACCTCAGTCACCAGTTCAATCTGCTTAGAGGTGAAGTCGTGGAACTTGTCTCTTTGCTCGAGCGACGCCTGGTTGCTAGAAGCGGGGAAGAGGGTCTGCAACAGCGTATCACTAAGCTGCAATCTGGTCATATCGGAAACAAAATACAGCATAGTTAGTTTGCATCTAAATACGCGTAATCGCTAGGGTTACATTTTATTTTCCGAAGTGGTTAAATGGGATATGTGACTTTTGTTTAACCATTTCTATTGATTTCCGGTACTGATAACAGCAGGAGGTCAAGCGATTGACATTGTTCAAGATTTTAACTTCTTGGGCAGCTATATCACAAACAAAGGTGGTAGTGCGAAGGAGGTGAAACGAAGGTTAGCAATTGCCAGCCAAGCTGCCATAGACCTGTCAAAAATTTGGAAATCACACAACATAGCTAAACGGACTAAGATCAGACTCATGAATGCACTAGTCTTCAGCATTGCATTATATGGGTCTGACACATGGACATTGACACAGAATGAGAAAACAAAAAATTTCTAGTTTCGAGCTTTGGTGCTGGAGGCGAATGCTAAACATCAAATGGCAAGACCACACAACTAACATCAGTGTGCTGGAGAGAGTCCATAACCCCAAAAGCCTAGTAAACACCATACTACAGAAGAAACTTATTTCGGGCACATTGCAAGAAGAGATGGGGAAAACCTAGAGAAGCAATGTATGGACGGACGTGTTGCTGGTCACGCCAGCAGAGGAAGGCCAAAGGCGAGGTGGACAGATAACATTCTTGCACTTAATGGGGGGAGACTGTATGGCCTAAGGAAGACCGCACTGGACAGGGACGCGTGGAAGGAGTTCACTTCTCGGATCACCATGGGACGGCTGACGCCCTAATGGACTAAAGAAGAAGAATTGATTTCAATGGGAACTATGAGCCAACCTACAAAAGGAGCAGATGTCAAGACACTTTCCAGGATTGATCGGGATTACAAATGGAACTATATACCCAATCTTGACAGTCACAAAACCACAAACTGCAGGTGTGGCATACACAGGAAAATGGACTACAAATTTGTAGGGTACTAAAGATAAGGGAGAGTTCTTCCACCAACAAAAGAGATGTCAATCATTCTTCCTGGATAGCATCTGGGGCTAACATTTTAAAGAAAAGAAAGGTCTCATTCTTTGACTGTCAGCTCAGCTTAACTGTTTTAGAAAATTTAGAAACGTGTTTCAACATTATTTTTCAGTTAAATAGTTACTCCAACGTCCAAACCCTAGGAATAGCTCTCAAAAAAGAAACTCTTTGTGAAGTAGTTTCTTAGACAGAGGCAGGCCTGATACATAATACTGATCTCCGAAAAAAAATCAGAACTTTTCACACCATGTTGAATCTGCCCTGTGCGCCGTGGTGGTTTTATTTTTACTTTGATGCACTCTTTAACTTGATAGTTGATACTTGACGCACGGCGTGAGAAGCGCGCGTGAAGTTACCAATCATGGAAATGTCCATTCGAATAAACAATGCACCAAGGGGCAAAAAGGTTCTGCTTTTTTTTAAGGTTTTACCCTAACACCGATGTGTATTAAGCACTGTATACTCAGTACTTTCCCCAACACTGTGAAAAAAAACCACAGGCAAATCACTCGGGTGAGATTCGAACCCTCGACCTTTGCATTGCTAGAGCAAATGTCTTACCACTAGACCACCGAGCTAGCCCGATGGCTTGGGGTAGTTCACAATCCTTACTGCATATTACCGTGAAAGGGTCTACTAATAGACACATTTATGGCGGCATTGAAGGGTTTTGAGTGAAATTTAAAGTTAAAAGCAATCCAATGTGTGTAACAAATGAACGGCGTTGATTATACTGATAAAAATATAGACTTTAATCGAAATTTTAGATGCAGAAAAAAGTTCAGACCTACCTTTTGACTGCAAGTTCCTTCAGAGAGTGGTTGGTAGATTCTTTCATTAGTTGTTGTTGAAGTCTCAGAATCCTACAAAAAACATATCAACATTTTGAATTTTTTATTTTTTTATTTTTTTTCTAAGAAAAGAAGAAACCACAAAAAGGTGCAGGAGTTACGTTCTATATTTTGACAACCATTAAACCAGGGATGAGATTGTCTGAAAATTAAAAATCCTGAAAATTGTTGTACAATTTCCTCTTGGTGTGGAATCGAAGCTCTCTGAATGTACAGATTGTTACATTTTAGAGGTTTACAGACTCTTTTCATAGTTTCAAATAGATCTGAAGATCTTGTTGTAGCAAGGGCCAAGTCTCTTCATCTCAGTGATGGCAATTTTGCCTCTTTCAAGGAAATCTGAAGGTCCAGGGGAATCAGAGAAAAATTCTGAAATCAGGAAAAAGACAGCATTCACGCACAGACACCAACCCTCAGAACAGATCCAAATGTTTTCGAGTGAGAAATTATCTAAACCATATTACGTGTATTAATTCGAAGAGAATCTTCTCCCAAAATAGTTTATAGTACTATCAACAGCTGCAATGCTTCTCATCAAGTAAGTTTTTATGGTCAATGATTTTTTTGAGTATTTACAAATGTATGACACTATTTTTAATCAATAGTTCGATCATAAAAGAATACCTTTCATTAAGTTGATCTTGATCTTCAGATGTGCCGGTGATTCTCCTGGCCTCCAGAGCAGACTCGTAATCGCGCTTCACTGTGTCTAGCCACTCCTTATAACTAAGACCAAAACAAATAAACAAATAAATAAAAAATGGTGGACTTCCACAATCGGAACAAACAATTACCCTCTCCTACCGAAATTCTTTTGACAAACAACTACTGGTGCCCAGATTCTTTAACCACTCAAGCGTAAAGCCCACATTCTCACATTCTGTTCAGACACTTTTTTGTACACGCTCCAGAGGTGATGGCATTTCCGATATTTCCACTCTGATTTAAAGGGAGTACATGATACTTACTTTATTTTAGAACCTTACTTTATTTTACAATCATTGGAAAGATCCCATCATTCTCTGTACAACAATAGTAAGTTTGGGTATGGAGGATGAACTACAGCTTTTGTAAAACAATGGCCTTTGTGCTCAGGCGTGAGTGAATTTATTTATTTTGTGTTGTTTTGGTCAACTAAAGTCTCCATTGGGGCTCAAGCTGGGTATAGTGCACAGTCAACTAAAGTCTCCATTGGGGCTCAAGCTGGGTATAGTGCACAGTCAACTAAAGTCTCCATTGGGGCTCAAGCTGGGTATAGTGCACAGTCAACTAAAGTCTCCATTGGGGCTCCAGTAGGGTATAGTGCACAGTCAACTAAAGTCACCATTGGGGCTCAAGCAGGGTATAGTGCACAGTCGACTAAAGTCACCATTGGGGCACAAGCAGGGTATAGTGCAGTCAACTAAAGTCACCATTGGGGCTCAAGCAGGGTATAGTGCACAGTCAACTGAAGTCGCCATTGGGGCTCAAGCAGGGTATAGTGCATAGTCAATTGAAGCCACCATTGGGGCTCAAGTAGGGTATACATGTAGTGCACAGTGAACTTAAGTCACCATCACGACCATTTGGGGTTGATAGGGTAAGATTATACTGGTGCAAAGCTCATTTTAAGCAAGCATAAAGTTTGTCAATATGCGAACATACCTGTGCGCATGACAGGCATTCATTGTAAGAGGACAAACAGAACATCGTAGGCTATTTTTGTTTGTTATTGAGAGCTAGATTGCATTTTTTTAACAATTGTTTCTAACCCAATAAATTGTTGCTGCTTCTTGTTATTGTTTCTTGGGCCTAGAATTTCTACTTTGTTAGAGAAGGCAAGGCCATTTTAATTACAAATGCAAAGGTGGTGGAGCACTTCCATTGTCAAATCTATGTCTATGGGAAACTTTTGAAGGGGCACCAAGCCAAGGCCAAGAGGAGTAAAGAACAGGTCATGACCTCTAATGACCCCCATGACCTGGTGACCTCTATGTAATTCGAGGCCTGGTTTCTTACCCAATGTATTGCTGTAGTTTCTCGTCAGGCTTGCCTGCGGGTTGGCTGACTACAGACGGTGTGGTATTAAGCAGGGACTGACTTGCAGGGGAGGTTGACTGACTCAAATTACTCTCCTTGAAGCTTTGACTCAGTCGGTCAAAAACTTCATTGTGGGTGGTGTCTGCCATGATCTGGATTGTTGATTGTGGTAATATATTTATAGAAAAACAGACATGATAATGATATTCTTCCAAGTTAAATCAGATTGCCAATTTTTTTGCAAGCGGTAGATCATGTACTTTGCAGTGCCTGTAACCAGGCTTTTGTAAGCAGCCGTTGATTGAATCCACTGTACATGATCTACCACTAGCCGCGACGACGCAGTAGGCAGGGCACCCGACTTTCTGCCAGGTATATGAGAGATGGCTGTGTCGGGGGACGGATTGATCTACAACAATTCGCTGGGGCGCTAGTACGACGTAGATGTCAAAATTTCGAAAAAAGGAGTACACCACCCAATTTACTGGGTCTAGAAAAGAGCAACACATCGCTTGCTATATGGCTGCTATTGCTAGTCTAGATCAGTTTTTGAGTTATCTATTTTGTTAAGTACATTTGCCTTGGGGTTATTTATACACCAAACAAACGTTTTAATTTTTAGACATTTAGTTATGAACAAGAAAACGGAAATAGGAAAATAATTGTTTCGTAAATAATGTTTGAAAATATACATGATGAAGAAGTTGACGATAAAAGTACAGGCTAGGTTAAGGCATGTGTAAACTGTAAGGCTAAGGGGAAGGTACAGTACCAACTTTATTTACTGACGTCCTCAATTCTTGGAATTTGAACGGATCTTATGTCATGAAGTAGCAAGACTGTCCAGCCAAGAGGTCCATAAGATATTGCTCATTAAGACAAGGTCACCATAAAAGTGAATAGCTGCAAGACGGTATACAAACTGATGAAATAGCGGACGTAGATCTGTCCAGCGTAAAATGTTGATGAATCGCGCGAAACAACTGAACTTTTGACACAAAATAACTCTAGCGCCCCCAAGTGACAATACATGAGTAGAACCCGTAGAACCCATTCAATCAAAGGGAAGGTCCAAAACTCTGACCGCTGAGCTATTGTGCTTTTCATGGAAAAGAGGTAGCGTAATTCATTGCCAACACCAACTTCTTTTAGTTTTTTTTTTTTTTTGATGGATGAGAATTTGGAATCATGAGTTTAACAATAAATTAAAAAAAAAAAAAAGTGCCAATGTGTTTTTAGCCGATCACTTTATTATTGGGCGTTTTATTTTGTCCCTGAACCATGCAATCATTTAATTAAATTAGTTTGTTTTTTATATAAAGCTTAAATAAACGCAAGTTCTTATCCAACGGATAAAAAATCTCGAAATTATTATTTTTAGTATTTTTAGTTGTATTTATTTATTACTTCATTGTGGAAGTTTTTATTCAACTTTTACAATGAATCATCAGTGAGAGCAACTGATGTTATGCACAAGTTCGGGGTAGGCACCCCCCCCCCCCCCCAAGGAGAGAAAATGAGAGAGAGACGGGAGAGCGAACAGAGTATAACAATTAATTTAGACAAGCTGACATATAAAATACTCCTTGTGTTAGCATAACATCAAATTCTGAATGCAGCTTAAAACTTAGCATACATGACACCAGGCCAAACCCCTTACATTTTAATTTAGAAAGCTAAATATAATTCAAAGGTGTAGGCCTATCTCTCAACCATTTTAAGTAACAAATTAAATTTTTTAAATCGCATTTTAAAAACAAAATGTATAAGCTTTTTGCAAACTGCAATTCTAGTTTAGTTGGGAATAATTTTCCCAAACCACTATTCCCAGCGCTGCTACAAACGATTTGAATTGGGATTGGGGAAAAAAAGAAGAAAAAGAAGGGGAGGCTAAGAAGAGGGACACAAATGGGGAAAATGGAGACAGAATATAAAGGATTTGTCTTCTCCCTTGGGTGGAAGCAGAGCGAGCGATCAGCCATGGAAAAGATCATGATGACACCATCCATGCCTAGATTTGTATGAATGGTGATGAGAGTGATGGCTTAGATTTAGATCGGAGTAGTGTTGGCCCACTCGGAGGAAGGAATATTTGGTTGGCCAAGATATAAGAACATCTCTCCACCTTTTAGCAGTTTCAGAGGCAAAAGGTTCAAGCCTGAACTTTAGCGATACGAAAAGTAGGGTAACATTTTAGGGGTACAAGGGATGCACCATTCTTTTTATGGGGCTACTCTGGCCAATTCAAACTGTATCAAAGATCGTATAGCGCCGGACGGCGCTCTATGATCTTTGCTACTACTACTCAGCGACCGACTAGAGAGGGGGCTATACACACACTCACAAAATGGAGCTTGTTGAAGAAGTATGAAGAATTGAGTGGACACTTAAAACTGAAATTGTCAAGGTAAGTAGGTCGTTTTATGACAGTTTTAGGAAATTGTGATTGAGTGCTAGATGTGTGTTTTTTCCACTCTTCTTTGGGTCTTTGGAAATTTAATAAAAAGTAAAATAGGCCCCCTAATTTTTCTCATCATCTGATGATCAGGCAGTGTCGCACTAAAAAGCCGACAACAGACGACAACTGCCGACAACAAATTTTAAA
The DNA here is from genome assembly GCA_023634235.1 of Pisaster brevispinus. Classification (NCBI taxonomy): domain Eukaryota; kingdom Metazoa; phylum Echinodermata; class Asteroidea; order Forcipulatida; family Asteriidae; genus Pisaster; species Pisaster brevispinus. Next base: position 18,501,659 of record JAMKCF010000011.1, read on the forward strand.
TACACTTTAAAACAACGTTTGAGCATAAATAAACCATCAATTATATGTGGGAGAGTTAAATGTATCTATAATTATCACCTTCAATTTGTTGAAAAAGTTGTATTTTTAACTGTAAGTGTAATCTTCTTCCTGATGTACTGTTCGTGCGAACCCAGCATTGCTGCATGATTGCTCGATAGCACAAGTGTTGCATTACATTAATAATCTGTCATAGGCGCAAACATTTCCTTGCCCAATCGCACGATGGCCTCGCAATCGCCCAATGTCTGCATAATCGCCAGATGGCTGCGCGATCAACTGGTGGCTGCACAAATGATAGGTCGCCCAATACATTACATGCACGTTGACTGTTTTTTTGGAGACTACTTTTGAGGTAAATGATCTTCATATGATGATTGATCGGCAAAGCTTAAGGATAGTGATGGAAAACTCCCTGTTACTGACCTGTTTATCTCAGCTGTCTGATGGCAGTTGGAAAACATCTTGCTCTTTGTTACAATGTACATGGAGAAAAAATGCCATAGTGATATTTGAGCCATTATAAACACTCTCCTTCTTCTGTATGATAAGTATTACATTATTTTCTCTTGCTTCTCAAACGCTTTTTGAATCATCTACAGTAGCCTTGACGTCGTGTGCTGAAGGTATGGAATATCCCAGACCTGTAAGTGCAGCATCGGCTCCTGCAGATGTACAGCGAGCAGAACATTCATCCTACCCAACTTCTGTACCTGGGCGAGGTACGTTTGTTGTTTGTGAGGAGAAGGATGCGGAAAATACACCTCGTGATGCTGTTGATGAGATACATGTACTTGTAATGTCCCGCGAGGCTCAGCCTGGTCCTTCAGGTTTAGCACCTCTAGATGAACCTGGATCCAGTCATCAAGGTACAAATAGACTTAGTAGACTTTCTAGTTTCACTTTTGTATGTGTTTGAATGACCAAGTAAACATAACCCTAATTCCTATAACCCCTGAGGCTCAACCCTGTCCTTCAGGTTTAACACCTCTAGACCATCCTGGATCCAGTAGAGGTACAAATAGATTAGAGTTTCTAGTTTCACTTTTGTATGTGTTTGAACGACCAAGTAAAACATAACCCTAATTCCTATGACCCCTGAGGCTCAACCCAGTCTGTTCCTGCCGAATTCCAGGTTCCTAAGTTTGTTTACGTTGCCATTTTGAAAAGCGCCCTCTGTCACCGTACTTGTGTGGCGAGACTATGGGTCCGAGATAAGAGTATCCAACGCTCAACAAATTAATACACTAAAGTCACAGTTTTCATTTTCTGGTGATTCAAGACCCTTATTATTCACTTCAAATGATGCCTTGCCTATTACATTCACCTTTTGCTACTTTAAAACAACAAACTTTATGATTTACCTTGAAAAACTGAGTAAAGATGTATCAATCTAAGAGAGAGGTTGAAAAAACTGTATTACCACCACCGTCTCGACACCCTGGAACTGCCACTTGTCAAGAGGGGGCGCTATACACAAAAAAAGAGATGATTTTGGCACTAACACAGTCCCTCGGGTTTAGAACCTCTAGACCAACCTGGATCCAGTAGAGGTACATGTACTACGTGTACTTGAACAACCTGTCAAATTAACCCCAACTCCCATGAGTTATTTACATCACTCCATCCTCACTTTAGCTCTAAACTACAAAAACCTACAACCCAACAAACTATTTTGACTCTGATTATGGTGGTATGCCTGATTCCATGTAAAGCATTGGTCAGTTTACTAGTGCAATCCTCAATCCACTAGACTCCAAAGAAAGATCCATGCAGTTCAATTTATGAAGGGTGAAGGGTGGTTTTAACAGAGTTAATGAACAACAAGTTACAACTTGACACGATATTTGCAGTACCCAGGCATGCAGCTTTTCAGCCTTTCCTTTTTGTAACTTTTCAACTTTGTTTTCTTTTTAATTGCCATAGAAGACTGGGAACACCGTACACAGGTGTGTAGTAGGCAGTTTCCTTTTTCTTCTTTTTCTTTTGCAAAAAAAAGTTGCATGTTTGAGTACTGGTCAATAGCTTTAGAGATTTAATAGATGTAATATTTGCATCGGGACGAAGAATTTTAATTTGGTTTTTCCCTTACGTATATGACGTATGCTCAGTGCTTTCCCGAGCTCTGTGAACAAAATCCACAGGCAATCACTCGGGTTGGATTCGAACCCACGACCTTTGCATTGCTAGAGCAGATGTCTTACCACTAGACCACCGAGCTAGCCCGATGGTTAGAGGCGGGTTCGAATCCTTAGCAGCGGGTACTGCAACGATTTAATAGATGTAATATTTGCATCGGGATGAAGAATTTTAATTGGGTTTTTCCCCATAGAGATGTTATAATCAATTATTTTTAATCACCACAACATTTCCTTTAATCTTCTAAACAAATCACAGCTATTGGACCATACTGCACCCAAGCTGGAATAACTCAAGATCATTTCACTCAAGATGATGCCCTTGACTTGCCTGTTCAAGAGTCGTTAAAGAAAGGTCTAGTCCTCGAACTTAATCGCTACTTGACCAAAACCCTCAAGTACTCGAGACGACAAGTTGTGGATGTATTGGCAATGTTAGCAGGTGAGAGACAGACTATAAAGTTTCAGATATGAAAATTTATCAAAATGTTTGTTGAAGTTGAGACAAAATGTAGAAAAAGATATGTAACATTAAAAAGGGCACTGAATTAACTATAATGGAGAACTTCTGGGAGCGGGTGCTTTTGCTGAACTGAAGCAGGGTGGTTAGAATTCCTGGGGTCGATTTCACAAAGAGATAAGACTAGTCTTATCTGAAGTTAGGACCAGTAACTGGTCTTAACTTAGGACTAGTCCTATCTCCTAGCATTGCCTAGGACTAGTCCTAAGTTAGGATGGGTTTTGTGAAATCGACCCCAGAGACGCTAAGAACTTTGAGGCTTCAGGAAACTGTATCCATCTAGAAGGAAGAGAGGAAAGGAGAGGAGTGAAGAGGAAGCTTTCTGCAAAAAAAAAAAACGCATATCACAGTGGGAGACAGGAGAAACTGCAGGAGGAGATTGCAACTAGAAAACGTCTTGAGGAAGAAATGATTGCCCTCAATAAAAAACTGGACTAGTCCGCTTCCAAGCGTAATGCCTTGGAACTAAAAATGGCACTCCTCAATCGAGACTTTGATCCGAAGCGGGGAATGCTTGAAAAATACAAACAAGTATAATGTTAAGGCGGCAAAAGAACTAAATGACGCGGAGAGAAAATTGATTAACCAAAATATAAAAATTAAGGAATCGAATACTCGGAACTTAAAGAAGAAAATTAAGAGGCAGGATGAAATTATTACTGCCTTAAAGACTAGGACAGACAGCCTAACTAAAACTGTTGCTGGGTTAAGACAAGAACTCAAGACTTTAGGAATATAACTCAAGACAGCTGAGCAGCTGGAGATAAGCAAGTTGAAATGTGAGAAGCAAGAAGAGAAGGTTTCTCAATTGACTGTCAAGAAGAAGAACATCTGTAAGCAGTTGTGTCAAGAAAAAGTTGAAAGTGGATGAATCTAAATTGTATACCGATGAAGACATGATGAAACTGGAGCACCGCATAAGGCTCACTGACCAAAAGAACAGAGAACTCGAGGAAACGATTGCGTAGTTTGACAGTGATGCAGTTGAATCTTCCGAAGATGGAAGGTATACAGATAGTGTCCGCTCCACTGGTACCACTGGTATGGAATTAAGGTCTTATAATGTCCGTCACAGTAAGGTCACTGATGAGATCCGAGCTGTCTTGAAGAACATGGTCAACAAAGATGTGGGTCAGCTTCCTTCAAAAGCAACAAGATCAAGACTATCTGAGGAAGGGACTCAACATGGCCAATGGAGAAGTAGCCAAAGTCGATCAGGAGTAGTCAGAGATAGCAGCACAAGGCTAAGCACCAGGAGCCAAAGCCGTGACATGCGTCTCCCAGATGGTATCCTCAAGATGGTGTCAAGCCAGAGGTCCCTCGTGCTGTGTAATGCACGTAAAAGACCCCAGTGCACCTATCATAAAGAGAAGGGGCTCGCCCCAGTGTTCCTGGTTTGATTAGCTGCATATTGGGCCACAGCACCTTGTAAAACATTACCTGGTGCTATGTAAAGGAAAAAGGTTTCATACTTAAAAATGCAGCTCCACATACCTTGCAGGAAAACTACTGAGCACTTTGGGATGTCCTTCGGGTGTGATAAAGCGTTATAATAATGTTTGAGCGCCATGAGTGTCACTGAGTGACAGATTTGAGCACTAAGTGAGAAGCCGTTATTATTATTATTATAATTATTATTATTATTACTCTTATTACTATTATCAATCATTGGAAGTAAAGCCTGGATCTAATCATGTTTGAATTATATTCATTTCAGGTGCGGCTGAAGGTCAACCTTTTGATGGTTTGGACGATAACTCAAGCTCAAGTGGTATGTTTCAAACTCTAAAGTCGACATTTTAAAAACACTTTATTCTTTTTTAGTACATTTTGGCAAAAGAAGAAAGGACCACTACGTTAGAAAATGTACCCCCGGAAAAAAAAAAACCTCCCGCGGTAATATGCGCCAAGTTAAAACTGCCCTGTGTGCCACGGTGCATTTTTTATTTCAAACTCTGCATCGTGATAATCGCACTTGATGCACAGCGTGAGAAGCGCGCGTGAAGTTATGAATTGTGTACAATGTAAATGCCCCCCTTCGAAATAAACAATGCGCCATGGTGCACGGGGCAGATTCAACACGTTGCATATTAGTGTTACAGTGAAAGTGTCCATAACAGACGTATTGATGGCCTTAAAAGTGCTGTGTTGTTAACTGCAGAATAAATGATGATGTAACACATGTAAAACATGCACCCTCGGTCATTGCCTTGGTGCCCCTTGAAATGCTCCAGTACAAACATGACAAATTTGCATTGCCCTCATGAAAGTGCCCTTCACTAAAGAAACCTGTCTTGCCTTACCAGAACAAAGTATCAAGCCTGAACATGACTCTGTATTTTTTTTAACAGATGTTAATTTTGCATCGGGGATAAAGAATGTTAATTTTGGTTTTACCCTACACCGATGTGTGTTAGCACTACATGTATATACTCAGTGCAGTGTATACTGTGCACTCATAGCACTGTACAGATTCAGTTCAAATCCCACCCGAGTAATATGCCTGTGATTTTTTTCACAGAACTTAGGAAAGTACTGAGTATACAGTGCTAACACACATCGGTGTAGGGTAAAACCAAAATTAATATGACTCTGTATGTTGTTTTTATGTTTGCAGCTCCAACGCTGACCAGACGCAAGTGGAAGTTTAGTCTTTCACCTGAGGAGCAGGGTATGATATGGGTGTACAAGGGACGTCACAACAACTCCCTCAAAGGTCACATCGACATCTTTGCAAAGAAGGTGTCCGAGGTCAACCCATATTGCGTCTTGGTCTTCAAATTCAACCGGGTGAAAAAGTTTGGAAGCCGCAAAAGGAGAGCTCCATTTTTTCACGGAAAGGCAGTTTGCAAATTTGACGGGTGTACGGAGTACGACTTTGTTATTAAAAAGGCCAAAGTGGCGGGTAAAGATCTCAAGGTCAAGGTGAGGGTAACGGGAGACATAATCCATGGGACGGATTTCCAGCTTCTGCGTCTCGTCATCGGCGACTCCAAGAGGAATAATAAGAACAAGAAAGCAAAACTAAACCTGAAACAATTGGCGGAGGAAAGCGGTCATGTTGAAAATCATAACGGCATTCCAAGCACACCATCATCAGCAAACCAGCCAAATTTAGATGACTTTGACGTCATCAAAGAACTACTAAAGGTGAGAGACAAAACAGAGGAGATGGGAAGCATTGGATATATCCAGTATTTTTCCATAGTGCCCTTTGGTATCGTCGTGTTCACTGATGCACAATTGAAGATCTTGATTGAGAAGATTAAAGATGAGTTAGTGACACTTCATCTCGGTGAAACTGGATTGCTAGTCAAAGGAGCTCATAATCAATCCCACGAAATGCAGTACTGTGCTCTAGTTGTAAGTGGACACGGCAACAATCCTCCGCTTCCATTGGCCGAGTTTATATCATATACGCATACCTATCCAGAATTTAACAACTTCCTCATGCAATTTGGGTACGCTGTACAGCAACTTGATGAGAGGTACAGCGTTCCTCAGAAGGTTATCGTGGACTGCAGGTGGGACGCCATACAAGCAGTGAATCTCTCATTCAACCATATGGGAACACGTTGTTACCTCCAGAATGTCTGGGATGGAAGCCCTCCAGCCTGCAAGGTGTACATTTGTAGTGCGCACCTCATGCATGTCGTCTCCAGACATCTTGAGGACGCCGAGGAGAACCTGAAAGAATTCATCTTGCAATGCGTGGCTCGGATGATCGACACATCATCAAAAGATGACGTAGATAACATATTTTCTATGATGTGTAAAGTACTGCTGTCTAAAGTTCCTCCTAGAGCAGAGACAATAAAGCAGCTAGAGTCTGAAACAACTTTTGAGTACGATAAAGAACGAGATGTGTACAAAGAATCGACATTCCCCGAGGAAAGTGATGACTGCTTGTGGCTGACGACGTCTCCGTACTACAGACACTACCAATCCATTCAGATAACCAATGAGGGCAAGTGGGGTCGATGTACTGACAAGAATCCCTATTATGCGCCAGAGTTTGTACAATACTTCCTGCAGACATTCATGTCAATTGCTCCACTGTGGACAGGCATTGTAGATGCAGCACCACCTGCCATGAATGCGACATTGATGGACTGGTTTCGGACTGTCAAGAGAGACATCATCCGTGATGAGAAGAGACTGCGACTGGGGCAGATCATCCAAGCAATGGCAGACAGTTTACATGGAAGAATCAGAGAGTATCAGCTGGCGTCACGTGAGTTTCTATTGATGTTTAAGTCACTGTTTGACACATGAGAATTGAAAGGCTTTACGCTAACAACATTGGTTATTGGTTAATGTTGAATGTATGAATGTTAACAAATATTAACATTACTCATATAAGACAGTGGTCTAGGCCCAATTTCATAGAGCTGCTTCAACGTTCAACCACAAAAAAGAAGCTAAGCACAACAGAATTATGCTCAAGTACCAGAATAAGGTTACCGCAGCCAAAACACCATGCCACATGTTCCATTTGTGACTGGTATACTGCTCATTTCTGCTAAGCAGGAAACTGTTGAGCAATACTGTTTGTTTTTTTAAAGCAGCTCCATGAAATTGCGCCCTGGTCATGGTGGAAAACTTACCTTGAAATAGGTTTGCCTGAAATGCTATAGTTTTGGAGAAATGAGTAAATCACAAGTCAAAATCTGATGCTTGAAAACAGTGATGGAGTTTGTCAACATTTTCTTGTGACTTCATTGACCGATTGAGCTTAAAGTTTCACAGGTTTTGTTATTTCATGTAATGTTGAGTGAGTCACACAAAGTGCACCTGGTCTTTGATAAGTTACAGGATTAGTTTGTGGTACAAAAGTAGTTTTGATTACTGTCAGTCTGAAAGCTCACTGATTACAGAGTTTGGAAGAGTGCCAATTCTTCCCCAAAAATATTTGTGTCTGAATTACTGATAGAAGAAAATTACATTTAAAGATCCCCATTAAATTAATGTTGCTTATTCCGGTTGCAGCAATCGATTTAAGCAGACCTAACCCTTACACACAGTCACACAGTCACAGTTCCTTCTATATCGAATTGCCAAAGTGAAGGATTCTGAAGGCCTTGGGTCGGTTGGCCCATCATGCCCATTAACCATTGTTTAATCACAGAGTCAGGTATTGCAATCATATCAAAACCCAAAGGGGTGTGGAGTGACATAGGAGAAGAGGAAATGGGAGGATTTGGGCCACACTGCCTTAGATGCTGATAGTGCTGCCAGCAGAGCCTGTAAATACCCTTTTTGGGGAGGGGGTGACAATAGGGCAAAAGAGGAAAAAAGGTTTAATTAGTAGGTGATTTTTTTATCGAAGGTTTTTTTTGTTTTTTATCAGTGTCGAATGCTTTGAGAAGGCCGCATTATGATGGAGAGAAGAATCACCCAGGGAGGCAGCAGGAAAAACACCTTTGTAACTCCTTGGAACAGAACTCACTGCCACAAGCCACAACCAGAACAACTATTACCCGCCGCAACAAAGCAAAAAGGTAAATTAGAGATGCCACATTAATGCTTTATATTAACCTAAGTGCTTTAATAAATGTTATATTTGCATCGTGGATAAAGAATATCACTTGTTTTTAACCATACACGGATGTATGTAAAGCACTGTATTCTCAGTACTTTCAAGAGTCCTAGCTGTTAAGAAAAATAATTTTAAAATTCACAGTACTCGGATGGGATTCAAACCTATTACCTTTGCCATTCTAGAGCAAATGTCTAGTGGTAAGACATCTTCTCTAGAACGGCAAAGGTCATGGGTTAGAGTCCCACCAAAGTAATAGCCAGTGGATTAAACAAACAAAAAACCACACTGGGACTTGGGGAAAGTACTGCGTAAGTACTTTACACACATTGTGGTGTATGGGTAAAACCAAGTAATAAAACCAGAGTATTGAGTGCGCTTTCTTGCAAGTGTTTTATCTTGTTCACAAATTAGGACAAACATTTGGCCAAAATGCTCCTGTCCAGTTAAAGAAAAATCAGCTTGAAAATTGCTATATTAAGCAGTTCAAAGTCTTTATTGAAAACCAGAAAAGAGTAATGTCTTTACTCTCCCCCAGTGATGGGAAATTTCAGACTTTTATCCGAATTCAGACTTGTTTGTATTTGCCTGGTGACAAAAAAACGCTGCAATTTTCTCCAGGTAATAGTAACCCTTGCTCTTTGATCTGCTTCACTAGCGCTGAGGGTACTGTTCCCAGAAGTTCCTGGGGTTATCAAAAGGTGGAAATGTCATCATTTCAATGTACTCCTAAAATCTGAATCCAAGTTTCTGACTTTTTTGTCAGCATTGACTCTCAGCTCTGGTCTCTCCCAACCATTGGTATCATACACCTTCAAGTAGCCAGCATGTATACAAAGACACCTAAACCATGGCACAAGCAAAAAGGACATTCTGTAATCATTGCAAAAAGTACTCCTTCATGTTTTTGTGTTTTTTGTTGAGATTTAGGAAGAAAAGGACGTACATTTCATCCAAAGGACAGTTTGAGGGAGAACAGCATAGAAAAGGGTTGATGCATCCAAATCTTTCCACACACAGACTAGTTAAATTACATATAAAACCCATTTAGATCCCTGGGAGGGAAGATGGGAGAAAAATTGTTGGTGAAATTGTGCTGAGATTAGATCGATTATGAGCTCATCTGCACCAAAAATGCTTGCAAAGCAATGTCTTGAAAATTGCATGTACAGCACATGGGCTACTTGTAAGTGTCCCTCTGGCAACCAGTGCCCAATTTCATAGAGCTGCTCAAGCACAAAAATTTGCTAAGCACAACAAAGGTATGCTTACTAGATTAAGATTACCAGTCAAAATATCATGTCACATGTACATTTTATGACTGGTATTCTGCTCATTTTCGCTTAGCAGTAAATTGTTATGCAATGTTTTCTGCTTAAGCAACTCTATGAAATTGAGCCCTGGTCTGTTGCCCTTTAGTGGAGGGTAATGATCAATGACGATGAGGAGTGGGCAGAAGGCACCCACAGGGATAGTTACTTACTTAAAGAAAGAGGTCGTTATGATTCTTCAAAAGCAAAAACACATTTGATTTTTCCCACAAACAGGCATGTTATTCTTCCTACTTTAGTCTGATTTCCGAGTTCTGGCTCTTGGAAAAAGCAGACAAATTGTGATCACATAGCCTGAAAAGTCTACAGGAACACCATATAGTACTCTATAAAATGTTCCTACTTTTTTCCCAAGGACCAAATATTATGCCTACATTAAATAAGTTTAACCAACTTTGAGGTAAGTTTTAAGAGGTACTTCTTATTTAGAGGCCTGTTACTAATAAACAATTTCATACTTCAATTAATTTTAGGCTGAAGAAAGATTGATGGGGATGGCTGCAAGCTTACTGAACACCGACAGGATACCGTGATGATTTGTCCACTTCAGCAGGACTGGAAAGTAACCTGACCATCTAATTAAACAGTTTCTTGGGCAGATACAAAGTACAAAAATGCACAAACTCAGAAGAACAGATTTGCAAGCAAACAAAACCTCCTCCGTGAAGGTTTGTGTCTCTTTTAGAAATTTGGACGGAGGGATCAAGTAATTCGCCATCTGAAATTGTCTGATTTATCCAGGTTTCCATTACAGAAACTGTGTCAATGTTATCTGTAGTAACAATGCTTGCAAATCGTGCAATTTGTTTCCAAAGCTCCTTGCGCTTCATGAAATGCCCTGAATCTTCGATGGTTGAGTAGTTGTGTTTAAAGGACCAAATTTTTCTGAACATCTCCAAAGACTTTTCTATCATTTTTGATAAATGAAGTGATGCCTCATCATTCCTCCAGGAACAAATGAGAAAACAAAACAAAAATAATTGTATTATTTTCTTTTTTTGGTCATTTTAATGAAGATAGCTGTTTTATGAAAGCCAAGTGTATCTTTTCGGTGCATTCCTCATTCCAACTGACCTAAACAAAACATGCTGTATGAGTTTGATGGGTTAGGGGTGGTTAGAGTTATTAAAAAGCAATTGAAACTCTTGAAAGTCCATAAGAGATTTTTTTAAAATTACAAAACACTCTGTTTACAGGTTTATTTTTTACATCATGTGGAGTATAAGTGTTAATACTGTCTTCACAGAAACAGTTGATTACAAGTGAGTACTTTTCATGAGGTATTGCCAATGTCAGAACAAATACGATGAAAATGGCACCTAAGATATTAAGTGCATATCCCAGGGATGATGGCGAGCAAGTGTTGTAGGATGTCCCATGCGTATTTCTCAAAAAGTGTAGGGCTCTATGCATGGCATTACAATGTTACAAATTGTAGTAAACAGTGCCCAGATCAGGAATATTCATTAGTTGCTCATAATTGGACTACTTATTATGATTTAATTAAGACAGTATTTAATTTGTACTTAAAACAAATGTTTTAGCTTCTTGCATAAGAACTAGCATGTCACTCAAGCGCTTATAATGGTAAGTTTTGTTGACGAACTAGGAATATTCATTAGTTGCTCATAATTGGACAACTTATTATTTTTTTATTAAGACAGTTTCGAATTTGCACTTAAAACATGTTTTAGCTTCTTGCATAAGAACTACCAAATCACTCCAGCATTTATAATGGTCAGTTTCGTTGATGAACTAGGATTTTGTAAATTGGCATCTTGAAGGAGTCTTACATCATGCACAGAGTGCCAGGATTATTAGTCCTAACAAATCATCAAATGGTAATGTGGTTGAAGTTGGTGGCTGCAAAACAATGTTGCCTAAAAAGTCAACGATTACAAGTGCGCCGATCTTTCAGCGCTATTTGCGCATAATTGAGATTTTCTTTGTGTGTAAAGCTCAAAGTCAGTTAGACTACAATAATATTCTTGAAGGAACTGTTTTGCTTAAAAGATAGGTCTAAATTTACCCTCAAAAATGCTTTGTTGAGATTTTTAATGACTGTATGTATTAAAGTGATGAGATGAAACTAAAAAGTTTATCTTTGAAGAAAACATTTCAAAATGCCTGATGGTTCTGTTATGTACGTTAATATTATCTGTGGTCATCAAATAAATTATAGGCTACACCACTTGTGTCATAATCAGTGTAACTAGGAGTAGTGTTTAAAATAGTCATAAACTTAACTAAAACTGGCTGGTTTGATCCTAGGATTCAACTTTGGTATAGCTCTCTCTGTTGTGTAACCAATTTCAACCAGTGGTGTGAATTTTTTAGGGGCAGGGGAGGGAAGGGGAGGAGGGACAATCAGGAACTTATCCACAGATTTATATAATTTTTTTTGCCATAGGATTTTAAACAGTACAGGCGTGATATTTGGCCCTTTTCAAGCTATTTAATTACAATTTGTCTGATTTTTCCAGGGGCACAAAAACCGGAAATCAGAATAAAGTTGGAAGAATACCATGCCTGACAGTACTAAGCAATGTTCATAGTTTAGTTTTTCTTCTAGCTTATCTGGAGAAGGGGGACTGAAGGGGTGTGTGGCAAGGGCTGAGCAGGAGATTTATTGTTTCTTTCTTTCTTGAATTTATTCTTCCAGGAGTGTGAATGGAACACTTGTCTGCCCAGGTCAAATGTTTCGTACAAACGTTTTTAAAATTACATCTTTTAAAATTATTGCTATGGTCACTCGTACAAACCATCAAACAATGAATGTGCACCCTTTTTACTGTCCAGACCCCGCCCACCTGTCGGGAAGGCGGTAGATGTTGGTATATTACCCCCTTTCCAAACGCCACTCGTGTATTGGAATCCAAAGTAATTGGTTTTGCGAAATATTCCCCAACTTTATGGCCCAGAAAAGTCCTGAAAACAGGGTAACTTCTTTTACAAACTATTCACGACATGTACTTAAGCAGACAGCGTGCGTGTTTTAACGTTTATCGCGATCGCGATCGCGGCCACTCATCAAGTAGCAAATATCAAGACTTGCCAAACCATTTTACGAACTTAAAAATGACATTTCTTTGGAATTTTACCACCGTACCCCTCATTTATTGTGAAAAGGGACAATTTTTTGACTCGCCTGGCGGACTAGTAAAGGCCAGGTTTTGACTCGCCCGCTCGCATTTGGCAATCGACCGGGCGGCGAATTTGTTTTTCCCCAAACTGGTTTGCTATTTTTTAATATTTCCGATCTTCTGATTGGCTGATATGTTTTACGTCATTAGCAATGGCGGCGTCCACAAATCTCTGTTCAAGACAAAAATGAAGATCTATCCATCAAGAATTACCCGGAACTAAATGTAAGTATTTAAAATGACTGAAGTGAATATGTTTCAAATACAAAGGGGCCCGAGTAGGTGAGGAACATACAGCTGTTGGTAGATAATTTTACAAGGAAATTGGGGGGATTAGGACAATTAGTTACAGTTTTACACACGGTATTCGGTTTCGTACACCAAAGTTGGTACAGGGTTCGGTTAATTTATATAAATAGGCACTCTTTCCAGACCCTGTTCGGTAGGGATCATGAACAAATAATTTTTGTATTGGCCACAGGGACTTGGGAGTCGTGAATGGGCAAGGTAAGGTAGCAAGGCACACCCCCACACCCCTCAGAGTTACTTTTTTCTTCAATGGCAACTGGCACAGTCAAACTCGGGGGGGGGGGGTAGTTACCTTACCCAACATTCGGGATTCGGGACTCTGCGTCCCTGTGGTCCTAACTTCCGAAGCGCAATATTATGATGCTGCAGTAACAATAACATTGACATGTTTACATAGGCCAGGGACTCTATAACGGGTGTACATGCTGAGTGGCGTGTCATGTGATGTCTGCCAGCAGCAGGGGGGGGGGGGGGGGGGAAATCAAGGTGGTGTATGGACAAGAAAAAGACTACCAAGGACAGTTTCCTTCACCTATTCCAAATACACCAAGTTGTGTCTCAGGGATTCCTCTTTCTTACTAGATAACACTATCGTGGAGCAACCCCTCATGTAGTCGGAAAACTGTTTTTGCTGAGTGTCTTTTTTCAACATGTACTATTAGCACGATGCATTGTGCGAAATGAAACAAAATTAAGGGGGTACTCTGGACAAGACAAAGTACTATCAAGGACGAGTTGCTCCACAAATTCCTTAGCACCAAAATGTTCCGTACTGGACTCTTCTTTCTTACTAGCTATCCAAAATAGTGGAGCAACCCGTCAACTCAAATGGGGTCGAAAAGTTGTTGTTGTTGTAGAGCGTCTATATCCAAATTTACTGACGTATATGCGCAACATAATGCGCGAAATAAAACAAAACTAAGGGGGTACATGTACACGGACAAGCAAAGAAACTATCAAGGACGGGTTGCTCTACCGATTCCAATATACCAAATTGTTCCTTAAGGACTCCTCTTTCTTACAAGCTATCCAAAATAGTGAAGCAACCCGTCAATGCGGTCGAAAAAAGAGTTTTTGTAGAGCGTCTATATCCACATTTACTAACGTGGAATCTCTGGAATCTCTGGAATCTATGCAGCAAATTTGTCAGGCATGTATGTGGCATGGAGACATTACGTGCAATTTGATTTGTTACATCGTACATTTATGCGTTCCGTCGGTCCGTCGTTAAGTGTTCCGCAATCGTTCTGTTCCGCCTGGGCCCAAATTTGACAATCGTCCCAACTACATGTATAGTTGGGACCAGTCCCAACTTGAGTGTTAAAGTTGGGGCATCCCAACTATAGTTGGGATCACAGTAAACACCCAATGAATAAACTAACAACATAGTATTAAAGTTTTTAAGACCACTTTCCCTTGTTGAGAATATAATGAGATTAATTAGAATTTTGGTTTTCCGAGAGAAGGGAAACTAAATGCATACATGTAGGCCTACTTTGAGACTGAAAACGTCACCCGGCATGAGCATGAGGCCGCTGTCAGAACCCTCTGTGTGTTTGCTGTAGTGTCCACGCATGATCGATCACGGTGTCCTGCTGAACTCTATGGGCGACCCCAACTACATGTGTATATAGTTGGGGTGTCTCAACTTTAACACTTACAGTAAGTTGGGACCAGTCCCAACTATAGTTGTGACAATTGTCAAGTTTGGACAGAACAGTTCCCCATTTTACCAGCGTCCTCATAAGCAACTTCAACGAGAAGTGGGGCCTTGAAGTAAAAATTTAAATATTTGCATTTGCAGATTTCCAAAGCCGCTTGAAAGTCAAAAACATCTTTATCTTTTTATTATTTCTACGACTGTGACGGGAGGATCAATCAATGGTTACGATTGTTCTCCACTCTCCAAGGCTTCAGCTGTCTATTTTATTTGTTAAATTAACGATGAACATAAGATATTGTGTCATACTGTCAGGTGTGACTTTGTTGTTTACTTTGTCAGTTTGTTAGTTATGTTAGTAAACAAGTGAAGTAAACAGCAGGGAGAGGTATTTCAACATTTGTATTTAACACTATACACTTAAATTTTTTAACACTCTACACTACAGTAATAAGTCCATTTCAAGCTTTGATGAAGCTTTTGAAGTTTCTAAACTTATGTTTAGAAACTTTGTACATAGTAGAAGTGGGCCTAATGTGGGATGGATGAGCTTGTAAACAACTCCTGTGACCTGGTGTGTGGGTAGAGGCCGGCTACACTTGCACTGCAGCACATGCTTTGAACTGGCCATTGATTTTTGACATACAGTGGAGATTTCTTATTTGTTTCTGTTTATACCCTTACCTGTAGTGCACCTCCTATCTGCTGAGTATCTAAACTAGCTCAAAGGTTTTTTGATGTCTACCTTTCTCACCAGTACATTTGACAAACTAAATTAAAAACAAGTGAGGTGTCTGGAGGCTAAAGTCACAAATCCTCCTCAATGTTCGCATTCTCAAACATTTTTCTTCAACAGATATAAGTTGATGTAAAATTGTGAAAAACAATGTCCCGCATACTGAGACCATCCCCAAGACGGGGCCTCAGACCTTTACGAGAACGACCCGATGTTGACAATGTAGAGAACACCAGTCCAGCCTCAAGCGACCCTGATGCAGATCCAGATGTACGTGTCACTCAACTGAAGAAGAACATGTTCGAGCAGACTCCCAATGTAAGACCGCCAGTAACACCCCGTCATCATCAACCCCTGGTGCCAAGGAACAGTGTGGTCCAAAATAGGTGGGGGAAGGATGCATCATCGATGATGAACAAACTCGAGAAGTCATTTCTGGGTGGAGTAACGGAAGATGATGAGAAGCAGGTCAGCCCTAGCCTGAGACAACTCAGGATGACTCCAGGTATGAATAAACATAGTTGTGCTAATTTGTAACCCTGGATCCTCTCGACGGTCATAGTCCGGAGTCCAAGAGCTACAGTTATTGCAACGCAATAGTATTCCCTTAATTTACTAAACACAGCAAACGATTTCCCTTGTATAGCACAGCAAAAATGCCACGCAAAATGTATCAGTTGCTACTTCAAAATCACAATCTGCTACTCAATATTTGCATTCAATGTGCACAGAATTGGTTCAGTCTAAAAAAAATTGCTACGCAAAATTGCTGGACGAAATTGTTCCCTGAAAAAGACCGTACAATGAGGGCATTCATCATCATCATGGCCCATTTGAGATATTTTGGACACTATAGTTAGGAGTGCATTGTTAGGTTTGGGTGTCTATTGACAAATATACCTAAACCTACAGGACCTAAGTGTCGCAGTATTATGTCCACCATATCTCAAAACGACCCCGTTATATAAGCGACCACGGAAAGGGCGATTCTCACAGTCATCTTTATAAATGTAAATGTATAGTCAGGTTGAGGTAGCGCTGAGCTACTGGTGTAGATAGCAGATTACCAATGGGAAGTACTCAGAGCTATCGCTGGCAGTTGACTCCCAGTCCGAGATAGTGTTGGGTATCCCAAAAGCTGCCATTTCAGGGCAACCTTGATTAGAACCAACTTTAATTGAAAACAGACAGTAAGTGGTCACACATAGCTTGTCATACATTGTATACTAGCTGTAGTGAGATAATCGAAGCTCTTGGTCATGGGGGCATACCCTTCCGTGCCTACCTCCAGTCTATGACTGTTGGGGGGGGGTGAGGGTACGATTATTGAAACTAGTCAAATACTTATAAGGTTTGGATGATTAAACATCTCATTTTAATTCCCATTTTTCTACTTTTTTCCCCCGAAAGCAAGTATAATTGGTTAGATTTGGCCTATTATTTGGAGTAGAAAGAATGAAATATATTGTACATGTACATACATGTACTCCTTCGATTGAAAACAACATATTGTGCATCTTTGTATTGCATGTTCAAGTGTTGTAGTCGAGACCCGATAGTCCGAGACCAAGACCGAGACCGAGACCTGAAGGTCCGAGACCGAGACCGAGACCGAGACCGAGACCAGACGGTCGAGACCAAGACCGAGACCATAAAGGTCCGAGACCGAGACCGAGACCGAGACCTTAATGAATAAATTAATTAATAAAACAGTCAAGTAAATTTGTGAAATTGTATGAGTGATTGTGCACACAATTGTATTCTCATGAATTGAAAACAAGTAAACAACATGTGAAAAGAATGGTAAAAACCAAGCTACTAACAAAAAACAAAGGATGTAGTCCCGACTTCTCGTCATATCAAAAAGAAAAGTGCTGAAATAAAAGCAGTCTCATCTTGTCTACATGTACCAGGTCTAGACATCAATCATGTGAACTTCTATGATTTTTTTTGTTTAGTATTACTCATCTGTATAAAAGACCTACCCAGCACAGATGGGAAAAAAAATCTGTAATATATTTGATGGGAAGATTGTATCCTAGAAAGGGACGATATATGAAAAAAGAAAATCACAGAATCGGGAAAACATCATCATGACAAAACACAGGACTCAACCAAAGTTTAACACTTCTACCAAACCATTGGTCAGGTGAAAGAAACACGATAATTGTACATCTAAAAAAATTGGTTTGTTTATTTGTGGCACATTTTAAAGAACATTCTCATTGCATTTTTAAAACATAAGCATGCCCAACATTTCCACTGACAGTCTTGCCTGATGGGGGTGCTTGATAATGTCACCCCCTGCTAAAGACTCTGCAGAGTATGCTGGAACTGACAGAATTTTGCACTCAAGGGTTGGTAATTTCTTAGCTATTTGTTGTCGGAACTGTAGTGCACTTAACCTAGGGGCAGATTCATTTTGACTCCTGTAGATGTTTCACAAGCTGTCATCTTGTATCCTTTTTGGGAGCAACCCCTCGACCGTGATGCCAATGGTGACTGTATTTGGTAAGGAGGTCTAGTACACTAGGGGTGGATTTCACAAAGAGTTAAGACTAGTGTGATCTCGAGTTAGGACAAGTTACTTGTCCTAACTTAGGACTAGCCTCAAGTTTTTAACTCCTGGACTAGTCCTTGGTTAGGACTATCTTTGTGAAATTGACCCCTGGTCCCATAAGTACAGTGTCACGTGCAAAATGCATACTGTTCATGTATGTGTATGTACAGTATATGTATGGTACAAAGTGCAGGATTATTTTATGTGCATGCTACGCAGTGTGTGTTCTGTACATGTTACTGGTTGGATGCAAAATCGTATTGGGCAGGCAGGGGAAGGAGATTGGGATGTTCTCTAATGAGTTGCATAATGGTAAAAAAGGCTGGTCTCGAAGCGAGACCAGCCAAATATTCGAGACCAGATGGGTCCGAGACCGAGACCAAGACCGAGACCTCAGGGTACCGAGACCGAGACCGAGACCTGAGACCGGCAAAACCGGTCTCGAGACCGAGACCGGTCTCGAGACCTACAACACTGGCATGTTCATAGCCCTTGTACACATGTACTGTACCATACTACCTTGTTGTTAAGAACGGCATTTTATTCTACAGAACAATGATTGACTCTTAAAATTCTTACAGGTAGGGCTTTGCAGAAGCAGAAAATTCTTGAACGTAAACACCACGAGGCCAAGTCCCGAGCCCACACCCTTGGTACCGGTGGGGGAATCAGCCTTTGGCCACAGATGGAGAATATGAGATTGACCCGACGAGAAGTAGCAGCATTGACGGGTGTCTCTGCAGTGCTGGTCTTGGGCGTTGTGTTTCTCTTCCATCATCTACATGGTAGGACTGTCCATCACTGTAACTCATTTTAGTTGATTTTACTCCTCCACTGGCTCCCGATCAAATTACGTATCGCGTATAAATTCAATCTCATCACTTTCAAAGCTCTTCATGGCCTATCTCCTGTCTATATATCTGACCTTCTACATAAATATATTCCTGTTCGTCCTCTTCGCTCTGCTGGGCAATTCCTACTGACTCAAACTACCTTTTCCACTAAATTCTATGGTCAAAGAGCTTTCCACTTCATTGCACCTTCGTTATGGAACAACTTACCTCTTCATATATTGCCAAGCTGACTCTCTTCAGATTTTCAAGGGACTTTTAAAGACTCAGTTGTTTGAATCTTTCTTTTGTAACAATTGCTTTTAGTATATTTTTTTCATTGTTTTATGTTTTGTGTTGCGCATAGAGGCTCCTGCATTATGCGCCATACAAATGTCTTGTATTATTATTATTGTTATTATTATTGTTTTAAAGGTAGAATAGATTGGTTATTGTCAACGAAATGCTGATTTATAGGTAACATTGTAAAGAAATATACAATAAAAGTCACATGTGAAAGTATCAGCTGAATACAGGTTGTACTTGCAGAGCAAACTGCAGAAACTGTCATGGTATTTTCACAAGAACATCGAATCCATCCACGTTTAGCAAGGTGACGGGGGTACCAAACGCGTCTCCGGCTGCAGCATTTGAGAACAGACACCAACCCCTTAGAAATTTGAAAAACGATTCATGCATGATTTGTATCTCATATTCAAATATTTTGGGGTGAAAAATTATCCAAACCATAATATTACTTCGAAGGGAATCCTTTTTTAAAAATAGTTTATGCTATCAACAGCTGTCTCACTAAGTAAATTTTTATGGTCATTAATTTTTGGAGTATTTACTATTTTCAACCTATGACCCTACCTTTGAGGCTGATAAATAGCCAATTGACATTTTCCTATCAGTTCACAGAATGGGGATATTATTCATGATGTTTAAGAAAAATTAATCCACAGGATCGCTTCTCCAACAAAACATTGCTGTAGCCAAATTTGTATTAAAAACATTTTTTTAAGCAAGTCTACTCATCATTCTGTGTATGTTATGGATATGGAAATTTAAAAACATAATGGTTTCCAATTTGAAAAATACAAACATCAGCGTTCTCCTTAACAGTAGTCTTCTGGCCAAATGCTTTAATTAAAACACCCAGGGACCAGTCAAAATTCTCCCTAAGAGGTCTGGCTGGCTAGTTCCGTGTTGAAAAGCGTTTCTATTTAATATGAAATATGGGCTGGTGAAAAAGCTTGTGGACCATTGAAATGACAAGCTTAGTTAACTGGTCCTGCTGGCCAGTCATTGAAAAAGTTAAGGGTAAACCCTAAACATGCCCGTATAACATGTATACATTGTAAAATATTAGCTTAGCTTTTAAATACTTTGTTTAAAAAAAAGAGAGTGTGAGAGAAAATGTGAGCTTGACTTTTACAACAAACTTGAATTTGTTTCCTTTCAGGAGGTGTATTAGATGGCTTAAGGTCATACAACAGACAACTTGCAAATTTCCCAAAGATGAACAGGATTGACCCCACAGGCCAAGAGAATTTTGACAAGTCTGTCCTAGCCTGGCATATGGCATTCACAAACCTAATGGTAAGATAAGTATAGTTAGTTCAGTCATAAGCGATGCTGGTTGATGATTTGAGGGGTCACGAGCCAGACAGCTTCAACCCAGAGTTTCTCGCCACTTTTCCTTTACCCAATCCAAAACTAAACAAACTTTGTATGTTTGGCGTTTTAGCATTTTTAATTTTTTTTTTTTCAAGTATAGACCTATATTATATATTTGGTTTGCAGTAACGTCATGTCTGCATTGCTGTGTAACATTGTTCTTATAAGAAATTATCCTGCTATTTATCTACTGCCAACATGGCCAAGGAGTAGATTATATAAAAAACGGGAGTCTACCTAGTTCTGATAAGAACTTGTTCTGCTCTTCTACTACCTTGGAGTAGATGGGACAGCCATAGGAGTTCTACTTTTGCTTAGTGGATTGGGGTTCAGGAGACTTCTCATAGTATCTTTACTGCATCAGAGTTAGATATATATCTCAGGTCAGAAGACAAAAGCAGTACTAGTTCTTATAAGAATTAGTCTTATCCAATCCTTAGTAAAAGTGGCTTCTTATATAGCGCTCAAATCCATCACTCAGTGACGCTCATGGTGCTCCAACATTATTACCCCTGGACCCTGGGCCATTTATTTCATTCCTTAAACCATTTCAGCTCCCTTGGGAGTACATGTATACAGTTATGATGTGCTGCTAATTGTGTAGAGCACCAAGCTAATTCAATCACAAGAACCATCTCTGCCCTCACAGGTACCCATTTACCCCTGGTTGAAGAGAAGCAATTGTAGTTAAGTGTCTTGCTCCAAGGATACAATTGTCATGACCAGGATTCGAACCACGTTTTCTGATGACTTAGTCACCAGAACTTGAGTCCGAGGAATTAAACCGCTAGGCCACGACATGCCGCAATAGACCCGAGGTCGCAGCTGCAAATTCTACTCTAGTCAATTTTTCTTTGTTAACACCTCAAAATAGAGTAGATATTATCACCGAATATCGATACTCTAGCACGCAATTCCTCAAATCAAATAGACTTTTAACTGTCACTGCTATTAGATGTCCCGTACTCTCGACTATAGATGATCAGTTTCAGTTAACTGTTGTTGAAAATTTGTCATTGTATAGGATTCATTACATGGAGAGTTTGACACCCAGTGGCCGAAGACTCTGGGAATGTACCAGCTGTGTGCAATACTCTACATCATCTTCATCGGTCTCTTACTGTACTACCTAGCTGATAATATGCTGACCACGAGCCGCTTGACACCTCACAGGATCAAGATATGGTGAGTGTCATCCCATCGCTGTATCGAGTAAACAATCAAATGGTTTTATATACTCTGCACATTATTCTTTTTGTAGTTTGCGCCAGGGTTAGCTCTAGTGATTTCGTGGTAGGACTGGTTTTCAAGTCCAGTTTTTTTTCCAAGGGCTTTACACTGTTGCGTGTTGTGTACAGAGTTCAAATGAACAGTTAGTGTCCTGCGAAGCTATTTACATGTAACTTGTACTGTATCTTTTTTGGAATTTTTGTTTTGTAAATCTGTACTATGTTGATAAACTAATGTATGAACCTACCTTTAAAACACAGCGCAAATGGAAAACCTTGGGCACAGCAAAGGTGTTGAGCAGAATGCATGCCATGGAAATAATCTGTTTCCTATACATGTACCTTGGTCTTAGCCGTTTCGAATAAGTCAATGAGACTTAAATTGGAGTCGCAATTTTACCAATGGTACAATAAGATTTCTGTTTCCTTATTCAGGGTGTCTCTGTTAGTGGTTACTGGTGTGTGGAGCATACTAATGATGTATCTGCTAGTGAAAGCACAGCAACTGGAGACCAAAGTCGAGTCAACTGTACACTCTCTAAGCGATCACCTGGTAAGCGGTAATAACGTTGAATGTTAGAATGTGTTTGCATCAAGCGACTTCGTCTAATGCGATGGCTGTTGGTCTCATGCAGCGACAACGTTGAACAATAGGCGTTTTCAGTGACCCTGGCCATATCCGCAGCCGAAGCTGTAAATTCGAACACAGACTTATTCCCTGGATCAAAGCAGTTGTACACATGTACACAGTCGTTTGCGTATACTGAACTCTAGAATACTGAACCTTTTACCACTTGTAGACATGAGAGAAAGTGTCTCCTCTCTGATCCCCACACCCATTTAGTGAGTGCACCCTGATCCAGTGAGCCTATTGAGCCCATTCACTTTTAAGCCCTTTTCACACTACTCTATTCCCGGGGGGCAACCCCGGAGAATAACGGCCGGCCCTTTCACACTTGGATCGCTTTACCCCGATCTAGCCGGCAAGTGGGCATACCACGGGGAATAGCCACCTGTGCTCTGGAGTAGGCGTAAGCGGTAAAACCCTGGGTATTCTTTAAACGTACCACCGGAACCCTTTGGAATAGGGACCTAGGCGGGGACAGTGTAAAAGTGCGTCGGGGTAACCATGCGGTAAATATTCCAGGGGCCTCCCCAGGACTTTATAGAGTGTATTGTATTGCCGACTTGCTTGACTGCACACACTGGTCTCCTATACCCTAGTGTTTGTTTAGTTGCTGATGAGCCTCTGGGTGAAACAGTCTGTACAACAACTGAACTGAACCGCTCCAGCCTTTTTACAACTATGCACGGCTCCTTTAGTTGAGCACTGTCAGAACTTGCAGTTTACCTCATGCTTACCTACTGACTAGTTTTGTTTGTTAGAAGAGGGAAACCTCACTTGAAAAGTAATTTATGATTGGTAAATTAATGCAAAATAGCTG
Source organism: Pisaster brevispinus (assembly GCA_023634235.1). Taxonomy (NCBI): domain Eukaryota; kingdom Metazoa; phylum Echinodermata; class Asteroidea; order Forcipulatida; family Asteriidae; genus Pisaster; species Pisaster brevispinus. The sequence goes on from JAMKCF010000011.1 coordinate 18,524,797, forward strand.
TTCTTATCCTTAATTCAAGAAAATGAGATGATTTAAATATATGCGGTCTGTCTGCTCAATTCGTTTTCTCACCTATTCTTTGTGTTTTCTATCCAACCCCAGAGTGATTTAGTCTTCTTAGACCTGAATCTGACACGCTACAAAGATGTCCTGATGTACTGGCGGATACGTTGCCTTCCCCCTACGACCACAGGCACACTCAGCATTATGGGCTTCCTTCAGGTACGAGACGTTGCTTACTACCTGCAGTATTACAGTTTGCCTGTGTTGACAGTACTACTAACTCCTGTGGTGCGTCTTGTGTTAGCAGTCAAGGAGGTCTACAGTACAAGCAAGACCAAATAACTTGAAAACCGGGCATCTTTCATCGGGAATATTTCATTTTTGATAGAGTGCAGAAGCGTAATTGTTAATCTTGATGATGAAGGGTTGAGATCAACGTTACAACCTCTTTCCCACTGTAGGTTTGTAGCCAGCCTCTGTCTTTTTTTACTGATATTTTTATGGTGAATGTGCCATTATTGTGTCTGACCTGGTTCCTTCCATCAGGGTGGGCTTACGGATGGGCCATTGTAGGGTCCTTTTACTCAATGGAACAATGGACCCCACAAGGTATTCCTTTGTTCAACTTGGACCCCAAGGAGGAATTTTTAGAAAAGGGAATAATAGAACAACAATAGCAGGACCCCACAAACCCAATCTGTAACGTTGTGTGTTTGAGCATAAAACCAGGCTTTCTGCTTGTTCTTACCCACATACTCTTGCTTTGCTGAGATGTTGAACAAAGAGGAATTCCAACAGCTTTATTCCTGCATCTCTTTGAAACTCCTTTCCTGGTGCATGTTTCTTTCCATCCTACAATCTAGACTGTTTTAAAATGAATGTGAATAACCTACCTCTTACTCCCCCCAAGTAATATTTTCATCTTCAATGTTTTCTTCTTGTTGCCTCTTATTTACCAAGAGTGGCTTTTAGTATTGTTTGGGGAGAACTTGCATTAAAAAAAGCTATTTTTTTCAGAAAGGCAATGGAGGCATTGCTCTGGTCATGCTGGTGGGAATCATTTTGATTCTGGTCTTGTATAAACAAAATCGGGTACAGTAAACATTTTGAGCTACAAGCCCTGCAGTTTTGTGGATCCCCCCAAATTTGATCCCAGAGTAACATAATACCGAATTGAGTTAACTTTTATAGACATGTTATGTCTGGACCCATGTTAAAAATAGGTGGCTTGGCTGCATAGTTAGCTCAGATTGTACCAGATTTCTTTCAACTCTCTCGTTTAAAAAGCAAAACAAAATTCCACAGCTACCTCTGCATGGGATTGGAAATCAAGTCTCCTGTGGATTTGGTTTTCGACGAAGGCAAACCAAAAACATCATTCAAGAAAAGTAGTTGTATTCAGTAAGATTAAATAGGTATTCATTTCCAGAACAGATGTTTATTTATTTTCATGTAAATGTGTTATTCCTTAAGTTAAGTTGTGTGACCAAGGTATTAGGTTAAAGTGGTGCTCAAAGGTCAAATTCAGTTTTATGATCCACTCATTTTCCAATAAATAATAATAATAATAATAATAATGGCTATTTATATAGCGCTCATATCCGTCACTCAGTGACGCTCAAGGCGCTTCAACATTAAGTATTTTCCTGCAAGGTATTTGGGGGCTACGTTTGAAGTATGAGACCTACTCCTTAACATAGCACCATATAATGGTTTACAAGGTGCTGTGGCGCAATATGCTGCCAATCAAACCAGGAACACCGGGGCGGACCCCTTCTCTTTTCAATAAGTGCACTGGGTTCTTTTACGTGTGTAACACAACACACAGGACCAACGGCTTTACGTCCCATCCGGACCAACGGCTTTACGTCCCATCCGAAGGACGAAACAATCATGGTTAAGTGTCTTGCTTAAGGACACAAGTGTCATGACTGGGACTCGAACCCACACTCTGCTGATCAGAAACACCAGAGCTTGAGTCCAGTAATCTTATCCGCTCGGCCACGACACGTCCTTCTGACAACGGGAGGAAAATTACCAGTCTCTAACCTCACAATAAGTTGGTGTAAAATGCCACTCTGCTTGATAGGCTACCCCTCGAGTGCAATTTTTGTCAAAATCCAAAAACGTTCGACGACGTCACATTTCAAATTATATTTTTGTATAGAGAACGTTTAGTTCATTCCTGAACTTGTATGATAGTCTATAAAAAGGGCATTGAATTTGACCTTTTGACTGGTGCAAAAATTCCTCTTTGAAATGTACAGACCCATTTGTTTTTCCCGTCGAATGACAACATGTTTCAAATTTTGCTCTGAAAAAATATCATATAAAATGACAGTTTATACCATTTTAATGTAAGGTTAGACATTTTTTCCCTCACTTTTTTGCGATCGATTGGAAAATGAGTGCATCACAAAATTGAATTTGACCTAGGAGCCCCTCTTGAAAAGTTGACTTTAATATTTTCACAGAGGAGTACTTGACGGGGTAGCGATCAATTTTAAAGTTCACCTAGCAGACCTTGGCTCGATTTCACCAAGCACTAAGATGCATCTTAAGATGGGTTGTCAACATCACCATCTATAGTGATTTGTGTTTTGACATCACACTCTGCTAAGCAACTCAGATTGATACCAACCTTAAGATCAATCTTAGCTCTTTGTGAAATCATGGAGGAAGGCAATTTTTGAGCCCAGAATCCCAGCTGCAGATTTGATATTTTTAATGTGCCTTGAAGCCGTCTGTTGTGCCTGATCAAGTTTTCTGGAGTATTGTGATACTCGTAATTAAAACAGATTCTTTTTGTCATATAAATGAGGGATCTTGTCATTTTGTAAAGTAATTATTATGTAAAATTTGTGAAAATGTAGATACTTAAGCATTTTGTAAATTGCATTGATAATAATTAAACAAAGAAATTGTATGAAACTTCTAAGAGGTGGAGATTCTTTTGTTGCCAAAGTTTACCTTTTTTGTAATGCTATCTTTCCCCCATATATATGTATTGGACAAAACTTGTGACATAAGTCAAGCCTCGTTCTTAGAATACTGTTTTGGATGTTAGGACTACAAAGTGGCTGCTCCGTGAAACAATCTAATGGTCTTTTGGTCAATTAAGCCGTAGAGTTAAGAACAATGAACTGATCTTAAATGGTGGAGATACAGGCCCCTCCCCCACCCCTACCATATTTCTCTCTGCGTTTAAAACCTCCCCAACAGTGCCATATCTAGGGTGACATTTTAGGGGGGCACAAGGGGGCACTTCTGGCCAAGTTTCCTCTTGCCTTTTTCTTAAATAAGCCCCTTTTTTCAGCGCCTTTTTATTTACTTTTATAAGAAAATCTGACACGAGTGTAAAAACAAGAAATGTCTGTGTGTAATTGAGAAAAAAAAGTTTTAAAATCATCACATAAAAGTTTTAAAATCATCACATAAAGTGTTTAACATGTACCAAAATTCAAGCTTTCAAATAGGGGGGTGGGGGTGGGGGTGCAGGGACATCAAATTGGGCCATCCGCCAGAGCTCCATAATTGTAATTGTAATCATTAATTAATTCATTTAATGGTTTATCTATAAATCGTGCAGCAATCTGACTGATGACGTTAGATTACAAACTTTAAATAAGTAGCCGGTAAACTTTCAAAAACAGGCAACCATTTGCAGTTCGTATTTATTACATGTAGTAGGTAAGCTTAGGCAAGCAGATCTGCCTTTACTATCATGCGAAAACAATTTCATGACACAGCGGTCACCAGGGCACTGTGCCGCTCTGAGGTCAAGCATGTACACACAATTCGATTGAGCGTTAACCGCAGGAAAGTACGCCGCTTGATTGCATTGATGATGTTGACATTCGAAACACCTCTCGTAAGAAGAACCGGTAAAAATTGTTATTTATTATATATCTTCTTAATGAAATAGTTTGATTCTTATAAATATAATTCTTGTTACTTTGAGTTTGATGTTACATTTTACATGAGTCATACTGTATTTATGAATGATTGGGTTGCCGTTGTGCCGGGGATCGCGAGTTGTCCTAACTCCCCTTTCCGTTTGACCGTTGTGTTCACTCGTACCATTTGCACTTGTTCTTTACACGTAATCCCTATTCAGGCAAACAGTATTATTGCTATTGTTGGTTATGGCTTCCGTGGTTTAATCTGTCTGCTGTTTGTCGCCAATGGATTATTGCGACCGTGTACTTTTTTACGAACCATGTTTTGATCCAAGAATTGTATTGTCTATTGAGGTTAAAAGGGTAACTTGCGTTCTGCATGTTCTGCTGGATCTTAACTTCTGTCTGAAACGATAGCATTGTTCCAAAATATTGGAAGAATGTTGCAAAAACAGTTGCTCACGAACTGTAAGTTCAGAAAATCTTGTGACAAAGCGCGGGACAAATGATGCTGAGAAAAACAATTCAAGATGGCACTGGCAGATTCCGATGCGCTGATTGGCATGGGCCAACAAAAACATTCAATTTGTTGATAAACAAATTTGACAATTCATTGAAAGACAATATTTATATCCGGTTTTTGTTTCTAAAAGATTTAGGCCCAGCACTGTTTGAGAAGAGTATTACGCTCAGCGCAACTATAGTTATTTGCTCCAATTTCAACTAACTTTTAAAGGAAGGGAATGTACATGTATGGGAGAAGAAATCTGTTGTTTTCTTAGAAATTGAGAAAACTAATTAAAGTACAATATTAATAAAAACCCTGGCCTAGAATTACCCAGAGGCCATGAAGGCTATGGCCTCTGTTGCCCCTGGTCTTGGCCTTTTTGCCCCTTTAAAAGTTTCCAAAGGACTTTTAGATTAAATCTTAAAATGGAAGTGCCTTTTCCAAAATGAAAATGGTCTTCCCTCACAAAAATGAAATTCCAGGTCTGAAAACCATATCATTATGCGTTTTTCCTGCAGAAAAACGGGACTAAACAACCAGTAAACCCAACTGTGTCTTATGGATGTATGGCAATGGGGAACAGCTTCCAAGTCAGTTGTTGAGTTTTTAACCAAAACATCCTGGACGTTGTCTCGTAATTGAGTTAAGATGAGCAAAGCCAAGATGGAGAAAGCTTTAAACACACCAGGGTGAGTCATTTTAACTTGAATTAAATGTAACAAACCATGATATGCTTTTGTCCCTGATGCAATTATACATCCAGGTTTTGAATTTGAGAGAAAGATCTACAATACTGCACGGCTTGTAGTTCAAAATGTTTACCGGACCAGAATTTTGTTACAAGACCAGAGTCAAACTGGGACAAAAGCTGCTACACAGTGTCACAATTAAACTGTTTTTACAATGTATTTGAACTAAGCACTAAGGGAAGATTTATCTCATTTGTCTGATAATGGGTAATACTTTCATACTAAACAGATTTGAAAGACATGTATTGAACTCAAAGTCAGTATTTGAACATAAAAAAGATGAGGTGAGGTACATAATACAGTATTATTAATCAAAAACACAAGACTGCCGGACTTGTCCGAGTCGTCATTTTACTGGCCCGACGTTAAAAACATTGGCCTCAAGCCTGTCGTCCTGTGTAAATTTTGACCCTTCACATCAAAAAAATACTTGAAAATCAATTCACAAGGAAAAAAAATATATCCAGTGTGTGATTGAAGTAACATTTTTTGATGTGAACAGATCCAGAATCGGGACGCTGCTGTACTCTTTGGATAAGCTTAACAGCTCCAGCTCTGATGATGTGGAACAGATGCGCTATACTACGGCCAAAATATTACACTGTACCAAAGACCAAGGTAAAAATAAAGCACTTTACTATTAGCCCTCACTTTAATACACAAGACACATGGGCCCAATTTCATAGAGCTGCTTTAAAAGTTGACAATTTGGCTGACAAATTTTCTGCTTGGCAAAAATTTAGCAGGATACCAGTCAGAAATGGTGCAGTGACACGGTATTTTAGCAGGTAATATTATTCTGGTAAGTATAATTTTGTTGTGCTTAGCTACTTTCTGTGCTTAAAAGCAACTCCTTGAAATTGGGCCCAGGTTGAGGAGCACTACTACCAGTTACTATAGTCGTAGCTCTTGGTCATGTCCCTTAGACCTACGACCGTCGGAATGATCGAGGGTTAAGATTATCACAACGAAGCACTACATGCCATTATTTACCCCAGTTGTGGGATGTCTTAGTTGAGTGATTTTGTGAATTGAACTCAAGTTCTGGTGACTGAGAAAATAGTAGTAGAACGAGGGAAAAAAACCTTGTCAACAGACCAAGGTAGAACGGAATGTATTGATAACCAAAGAAAAAACCCCCCAGATATTAGAGGGAAAGTGTGGACACAACACAGCCTGGTACTTCATGGAGGCTATGAGGGCAAATGCCTCCATGCCCTCTTGGTCATTGCCTTGGTGCTTGCCGCCATGCCCCCTGAAATGTTCCAGTACAAATTTACGTGTCCCTCATTGCAAAGTGCCCTTACAGTGTACAATGTACATGCCAGTAGCTCGAACACGCTGTAGCCGAGTTCTTCGCAATTAAGCTTCCCAGGTGCAAGTAAGGATGATTAATTAGCCTCCGAAAGTATTATTATTATCGGCGCTAATTGTGCTGTTGGATGTGTAATCAAATATAATTATGTACAATTAGGAAAAAAGGGAGCAATTTTGTGAAAATAAATTCAGAACCGAAAAAAACAATTAATACATAAAATATTAACATTTGAACTTTAACTTTTTACAGTGGTCTATAGAAGAAACCTTTTATGACCATAATGTTTGTTGACATAAAATGTTATGATAATAATGTTTGTTGACATGAAATTCAAAGCAGTTTAACTGATAACTGAAAGAACATAATAAAACCAGGCATGCAACTTTTTTTGCAGATCAACTGCATACTCTTTTCCTTCTATTTTCATGCCATCGGAAACTGGAAAACACTTTCCGAAGTGTTATTGTCTGAAAGTTGTACACGTCTGAAAACACAGTAATTCAATTATCTGAAAAAGTACAGTTTCAAAGACTAAATTTTTGAAGTAATGTACTCTATAAAACTGAAAGAAAAAAACTGATTTGAGAGGCCTATCAACTAGGTTCATACTTTGCTGCACACAAAGAACGCCACTTGAGATAACATTGTCATCGGATTTATATTGTCCAAAGTACAGCAGTTAATGTGATGACAAATATTCGCAAGATGATATTCAAAGGTTAAGTAATAGGCCTACAGTGCTCTTTATTGTAACATCAACTACATGTAGGAAAATACTTTGCTTCTTCATGAGTCTATATTATGACCAGCTGTGCCTAATTTCACATAGCTGTTTAGCACAAAAACTTTTCAATGCAGAAAAATCTTGCTTAACAGACAAAGGTTACCAGCCAAATATACCATGTACATTGTTTGTGACTGGTTCCTTGCTTAGTTTTGCTTTATAGCATTAAAACAAAAAAAGCAATATAAGTGCTCTATGAAATTGGACCCTGGAGAAATTTTCATAAAGCCTGTAAGCAGAAATTGTCTGCACACAGAGCTGCTCTAAGCAGAATTTCTAGTTGAATAACCGAAGTGACCATAAACCTAACATTACATGGATTACCCTAACCCTAACATTATAACCCCAATCTAAACTAATGTTGCACAGTTCACTTCAATGGCTTGTGGCAGGTAGAAACTGCTGTTACCAATGTAACACACAAAACGGGTGCCACTGAGTTGGCCAATAACAATAGAGATACATGTAACAACATGTAGACAGGAAGACAATAAAGATGAACTAGGTTTTTTTTTATAGTTGGGCTATAGGCCTACAGGATATTTACATGTATTATATTCCTGTGCTGAATTTCCAAACAGAGAAGTACATGTCACATAGAAGAACATGAAAAAAAACCAACTGGAGTAGGCCACAGTGCACAATGTTGCAGTGGGCTAACATGGCTAACAAGGTCATCTGTCGTTAAGAACAGAACAAGAGGGAATAAACTAAGGATGAAACTAAGAACACTTTTCACGCTTTGCCCTTAACTTTTTCAGTGACTAGCCAGCAGAACCAGTTAGCTTGGCATTTCACTAGTCTGTCAGTTTTTCACTGGTCCATATTTCAAATGAAATAGGGATGTTTGCCAACACTGAACTGGCCAGCCGGACTACATGTACTTGGAGTGAATTTTCACTGGTCCTCATGTGTTTTAACTAGCACTTGGCCAGTGGACCACTGTTAAGGGAGATTGCTGTTTTTATAGTAAAGTTGTGGGGGACAGACTAGGTGGTCACTTTGGTCACTGATATGGTTGGGGGGAGGGCAAGGGAAGGAACCATGGGAATGGAATGTGTGGTATGGGTGGTCAGAGGATGAGACAAGGACAGGACTGTACCATGGTGGTATTGATGAGATTTATGGGGAAGGGTGGCTAACTAATAATTGGGGACCCTTGTGGAACAAATGAAGTGAGAATCTTAGCTTACACTAACCATAATCCTTTCCCTAGACCATACTTACATGTACCATAACCCTAAGATTATTATTACCCTAACCCAAACTAAACCATAACTCTCGCATTTTTACCTTGAAACCCAAACTAACCATAACTCTCGCATTTTTACCTTGAAACCAAAACTAGCCATAACCTTACATTTTTACCCTAACCCAAACTAACCATAACCCTAACATTACCCTAACCCTGACATTGCCCTAACCCTAACCTTAACTAACCATAACCTTAACACTAACCACTGCTTAACCTACTGTAAGCAAAGCAAAAAGGCACGCTAACAAGTTAGCAGTCCTACATGTCCCATAAGCAGATTAGTGACACCTTGTAGTATACCAAAACATTTCTTCCTTTATTTAACTGCTTTAAGACCATGTTGACCTGATTTGTTTCTTTGAAATTTCAATGCAGAACAAGTCCGCAAGCAGATAATATCCAAAACTACAAATGGTTTAGAGATTTTACTTTCTACACTGGAGGTGAGTATGGGTTTGAACAAATTTTTGAAAGTTCTTTTGGAAGGTTGATTCAAGCAGGATTAAGCCCTGCAAAGTCTGTCTTAATGCTCTTTTAAAAAAAAATTCTGACTGCAGAAGTCATACCAGACATTTTCATGTTTGTCACTGCAGTCTCTATTTGCCCCTTTTTTTAGGGGGATGTGATTTTTTTATTGTGCTACTAAAATGCAGTGTAAGCAACCAGATCATATTCAAAACAAATAAGCTTTTTTAGTGTTTCATGCTTTTGATCATTTACATGTAGTCAGGAACTTTTAATAGTTGTTCACTTTAAAGCTGAACTTTTGGAACCCATCAGTTCAAAGATTAAATCTATTGTTCCATTGTTCAGACAATCTTTTAGGACAGTCGTTTGCAATCTCTCTTGTCACCAAGGGACATGCTGAATGTTACTAATGTTACTAATGTAAAATATGCCAAGCTTTATCAAAATGTCTGCTGACTTTATTAAAACAGAAATCTTTATTGGCCCTCGTTTTTTTTTTCTTCTTTTTTTTCCCTTCCTGATATTTCTTAGAATGTGTAAAGAACTTTTGATTTTCCTGTATCATTTTTTGTGTAGACTTTGCTTTAAACTTTCCACAAAAATTTGATCATAATGTATGGCTGTTTGTTTAAAAGTGTAATTTACAAAGGCAGAAATTAAAGAAGCTGAAATACTAACCAAAATTGCTAAGAAAGAACGAAAGCACCTTTTTACCCTTATACAAGGGGCTACTACCCATAAGGTGCTACATAATTCAATCTCATAATTCAAACACTTAAACAAAATTCTTTAACACGCTGACTGCCGCCTACGAGTATATTCGTAGTAACGGGTGTAATGGATTCTGCCACTACGAGTATACTCGTAGAGAATGAAAGGTTTTTGTATTGTTAATTGACGATTGAATACACTGGCATCACTGACATGACTGAGAACGCAACAAATACGCTTCTGGCAGTGGTGAGGACATACATCCTTAGAATTTGTATTACAACATGTAGTCGCCAAAAAAGTACCTATTTGGTATGCGCGCATGCCCACCACACTTGGCAAATGGGAACGCCCTTCGAATCTATGACCGGCAGTCAACGTGTTAAAATGTTTCTCTTTCTCCAAGCGCCTTGAGTACCTTATTGGTAAATATGTTAGCTATTATAAGACACCGGTTTTATTATCAGCCTAAATATCATTTGAAAAAGAGTTTGCCAATTACCACATCGGTTTGGTTTGGACATTTTCTAACAGAGTTCCACAGACAGCATTGTGTCTCTCAATGTTGCATCAACGCTATTGGAGATACTGTTCACGGGTAAGCGAGCGTCAATCTTTGTGACTCACAGGGCCACTCAGATTCTACTCACCGCCCTTGGGACAGCATCTCGCGGCCAGCCAGTGTCGGAAGAACTCATGATTACGCTGCATCAAGTCCTTAGCAAAGTGGCCCCAAAAGGTACTGATTTCAAAGAATTGTCTGCCGGCCTTAATAGTCTCCCCCCCCCCCCCCCCGCCCACAAAGAGGAAAAGGGTTAAACTTTTACACTGGATCGCAGACCCAAGGCTAGTGATTTTAGTGTTGGGCCAGTAAACTCAAATCTGGACAAGTTCAGTAGTCTTGTGTTTTTCATTTGAATAATAACACCTCACTGTGTAATATCGTTAACAAAAAGAAACTATGTTTAAATATTTACCTTTGAGCTGTTGAGTCTGTTAAATCTCTTTCGATAGTCTTGAGTATCAAAGTATAGGCCAACTTACCCACAAGACAAGTGAGATCAATCTTCTCTTCGTGCTTTGTAGAAAGTTCTTTCTGATTAAGATACTGGTCTTGTACTTTAAATTCTTGTCTGGTCAATATTTTGTGGTCTTGTGGTCTTGTTGAGAATTTCACCTTTAATGTTTAACTCGAGCCCTGATGCATGGCAAAGTGTTAAAGGAGTGTGATTTGGCTTCATTAAGAAACATCTCTAAAAACATTTGTTAAATAAACCTGTGTTCAAGGGAAAGAAAACCAATATTTCATTTAGTTGTTCGATCACCATGATGAAAGTAAAAAGCTGTTTAAATCTGTTTGGATGTAATTCTTGTCAACAATAGTATCGCATTATTTAAGCTGCATCTTTTCTCTCTCACAGACAGGAAGTTTGGTGTGAAAGCCAGACTGAGCGGCGCCTTACCAATTACATTCGGCCTCGTACGCACCAACACAGGAAACTTTGAGATCTTACAGCCTGCACTACAAGTACTCAAGATATATGCAACAAACTGTAAGTTAGCCTAGAGACAATCATGCTGACCATCATGCTGTCCATGATGGTGTGTCATGATCGAGCAGTCAGACTCGAGTTCTGATGGTTGAATACTTGGAGTGTGGGTTCGATTCCCGGTCATGACACTTGTGTCCTTGAGCAAGGCACTTAACAGAAATTTGCTAATCTTAACTCAAGTGTATAAAACTCAAACATTTTACTGGACGTGAGTTTGATTTTACAAAGAGCTAAGATTGATCTTAAGTGGAAATCAATCTTAACTGCCTAGCAAAGTGTGATGTCACAATACAAACTACCATGGCAATACTGACAACTCATCTTAAGATGAATCACAGTGCTTTGTCAAATCGACCCCAGATTGTTTTGACAAGACCAGATTCATATTAAGAAAAAACTACAAGAGAAATCTACACAGTTTAACATCTGAACTGCTTTTAGTTAAACAAGCACAAAGAGAAGATTGATCTCAATTGTCTTATGGGTACGTACACTTCAGTACTCCACAAAATTGAACAAAATCTTTTTAAATTTAAGATATTCAACAGTGAGGTATTATTATTCAACTGAAAAACACCAGACCATCTGACTTGTCTCGTCATGATTTTACTGGCCCAAAGCTAAAATCACTAGCCACAGGCCTTGTGGTCCAGTGTAAATTTTGAGCTCCGAAGGATGTTACATTTTTCTATAAATCCTCTTGTGCTTGTGGGATGACGTTAATAGTTAATATTTCCGAGTAAAGCAAAAAATGCATTTGTGTTTTCTGTTTTTGTGACCATGTTCCTAGGGTGATCTGACCATAATTTGTTTCGTTATTGTTCTTTCATCAGCTGTCAACTCGTCATTCCTGGGTAAATCCGGAGCAGTGAACTGTATCTTTAGGATATTATCCGTGTGTGGTCGCAAACATAACAACACTCTGCGTCTTGCAATAGACATCCTCTGCCAGCTTGTCAAATCAAGTAAGATGGAAAAGAGGTTTTGAATAAAAATGTTTCGAAGAGTCCCAATCCAAATACTTTAAACTATCGTGTTTAGAACTTAATTTTGGTGCACAAAGAAAAGTTTACTGGAGCAGGATTTGAACCTGTGGTATCTGTATTTATGTGCTGGTGCTCTACCAACTGATCTATCTAGACATATGTTGGCCATCTTCCCTATTTTGCGCGGTAATGTGCTGCTTGGCAGTGCAAGGTTGAATAAATTCTAACTGGTGATGTAATGACAAAATAGGGAGACTGACAATACAGGGCTAGGTAGCTCATTTGGTAGAGCATCAGCACGTAAAGCTGGAGGTTGCAGGTTCAAATCCCACACTTGGCAATTTTTCTTTGTCCACCAAAAATTGATTTATATTGTACCCAGTCAGTTTCCCTTGTGGTTTATTACTTCAGTTTAGAATTTGTCAAGAATTTTCATAAAGTGTTTGAAATAAGGGAATCAAAGTGCAGTGAAGATGTTTTGAAAACTAGTTGTTTAAACACGGTGAGGCCAGGTTCTTGATAATTGTGTGAGATGGAAGTTGAGGTATAATTATCAAGAAACATGCATAAGCGTGTTTCAGACAACTTGATTGAAAACCAATTCAACACATTTTGATTCCCATTTATAGATACCTCTCCGTTACAAACTTCCGAAAACCGTTTTAAAGTTGAGAACAAATCTGTTTATATCGTCGTTTAAACATGGCCACAAATCTTCTCTTGACCAATCAGAATGGATAAACTGTCCCAGGTTTTTATGAATGTGTTTTTAAAATACTCCTTATTTCCGTTTAGTTAATTTAATGGTGTTTTAGGGCCAAACGAAAGATGCATTTAGTTTGACAGTTTTTTTATGGGGTTTGTTTTTCCAGAGAGTAATGCTGCAAGAGCTGTTGGTCAGGGTGGTGTCAGCATGCTTCTCACTCTGATGTGTGACTGGCATAGGAACGATGTGAGAAACAGGCATGTTAAAATACGCAAAGCTATCCTGAATACCATCAAGAATGTCACAGCTCTCAGTAAGTACAACTCCACCATCACGGTGTGTTTGGCTTTAAAGATAATGACTGTGGCCCTCTTCCAGATTCACAACTAGGGCTTAGGCTTAGGTTTCCGTTAAGGAAACAAACGCTTTCCTTATACAGGGTTTCAAACAGGCAGATTGGGCCCAAGCCAGAACCCTAGCGGAAGCTGTGGTTTCAAAAGATTTCTTTTTAAAATGTCCTCCAGTCTTGCTGTTTGTAAACTGATACTGCAATGCTAGTAATAGCATGAATAGTAGTACTATCTTTGTTGCGAGTCACTAAAGTTGTGTCTAAAATCTGACGTCCAAATTGTGGGGATTAACTTAAACTACTAGATGGGGAATTCTTCATATCAAATCAAAAGTCGAGTTCGAGTCACCAAAGTCATGTCTCAAATCTGACTCAAGACTGAGTCTTGGACTGCAGTCCCCATTGCAGGGATGAGCTTAAACTGCTAGCTGGAGAATTGTAAATATGTAACGTTTTGCTTCATTGTGCTTAAGTCTTTCTTCCTATCAAATCAAAAGTCAAGTCAAGTACAATTCACCAAAGTTGTTTCACACGTTTGACTGGAGTCAGAGTCTTGGCCAACAGTGCAAACTGTGGGGATGAACTTAAACTACTAGCTGGGGGATTGTAATTTTGTACATTTTGCTTATTGCGCTGAAGTTTTTCATCTTATCAAATAAAAAGTTGAGTCACGAGTCACCAAAGTCATGACTCAAGTCTGACTTAAGTCTGAGTCTTGGATTGCAGTCCTCGTTGTGAGAATGAACTTAAACTACAAGCTAGGGAATTGTAAATTTGTAACATTTTGCTTCCTAAGTCTTTCATCGTATCAAATCAGAAGACGAGTCAAGTACGAGTCACCAAAGTCAGGTCTCAAGTCTGGTTCAAGTCCGAGTCTTGGATGAGAGTTCTACAACACAGTTGATTTAATTGATTACTTTGTATTTCAGAGTCTGGTAGGAAGGCCTTCATGGACTCCAATGGCATCAAAGTCTTGTATGACATCGCTCAGGATTATAATAATAGTCACTGTAAGTATATTGGATGATTCTGATTTTGTTTGGTTGGTGGAGGGGGTGGGGGTGGGGATAGAATATCAGTGGTAATTGATCTGATCTCACACTTAAAACCCTGCAGCGAGAGACCTGTTTGGTCGCAATGCACCTGCGGTATATTGTCAGCACATGCAAACATTTTTTTTTCTCATACAAAAAAACTGTTTGTTTTTATCTACTATTGACGATTGACATACCGATTTTGTACACAAAGGATGGTGGCAGAGTTTTGTTTTGGCCCCTTCTAACCAAATCACTGGCCCGTTTGATTGCCAACCCTAAAGAATGTGTGGTATGGTCCAGCTTTGGATATCATGGCATATGAGCTGACCATTGTGTATAATGTGGTTAAGACAATAGATGGATAATGTGGTTAAGACAATAGATGGATAATGTGGTTAAGACAATAGATGGATAATGTGGTTAAGACAATAGATGGATAATGTGGTTAAGACAATGGATGGATAATGTGGTTAAGACAATGGATGGATAATGTGGTTAAGACAATAGATGGATAATGTGGTTAAGACAACATCAATATTTGAAAATATTTCAGCATGTGCTAACAGCAACCCTCTCTGTAGGGTTTTAAAAACCATGTGTAAAACTTCACCATGCCATGATAACTGGACACTCCCTGGCAAAACTCAAAATTTGCAGACCTGTAAGCCTACATCAGGCCTTGCGGCTTGCGCTTAAGCGTTTTGTAAAGTAGCCCAAGAGGCTAGTAAACTGTGCGCTTTACTTGCCCACAGGAAGTTTTAGTAGCCCAGATTTTAAACAGGTATTGTCATATATGTATCTTTCTGATGTAGCAACCACAACCAGTTTAATGGTCAAATGAGGTCAAATTCAAACACTTAAAAAAAGGAACATATTTAAAAAATGCGTTATTCACATCTGAAAAAGGAAGAAATATGAGCATTATAAACAAGTAGGTTACACAGTTGTTAGTAGCCCACAGGGCAAGCTGAGAAGTGGTGTTTACTAGCCCATAGCAGTATTTACTAGACATTGTACACCGGGCTAGTGTTAAGGGCGAGCCCTGCTACATGTATACGCAGTTTGCATAGCATGTACGCTTTTTGACATCTGAGTAGGCTGGTACCAGATATTGTGCAGAAACATGTAAAACAAGCTAATATCCGGTCTTTAAAACCATGGTACAACAGGAACGAGACTATTTTTTTGTTGTAACTTGGCACAGTGTGCAAAACAGTGTATGGGGTTCCAGGTTATGCCACCACACTGTGGTACACACAAAAACAATTCCAAGGTTTGCAGGTCTGAGAATGTTTAGAATGTCAAACCTATAATGAATTTGTCCAACGTTTGGTCTTCTATGATTTTTTCCAGGCAAGGAATTAGATTCCCTTGTGAATCTGACCAGTGTTATTCTCAGGAAGTGTTCGCCTCGTAATCGTCTACCGGTAACCACCATCAAATCCTGCGTAACCTTCATGTTACCTCAGACTACCAGTGGCATCTTACCGACTGTACCAGAGATTGAAGGTAATGATAAGGGCCCAACATGCCATTTGGGAGTTAAGCCGTGTTCGCATTGGATTAATGTTTTACCGAGACCGTGGTTAACATTCCAATAGGTGAAACTTACCAGCGTCTGCACTTGGATTAATGACGTGGGTAAACTAACCGACACGACCGGTAAAACTAACCGACTAACTTAGGACAGACACAAGAGGGCGCTAATGCCATGACCTTTGACCGGGGTGCATGACAGCGAGAGTGCAACTGAGCTTCCATCCATGTTAATTACATGTGCGTGGGACGTGTAAATACTTACATAAAACCGCTACACTACGTGTGGCGCGGTGGGTCGGGGGACCGGATGTGGCTTTTTACCGGGACGGCTTTTACCCAGATCGCGTTCGCACTGGACTTTTCGGCTCGAAAATAAGTCCAGTGCGAACAGGGCTTTAGATTTGAATAATGTCTAGTGCAATGACTTGCTTAGTCACAAGGTACCGCTTAAATTTGAATTCCTCAGACCATATCCATGTATACAGTTGCTATGTCAAACAGTTCAGGGCAATGTTTTGTGTAGCAACCTCCAGATGAGCAAACCCTGGTACCATTGTGCCATACACATTCATTTAAAATTGTGTATGGGCGTTCACCGTCTCTTATGTAATTACAAAAAAGCTTGCCCCCAAATCGTGTGACATAGCAACTGTCTCTGAAGTCAGAGGATTTCAAATTTAAGCGTTACCTTGTGACTAAGCAATTCATTTACCAAACATTACTAAAAACCCACTCGCAAATGGCTTATTTCACCCAGAAGGTGAGCACACATATTTCCTTAGCACCTAAAATTCTTGCTTAAGCCCTGTTCGCACTGGACTTATTTTGGGTAAACTAACCGAGCAAATGGGTAACTTAACCAGTTTAAGTCCAATGCAAACAGCCCAGGAAGTTTCCCTCCCAGGTAATTTACCCGACCTGAATGGGTAGTTTAACCGACCCACGTCTGCCCGGTTAAATTGACCAGGTCAGTTTAACCGAGCCGAAAAGTCCAGTGCGAACGCGATCTGGGTAAAAGCCGTCCAGGTAAAAAGCCACATCCGGTCCCCCGACCCGCCACGCCACACGTAGTGTACACGTATTATGTAAGTATTTACACGTCCCACGTACATGTAATTTACACAAACGGAAGTTCGGTTGCACTCTCGCTGTCATGCACCCCGGTCAAAGGTCACGGCAATAGCACCCTCTTGTGTCTGTCCTAAGTTAGTCGGTTAGTTTTACCGGTTGTGTCGGTTAGTTTATCCAAGTGCTGGTAAGTTTCACCTATTGGAATGTTAACCACGGTCTCGGTAAAACATTAATCCGATGCGAACACGGCTTTAGCAAATACAAGTTACTAGCCAAAACCCCTTATATTAATGCCACTGGTGCCCTGCAAAATCTTTTGCTTAACAAACTAAGTTTCAATACTCTGTCTAGTACCAGCTACTACCAGTATCAGTCCTAAAAAATGTTTCTATCTGAAGTACTTCAGTGTTCTCATTGAAATTTGCATAATCAAAATAGACTCCTTGCACATGACACCACAAGCTCAAACAGCGCCCTCGCTCCGGTCAAAGAAAGACCCATCATTCATGTGTCATTGGCTGAGAGCTGTGTGGTGGATAAACGCGGGCACAACTCATTGTTTGACTTCGGCTTAGGGCGGCTTGTGCAAGCGGGCTTATAAGTGTGTGAAGTCCCATAAACAAAGTACAGTTATTCGCAATTTTCTTTAAAATGTGGCCGAATTTGATTAAATTGTCAAGGTCAATTGTATTTGGTGCTTGTTGAAAACTGGAGGGTTGGACTGAATGTTTTCTTCCAACATGTCCAATGACATTTGAATATTTTTGGTTTCAAGGTGATGATGTCATAGATGACAGCGATGACCAAGATGATGATATCAGTAGCAGTGATGAACAAAAGGAAAATGACCAGGTACGTCTCGTTATTATTTATAATTTATAAAAATATTAATAGTAGTAACAATATTAATAAGAATGCTTGCGAAATGGTATGAACATGTTCCGGAGAAAGTTTTAGAGATCTACCAGTTCAAGATCCTCTGGGACTTTAACACTCAGACTTATCATGTTATAGAACATAGGCGTCCGAATGTTGTAGTCTTAGATAAAAGACGAAGAAGATGTGTCATCTCATTGACATAGCTGTGCTAGGTGATTTAAGTAAGGGTAGCTTCGAAGGAGGTAGAAAAGATCCAATAGTACCAAGACCTGGCCATGAGATTTGGCAGGTGAAAGTGAAAGTAGTCCCTGTGGTGGTCGAGAGGACATAGGGACAAATGTGAGGGTAGATCTGTTGCAGAAAGGGGTGCTTCTGGGAACAGCGAGGATCCTGAGAAAGACCCTAAGATCTAAGGCTATGGGACGTAGTCGGACTCAAGATTTACCAGCCGTATAGGAACTTTTATCCTTGTTTTGCATGCTGTGATAAAATGAAATAATAATAATAATACTTTATTTGTAAAGCACCATCTATCTATGACCAAACATATTCCGAGGAGCTGGAAAAAGAAAATTAAGAAAATTAATTACAAAATACTAAGATTATCAAAGTAAACGGGATGTAATTAAGAGCACATGAAAGAGATATTTAAACACTAACAAAAAACAAGTGGATAAACACAATATATAGAGTCAGTCATAAGCAATGCTGAACAAATGTCTTTTAAGCATGCTTTTGAAAATTTCCAGAGATTCGGTTGCTCGGATATTTATTGGTTATGAGTTCAAGAGTTTGGAAAAGCCACGATCGCCATAGAATGTGGTGGTTTTAGGGGCAGTTAGTAGAAGTTTGTTTGTAGATCGTAGATTGAGACTATAAGTATAAGGTGAAAGAACTTCCTTGAGTTTATTTGTAGGTGGAAGATTTAGGTTTCTATGCGAGCATTATAATTTTGAAGTTAATTCTTGGACAGACTGGAAGCCAGTGAAGTTGTTTAAGGATCGATGTGCACTGTGATGTGATTACATGTGTGTTTACCGTTTTTTTATAATTATACGTGAGCAGCAGCGTTCTATATGTAGAGACACAGAAGGAGGCCAGTCCTCTATTTAAAAAAGGACGAGCATTCACCAGAACACTCCAAAAGCAAAATCCATATGAGATCTAAAATATAAATTAATCTCCTGTACTGATTTTAATCCTCCGATACTACAGCACACAATACACAATGAACAGCACAGTCACTTATTATTTGAGGGTGAAAGGTCAACACGACACAAGGCTGGCCACACACAAAGTTTACAATGATTCAATCAGCCCTAAAAATGACAGTATTTCTCTGATAACAATATGATTTTAAAACAAAACAATACTCACAGATACTGTAGCTCTATGACTCTATCCCTCCCTACTGAATAGTATTTGGAGCATGGCCAGAGTCATGCTCCCTACAAAAAAGAAAGAAATACCCAGAGAAAATCAATGTGCTCTCTCTTGCTCAAAGCTAAAATGGAAAAGAGAGCGAGCCTAAAGGTCGCAACCCCAAACTTAACTTTTTATCGTAAATATGCAAATTACAAAGTTGGATTTGACAGTTGAACACTGAGGGCGCATTTGGGTCCCCTACATAAACATGTTGTAGTTTTTTAAGAACTTGTTTATGATTCACCCAGAAATCAGATGTATTGATAACAACATGGATGACAAATTTTAGATTTTTATTTATATTCAGACTTTTTCATGTCTGCCCGGTGATAGCAAATTTGGCGGCGCAAATTCACAACAAACAAGTCGCAACTCTTGCAAAACATTCGCAAAAGTACTTTGAAGAAGAAGTGGAAAGGTTTAAAAATGTTGATTTTGTTTGTCCAGCGACAAATTTTATCAAGATGGAAGTTTTTGACAAGATTTTAACATAAGTTTTATGATGGAATCCCTTAAAAGATGTACTAACTGATGTCAACAACTTAAGGTGACCCCCCCCCCTTCCCATGAAGCTTGGGGACATCATTTACATATAAATGCATTGATGGCTCATACATGTCTCCATTACCAGACCACAGCCCCCTCTTGTGACAAAGTTTTGCTAGTTTCTGCTGAATCATCAATACAAGAGAAAGCCTTGTTAAAAAAAGCCCTGTAATTTTCTCAACACACCTCGCGAAGATGTTTGTGGACTAAATATTATTTTTAGAATTAAAATGGATATCTCAGTATGTGATTCATTTTGTTTAACTTTTGCTGAGATTTGAAGTGTCCTTAAAATTATACATCATTTGAACAAGTGTTTGTTGTTTTGCACTCGGAACAAAGCTAGACTGATTGCATTAAATCAATGGGTGAGAGAAAAGAAAAGAGCTTGACATTTAAAATCAGCTTCAAATTTACATTTCAATATTCATTTCTGTAATCTGTTTATGATAAAAGAATTATCTTTTCATTTCATCCCAGTCATAACTTTTTATTTGGTTAGAAAAGTAACCTCTCACCACATTGTGACCTTTTGTGAAGCAGCGCTCTCTGGTAAGAGTAGTCCAGAACACAGATTCAAGAAAAGCAGAAAATTATCTAACCAGAAACTTGAAGTGGTTTTTGTACTTTAACAAGTATGATAAATGTCCGCAGTTTTTTGTCAGAGCTCTTTCAAAGAGAGTTGTGTTGTATGTCTGCCTAATAACTCTTGGCAAGGCCAAACAAAGTGGGTGTATTATGAGCACTGTAATTGTTGGCTGGGATTATAGTGTGTGCTTTGAATAGAATTGAGGGAAAAAAAAGAAGAAGCTGAATTTGTGTATTGAAAATGTTCCAAGGTGATTCGGTTTTGATGAACCCATTGCAAGATGGAAACATCCGATAAGACCCCAGGCCTTGCATTCATTCAATACAAACGCTGATCAACAGAACACACCTTGCCACTAGACGCATTCTTCTTCAAACCGACAAAACAGGCACTCGAAAACTCTGCGTATTTCTGTCCACTAGCCAATTGCACCCAGACAATCACTCCATCCAGAAGGGTTTTATTTTGAAATCCCCCCCCCCCAACGGTTGGAAAGGCGCTAACAATGGTTGACATAACACAACACCTGGACTTCCATGAAAACTTCAAGGAGACATCAAACCATGTCATTTCCCTCACTGGAATTAATAACATGTAAAAAAGCTTTGCAGTGTTTGTTTTGGATAAGCCCATCTTTTAATCCACCATGTTTGTGGCCCAGGAGTCCATTTAAACAGGTTAATGACCCCCAGAGAGTTGTGACTGGCAGGATACATTAATGCCTCAAGTAAGCCCATGGCACCCACAGCAAGTGCCGTTGTTGCCCTGTGCGTTTGTTGTAGTGCCCTTTGCAAAGTTACATTTTCCTAAGTGCCCCACACCAGGGGAAAATTGGTGGCCCCTTCAAGAGCAAAGTCCAATGCCTGCATTTGTGTATAAATGTATACTGACAGTCAGAACTGTGCATAGTTTTCTTTAAGATGCAATTACAGAAGATGGCGTTCCATCAATTGAGCAGACACATTTTTTAAAGCCTTCGGTAGTTTTGAAGGATGGATAGCAAACTGGGTGCAAAATACATGAGATTCATGTTTGATAAGAACAGTATACTTGAGAATTGATACAAAATTCATAAATACTCGGGGCAGTTTATCCATTCTGATTGGTCGAGAGGAGACTACGTGGCCATGTTTAAACGTGCGATATGAACACTGTGGGAATTTTTTGTTAAATGACATTCTGTATGGAAAAAAAACTTGTTTATCAACAAGGTCAGAAATCTGAATTTAAAAAAATATTTTACACTACTTGGCTCAGAGATTACTCATGGTATATGAACTGCACTTTTTCAATCAAGACTTTTACTTGTTTTTCTTAAAATTCATAGATTTTTATACTACACATGCATCATGACTAATGTGAGTGAAAAATAACAGCATTTTCTGCAGATTTGTTGTTAGTTTCACTTAGCAGGACCCAATTTCATGGCTCAGCCTACCCCGGAATTCTGCGCTAGCGGCCCTCTAGGGTTTGCCCTTAATAACTTTTTCAGTGACTATCCAGCAGAACCAGTGAGCTTTTCGTTTCACTGGTCCATCAGCTTTTGCACTTCATATCAATTGGGATGCTTTTTAACACTGAACTAGCAAGCTAGACACCCGGAGAGAATTTTGACTGGTCCCCGGGTGGTTTAACTGGCATTTGGCCAGCGGAGAACACTGCCCATGGAATTACTTGTATTGTACATGTATGTGAATTACAGGGCACCATAAGTGCAGAATTCGGCGGTAAGCAGGGCCATGAAATTGGAGCCTGCTGATACATACCTTTAAGAGAAAAAAATACCTGAAAAGTTCTCTATCCATTATGAAGTCTATTACGCTATAATCTCAAAATAACATATACCTGTGGAAGAACGTCCATTAAACTGTACTTATAGTTACTACTTAGAAACTATGTCCGAAAGCTTTTTTCAAGAAAATCATCCCACAGCTCTGATCAAACTTGAGGTATGCCTCATAACTCTCGCAATGTCAGTGAAATGCTAAGCAAAATCCTATTTTTAAAGGTTTAGTGAAAGCTGTCAGATTTACAGAGGAAAACTAGATTCATGTCTGTGTGGGCGTTTTTAAAAAAAGATGTTTTGAGTCCTTGAGCACTGAAGAGGTGGTAGGATTTAGTAAACATACTCTGTGATGTGTAGGTTTGTCAAGGAAGCTGCTGTAAATGTTTTAGTGGGGGGGGGGGGTATGTTTGGCGAAAAACAAGTCGTACATGTATTTAAGTGGCACTTTCCGTCTGATTATACTTGCTATTCAAATAAATGTGATTTGAAGGGGATGTACTAAGAGTCATGGGGCTAGGGCAGCTGGTGTTTGGCCACAAATCATTCCGACCCTTCAATTCATGGGTACTTATAAATCAGAAAATGTTAATGGTCCGAGGAAAAGTAGCCCAAATGCTTCCAGACAACATGTGAAATGTTTTTTTAATGTGCAGCAGATTACATACAAGTACATCATGAAGTAAAATCGGCGCTAAATCCTGTTGCATAATTTAGTGCAGTTAGTAGCATACTCCAACATCTCCAGTTGCCAAAATACTCTGTATAAAATGCGCAAGACAATCTGATGTTGCAGATTAGGAATTGGGAAGCTCAGAAAACATCAGACAAACACTCCAGCCTGACAAGTACATCCACTCTGATTTATTTCTGTACCTTTTATAGCGTAGTTCCCATACAGTCTCAAGGCTTTAACACAGACATTTAGCAGACAAATAAATCATTGCAATTGTCGCCTTTCCTAAGGTAAGCTTTTCTGAGACATCCCTGTAAATTGCTGCCCATTTAGGGTAGTTACTTAGAGTATGGATATTGCTTAGAGTCTCTGCAGCACCTGGTGAAGCACCTGGTCCCCGACAGTTGGACTCATTGAGAAGAAAAGATTGGAAGGCAATTAAATCCAGCAAATCAACTGAAGATGGAATGTCCTTGGAACACTGCCCCTCACAATAGGGAGTTTCTGGGGTTTTAGAATACAGCAATGGTCTCCTTTTGGCGCTCACCTTTGTGACAGGAAGCTGGGTGTCTTTACTCTGCAATCTCTTTCTTTCAGTTTGATAGCCCCTCTCGAATGTGGTGCTTAGGGTTTGTGATTAAACGGGAAAAAGTTTGACATAGGTGATGAAGTGAAAAGGTTGCGTGATAGTTATAACCTGAAGTGTGTTTTCTAGTTTGCATTAGGTTGAGGGGGCGGGAATGGTAGGGGGAGGCCACCATTTATAGGTTATTGACTGGCTGTGTGTTGACTCTGAGTATCTCAGATTATTTTGCATTTTTTTACAGAGCACTTAGTTAATGCTTTACGATTGCCATATTTGAACAAATGTCAGGAATGTAATCTGAAGAATATTCTTTGTATACAGCGAACTTCCAATTCTGAAAAAGAGTACAATCTTCTGGAAATGCACTGAACCTTAACCATCCCCCAACCCATCAAAATACAACAGCATGTGTTGTTTTATTCTGTTGGACTGAGGACTTCAACTGATTAAATGCTTTACATGGAATTAGGCATCAGAGTCCAACAATTTGGGTGTTGGATTTTGTTTCTAGTAAATCACTGAAGCAGGGATGTGATTTCTCCATTATTTTTTCCGGAAGTCTGTTTATTTTTAAACCCCCCCCCCAAAAAAAAAATTAAAATAAAAATAACTAGACATGATTGCATTTGTGCACAAATGCCGAGCTGTTTCGTCATAACTTTTTCAAATTACTCAACTGAATTTGAAAGTTTTTTGTATTCAAAGCAGTTATGACGTATCAAGCCTGTTTAAAAAAGAATTTGGATTATACCACGTTTTATTAGCAATTTATGACAAAAAGGTGCAAAAAATGAAAAAAATGAAAAAAATTATGTGATGACGTCATCATGACGTCATTTCAAAATTCACAAGAACTTGCCAATATCTAACATCCTACCAAGTTTCAACATGATCGCACTAATACTTCGGGAGTTATACGACTTCAAAAAAGGCACCTTTAATGCCGCGTCACGTGACCCCCGATGACGTCATCGATTTGAAATTTCACACATATGATGGCTGCCTGACAATCAACATATGTGTAAATTTTGAAGTGATTACACAAAATTTCTCCACACACATCTTCAAAAAGTCCATTTTGAACAGTTTTTAACCTGCCGCTAGAGGGCGCTCTTGTGTATTGTGACGTCATCGGTATTTTTTTTTAAATGCACACTCTTGCCAGACACTAACATCGTTGAAAGCATTTCATAACTTTTAGCACTTTTGAATTACGAGGCACTTCCGGTTTCGACCGGAAGTAGAGGTCATGTAAGGTCACGCACACTGAATAAAATGAAGACCTAATTTATCCCTATACAATCCCGCAAACAGAAACCTACGGTCTCTTGTGGCTGATTTGTTACAGATTTTCAAATATTTAAAATAGAAACCTTTAAGATGACGTCACGTGACAGGTGATGACGTCATCATTACATCATTGTAATATGCAGTGTATTGCACTAATGTCTTTCATCACTGAAAGTTTCATTGCAATTGCTCTTTAGGAACTAGGCAAAAGGCCGCATAGACCGAACGTGCGTTATCTTAATGGCTTTTATTACTGAAACAGACAAATAAAATAAAAAACTAGACATGATTGCATTTGTGCACAAATGCCGAGCTGTTTCGTCATAACTTTTTCAAATTACTCAACTGAATTTGAAAGTTTTTTTTATTCAAAGCAGTTATGATGTATCAAGCCTGTTTAAAAAAGAATTTGGATTATACCACGTTTTATTAGCAATTTATGACAAAAAAGTGCAAAAAATGATAAAAATCATAAAAAATTATGTGATGACGTCATCATGACGTCATTTCACATTTTACAAGAACTTGCCAATATCCAACAACCTACCAAGTTTTAACATGATCGCACTAACACTTAGGTAGATATACGACTTTAAAAAAGGCACCTTTAATGCCGCGTCACGTGACCCCCGATGACGTCATCGATCTGAAATTTCACACATATGATGGCTGCTCGACGAGCAACATGTGTGTAAATTTTGAAGTGAATACACAAAACTTCACCACACACATCTTCAAAAAGTCCATTTTGATCAGTTTTCAACCTGCCGCTAGAGGGCGCTCTTGTGTGTTGTGACGTCATCGGTATTTTTTTTAATTACCCACCCTTGCCAGACAATAACATCGTTGAAAGCAACTTCATAACTATTTCCACTTTTGAATTACAAAGCACTTCCTGTTTACACCGGAAGTAGAGGTCATGTGAGGTCACGCACACTGAATAAAATGAAGACCTAATTTATTTCCACCCAATCCCGCAAACAGAAACCTACGGTCTCTTGTGGTTGATTTGATATAGATTTTCAAATATTAAAAAAAAGGAAACTTTAAGATGGCGTCACGTGACAGGTGATGACGTCATCATGACATAATTGTTTTAAAATCATTATTGCACCAATGCCTTTCATCACTGAAAGTTTCATTGCAATTGCTCCTTAGGAACTATGCAAAAAGCCTCTTAGAACGAATTTTGTCTGAAAAATACAAATTAAAACTAGACATATTGCATTTGTGCACAAATGCCAAGCTGTTTCGCCTTAACTTTTTCAAAAAATCATAAAAAATCATGTGATGACGTCATCATGACGTCATTTCAGAATTTACAAGAACTTGCCAATATCCAACAAACTACCAAGATTCAACATGATCGCACTAATACTAAGGGAGATATACGACATTAAAAAAGGCACCTTTAATGCCGCATCACGTGACCCCCGATGACGTCATCAATCTGAAATTTCACACATATGATGGCTGCCTGACGATCAACATGTGTGTAAATTTTGAAGTGAATACACAAAACTTCATCACACACATCTTCAAAAAGTCCATTTTGATCAGTTTTCAACCTGCCGCTAGAGGGCGCTCTTGTGTATTGTGACGTCATCGGTATTTTTTTTTAATTACCCACCCTTGCCAGACAATAACATCGTTGAAAGCAACTTCATAACTATTTCCACTTTTGAATAACGAGGCGCTTCCTGTTTCGACCGGAAGTAGAGGTCATGTGAGGTCACGCACACTGAATAAAATGAAGACCTAATATATCCCTATACAATCCCGCAAACAGAAACCTACGGTCTCTTGTGGATGATTTGTTACGGATTTTCAAATATTTAAAATATAAACCTTTAAGATGACGTCACGTGACAGGTGATGACGTCATCATGACATCATTGTTTTAAAATCATTATTGTACCAATGCCTTTCATCACTGAAAGTTTCATTGCAATTGCTCTTTAGGAACTATGCAAAAGGCCGCTTAGAACGATTCGTGCGTTATGTCAATGACTTCCTGTGTCTGAAAAATAAAAATAAAAAAAACAAAAACAAAAACTTTAACGAAAACAAGAGCTGTTTCGCTGCGCTTTGCTGCGAAACAGCTAAAAAAAAAAAAAAAAAAAAAAAAATAATAAACTAGACATATTGCATTTGTGCACAAATGCCAAGCTGTTTCGCCATAACTTTTTCAAAAAATCATAAAAAATCATGTGATGATGTCATCATAACGTCATTTCAGAATTAACAAGAACTTGCCAATATGCAACAAACTACCAAGTTTCAACATGATCGCACTAACACTTAGGGAGATATACGACATTAAAAAAGGCACCTTTAATGCCGCGTCACGTGAACCCCGATGACGTCGATCTGAAATTTCACACATATGATGGCTGCTTGACGATCAACATGTGTGTAAATTTTGAAGTGATTACACAAAACTTCACCACACACATCTTCAAAAAGTCCATTTTTATCAGTTTTCAACCTGCCACTAGAGGGCGCTCTTGTGTATTGTGACGTCATCGGTATTTTTTTTGTAATTGCCCACCCTTGCCAAACAATAACATCGTTGAAAGCAACTTCATAAAATTTTCCACTTTTGTATTACAAGGCACTTCCTGTTTCGACCGGAAGTAGAGGTCATGTAAGGTCACGCACACTGAATAAAATAAAGACCTAGTTTATACCTACCCAATCCCGCAAACAGAAACCTACGGTCTTTTGTGGTTGATTTGATATAGATTTTCAAATATTTAAAAAAAGGAAACTTTAAGATGACGTCACGTGACAGGTGATGACGTCATCATGACATCACTGTTTTAGGATCATTATTGCACCAATACCTTTCATCACTGAAAGTTTCATTGCAATCGCTCATTGGGAACATTGCAAAATAACGCATACAATAGTTTTTGGCTGAAACATACAAATAAAAAAAATAATAATACAAAAAACTTTAACAAAAACAAGAGCTGTTTCGCTGCGCTTTGCTGCGAAACAGCTAAAAAAAAACTTTAACGAAAACAAGAGCTGTTCCGCTGCGCTATGCTGCGAAACAGCTAAAAAAAAAATATATATAAATAATAAAAAAAACTTTAACGAAAACAAGAGCTGTTTCGCAGCGCTGCGCTACGAAACAGCTAAAAATAAAAAAATTAAAAATTAAAATTAAAAAAATTAATAAATAGATAAATAAATTAAAAATCAAAAAATAAAATTATAACATAAAAAATAAATAAAAATTAAGATCATTAAAACGTGAACATAAAACCAATTTGAATGTCCCAAAGTGCAGATTCGGGCTCTTAAAACCAAAGATAAATGTATGTAAGTAGGCTTCACGCTCACAAGCATTTGCCCTTGCAAGCTTTTGCGCTTTGCGCTCTTAGTTCATTTTTTTTTTCAACAGCTTATCACATCCCTGCTGAAGGGATCAGGGCCCGATATCATGGCTCTGCTTACCACCAAATTTTAGCTTATGATCACCATTCTCCTCTTACTGTGCAAGCGCCAAATTTCTGCGCTAGCTGAAGGGAGGACTTTCTAGTAATGTGGAGTACGCACGCGCACAAACAAAAATTCCCTGCTAACCTGTGAAATACGCTTGTTGTAAGCGCAGAATTCCCTGCTTCCGTAAGCGCCAATTCTTTGCTTACGGTAAGCAGAGCCATGAAATTTGGCCCAGGGCCCAATCATGGCTCTGCTTACTGTGAAATTCTGTGCTTATGGTGCCCAGTAAAGCACACAATTCTAGAGCAGATGTCCTACCACTAAACCGCCAAGACTGCCCATAGCTAGAGGCAGTTCGAAACCTATGTTTTAGCGGCTGGTACGGCAACAATTTAGTATGTTAAATTTGGATCAGGGATAAAGAATATTATTTGGATTTGCCCATACACTGATGTGTGTAAAGCACTGTTTACACAGAACTATAGGTAAAACCAAATAATATGCTTTATCCCCGATGCATTAACATCTATGAAATTGTTGCAGTACCCGCTTCTAAAACATAGGATTCAATCTACCTCTAGCTACTGGACAGTCTTGATGGTTTAGTGGTAAGACATAGAGTCTGCTCTTGAACGGCGAAGGTCTTGGGTTCGAATCCCACCCGAGTATTATTAATATAAAAAATTATTTGTATTATTATTATGTTTTATACCGGGATATTGCGACTGGTTACTTTATTGGAGGGACATGTATGATATTCATGATGCGTGATCACATTAATAAAATGATTTAATTTTGTTTGCTTTTCTTCAGGTTCCTGATTGCACAGAAGCGGAGAAACCCTCAGAAGTTGAGAAGCGGTCTGCGGAGGATCTGGCAATGTATGAACACTTCTTCAGAGAGCTCACTGAGTATGAAGAGGTA
The DNA here is from genome assembly GCA_023634235.1 of Pisaster brevispinus. Taxonomy (NCBI): domain Eukaryota; kingdom Metazoa; phylum Echinodermata; class Asteroidea; order Forcipulatida; family Asteriidae; genus Pisaster; species Pisaster brevispinus. The sequence goes on from JAMKCF010000011.1 coordinate 18,553,884, forward strand.
AGATTAAGCCGTCACTCAGTTATCGTCGTAGCTCTTTTTGTTTCCAACTTCTCTTAGAAGTTAAACTTTCAAAAGAAAAGAAAGCTGAGACTTCCAAGCGAATAAGTTTTGGCGCTGTAGCATTGGGAAACCAATAAACAATAGTTGTTGTTAATATAATATTTGGTTTTACCCATACACCGATGTGTGTTAAGCACTGTATACTTAGTACTTTCCCGATTCCGAATTGCCTCTAGCTACCGGGCAATCTCTGTGGTGCAGTGGTAAGACATCGGCACTAGAATTGAAATTGGTGTGGGTTCGAATCCCTACCGAGTATTAAAATGAGCCTATGTGGATTTTTTTTTCCACAGGAATCAGGAAAACTACTCAGTAAACAGCATTTTACACACATCAGTGTAGGTGTATGGGTAAAACCAAATATTGTTCTTTATCCCCAATGCAAACATCTATTAAACAGTTTTGTTATTACACATCAGTCTGTCGGTGAATCATTAATCATTAATTTAAAAAGTAGTGATTCTAAATACATAGTGATTAGTAAATCCTCTGATCATTCAATATCATCCACTGTGATTTTGATAAACCATGCCAGCCTGCGTATCATATGTTATCATGTGGTGAATGTATATAATACATAGAAACATATGTGCACAGTTGTGCCACCATACACAACCCCAGCAATTTGACAACTTGCTGGAAAATCTTACCAAGAGTAGGAGGGTTAAGTTATGTTTAAAACTGACGGAGTTATTTTATTGCATAAGGAATATGCTCTGTCAGGATTCTGTCCTGCCTTTTCCACCCCCCTTCTGTAAAGAACTGTACACCTCAAAAGTTTGTTTTTCAAGGCTTGTCTTTTAATGCTTGATTTTCACTTAGCACAGAGAGAAGCTTTTAATAACTGAAAAATTTTAAAGCTTTTTGAACATCTTGAGTGCGTTATAGTCCTACACTTTTTTTCTTTGCTTGTCCTTCAAGAAAACTTCCCTGTGATGCATTTAACACATACCATCAAAATGGTTTTTGTGGTCACACTATGGTCGCATCTCATGACTTGCTTGCACATGGCTACATGTATGATCTCACTCTTCCCTGTATAAACAGAAATCCTTTGTTTGACTCATACTGTTTATAGATCATGCAAGAAGAAAGTGATTCAGAACCTGAGATGGGAGACGGCAGACCAATCCTCATCCCTACAGGGAGGTCTTACTCCCCAAGCCAACCTCACAGAACCCAATCCTCTAGTCTCATCCACAATCATACTTCCAAAAAAACTCTCAGAGAAAACCGTTTCAGCTTGCCCAACCTGTCTCGTATCAGTCGCGTCACCAGCCAGTCTATGGACACGGACCCTCCAATGCAGAACCTTGCAGTCAATGTCGGGGGCATCCGCCTCGATCCATCACTCCTAGAACAGCAATCGGACTCAAACCAATCTAGAACTGCCAACCAATCGGTGGATAGAAATGGTAGCAGTATTGACATGACAGTCAAAGGGGGTCGTGCCTCCTTCACTATAGGCACGCAGAAGCCCTCACCAAAGCAAGCCAGTTCCTCCAGCAGATATAATTTACGATCTCCGTCCAAGTTGCGCAAACTCTCTCGGTCACTCACGTCCCTGAAACACGCAGCCAATGAGCCGTCCTCTCGCCCGGGATCTAAGTCGAGTAAATGGAAGTTGGATCCAGAATTTGAAGATCAAGACTCTCTCCGAGCCTCGATGACGATATCTCGAATGACGCTCAGGACGCCAGAAGCCCAGCCCCAAAATACCGTCTCGTCAGACGCGGGCTCCCTCAATCTCGATGAGTATGGTGCAGAACTGTATGCAGAATTAATGTGTAAAACAAAGAGGGTGTTGCCATTTAGAAGGATAGCTCAGCCAGAGCTCCGTGGCCATGAAAGTCCTGAATTACCTGAATACTTATATGAGAAAGTGCCAAGTGTACAAAGGTGAGATTTCTGATACCTCAGTTATAACAGTAGAGCAAACTGTTTGGTTACAGGCTTATTTATTACAAGTTTTTGGTTTTTGTTTTTGTTTTTGGCTGCTGTACACTTTCTAGTGTACCAAGGCCAAATTTCATTTGGGTTAGCAAAGAAAAAAACTGGTTAGCAAAGAAAAAACATTGCGTAGCTGAAACGGGTTTCCAGCCAAAATGCCATAGAATTTCATATTGCTTGTGACTGGTTTCCTGCTAAATTTCACTTACACATGTAGCAGAAAAATGGAATCGGGCCAAGACATGTGTTTTCATTAAAACCATAATTCCCTCCTCTTCAGCTAGGTATATAAATGAAGACCTGAGAAGGTTGAGATAGTATTCCCTGTGATCCCTATCATTCTTTGTGAGTTTTTGTTTTTTCTCTAGGGAGTTTGGTTAAGTTATGAAAAGGTTTAAAGTTCTGAGCTGCACTAAGTACCCGGGGACCTCACAATAATAAACTATGCAATTCTTTCCTGTCTAAAGTGCACATGTTCTTTTTTTTTCTTCACAAGTAAACATGGTAAACTGGTAAAGACCAAAGTAATAGGGAACTGGCAGTTCCAAAGACTGCTCTGATACACGCCTTTCCTGCCAATTTATAAGAATTGCGTAACATTTGTCTACGTCTCTTCTTGCTTGACAGAGCCATGATATTTGAAGACATCGATCGCGTGATTCATCCTGATAAAGTGATAGACAGAGTGGTCTTTGACCTGGACGCAGAAATACAGAGCAGATCATTTGGTCTGGACACAACGAGTGGCGCTGAGTTTCCATCTGACTCATCATCTGCGAAAGTTAAAAGGTATGACTGTTTATTTAATTATTGAAATTGTTCTGTAATGAAACCAAAGAATCCTCAAAAGTGACAGACACTGTAACCCGTTGGTCTGAAGATACCTGCTCAAATTCCAAGATTGTATTTAGTAGGGCAGGGAGAATCTAACAAGCACATTTTCGGACTAACCGCCATAAGTTTTCCTTTTTACCCAGTGCAATTTGAAAGTTTAACATACCCTAAAATTGCGTTAATAGAATACCGTTAAATTTGAAAGTTTGATACACTGTAAATCACAGAAGATGGTTTTTAACTTGGGAAGGGGAAGTGGACTTGTGTATGTATGTACATGTAATCTGTATTTTTGCATTTAAAATTCAAGCTGTAGGTTTTTAAGTGTGTTACTGTCTCCTCTCTGTATTTGGAATTTTGTAATAGTGTAAAACACTTTTGATTATAATAGAGTGGTGTGTCGTACTGTGTTTTTATGTATTTCTAGGGAATACACTTTTCACACCAGGAAAAGGAATTTTCTTTCCTTTTTTAACATGTTGAATAAAATATTGAATTTCAGTTTTAAGTGTTTGTCATCTTTGATCCTTCAATTTTTATTAATTATCTTCCCTAGGTCATCTGACCCGCAAGAAAATTCACCTCTGACCTTTGACTCCCAATTTGAGTGTGGCAACTTGAGGAAGGTCATCCAGGTTCGTCAGGACGAATATGACCTGATCTTGAACTCTGACATCAATAGCAATCATCATCACCAGTGGTTTTACTTTGAGGTGTCCAGCATGAGGGCAGGTGTGACCTATCGCTTTAATGTCATCAACTGTGAGAAGACCAATAGCCAGTTTAATTATGGTAAGTTTTTTACGACATTGTCTTCCAAAGCGTAGAGTCTGAAAGCTCAAAGATTACTGACAGCTGAAATTTACCTGGTGGCTCACTTGCGTGCTTGAATGAACTCTTACGAAGCTCAAGATTTTTTCTGCTTAATTTTCATCTAGACAGGACAAAAATTCAGTCGTACATGTAGTGTATGGTTGTATGTCAGTAGATACCGGTATTATGGTAAATTCATAGAACTGGGAGACTGTTTTGTGTGTAGTTATCTATGCCTTGCGTGATGCTATTTTACCTGTGTAGCACAATGCAGCTTTTTCGTTTCTTGATCTGGGCTCTTCTTGCCATAGAAAAAGCATGTGAAAGTAAGGGCCGTAAGCACAGAATTCACAGGTAAGCAGTGCCGAGAACTTGAGGCAATTTTGCCATACAGACATGTCTCATAGCATTGATACTCTATGTCCATAGCTGACATCGAGGGCATGCACAGAACAAATAGACAAATGGAACTCGGCATTCCCCTTGTTCTATTTCTGTTGGCCGTACAAGTCCTAAAGTTCTTTATGGTACGTTCAGGAGCTCATAAACATGAAATTACTCTCTTAAACATCGGGAGTTTGCGAGACCACACATTGATGACTTACCCTTCAAGAACATCAAAGGCTACCTGCGGCAATCGGGCATTTTTGTTCGCTGCTCTTAAACTATGGAATAATCTTCCTCCTTGTGTTAGACAATCATCTTCACTTGCTGTTTTTAAAAACCCATTTGTTTAAAGTTGAAAGGGACACGTTGCCTTGGATTGGGCGATTTGCACTATAAAAAGCGATTGTTATTAAATGAATTTAAATGAATATGGTTGGAAAGATGTTTTAATAGTAGAATATAATGATCCACATGCTTTTTAGAGCCCAAATCGCCCAATCCAATGCAACGTGTCCCTTTAGTTGTTTCTAGTAAGAGTAATTTGTATTTTGTTCCTTGCATTTTTTGTATTTGTTATAATGCACAGTAGAGTATGTTCAGAGGTATTTCACAGCATAAATGTCCATTATTATTATTATTATTATTATTATTATTATTATTATTATTATTATTATTATCCCGTGGCTGCCGCTTCCCAGGTTGTATCATAAAACTTTGGTGTGATCCCTGGCTACACGGCAGCTAACGGTAGAATGGCTTCTGACTGGCACCCCCGAACAAAGATATTGACTAATAGGGAGACTGCCAACGTAGGGCTGGATAGCTCAGTTGGTAGAGCGCCGGTACGTTAATCCGGAGGTCGTTGGTTCAAGTCCCGCTCCAGTCAATTTTTCTTTGTTCAAACCCAAATTATTATTATTGTTACACATCAGTCCACATGAACAATAGTTGATAAATACATTGTGGACATGGTGGAGTGTGGGTCGGGTGTTTCTTGCTTATCGAGTGTTAAAAATGCCCACAACTTTGCGATGACCTCTTAGCTTTTACAAACGTATACATTATATTCTAATTACCCCTCTTTCATTCTAGGCATGCAGCCAGTGCTGTATTCTGTAAGAGAAGCAATGGAAGGGCGCCCTCACTGGCGGCGCGCTGGTAGCAACATCTGCTACTACAAGAACAACTTTTCCCGCAGCTCTTTAGCAACCGGTGGGCAGAAGGGCAAGAGTTACTACACATTGGTCTTCACATTGAACTTTCAGTACAGCAATGACATCTGCTATTTGGCGTATCATTTTCCTTTCACCTATACTATGATGAAGGTGAGTGGAGTCAATTACTTAACCCAAGTTCCTGCACTAGTTTTAACTACCTTAACCCTCCTACTCTTGACCTGCCATTGAAATCATTAAACTGCATGGGTTGTGTATGGTGGCAAGACAGTGCACAGAACCCAGCTGTGCACATGTGTGATGCACCACATAATATCATATTGCAGGTTGGCATTGTTTATCCTTCAAAATCACAGTGGATGATATTGAATGGTCAAATAGTAGGAGGGTTGACAGTGTACTGTGTAGATTCATTCACCACATGATATTGCAGGTTGGCATAGTGTATCCTTCAAAACCACAGTGGATGATATTGAATGGTCAGACAGTAGGAGGGTTGACTGTATTGTGTGTAGATGCATTAACCACATAATATCATATTGCAGGTTGGCATTGTTTATCCTTCAAAATCACAGTGGATGATATTGAATGGTCAAATAGTAGGAGGGTTGACAGTGTACTGTGTAGATTCATTCACCACATGATATTGCAGGTTGGCATAGTGTATCCTTGAAAACCATAGTGGATGATATTGAATGGTCAGACAGTAGGAGGGTTGACTGTGTTGTGTAGATGCATTCACCACATGATATCATATTGCAGGTCGTTATAGTTTATCTATCATTCAAAACCAGAGTGGATGATATTGAATGATCAGACAGTAGGAGGGTTGACTATACTGTAGATGCATTCGCCACATGATATTGCAGGCTGGCATAGTCCATCAGGGAAGTTGTATCAAGAGTAGGAGGTTTAAATTTGTGATGGAGGGGGGTATTTTGCTTTTCGGGATTTCTGCTACCACCTAGCATCTGGCATCTAAGACTTTATATTCAGACAAAATAATTGTATCATTGTGAAACCTTTGTGTCTGGTTTAGGTACATCTCCTCAAGCTAGAAGCGTCTTTAGGCGAATGGAGCAACATCTACTTCCGCAACCAGACTCTGTGTGAAACTGTAGGTGGTAATCAGTGTCCAGTGTTAACCATCACCAGCAATCCAACCACACTAGACAGGGACGGCATTACTCAGTTCAGTAAGTACTTTATGTCCTAGATTACCCCATGTCATGCATGTTGCAATTTTGTGTCATGTTCCCCGTGTGCTATTACATTTGCGTATGCTGAATTCATCATACCCTACTGGGATCATGCTAATTTTGGCCGCTTTGGCCTGAAAAAAAAGATGGATGCATCTTGAATTTATGACATTTTTAACCATGAAATCTTGAAATTTATGAAATATTATGAAATTTGAAACAAATCGATGGAATTAAGGGCCTTGTCAGTATTCTCTAAGCGGCCTTCTGTAGAAAGTCTGTGGTTTGGCCAAGGAATTCGGCGTTGTCAAGGAATGCAAATGCCCCCATTGGTCATTGCCTAGTGTGTCCCTTGAAATATTCTAGTAAAAAGTTATGATTGTCCTCAGAATATCAAGTAATACACCACAAGGGAAACTGACTGGGTAAATTTTTAAAAATTTGGGTTTGAACAAAGAAAAGTTGACTGGCTCCCTCAGAAGTACAACCGAGTAATGTTCTTTATCCCAGATACAACTTAACATCTACTTTTGAAATTTTCAGGAAATAGACCATATATCCTGTTATCATCGCGAGTGCATCCCGGAGAAAGTAACAGCTCCTGGGTAATGAAGGGAGTGTTGAAGTTCCTGATGAGCTCGCATCCTGCAGCAAACCTCCTCAGGGATACCTACATCTTTAAGATTGTTCCAATGTTAAACCCGGATGGCGTCATCAATGGCAGGTCAGTTTGAAGCATGTAACTAAAGGTGTAGATCTCTGGGCAACTGCATGGTCGAACATCACCAAATGGGAACGAGCGATCACAAAGCTTGGTATTCAGTTGGCTATCAACTGATCAAAGTCTTCTAAACTATTAAGTAATAGGTACCGCACACATAGATCTGTGTCATTTTAATGGTGGAACACGTATCACTTGTCATACTTTATTTTGCCATTTATTTACTGCCGTGGTGCGTGACGCTGCAAAATTTAATGTTAGAGTTTTGTTGATAAATGCATAGAAGGGCCACACAGAGTCAAGGGGAGATAGGCTAAACAGTCAGATTTGATTTGTCAATTGTTGAAGGTTTTTGGATGATTTTTAATGGAAAGGTATTTATGAAATGGGGTTTAGAAGAGTAGTCTTAAGTGGCCATCTAAAACCTTGCGGGATTGTGGCCATGTGCTAAAGGACCTCACCCAGGCCTTGAAATAACCCACAGCACCCACAGCAATTGCCGCGGTGCCCTGTGCTTTTGCTGTGGTTCCCCTTTGAAAAGTTCCAATACAAATTTAAAATGTCCTCATAGAGTGCCCCTTACCAGATGAAAATTGCCGTGCCCCTTCCAGAGCAAAGTTCAAGGCCTGCTCACCTTCGGCTCAGTTTTTTATTGCACGGCCACGACACCCTGCCGGTTATAAACGGCCAGTGTTTAAAGACCTCCTCGCCTACTCATTTGTTCACTTATTATTACATGTTGCGTTTTTGTTCTAGTCATCGATGTTCTCTTGTTGGTGAGGATCTGAACCGGCGATGGGATGCTCCCAATTCTGATCTCCATCCAACTATTTACCATACAAAGGGTCTTCTACAGTATCTCGCCCTCAACAACAGGACTCCCATGGTAAACGTCTCACCCATTCTCATTAAGTTAAAGTTAAAAGTATACAGGCAGGATATTCTTCCTACTTTAATCTGATTTCTGTCTTCTTCTTTTTTGTCCCTCGCAGAAAAATCTACGAAAACTGTTATGAAATAGCCTGAAAAGTCTATTAAAGTCTATACTATGTGTAATAATATAATAGTGGCTTCTTATATAGTGCGCATATCCGTCACTCAGTGACGCTCAAGGTGCTTTAACATACAGTATTTTCCTGCAAGGTATGTGGGACTATGTTTGAAATATGAGACCTACTCATTTTACATAGCACCATGTAATGGTTTACAAGGTGCTGTGGCGCAATATGCAGCCAATCAAACCAGGAACACCGAGGCGAACCCCTTCTCTTTTCGATAAGTGCACTGGGTTCTTTTACGTGCGTTACACAACACACGGGACCAACGGCTTTACGTCCCATCCGAAGGACGAAGCAATTATGGTTAAGTGTCTTGCTTAAGGACACAGGTGTCACGACTGGGACTCGAACCCACACTCTGCTGATCAGAAACACCAGAGTTTGAATCCGGTGCTCTTAACCACTAGGCCATGACACGCCACATGTGTACATGTAGGCCAGCCCTAATGCACTCTGTAAAAATGTTCTAACTTGTTTCCAAAGGTTAAATACCATGCCCCAGTGTAGGACATGCTGTGATATTCAAGGTTTAAATTCAACCTTATATCAAGTAATAAACCACAAGGGTAACTGACTGGGTACATTTTTAATGAATTTGGGGTTGAACAAAGACAAATTGACTAGAGCGGGACTTGAACCTGCGACCTCCAGATTAATATGCCAGCGCTCTACCAACTGAGCTACATGTGTATCTATCTAGCCCAATGTTGGCGGTCTCTCTATTTTGTCAATATCTTTTTACAGGGGTGCCGGGCAGAAGCCAGTCAACCTGTAACTGTTGGAACAAATTCAGTCTTGATTAACACATGTTTGCCAAACTATGGAATTTTTTCATAGAATGTAAAATTGCTGTAAACGCCTTGCTGCGGGGAAACCCATATATCCCCTATAAGTTATTGTCTTTCTTTATACTCTTGTTGTTGGATGAAAAATAGGGGAATATGTTTATCATATCAAAGAGTATTAAGTGCTCATTCCAGCAGTGCAGACCATGTAACCTCTGCTTACTAAAGCATGACCTTATACATTCCAGCAGTATAGACCATGTAACCTCTGTGTAGTAAAGCATGACCTTATACATTCCCGGGCACTTCCTGGCAGGCAAGATGCTACACTTTTAGATTTTGTATTAAAAAAAATAACAGCTATTATAAAAATAACAGCTAAACAACTTTTCAGATGTGCCCCCTGAAGTCATCAAAGTAGCCTTTAAGAATTTGATGATTTATTTATTTTTGTTTCTTGTCAGGTATTCTGTGACTTCCACGGTCATTCAAGAAGGAAGAACGTATTTATGTACGGATGTAGCGAGGCCCAGTCACAGCTAGCGGATGATGTAGCATTGACAAATGGTAACCGACAAGAGGATACCAGTTACAAGGTACACAACCTACATGTAGACCCAATCTCATAAGGGTGCTTTGCACAGGATTTGTGGACATGCATATAGGTTACCAGCCTAAAAATTATGTGCATCTTGTGACTCTTTCCCCTGTATGCACCACATTGTATGAAATTGTAGGCTGGCATAGTTTATCTGTCATGCAAAACCACAGTGGATGATACTAAATAGTCAGACAGTAGGAGAGTTAACTGTGTACTGTGTATATACAATGTCAGATTGAAGGCTGTCATAGCTTATTTCTATCATTCAAAACCAAAGTGGATGATACTGAATGGTCAGACAGTAGGAGGGTTCACTGTTTACTGTGTGTAGGCATTCACAACATGATATCATATTGCAGACTGGCATAGTGCATCTATTCAAAACCAGAGTGAACTAGCTTGAATGGTCAAAGAGTAAGAGGGTTGACTGTGTACTGTGTAGATGCATTCACCACTCGGTATCATATTGTAAATTGACCTGTACATCTCTCATAAATGTGGACGTATTGAAAAGGCAGACAGTAGGAGGGTTGTATCGTTTTGATTGATTTGGTTTCATCTTGGTTTCTTCCACAGACTCTTCCTCGTATATTGAACCAGTTGGCCCCCGCATTCTCCCTCAGCTCCTGTAGCTTTGTAGTCGAGAGAGTCAAGGAAGCTACTGCTAGGGTGGTGGTATGGAAGGAACTGAGGGTGCCTCGCAGCTATACCATGGAGAGCACTTACTGTGGGTGTGACCAAGGACAGTACAAGGTTAGTTATACATTGGAGAATAGGTACTGCATCTCGTTTGTGTCATTACCTGATGTGAACAGGCCTTCATCACAGGGCATGTTCGGTGGTTGGTAGTTGAGACATTTGCTCTATAATAGGTGGGTGGAGGTTGAATTAGAGTTTTGCATTTACATTTATTTTCCTAAATGTTTAAGCAGAACCTTCGACCATTTGTATCGATTCCAATCAGAACTATGAGCAGATTAAGCAGATGTAAAATGAGCAGATTAAGAGTGGGTCACTGTAACCCAGTCTCTACAGTCACAAAACCACAAACCACAGTTGGGTGGTGTACAAAGCAGAATGTATAATAAATTGTAGGGGATTGAAAATAATATATTATATATTTGTAGGGGATTAGGATAAGAAACATTACACCAACAAGCAGGATGTCAATCATTCTCCCTGATGGTGTCTTGGGCTGTTGTTTTTAAGAAATAGAAGGTCTCATTTTGTTTGTTACAGTCAGCTTCGTTTGACCATTAAGGAAACTTGGAAACGGATTTCAGTGTTTGTCTTCGGTTTAACGGTTAACCGGTTAAAAACATCCAATTCTAGTTTGAGTCCTACCCAAGCAGCTTGCAGAATTTTTTCAAGACGTTTTTGTTTTTCTTAACACCATCTTCCAGGGTCTTCAGATCACCACAGGGATGCTGGAGGAGATGGGAAGGAAGTTCTGCGAGGGACTCCTACGTCTTATCACTCGCCGCGCATCAGAAAGATCGGCATCCGACAAGTCTCAGTCGTCTCTCTCCTCTGGTAAAATCTATCCAGGAGTGTTGGAATCCAGCATGGAAAAGGACAGTGATGAATACGGCAGGTGAGATATTCTTTTTAACATTTAACCCTCCTACTGTCTGACCATTTAATATCATCTACTGTGGTTTTGAATGATTGATAAGTTATGCCAGCTTGCAATGTGATATTACATGATGATGTCATCAATACAGTAAGGACGTGTGCACAGTTGTGCCACACCTCACACAAGTCTAGCAGTTGAATGGTTTTGTATCGTTGGTCAACGAACTGCAAATATTTACCCCAAGAGTAGGAAAGTTAAGAAAGTTTGATACTTATTTACAGGTTAACATGAAATAAAGGATGATACAGCATCAGTTTGGAAAAGGTTCAACCAAACAACCTTTTTAGGCCATCTCTGAATAGGGCAAGAGATTACCACAAACAGCAAAATCAATCTTTAAAATTGTAAAGCTCATTACTTTTGTTGTTCCTGACCCACATAAGTTGTTCTATGTTGGTTTGTCCAGTTGTTTCCCCTCAGTTGATTTACTCCCCATGCCTGCATGCTCCTCTTCTATTCATTCATTTTTTTGCTCTTCTAGTTGCCCTCCTGATCATGTTCTGTTAGTTGTTTTTGTATAATTATTGTGTGCTTTTTGCTCGAATAATTATTGTGTTCATTCTTATTTTTGGTTCGTTGTGTTATCGTTTCTCTTTTGCTGTGCTTTTTGATGTACTTGTATTTGTTGAGGTCAAATAAATAGTAATAATAATAATTGGCATTCAACAGCCTACGATTGGCACAAAAACCAGCTTCAAGCATGGAGAGAATTTGAGGGCAGTTTTTTTCACTCAAGATATTTGTGTTTCAGTCCTGGAGAAGACGTGGATGCCTTGATCCAAGCCTCCCTTCATGGTATGACTTCATCGGGCGTACCGCATCAACACGGCAGACGGAAACGTCGCAGTAATGATCTTGATTCCGGAGACGATGAAGAAGATGAAGAGGAGGGATCAGAAGCCAGCGATACCGGAGGGGTTGGGGTCAGCGAGGAGCCCGAGGAATTGTCTCCTGAAGTTAGCGCCGCAGATTAACACAGGTTGTCTCTCTCAAGGTTGTAATACCATGGGCGTGTTTAGTCGGCCTGCGTTTTGCTTGCGCTGCGGCGGAACCCTCAGGATCAAGCAGAAAAATACGGCTCGGAAAGTTGTTTGATTTTCTTGGAACAAATTCATATCACCATTTATCGAAGACCGGTTGCCAAATACGTTTGCCGTTAATAGCCGTACGCATTTTGGCTCGAAAGCTTACGCGAGCGTTGATGACGCGCAACGCAATCAGTACAAACGGTACTCAAATCTATGGATCGATTCCCGCCTGTCAGGAACACGCCAAAGAATGAGGACGAGGGCGATGGTCCTAAAAATCATCACAGCTATACTCAGGTTATAAACAAACAGTGACTGATATGTTCCCGACGGTCCCGAAAAAGTCAGTTGTCAACGTTTTTTTTTTTTTTCATCGCAGGGTTGTCTGAGGGCAGCTTTATGGTGACCCTGATCAGAAACGAGTTTCTAATGTAAAATTTACCGTCCAAAACAATTTCTGAGAATCACTGCAGCACAACTTATTGCCAAAATGCTTAATCTATAACTGAAGCTCAAACATGTTTATTACAATGTTCGGGCTCGCCAAAGCACACCCCAGCAATTGAGGATGTATTCTAAGTTAGCTTATCACCAATTCCCAACTTAGTAAGGATGTCTAGCTAAAAATAGTGCTTGAGCAGGCAACCAGCCACAAACAATGTACGGTATGTGACATCGTAGCTGGTAACCCAGTTCTATTACAACAAACTTGGTATGTAAATCAAGTGTTCACAAGCCGTATGTGATTGAAACCTTCCGTTTGAGGGAGAATGATTGATAAACTATGCCAGCCTGCAAAATTATATCATTTAATGCACCTACACAGTACACAGTCAACCCTCTTACTGTCTGATCATTCAATATAATCCACTGTGGTTTTGAATGATTTATATGATTTATATACTTTGCCAGCATGCAGTATTATTTCATGTGGTGAATGCATTTATACAGTACACAGTCAGCCCTCCTACTGTCTGGTTGGGATCCAATATCATCCACTGAGGTTTTGAATGATAGATAAACTATGCCAGCCTGTAATATTATATTATGTGGTGAATGCATCTAATGTATACAGTTCATAGTCAACCCTCCTACTGTCTGTCATTTCAATATGACTCAAATGATTTTGTTTAAGGCATTGTGCCTGCCTGCATTATGATGCAATATGTCTGCAGCATGTATAGATAATCTACTGTACCACATCGAGACAGTTGTTTGTTTGTAAATGTCAACTACTGCATGAATGTTCCTAATCACATATTTAGTATTGTTTGGATTTGAAAGGACAGTTTATTAAGATATTTCGTTTAGATAAAAGCATATCTATGCAATTTTCAGAGTCATTCCATTAGAAAGCGAACATCCTCGCATTTCTTTTTCGATCGTAAGTTCAAGTGTTTTGACGCATTTTATGTTAAAGTGACTAATTTTAAGTTGTGGAAGATACCACAGACATTCCCTTTAAGGTTGAGAGAACACTTAAAACAATGCACTTAAGTTGTTTTCTGCCAACTGTCGTCTTTTACTTGACATGAGTAAACGATGTCTAAGAAGCAAGTCCTGTATGGTCTACCTTAGGTGACATAATCTTCCGAAGCAATCGTCTGAATAATGTTATATTTAGTTTTTTAAATTTTATTTGAAAGGACAGTTTATTAAGATATTTATGTTCAAATCATTCATTCCTTCGATAGTGTTTGAGATTGAGATGAATACCTGTTTGCCAACAAATACAAAGGGAACTATACTTTTCAAGTATCCGGCTTGGTTCGTGTTTAAAGGGGCGCATTGCCTTTGTATTGGATGCTTTGGGCTAGAAAAAAAAGTGTTTGTTATGAAATGTATGTGGTTGGGAAGATATTTTTAAAGTAGAATATAATGATTCACATAAATACCCCTTGAAGTTGTGTATTTTTATGTAATTTCATGAGCGACCACGGTTTGCTAGTTTGTAGAACAATATTTTTGACTAGACAAAATGGCGGACCGTGTGTTCTGCTGGTTTTACATGTACTTCCAGAGGCAAAGTTATGTTTTTGTTTTTTTTAATTATCACTACTCACTTATTACAACACACTCCATGTGTTTCAATGCATAAACAACTCTTGAAAAGGATAAGGAGTAATTCAAAACTGCAAAATTTTGAGAGATTTTAAGGCAATGTGTCCCTTGAAAGTACGTGATTTTGTTTCCTTTGTGTGCTCATTATTTGGTACATTATAGAGACGGAGAAAAAAACCCGGTTTCTTTAGGGGAGTTTTAAAGACTGGGGTGCTCTGATCCTAAAGGAAATTTGTGTACAAAGTCCACGGTAAAGTGTTCAGTACAGGGACAATGGGAAAGAACAAATGATGTCTCCACAGGGATGCATATTTGAGAGTGGGTGTAAATGGCAATGTACGTGGGGACCCAAGGCTCCCTGAAATGATCGAATATATGCAAGAGTTCCACAGTCTGTCAGTCTAATGGACCCATCTTGGTCAAGTCCCTCGTAAGCATTGTTAATAATGCATACCGATTCAAATCTGTACCGAAAAATGACCAAACTATTGGCCCTTACAGCCTCACTTTGGTTACACTGATGTAAATGGGCGAAATTCAAGATGGATGCCCAACGGGAAAGGTTAACAGTGTAGAGTGATACATGTTCAAACTTTTACCGATTGGTTGTTGTACATCATCTCTGGATTATTTCTCAACTTGTCCATGTTATTTTAAAGGTGCTGTCACATCTGTTGTCCCCCTGCGCAAAACGCTGCACAAATTAATATTTTCTGACCCATACAATGAATGCCAAACTGGTTGACGTGGTTACTTGCTTGCTCATTATTTATTTAACGTAGATTTCAAGGTGCCAAAGTGATGCAGGAAAGTGCACTGTGACAGCACCGTTAATATCAATATCTTATTTTTTATTTAGCTCATCCATTTTCTCCTGCTCTGCCCCTCCTTCAAGTTGGCCTTGATTTGTCTCACCTTGAGTTGAAGACAAAGAAGGAAATTACAGGAAGAGAAACACATGATAATCTAACCTTTCCTGACAACATGGTTTTATTAACAATAAGGCACTGGTGTCCAGAGCTCCGAACACTTGCACATGAGATTGCTACGGAAACCGCGGGCGGATCCGCAGCGGATCCACGGCAGATCCACAGCGGATCCACGGTGAATCGGGAAGCTTTCGTACAATTAAATCAGGAAATGAAATCTCCGATCGGTAATTAGTCCGGGTTAGGGAGAAAGCTCCGAAAGAAAATTAAGAAATGTAAGGAATCGTCTTGGGGGTTTGTTCTGAAGGAGGGGAGAGGTGAGGCAGAGGTTTCTGAGGCATCATTTTGAATGTTTGTGTGTGATTTAGCTACGCCGTGTAATATTATTTTAGAAAGAATGTCTTCTTTTTTTTCAAACCAAATCTATTGATCATTACATATGTTGTAAGAAAAGTAAGTAGTTATCTTAATTTGATTTGTTTCAAACCAGTGTATAGCAATGGATGTTTATCATCTGTCAAAAACCTTGTTTCAAGCCAAATATTTAGCCTGTTTGAGGTAGTGGTGGACACTATAGGGGTGCACCGTTTGGTTTGAGTGTATACAGACACATTTACCCAAACCTTATAGTGTAATAGTGTGGTGTCCTTCATATCTCAAAATGACTTGTCAGTATAAAACAAATTATAACTTTCCTTAAAAAAATGCACGTCAATTTAAACCCCCCCCCCAAATAAATAAATAAATAAATAAATAAATAAAAAATAGTAATTTTTAAAAACATTTTTGCAAGTTGGTTATTTGGTGATTGAAACTAATATATTGTAATGCATGACTTATTAACTGTTAAATCAAACCGTTAAGTTTATACCAGACAGGCCTTTTAAAAGTCCTCGCGCTTGTTTAAAAGTATAGGGTCACAGATTGGTAAATACTCGAACATTACCCCAAAAACATTTGAATCTCAGAAACGATTCATGCATGATTTCTCAGATTTCTGAGGATTGGTGTCCGTTCTCAAGTGCTGCAGCCAGCCTGAGATGCGGTTGGTACCCACTGTCATCTCGCTAAATGAGGATGGATTCGACGTTCTTATGAAATTGCCATGACAGTGGTTTTGTTGTTGTTGTTGTTTTTTGTTTTTTGCTGTTTTCTCAGCAAGTAGACCCAGTATTCAGCTTAAACTTTCACATGTGACTTTTATTTGCATCTGTCTTTATAGTTTTTCCCCATAAATCATCAGTTCGTTTACAACAACCAATCTATGACCCTACCTTATAAAGGTGGGGCCCGATACGATATCGCTTCCTTCACCACTAAAGTGTCACGCGTTAAAGTAATGTAGGCATACTTGGGTAACCCAATGTGTTTCCAAAAATGTTCCAAGCAGCGCAAAAATGTATAAGTGTAAACCCATGTTCCGCAACCCAATTTTGAATCAAACATTCTCTTCAAAACATACTGTAAACACTTTTTCTGTTTTGTGTTCACGGGCGGGGTTTAGTTTCAGAGGGGGCCCGTTCATGTTTTAATTGGAAGTTTTGTCCGTCCGTGGGCCTGTAGTATTTGATTTGTATTTGATTCCGATTGAAGGAAACGCGGATCCGTCCTGCAGCTGTTCGTTAATTTCCAATAATGTTGTCTTTGAAGGTAATTTACAGCGTGGATCACGTAAAGTCTGTACGTGCACTGACGTCACGCACAGGAACAGTCTGCCCATGCTCTACTTTTTGGAGTCTAGCACATGTAAAGATTTAGTGCGCGCGTCGCTTAAAAATTGCGCCCTGCACAGCTACACACGGGAATGTGACTCTCAAAAGGACCCGGAGTTGGAATATACTAAAGCACCCAAGGCTGAGGGAATCGAGTCCGGTCTCGAGTCCATTTTTTTTGTGGACTCGGACTCGGACCGAAAAAGACTCGGACTCGGTTGGGAGTACTCGGAATCGGACAACAGGACTCGACTACAGCACTGAAAGCACCCTTACTTTTAGTAAATATGTTTCATGAACGGAAATCTTTGAAAAAGTTAATAGTTTATATTTTACGTGTAACATGTTTTTATACATATAATTAATTATTTAAAAAAAAATCATATTCGGCACTGACTGTGTGTACATAATCTCCGTAAAAGAAATGCGTACGATGCAGTCTTGAATGAGGGTGGCAGGGATTTTCTGTGTATAGTCCTATTTTTCAAAAGAGGCGGTTTTCTCATGCCTTTGTTAAAAATCACAAAATACAAAAATACAAAGATACGAAACAGAAAACACAAAAACAAAAGCAAACAAACAAACAAACAAATATTCAAAGCACTTACACAAAAATAAAAATTTTCACAAAACAAAGTGATATGCAAAAAAAGAAAAGAAAAAAAGAGAAGACAGTAAGAAATACTTTAATAGAAAAAACCACCTGTTTTAAAAGTTGAGTCCTTCATAAAATTAAAATAAATACAAGCCGAAATAAAGGATGCAAATAATTCAACAACAAAAAATAATAATACTGCGTATAGAAACTCTATAAATAAAAAGCTTGCCTTTTTACAATGCAGTTTTTGAAAATGGGAAAACACCGTGAGCGAGGAACACACTGTGCGCCATACAACACAGTACTTAGCGAAATAAACAAACAACTAAGAATTAAACGATCAAAATAACTCGGAAATAAACGAATATTTCAGAAATAAACCAACCTCGGAATTAAACTAACCAATAGCACAATAGTTTTCGAACACTTTTACCCGGCATAAATTGCTCACTGTGTATTTGATAGGTTTTTGACATTTTCATGATGACGAAATAAGTTTACATTCGAGCTAAATAAATTCATCGCTATTAACATTTACAAGTCAACTATGAAGGGGGAAATTAGTAATGATCTATCAAATCCTTTACAAATATTTTGTTCATGCTTGTAATAACAATCGACATAACAATTACCAGGAAGCTGATAATGAGAGGCACTTATTGTTCCCTTGGGACTTATCACTTCTGAACCTGACATGTTATGTTATTCGATGCCAATATTAACGAAAGGGACGATAATTGTACGTAAACAACTAGCCTTGGAAATATTGTTCATCTTGAACCTCAACTCTAGTAATTTACTGCACGAGTCTCGAAAACTAAACATCTTTTCAGCAAACTCGAGCGGTAGGAATGGGGTCAAAAATATCCAGACCACAAAGGTCTTTGGACCATAACGGAGTAAGCAATAGGTTGACTGGGTACCCTGTGGTCACGTTCAAAAGACCGTGCAACCGTGAATCAGCACCCCTTTGCAAAAATTCGTTCTCACAGGCCTGGTTTGGGGTGGGGGGCGGTGACGTCTGGGGAATTTGGTTAAAACTGCTATAGTTTATCCTGTAGATTTATCTTGGACAATATTTACCAACGTTTACTGTGGTTGAAATAAATACGTGATTGTTACGTTTAAAATTATGTAAATAATATTATAGTTAATTAGAATATGGCGTTAATTTAGGTAAGTGAACGGGACACCCTATGAGATTATCACGGTTAATGGACATTTCAAGTCCCGTGTGTATTTGGAACATTTCGGGAACTATAGTTGCCCACGTAGGCCTACATTGTTTTACGTGTAGAGGAAGTTAAATTGCGCCCTTTTTTAGGGGGCGCAATCTCGAATACGCGCAATGTTTATGAAAACTTTTGTAGCAGTGGATATTTCTGATATTTTTTACTTTGTTACAGATTTTCTGTTTTACCTTTTTATTATTCTTCGTATTGTCAGACTGGTGCAAATTCGAATTCGCATTATTTGCATGCGTTTGCATAAGGGAAGACAAGACATTTGATGTATGTTGGATGGTGTAGGCATACTCTATTCCTATTTTGTCTTGATCTTCTGGTCTGGGAAACTCATGAATTCTTTAAAGAAGGGTGTTCAGAGGGTACTTCTGTACACGAGGGAAAGAGTGTGTTAAAGTACAGAAACATCTGGGGGCACCCTCTACATCTCGGGCATGGTATTTAACAAGATGGCTGCTTTGTAAATAAATAACAAGCTGTCAGTCATCCATAGAATAGGCACGTTATTTGTGATTGAAATTGTTTGCATGATCTGAATCTAATGACATTAAAAACAAAACTTATTTGATTAAGGAATGCTTTAGGAGTGATACTAAATTAATATATTTTTAATCTCTTCAAAGGCTATTAAGGACAATGTTGGAAATTCGATGATTTTTGTTCGGAGAAAAGTGATAAATAAATTGGCTACGTGATGTAAATATGTTTTCCAAAGTAGTAAATAAAATATATTTTGCGTGGGAATCAGATATGGATTGTAACTATTTGTCGCATTGTGATTTTAATGTTGACGGTTAAGCTTTAGTTCTTGCAAGAAAATAGCAGTCTTTGAAATCCACATTATTACTTATTGTAGTTTACTGAAATTTTGCTATAATTTGAGAAAAAATGATATGATGTGATGGTAACATTTTATAGAGTGGAATTTGTTAAAACTTCACATGAAGAAATTATAACACTGAAAATGAAATCTGACATGTAAAGTGCATATGTTTTTCACATGAATGCTTCAGTGAAATCAATTTATTACAGCAAGATTGTTTTTCCGGACTGGTAATTTGACTTACCACGAGATGGATTTACAGTGACGCTGATGGATAGCATCATTTGGTAATCAGGTATGGATTACCAAAGTTGACTTGACTTTACTCGCCAGTCTCTCGTAATGTGGTATCTCCATCATAACATCATCTTTTGGGATGAATATAAAAAAAATTAAAAACAATTACCAATACAAATAAAGTCCGTCTTAATAGTTTCCTCTTAAAAAGGGTATACGCTTTTTAAAGAACGACTTTTTTTAATCTCAAAACTTCACTCTCGAAACTGCTGGGTCAGAATTGATCCGAATTTTAAGTCTCAGGAGGAGTGACCCATTTCTGGCTCAGGCTGACTCGGAAAGTGGTTGAAAATGGGATTTTAACTTTGGTGTTGCGTCAGTTTGACCCTGTCTAGGTCATTCCTGACCCAGAAATGGGTCACGCCCCATGGAACCACGATCGGGGTCAAATCTGACCGAAAGTTTCTATACACTGTACATTTTGTATAAGCTGAATGCTATTGCTAACTGTCCTTGGTAATATTTCCCTCTCAAATAAGCACCGTACGCAAGAACCCCGACACGACATTAACCAGTGTCAGTGTTTTTCGACCTATATTCAAGGCAATTTTCACAGATTCGTTAATAGCATGAAAACCGAAGGGTTTGTGTGCATTTTGCTCATCCATAAACCAATGGTGGGTTTTTTCGTATCTTTTATTGTAAAATTTTTAACATAGTGCCAGACGTTAATTCCATTTCCCACAACCGCACAAAGTGGAGATAAAATTAGTTAATTTCGTGGGCTCACCATGTAAGGAATCCCTAGCTGTAAATTGAACTAGTTCCCACGATGCTAGTTATGTGTATAGATGTAAGTTCAAAAGAACTTTATTTTCAAGTCTAAAAGAAAAAATGAAAGTATAGGATCCGACATAATAAGAACAATGAGATGGCAGCGCTAGTGTCCTTTGGGTGTTAATGTAATACTTCCTACCTCTCATCACTGCCTAGTCATCCGGAATTCCCACCGGCTAGTGCGTCAAATGAAAAATGACTGCCATTCTCATTAAATATCGCTGATTCCCGCGTTTTCTCATTACTCGCGCATCACCGACTTAAGTTCTCTCGGAAGTTCGTTTGAGACACGAGGACAGATGGGAGGAGATGATTGGTGTGTGTGTGTGTGTGTGTGCAATAATACCATCCGTAATAAACCTCGTTAATAATCCATGTGTAATGTTAAAACTTATAAGGTTGGTGCTGGTATCGCTGTAAGTCTACACAAAATTATCTGGTGCAACTTTTATTTAAAAAGTGCACAAAACAGACTGTTCTAAAAACAAAAAACTATGGGTGTTGTTGTTTGTTTGTTTGTTTGTTGGGGTGTTTGTTTGTTTTTTTAATTAAAGACAAAATGTATTTAATTTTTGGACTAGATTCAACCCATTTATTTGTTTATTTTTATTGTTTTAATTACACTCACGGAGGTTTGTACTAAAATTCGCAAAATAACATTCGTCAGCTGTTTTCGCTATCTACACTTGGAAGAAATAACTTTCCTTTTCGGTATTTTTTAACAAGTATTGTTATTTGTATGAAGTTGTACTAGACTTGAGAGAGTCTTTATTGAATTGGTTTTCTAGGGAGTTCTTTAGTAGTGCTTTATAGTATTAGTAGTATTTGTGTAAACAAGTATTGGCAAGAAAAACTACACTTGCGGGCATGACCAAGTGTAGAACGGTATACACTGTTTGTCTCTCATACAAGAGCAGAGTATACTGTTCGAAACGTCAATAAAACAACGTGGTTTTTTTTTGTTTTTTACCAAAGCTTCGAGGGTGGTTATACCTTTGGTAATAACCTTTGGTAATTTTGGTAAAATTAATGACTATAAAATCTTACTTGGTAAAGAGTACTGGAGAACTGTTAATACTATAACACATTGTTAGAAACGACGCCCGTTGAAGTAATGTAGTTTTTGAGAAAGACAGTTAAGAAAGAAAAAAATGAATATGAGAAAAAAGCTTCAGGCATGAAGCCTTTCTCAGGCATCTATAAAATCACACAGTTCTATGCAACGTGTGCGGTTTTTTCTTTTATTATTTTCAAGCAACTTCGATGACCAATTGAGCCCAAATTTTCACAGTTTTGTTAATTTATGCATATGTCGGGATACACTAAGTGAGGATGCACTAGCCCTTGACAATTACCAAAAGTTTACCCTGCATTTAAGTATTGGCAAGCCAGTCTAATTTAACATACCCCCATATACGGAGTGTTTAGGGGGCGGTCCTGCAGAGCTCATCTATCCGGTGAAATCTTTCCAAGGTGCCGATGGTACATAGGGATACCTTGCGATTTATCCCGGAAAGATAAGTGCATTGATGAAGTTATTTATGACTCCAAATCTAGTAGCTTGAAGCCCTTTTTATGGAAGCGGAAATTGCATTCGAATTGCTTTCATTGTTATCTAACTAAAAAACAAAAACCTAATCTTATTTTCTCCGAGGTAAATCGGCACGGAGTTGAATAAACTTTGCTAAAAAAAATTTTTGTAAGCGTTTGCATTCAAACAGAATCGTTCTTGCTCTTAATTAGGTAACGGGATAAATCTTTCTCCAACGATCCAGCGTTGGCTGCCGCATTCATAAAAGCGAGTTTGGCGAGCCTGTAGGCTACTAATGCAGTACACCGTCTCCTGAAATCATTACAGACATTTCCATTGTCGAAATGTTACCTAAAGTAAATGTCCCTTTTCATAAAATTGTGTTGTTCCAAGAGTTCTTTTGGTTCACGGAGTACTGCCGTAAGAATAATTCATCCCACATAGTAAGTAGCTAATCATGTTTTACGAAAACAACAACAGGCGATACCCTGATTCGATGTTCCTAAACAGGCCCATGCCTACAGGTGCAGACTTTTTTGTATGATGAGTGTTACATTAAGTGTTGTCCACATTTAAAGATGTTATACAGGATTGGTAGAGCTGACAAAATAGTTGCAGAAAGTGTTACCGTGTAATGTTTTGTGCGACCAACCATACTACGTGAAATAACAAACATGTGACAATTTGGACTTAATCTGATGTGCAAGTCAGGAGAAAATAGTAATTAAAAAAAACGTGCCCAATTTTCAGCATGTAAACACATCTTTATTTGGTTGTAACAACCGGAATCAGCTGTTGTGTTGTTAACAGTAACAGTTTCAGATACAGTTTTCTCAAATTTGACTTCATTTCAGAGGGAAATATTACACACAGAAATTGTTCTAGTGTGAACTTCATAGTCAGTAAGCTTTCAGACTAAAATTAAACAATGATGTTTTTTCCCCTTACCAATCATATAACACCTTTAAGTCATTAGCGTGAAGTTACTTCAGCAATTTTTACTTCAAGACATTCGTAATGTTGCTTTGGCTGTCCTGTTTTAAAACTTATATGGTGTAAATGAAGTGCATGACGGCAATGTCCAGTGCAAGTTATTTCATTGATAAACATCTTTACTTCGTGTATTGCCCCAATTCACCTAACGTCATTATCACACACAAAAAATGTACGCCATTTAGGGAGTTGACGTACCCGTGTGTTAAACAGTTTAATGCGCATTTTTAGGCGATGAGGCGTGTGTACAAGCTGAAGGCCGTATCCAAATTGGCGGCTACGGCTACGACTGTTGCTAGGGTGTTGATAATGACGTTACTTCGAGGCATGATGATGTGGTGATCAAGCCGTAGCCATACCTAGAGCCGCCAAGTCGGACACGGCCTAATATACACTTTGACTCCCAAAATGAAGTGCACGGAGACAGTATGCAAAACAAAATGGCAGCTGATCTTCATGTTGCACAATACGATGGTTGATAGTGAAAGGTGTCGATCCTTATACAAATTATACACATGCATTCGGTGTCGAGTTGACTTGAACATCAAAACCAAGACTGGATCAAACATTGATGTACGAAGACATGCTCCTTGTTTGACGCTCACTCAATAAACGGGACAAAACGAGCTATCATTTAAGTGCATTCCTGTAAACGGTTTTAATAACACACAAGTACTTGATGACGTCTTCTTTTGGGCACAACATCATAATATTATCATATAGGTTTGGTTTGTTACCTTAAAATACGCCCGGGTACAGATTTACAAATCTTGTCTTCTGTTGGGTGTTAATTATTTTACCAATTGTCCAAATTGTCCAAAATTGAACAATCTGACGGTATATTTATTAATTGTTAATATTACTACATACCCATACTGTTTTACAACGCAATTTAACGGCGTTAGACCTACACAATTAAATAGGGCAAGAACAAAGTATTACCATTCCACACATACAATGTGTTGCCTTCCTTTTCGATTTTTTTCACGACCATTTCAGTATCTCACGCAATGAGCGTGAGTAAACTGGTCACCACCCGTCAGTGTTATTCAATGTTGATTCCCACTAAATTAAGCCCTTTGAACAAAACAAAAAGCAAAACGCGACTCGCGTTGATCAATGTCAGGAAATGTTTTCCTTCAAATAACGAGACTATTCGGACAAATGTTCAGGGTTTGAGGAATTGGTGTTCTACTTCCACTACCTACGATTGTTTTGGGCTGAAATGGTTCAATAATTCTGGCAGTGTTTTTATTTATAACAGACCATCTCGTCTTGAGACAACGGCCGTGTTCATCGAAACTGACTTTTTAACGCTACAGTACCCACTTACCAATTATAATCCCTGTTAGTAAATTACGAAAATATAAGACATTCTCATTTTAATAAATTGATATACCATATCGTACGTTTTTAGTGACACTTACAAATATTTGTTATAAAACACTTTACAACTATGTTTAACAAGGTGAATTGAGTTATATGACAATCTAGGGTCGTGTGCACACACTCCACCTGAACTCTACCTGTGGCTGTTGATGAAACAAAGCCTTTGCGAGTCGAGAGTGATTAGTTGAATCTTAAAACATTCAATTTGGTTACATGATACAAAAACATGTAAACACAGCAGATAAACACACATGTTTATGATTTTAAAATAATTGATTAGGT
Organism: Pisaster brevispinus; assembly: GCA_023634235.1. NCBI lineage: Eukaryota > Metazoa > Echinodermata > Asteroidea > Forcipulatida > Asteriidae > Pisaster > Pisaster brevispinus. The sequence continues at coordinate 18,578,767 of JAMKCF010000011.1, forward strand.
ATCTGGGTGACTTGGAGTATATCAGTTATATATATAAAAAAGATATATGTTTAAATAACAAGAAAGCAATATGTTGGCTGTTTTAATATTCAAGTTGTGATTCAACTACTCAAAGAACAATCTTAACAATTTACCAGAACTTAATTTTGATAATTGAACTTGAGAACTAAGGTCGGTACTGCTTCTTTAAAGTGGGAAATTCAAATGTATCCCCAAACTACGGTGTGTAGTGTTTTGGTTTTGGGTTTTTTGGTTTTATAATTTTTTTCCCCCGAAGCTAAAGGTATCCCGACAGTTTAAGTCCTTTTTGAAGTTATGTGTTATATAGTTTTAAAACAATGTACCAGTTCAATAACTAGCAGAAACGAGACAGCCGGTCATTATCAAATCAGAATCGGTTCATATTCTTGAACAATAAAACATACTTTTTGTATCAAACTTAAAATGTCAAAATGACAATACCGAGGAAGATGGTATTCCACTAAAAACAACATGCGAGTAATAAACAAAGGTAGAGTTGCATTTTGAAAAATATACACACCTAGTAATCTGTAGAAAACACAACGGCGTTCAAAAACTAAAATGATCACCAGTGTTCCATTATAACATTGTACCGTGTGTGCACTGTCCAGTCGTGGTTACTTGCATGTTCTATTTGGGAGAGTCTACGCCAATCGGGAACCAACATTAGCAATCCTGAGGGACACGTTACTCTCGGATTGGGCACTTTGGGCTATAAAAAGCGTTTGTTACCACATTACTATGGTTGGAAAAATGTTTTTAAAGCAGAATATAATGATTCACACAAATGCATTTGTGGAGTCAAACATTTGTTTCAACAAAAATGGCGGACAATATTAGTTCACGAAGTAAAAAGAAAACCACACAATTTCGAGGGGTATTTGCGTGAATCTTACTATTCTACTTTTAAAACATCTTCCCAACCATTTTGGTTTCATTACAAATGTTTTCATAGCCCAAAGCGCCCAATCCGAAGTCAGTGTATCCCTTTAACGCTAGAAACTGTAAGCATACCAACAGTACAAGGTTAAGAAACATTAACAATCAAATGAAAACTATTATCACATTCAAACATAGGTGGTTACTTTAGCCCCAGACCACGGACACGGGCGAAACATAAACTTAACCGAAATTGAACATAAACTAAACATAGACCATCGAATAAGAAGTCTACGATATCTTTTAGAGCCTGGCGGCAACCGGAGAATCAAAACAAACATAAGCGTGGTTGTTTTTTCATCGTTCAGTTCATTACGCAATAACCCATATCAAAATACATATAAAGGTTATATAATAACATAATTATTTATTTTAAAACGACTGTTTCAAACGCAGTTTTTAACAGTCAATTGGTAACTTGAGGTAAATTAAAGCACAAGAATCCGACAATCTATATTCTCTGTCTTTAACATATTTTATGTTCAGCTGAAAGTATCTTTTTCATTTAGGGTTCCTGTCAGACCTTAAGTAGTAATAAATTACTACTAACACAACGACGAATGTAACTAACTATACCAGTAACAAACCACCAGGGAAACTGACTGGGTGAATATAAATCCATTCTGGAGTGAACAAAGCAAACTTGACTAGAGCGGGATTCAGTTGAACTTGCGACATCCGGGCTACCCTAAGCCGCGGAGAACACCCGACAGGTAAATTGGAAGGTCGCAGGTTCAGACCCCGCCCTAGTCAATGTTTCTTGGATCGCCCCGAAAGAAACAGCAGTACATGCTGTAGCTAGCCTATGGAAGTTGCCAGCACTTCAGATGTAACAGTTCGAGTACAACGAATGATATAAAACCCTAACTTCTACTGAAACATACACTTAAATTCATTAACTCATTGACGTACAAATGACGTCATCACATCAGATAATAATTTGAACAGTTAAAGTTGAATTTGGATTTTCTACAATCCTCATCTCATTCATATGTAAACAGTCTCTCAAACTAGGATGCGGATATATTTTCCGTAAAAAATTGGTGTCAATCGGAAATCTTATAAACACGTGACGTCACTGTAAACTGCTGATTTCTGACGTAAACATTGGTACAATGTATATTGTTTATTATTGTTGTTATTTTCTTTCGGTGATATAAATGATGTTTGTTTTACATATTTTACTCCAATCAAGTGATGTATCGAATGTTACACAGACGTTTCTTTAAGATATTGATAACCCATTCGCTTTGTACATTGGTACATCAATTATTGACATCATCTTATCTATTTTAGAAATATCTAAAGATGCTCGAGCGATAAATGTCCAAAATAAAAGAACATGTATCACATATCCTTTATGAATAGTACAGGAACAAGAGAAATGTGTGCAGTGCAGGACTTACTAAAGTAGAAGCCAATCTGAGCATGAAAAAATATATATTTGTGTTGTATTTGTTTATGTTTGTTAACCTTAAACTAATGTAACTATCAACACTTCTGGGTTATTTGGCTGCGTTATGTGGCAATGCGAAGCTATGGTGAATGGTTTCCAAGCGTTTTCATTTATCATCAAATTTTCAATAACATATTGATTCTAAATTGAATTGAACATTCAACAGATTATTATTATTTTTTTAATGATTCGTCATTGGCATAAATCTTGCACGTAACTCCGGAAAGAATTTTTGATGTTGAAGATTAACAACACAACACTTATATGCAATACTGTTTTTGAACAAAGAGGTAGCAGGTTTAATCGTTTGTAATAATAGAATAAAAGTGAAGAGTAGCGTGTTTCAACTCCAACCAACAATAGCCCCAGCTCGTGTGCTGAGTGGTGAGGAGTTCGATTGCACATCGATTCAAAAGGATGAAGTTGCTAAGCACTACTATAGCTGAAATTGCGTCTTTTGAATGAGGCTACCGGTTACCACTAAACAGGATTAGTTATGGCATCTTCTTTACGACTGATTCACTGCAAAAATGATTGCCTCGTGTACATGTGGTTGCACACTAAAAAAAAACCACCTACTGGATCAGAATTGACTCTGATTCCCGGTCACATGGGACCTGACCCATTTCTGGGTCAGTCTGACTCGCAAACTGGCCTTTAAAAATGGACTTTCACTGGGATTCTGCATCGGTTTGAATCATTTCTGGGTGACAGATTCCGGGTAATCCTGACCCAGAAATGGATCAGGCCCTACAGGAACCGGAATCCGGGTCAACGCTGATCCGGCAGTTGTAAGAGAAGTCTCGCAAGAGAGTTTACAAAATTGGTCTTGAAGATGAACCAAACTTTACCCTAGCTGTTCAGGCTACGTATACACGAACGGTTTCATCCGACAGGATGATGAACAGCAAGGAAGTTTCTAGACACACCACAGTCTCTGCACCGAGCCAGTTACAACCGGCCTACGCAAAACAAAAAAGTGGTCCCGGTAAAGAACAAAACATAAAAATTGTATACAAAATAATATACCTCAGTTTCTGTTACAACAATATTTACACACCACTTTGTACAATTAAGGTCTCCGCATTGCGAGCGAGCCCTTGCATCATTGCAAAGAATACTTCTTCTTTTTTGGAAGTTTGAGTAAAGAATTAGCTACAGTTTACCGCCTTAAGAGCTGTGGTTGTATAGCATTTACAGACAAAATGGAGTAGGCTGCGATGTCTAATCGAAGAAATTACTAAATGTGTAAATACTGAAAATAGTTAATGCTTAAGTATCACTGGTTGACGTGGAGACCCTACATTGTATACAGCTACTCTCGTACATCTTAGTTGGAAAACGTCCTGCTCAACACAATAGCAAACAACATTGCACGATTGTGCACATGCGTGATTTCCAACAGTCAACACAGTCTATAGTATTCTGGTATTTTTTTGCTTTTTGTTTTTGTTTTTTTTTACAAATCGGAAAGACTTTTATTTATCACTTCTGTGTTAAAAAAACAAAACACATAATACATGGGACGGTCTCAAAGAAACGCTTCTTTTTCTGTTCACAGTATTTACAATTTGCTTCAACTTTCAGTTTCATGAAAAATATGTTGGTGCACTCACAGTGGTCGCGACCACTCACTAGATTCACACATTAAGACATATATATTTATTATTCTATATAGGCCAATAGAATGGAATGTTTACTTTACTCAACGTTTGTTTTACCCACGTAGCCACTTTCAGGTGTAAATTTGTACAATCACTGAGGAGCTACTTAAACTCCGTGTTAGAAACTAGAAACTACCGACGGATTCACACTTTCGTGGAACTTTGTACCTTGCAGTATTGACCCCTTGCACGTGACGTTACTCGCGGCGACTGTGCCACGCCCACCACTTTGTGAGTCAACAGGTAAAGCCTGTCAACGCAGCGCTGCCTAAATTTCCCACCACAAAGTATCACACAGTGACATTGGCTCCCAAAATGGCGCAACCCAAAATCATTGTGAAGACGACGTCAGGTCAATAGCAGTTTTACAACAGTTTAAATCTTTTCGGTGAAAAATCTCTGTTCATTAGTTAACCTACTAATCAACGCTATACCATTTAAATCGACCCATGTTTCAGGTTCAGGAGTTTGTGAATTGTTTTCAGCACCTGGTTACATATTATATACATTTAATTACATATTATATGAGAAATATACACAATAATTGTAGATGTAAGAAATAACGAACGAACTCGTTAGTTCGGGCTTATTTCATATAAGTTGACATCCGTCGAACACGCCGGCTATGAACATGCACGTTTCATCGGCATTGACTTGTCAGATGCATTCACTTCGTGTGTCATCTTGCCACGTGGTGTCAGTCACTATTCAAAGACTGGTCAAAACCGGTTCAGACCGGTTGTATCTGGTCCATTGTGACATCTGAAATAATTTCACAACATCTGACTTATTTCATCTTTTCCTAAAACTAGGTGTCACGCATTGTCTCCTTTGTGTGCAGACATCGATTCTACACGAATGTATTCTTGCCGGTCATGTCCAGAAATGGCGGGTTTTCGTCAGAGAGTCGGGACATGCCTTCGTGGGCTTCTTTAATCGCAAGACGTTGTTGGGGCTGCCTTTGCCAACATCCTAACATCACCTTGTACACCTCTTTCGGACACGCTTTAGGACAGTCAAGCAAGATACCATTATGGATGTATTCAATTACCTGAAAGAAAAAGGATACCAGACCAATAAGCGGTTTTTATCAATCTCATTGTGACCTGTATGCCATAACGATGTCTGTATTTAAAAAGATAATAGATGTGGCTTGGGCATTAACAACTCAAATAAACCTAAACAAGCGATCACCATCTTGTCTTTAGTGTACAAGCAAACTACTACAGATACTGACGTCAAGTTTCAAGTTAGAATTCACAAATACATTCTTTGAATACACCACTCTGTTCACAAATGGAAAATGCAACCATCTGATTAACGTGAATTCCTTTCTCAACTATTGACAGTCCAAACCAGGGCTACGGTGTCTGGAAAGGCGTATCTATCTGACGTAAATTCTGACATTAAATTACATGTTCAAATTCGCAAGCATGTTCTTTGAATACGTCACTCTGTCCACAAAATGGAAAATGAAACTAACTGGTTTTAAACGTGAATTCCTACCTCATGATTTGACAGTCCATACCAGGGCTGTTTGCCATACTCGAAGATCTCCCACAGTACCACTCCATAACTCCATACATCACTTTCAATTGAGTATGTGCGGTAGATGATGCTCTCTGGTGGCATCCAACGTACTGGGAGCATTGTGTGGCTCCCCACCTTTTGATGAAAAGGAGTGACAAACTTTATACATTATAGTGTACCTTGGGAGCAGCAATTTCAAAGTAAATTCTGAATTAGTGAATTTAGCCTTAAGATGTTTCTTGAAGTGTCGACAGTAGTAAAGCTTCATCGAAACTTAACCCAATTGACTCCTTGCATTGGCCGCCATCTTTGATGAAATGTGCACGTGTGAAGGCTATTATTGGCTGAGAGTCATGCGCAGCGCGTACACGCGTGCTCAATGACGTCACGTGCAATTCATCCATAATAGACCGTGCAAGTCTCGCGCGTATTCGAACATTTTTGGGACCACTGTGATCCCACGTACATTGCTTTAACGCGTTAAAGAAACAAACTCACGCGCTTTAACGGATCCCAATGTTCGAATACGCGCGAGACTTGCACAGTCTATAGAGATCAATTAATCCATCTATTGACATTGTGCGTACGACGTCATTGGAGTAGGGCGCCCTCGGCTAAAGGTCAAAGGAAGGTCGCTCATTGGCCAATCCCTGTGCTCCGCGAGTAGGAATATTTTCGTCGCCATTGTTTCATCATCGTTTTCCCCCAAGATGGCGGCGTGATGACGTCAGTGCATGAGGTCTATAAGCTACTGCATGGATTGGTATCATTAATCTTTGACATTAAAACACGTTGTCAATTTTGGATGTCCTGTTGTGATTTTATTTCCATTACACTCTAAAACCCTTCCGAGTCAGAACTGACCCGGAATCCGGCCCCACGGGGCCTGACCCACTTCTAGGTCAGGCTGACCCGGAAACTGGTTGCTTGACCCACTTATTATGACACAGCTTCCGGAAATGGGTCAGACGCCACGGGACCCGGAATCCGGGTCAATTCGGACCCAGGAGTTTGTAGAGTGTACAAAGAAGAGCAACTACTTCAATACAAACTAGTTTACAAACGTGTCTGGAAACAAGACGCGATAAATAAACTCAAGTGTACTTACTCTGTAGTAGTCAGTGCTGTACACATCTCTAGACATTCCGAAGTCTGCAATCTTCACTACCAGCTTATCACCAACCAGACAGTTCCTCGTGGCCATGTCACGATGGACGAAGTGTTGTGATGCCATGTAGACCATACCAGATGCTATTTGCTTGGATATGTACAAGAGCTCATTCACCGTCAGTGGAAGCAGAGGGGGGTTCTTACTCAGGCCCAGGCACTCCGCGTCTGGTCCACGGCACCTGATCAAGCAAAGGATAAGGATGGTTGCGGTGAAGTAAGTCTTAGCCTTTGTTTACAAATCAACTGTAATAATTATAATAATAATAATCATATATTAATAATGCTTTACAACATTATTATCTCTGTTCATTTGGCATCCGTTTAGACCATTCCTCTAACTTCCCCAACTCCCTGGGTAGCATACAATCCAAGGCTGCTTAGATTACGGCCAAAGGGTTAATCCAACAGAATACTGTACTGTTCCCTTAAGTCAGAACTGAGAAATATGGCATAATTGAAAGTTTGTTTGTGAGTTATTTAGTCCGGATAATAGACAAATGATACTGTTTAGTACACAATCTGTTTCATGTTAGAACCAGACTTTACACACAGGTCTACATCTTTACACTCCCTTTTTGTAGTGCTTCGAGTATGATAATCTAGATTTTCCAAGCCAGTTTCAGCAAACATTAATTCAATTTCACGAACACACATTCAAATTCACCCATATTTTCCCCAATTATTTCAATTTGTACTTAACTACTATTGCATTGAATGTCGTTTTCGTTCACACATGATTTCGTTCTTCTCATTCAGGTTAAGTTCAGCCCTTCTATTTTATTTGATAGATAATCGAAACTACATTTTCACCATTCTTCATTGAAACTTCTACTTACCTATTTACAATTGGTGAAATTGAACGGTTGACCAGCCTCTTGCTGCTGGCTTTTGTGAAATTGAATGATCTTTGCGACAAAATTAATTTGTATGATCTCATTGAACAGTGAATGCTAAACTATTGAAATTAAATTCTTCATTTTGTCTCATGAGTACCGAGGCGACAGAGCATTCACTTTCAATCGAAAGTGATTGAGTCGGGTGTTATATTGAGTGAATTTTTGTTGAAAGTGTCCGGAACAACCTATACTTGGGCAAGTTTGAAAAAGGTCAATGGCCTACAGTGATAACATACGTAACACAAATATTGTATAAATATTCTTTTTATAATTACAAGTCACCCAAGGTTGTTCTCCTTACATACGCACAACATTAGAATAAAAGTAACTGATATATAACTACTTACTTCCGAGGGGTAAAACTTTCTAAATGTCCCATTCATGACTGCTCGATTTCTCGCACTTGTCCATTCGTGATAATTGATCGGAAATTTAACACCAGAAAGCTTGTATCCTGTGGCACTTTTTAACCATTCATCAAAATGGTTCAATCGAAGCTAGAAATATCGCGGCTAGACGTGTAACACGATTCGCCTATTTGAACAGTGTATAGCTTTGTTGATTCTCCCGGAAGTGGCAATAAATTATAACAAAATACTTTACAAATATGACATCGATCAGCCGCAGAATAACTTCCATCGCAACTCTCTTTAATTATGTCTGATCGAGAAAGTAGAGTGAATAATAAACAATATACTGAGCATTTGGGTGTAAATGGAACACACATGTGTTACCGCAAACCTTAAAAACAAACCATAACTAATACGCATTGTTTCGTTTTCTTTTCTTTTCTTTTAAAGCACCCATTTTGTCTAAAATAAGAGACACCTGCTTTGATAGTTTGACACGATGATTCAATATCTTGTTCAACACAAGAACACATAACCTGACAAGTGGGAAACTGCCCGGCTCCTGTCGTCAGTGATTGACACGTACCGTAGAAAGTTATTCAAATCGCCATTCTCCATGTACTCAAACACCATCAGGAATGGTTCCTTCTCCATACACACACCGTAGAAAGTCACGATGTTTGAGTGCTGCAAATTAGACAGGAGCTCTGCTTCTCTTTCGAAGTCTTTCCTTGCGTCGCCGATGGAGGCGTCCTTCAGGGTCTGTAAAGGGAGAAGTTTTTTGGGGAAAACAAGTCGAGGTTAAAAGAATAATCACATTTTGAAATAATGATTTGAATCCTCCCCCGAAGGAAGACAATTTAAAATGAATTTATATTGTATTCGTAGATACTAAAAGTAATACAATTTTGTTTTCAAATGACACCATAAATTCAACGAGAATAAACAATTCAGAAGGAAGACGGGCACAACAACTTCAACAATGTCTGGCTGGAATTGAAAACTCGAGTAGAAGATTGCAAGAGGGATTTCATAAATCTCAGAAGAAACAATTTGAAAGAAAAGAACAATTAAATAAGAAAGGGTTTGTAACCGAGAACAAATGTACCAGGGGCCTGTCATTTCGACCGTGTCCTCAGCCATTCTCCAGATAGGGTCATAGATTGGCAAATACCCTGAACCTTAATGGCCATAGACACTTACTTTGTGAGAAGCACTGCAGCTGTTGAGAGTAACAGGATCCCCTTTGAAGTATTATAGTTTCGATTATTTTTGACCCTCAAAACTTTTGAATCTGAAAAACAATTCATGCACAAATCGTATCTCAGATATCCTAGGGTTGGTGGCCGTGCGCGAATGCTGCGGCTAGGGATGCGGTTGGTACCCGCTGTCACCCCGCTAATCGTGGATGGATGCGACGTGCTATGCCGTGACAGGTTTTTTTTAGCAACTTGGACACTGTATTCAGCTAAAACTTTCATGTGACCTTTATTGTAGCTTTCTTTTTGGCATTGTCTATAAACCAGTATTAAGTTGACGAAAATTAACCTATGACCCTAAACCATTAACGCAAGAGAATCCAAGCCATGATTGATTGGAATAATAATTACCTTAACCGCTACCATAGTAGTATCACCCTCTCCAGTCAGGTTCTCACATATTCCCAAGCAAACTACACCGAATGCTCCTTCACCCAGCTCACCAACGAACCGCATCTGCTCACGGCTGATGTGATGAATTGCTGAGCGAATAACATAAATAAACATAATTATAAGCATATAGCTTTGGCAGGCTTGTTTGACATTCAATACTGGAAATTCAGAAAAGTGTTACAAAAATAAAAGGGCAATCTTTTGAGCTTAGTTAGTCAAAGTTTTAATGAATGCATAATGGAAGGAGTTGGCTGGTGATGGCTTATCAACTCAAAGGACCTACGGTATACATTCAAGGGCCTGACGTTTCGACCCGAGGAGTCTTTGAGTGAGACTCTACTCGGGTCAAAAGCAAGCCTTGCATTTTTTTGTCATTGAAGGGCTGAAAGTTGGACAAAATCATAAAGGATAAGCATTGCATTTTTTTCGAAAATGGGCTAAAATTTCCAAAAAATACGAAAGATTTAATAGGTCAATTCAAACGAAATGGTATCAATGACGATGACTGCACCATTTTAAAGCACGAAATCGAACATGAAAATTAGGGAAAAGTTGAATGACCTAGGGGGTTAAAGTCCTTGAATTTCTAGACTGGACTTATTTTTATCATTATTTGTATTGTTATTTTATTTTTAAACAAAATCTTTTTGAGGGGCTGACAAATATTTTCGCTCAAATACTTTGTGCACAGACAGGTAGACCTACCCAGATCTAACCGTCTGAAAAACATAAGTAGAGCCATCTATTTGTTGTAGCAGGCTTCCAGGTGTCTTGCTGACAGCCTGTGTAAGGTCCTGAGGTTTACACCCCCCGCCCCCAACGACCACCGAATTATCAAAAGAGAGAATGAAATCAATGGCGGTGTCACCCTCCCTTATAGAGACTCACCTGTACCGTTTCTTGGGAGGTAATTAGGGTTCTGAATCATGCTAACCATCTCCTTCTTGTCTCCCCGTCCGTTCTCCATGAAGCTCATGACACTAAACGGGGCTGCCGTGCCGTCCTGGTTTATTCCACGGTATAAATGCCGACTTTTCCTGAACTTGTACCCCACACCACCGGCCAGCAAAATAAGCACTATTATGACCACAAGCACAATGGTCACTTTCTGAATAGTTAAAAAAAAAAGTTCTAGTTATCGATCAGTAATCTTGATACATCTGGATTATACTTACCAATAATGCCCAACGCGAACATTTTCTTTAGATTTTGCCAGTAAAGAAAGTTCATCATAGTCTGACTGTCTTTCCCTCTAAAAACTCCCGGGTCAAAATTGACCGGGATTTGGATCCCATTGGGCATGACCCATGTTGGGTCAGTACGACCCAGAATCCGTGTGTCCAAAAAAACAACAAATGGGTCCAAATGACGCAGCGAGCTGAAAACCAATTTGTTTTTTTACCACTTACCGGGTCAGCCTGACTCGGAAATGGGTCAGGACACATGGGCCCCGGATTCCGGGTCAAATATGACCCGGGAGTTTTAGAGTGTTTCTGGGGAGGAACTCATTGGCGACAGGCTGAGTCAGGGTATAATCATGAACACAATAATGCTGACACACCAAAAGGCAAACACATGTTTCCTGTAGGTCCCACCTAACGTTCCCTGTTCAATATCAAACTCTTTCCCACAGCTAAGCTATTTTTTTTCTTGTAGGGAAAAGCAAGTGAGGGAGGGCGCATCAACCTTGCTTGTAGGGGAATTCATAACATTGAAGCAAACACAAACAAAGACTGGACAAACCCTCAGCACGTGCATCGTTTTTACAACAGCTGTTGAGACTTTACTGCGCAAAGAAGAAGGGGGAAATTAGTCTAGGTCTACCAGTGCCATACACAGTTACTAGTGAGTAGTGAGTCGGGAATAATGCTGTATCATAATCTATAAAAGGTAGCAGGAGACCCGTCCCCCGAATTCCAAATCTGATCACAGTTCTCGAACTGTATCGCCCTATTTCGTAGGCATTTAGGGATGGAGACATGTATATTTGACTTTAGAAATCCATGAAGGCAATAACGTCGCTTGCACAGGCTCAATGCAGGTAATTTCACAAGCAATACTCGCCCGAGATAACATTGAAAGAAACCAGTCTCAATTCCCAGGCCGCGCAGTTGTCAGCCACCACCCACTAAAAAAAACCACCTTATTTTTACACTGATGACGAGCCTGTGCACTTTTTATATTTGACACAAACAATAATGATAATAACATAAACATATAAAATTAAAAATTAGAAAAAATATAAAATCCAATTAAAAGAACGTTTTTATCGCCAGGATTCGACCTCAAGAGCCGGAAGCCCTTCCACTGCCACTGCTCCTCTTCCATAAGTTCTGTTCGATTTTAATTTTAAACCTTCGAATGACTGACATTAAATCCACAAGGTACAACAAGAAAACGGGGGATGCGAACCAAGAGCCGTTAGGTCCAGAGTCCCGAGCCCTTCCACTGGGCCACTGCTCCTCTGTTTGCGAGAGAGTTTAATTTCAAACCTTATAAGAATGAATAACTTTGATGAAGAAGTTTGTTCGATTGTTCATTTATATCTAAACCAACCCCATGCATATGTTTTTTTAAGCAACCCGAATAGAAACTCTCAATAGCTGCGTGTGTAAACGTGTTTTTTTTTCGAAACACTTTGTCGACAATTACACTGTGAGCAAACATGAGCGTCAGCGCAAATCAACATGACATGTGCGCGCCTATAATACAACATCTTCAAAGTTAAATTTAAACCAATAACGACGGGTGAAAAACATTATCACATATTGTGATTTCCTTCAACAACAAAACGGGAATTGTACAAACAGCGCAGATAACTTGCCTTCCTTACTTTGTTTCACACAAAGAAATCTGGACAAGCTCTATTTCTTATGGTCCGAGAGTTAGAACGCAAAGAACTAGGGGGAAAATACCACAAGCACGCATTTAAAAGAATAACCGTAGCTTTGCTCCGTGGTCAATCTTAATTGCAAAATCAATTATTTATACGGTTCGGAATGGAATGCTCAAAAACTAGATGATGTACAATCCAGATGTGCAAAACTTTACAATGTCAAACATACAGCAAATTAAGTCAGTGGTCGTCTGGAAAAACAAAAGTCACGTGATCTGAGCAACGTGTCAAATTAGCATGCATTATGCAAACATCGAAATTGACCCCTTGCACATGACGTCACCACCAACCGCTGCCCCATGTTCGGGGTCAGAAATCGAAAGAGAGGAGCACATTCTGTAAAGGTTGGTGGTCAGGGCTGATGTGGACGAGGATGCAAGAGGTCGATGAGCAAACCTGAAGGTTTGACCAAAATAAAAAAGTGCAACTACCCGGTAGTAACCGGTAAATATACACCAAAAAACACAAGCGCCATATCAATAATATATAGAAATATATTCATCCGTACATTTTTGAAGAGTCATGCCAAAAGTAGAGCGCATTGACACTTTTTTATATATATTTTTTTATAATAAAATTAATAGATAATAAGAATGCCCTACTGGTTTTGGGGTCTGAGCAATTCTGAAGTATACGTACTTTACTTAAAAGGGAATCCAAACATGGTCACGATACAAACCTAGTCATTCATTTGAAATACATGTAAACACTTTTGTGCTTCTATTGTTGTTGAGACTTCAGCATACTTACTGTGATAGTGGAGTTGTCGTCTGAAAGGGGTGGTTGATTGCTGATTGGGGTGTTTTCATTAGGATTTTCCCGCTTTGGCACAAACGCACCATCTTTGGGGACAAGACAAGAATGGAAAAAACCATGGCAACGTAAACTGGATAAAACAAAAAACAGAATCACTGGCATACCAACAATGAGTGTTGAATGTCTAAATGGGTTGATGTGAAAGAGTCACATGAATGTCTTTCTAAGAAATGCGCACAGATGGGTTTGCTTTATGATCTATATATACAACACTACATGCTAAATAAATTGTTAGTGCAGACTTAACTCAAATATTCATCATGCAACATACATTCCAACTATCATGCAACACAAGTTGTTCACAGTGACAAACATGCCTCAGAAGATAAGAAAATGTTATTTCAATTAAGTTAGTACACGTCACGAAAGAATATGTAAATAAAACACACCACTCTCCCTGTGCTGTCAGTCTCATTTGATATGCAAATTAGGAAAGTAGACGCCCTCTGATTGGCGTAATGTAGTTATTTCTTTCGTGACATGACCAATCATACTTACTTGCATAGCAGCATTTTTCTCAATCTGAAGTGGTGCGAATGTTTTAATATCTACGCCCTCATCGGTGGGAACGCCGCTAGTTTTCGGTTTGGTAGGAGGCTTGGGTAAAATGTCCCCTACGCCGATAAGCAGCATGAAGAGTAAGATACAGAAAAGGATATATAGGACAGCACAGAGAGCGCTAACTAGGTCCAAAAATTCAACAAAGTGTGACTTCTGTCCTCCTATGAAAATGTAACCCTCAAATAAACAAAACATCAGCCGGTATTTTGGGGGTTTTGGGTTTGTTTATTTTTTTTTAACGAAAAGCTCGAGTAAGTGGTGTTTTGAGTACACAACTTTAGCTCTATGAGGCAGGGTACACTTATGGTAGTTGCCAAGAACAGTATCCTCACTTTGTTTATCCCAACACCTGCATAAAATAACAATCCTGTGAAAATGGGTTGCCGAATTAGCAGGAAACAAATGAAAGAAAAAATACCCTTGTTGGATAGAATTGTGTGCTTCCAGATGCCTGAGAAAGGCTTCATGCCTGAAGCCTTCCTCAGTATCAAATGTCGGTGGTGAAAGTCACTTCTTTTGCTAAAGCTACAATATTTCAGAGGGAGCCGTTTCTCACAATGCTTTATACTATCAACAGCTCTTCAGTGCTCCTTACCAAGTACGTTTTATGGCCACTAATTTGTAGAGTAATTACCAAAAGTGTAGACTGCCTTTAAAACTATACTTAGGGCTGCCGTGGGCCAATTTGAATACAACCGTTAAAACAATTCAACAATAGTTTCAAGCTGATAGGAGGACGAAACTCACAAAATCACTGAAGAAAGTAAAGAATATATATCACCCATCCATTAAGAAAAGTATTACATTAAGTAACAGAAAGAAGGTAAGCTATTTGTTAATTAGCCTTTAAAGCAGAGGAAAATCAACCTGGAGTAAAAGGTTGTGTCTGAATAAGCGGCTGAGGCTGTTACTAAGAGCAGCTTAGGCTTGAACGCATGTTACACGCGGTAATCCAGTCATAGCCACAGCCGCTTATTCGGAAACAACCTTAAGTGAACGACGATGCATGAACTTGACCTATGACATTATGCAAATTTACCGGAAGCACGTACGCAAAAATGTGAAAGATGAAAGTAAGAAAACGATAGATTGTCAACTTGTTTAATGAAGCGTTACCCTTGGTCTGAACTTGTGAAAGCAAACAGTTGCAAACAATTAAACCTCTTTTTTGGGGGGCGGGGGGGTATTCAAATAATTGGTATATAAGTTTCAATAAGACCCGGGGAAAATTGCCACTCTGTAGAAGTAACACGCTTTCAAAACAAAAACAAACAAACAATTTTGAGCCCCACATTTTCAGGGTTCAACTAAGACATAATTATGATGACAGATCTGAGTTTAAAACAAATATCGTCTCAGTTCAGATAAATAACAACATGCATCGTCGTTTGTCAACTTATATAGAGTCTTACAAGGTAGTTCAGCTAACGAAACCGTCCAAGAACAAAAACAGATAAAATAAAACAAATGTTAATAACAGTATTCAAATTAGATAAACGATTTATGTTAGTTTTATGTCTACACGGAGCCAGTTTAATCCTCGTTGGTTTATCCAAAGACAATGAGGGTTTGTTTTTGTGTTTGTTTGTTTTAGGGTTTTTTTAAGTTCTAATACTGATGGAGTTGAAAACAAAAGTAAGAAAAAGTTTAAATGAACTTCAAAGTTTTATTCAAATCTCGCAAATTGTAAACTTAAAACAACCGTGCTCTGAGATGATAATAGAAGAATGTAAAAAAATCAAAGAACCAATGGCTGCACTTTATCAAAGGGTTGGATCTGGGCAGGTCTGTATGTCTCTACAATTTTGTGTACCAAGAATATGAGTAAACAGAAATCAAAAAATACCAAATTCAGTTCATCGAAAAAAAAACCTTTAAAAAAACTTTTTTTTTTAACTAAAAAACTAGACCATTCTTAGACCTGAACCCCCCCCCCCCACCCCCTGCCTTCTAAGACATGTGGGGGAAAGTCCAGTCAAGGATATCAAGGACTTTGACTCCCCCAGGGCTTTGCACTTTGGAGAAAACGGTGAAATAAATAACATGTGCCATGACTTAGTGTTACCAGCGTCCACTTATTGAAATTGTGGCCCATAAAAACGTGTAGTGCATTGACAGTGTTTTCTCCTTTTGCTTACATTATTTTATTACTTGTTTTATGGTGTCAAATTTACCCCGAGTGTACTCTCTACCCTCGATTACGTCATCAATCATTGTGCACAAAGTCATCAATCATTGTGCACAAAAAGAGAGGATAAAATAGGTAGAAGACCCTTTGTAATGTAAAGTAGTTGTGTTAACTCGAACAAATAGCAGCAGTTTTGGGGGTCTTTGCAAACAAAACTGTCTCAAACCCCAAGGTAATTGTGCAAAAGGCTGATTTCGAAAGAAACAAGAAAAGAGTAATTAAAATGGCTCCAAGTATTCCGTTAAGTTATTGCTGTTCATTGCATGCAATAAACACAAAGCTGTTAAACTGCGAAGAAGAAGAAAAACAAACAGTATCGCCAATTTGCAGTTCAAGTCTCGCGTGTATTGATTTTTTTGTTTCCTTCACATGTTAAAGTAACCCCCAAAATTGTTGCAATACACGCTTGACTTGCACGGTTTTCCTATGGTATGATCCAGTTTGTGTAATTTTTTAACGTAGTATATTTCGGCCCAGTGTTGTTTTTCAGTACAACGAATATATAACCTAGAATTTTTACAGTGGAGGAAAAGTATATAACAGTCACCGTTTCAGGCAAATTGATAACATTTTAGAAGGTGTACCGATATAGTGTCTGTCCAAATTGGCGATTATGTCCAAATTGTTGTTTCAAATGAGTTGTGTTAACACTAGCATGGGAATCTATTGTTCTAACAACCACACCAAATCACACCAGCCCTAAAAAGATAGAAAAAAGATCAAAAACCCCGACACCTGGTAGAAATAGAACCCTTCACCATCGCCTTCACCCACAATCATAATCATGGCGGCCTCATACAACACCTCGCGATGCTATATATGCTCATTCCACACACACCCCTGGCATCACCCACTGACCTACCCTTCTACCTGAACCACTACTCAACCCTCACACACCAATCATGACATACCCCCATAACCTTTGACACCAACACCAAGTCGCCATCATGCTAAAATATATCAATGAACTACATGTCACAATTATTGTAAACCCAATGTAACCCTAAACATGCCACTGCCACCCATCTTGAAACCTTCTCCCATAGCCCCTATACCCAACATGACGATAGACGTTCACACACCATCACCCCTTCACCAATACATCTCTAATCTCTCGAGAGGTTAGAGATGTCTCGTGAGAGCTCTCATCCTTCAACCATCTTCAACCCACCTTCCAGTCCGCGCCCTGCAGTTTACCGACACACCAATCGGAGTCTAGAACATTATATTCCAACCTTGTAGTCCCCAGCACTACAAACCAACCAGGGACGTCATTTACACCACTATCCATACTTAACCCACAATTTTTTCCTTGTTTTATTTTCGTGGTGAATATTTCGTTTTCTTTCTTAGTTTTGTACAGGTGACTATAGCTTAAGGTTGTTTGATTGACCAGAAAAGTTATACCTTCAATACATATTATGTTTCTTGTGTTTGATTTTCAGAATTTTTGACACCCCATCATTCAAAAAATTTCACACTTGTTAATACATTAAAAGTAGGGTCATAGTTTGGTTTTTGCCAACGTAATGCTGATATACAGGCACAATTTGAAAAGGTAGACACAATAAAAGTCCTATCGTAACAGTTTTAGCTGAGTACATTGTCTACTTGCTGAGAAAACAGCACAAAATATGTTCACCAGAACGTCGAATCGATCAACGTTTAGCGAGGTGACAGCGAGTACCAACTACATCTCTGGCCGCAGCTATCGTAAAAGGACCCCCCCCCCCAAGAAATCTGAGGAAACAACGCTTACATGAATCGTTTCTCAGGTTCGAATATGTTTGGGGTGAAAATTATCTAAACCTTATTACTTCGAAGGAATCCTTTCTCGAAAAAGTTTTTACTAGCAACAGCTGCAGTGCTTCTCACCAAGTGTGTTTTTAGGGTCATTAATTTTTGGAGTAGTTACCGATCTATGACCCTACCTTTAAAATATATCCCAATAATGGATGGATTTTTAAAATGGCAATAAATATTTGAAATAACCTATTAACTGCGATTTCATTTCCGGATAATCCACACACACAGATGAAGCGCTCATTTTCACTGTTTGTGAATGTTTTACGTACCTGGGTGGAAAATAAATTCCAGTTCTGCCGTCTTTTCATCAGTTCCTAGTAGGTTAGTGGCCACCATTGTGTAGTTGGCATTGTCGAGGTGGGAGACTGTCGTGAAGTACAAACAACCCTCTAAGTGGTGGCTGGGCGCCCCCGTTGGCGTATACGCAGATATTTGGAAGAAGTCTCCGGAATTCTGTTGCTGCTCGTCCGAAAGGAATAACTTGCCATCTTTTAAGAAGGTCAGCTTCGGTTTAGGAACCGCCATCAATTCAAAGGACAAACACCAGTGAAAAAGTTTCTTTTTCTCGAGAGAAATAATGCGTGGTTTTACTGGAACAAAAGACAGAATTGAAAACCAAACTTATTCGTGACAATATTGTCAAATAATTGTAGATTTCAAAAATACTTATTTTTCTCGCGTTGCTTTTGAATACGTTTGTCTTTATTGTATGTGTAACTCAGAATACTGCCAAAAGGTTATTCAGGGCATCAGCGCAACGCTTTGTATGGTGCTCCATTTTCCTAGCAGGGCGTGTGGAATCTGTCACCAGAGAAACCCCCCTACTTGTTCGTTAACTAGCGACATTTTCTACGACCAGTATACAAGATGTCCCACTGGTTGAGAGAGGTTGAAGCCTGGCTGCTTACAGTGGGGTCCAATCTCAGTGTCAAATATCTGAGCATGAATGTTGTTTTCCCCTCACTCCAACATGATGCAGAAGAGTTCTGGGAATGCCAGTAGACAGGCGGCAACGGTTGGTTTCTTTAAGAGTTTACTTGCATGATTAAATTAAGTTGTATCTATACACCTTTTATGCATATGACGTTATTCGAGTATGGCGCCCTCGTCTAGAGGTTTAAAGGAGGTTGCTCATTGGCCCATCCTGTGCGCTGCGCGTACATAGATGTGCGTTTCCAAAGTGCCAACATTGTTTTACCTCCAATATGACGGCGTGATGACGTCATGCACAAGGTCTATATTTTTCGGAACTGCTGTATTTATGCCTCAATACGGTAATGGATGGTTGATAATGGGGAGAGTGTCCCTTCTTACCTTGCACTACGAGATCGAGACTAGTCGACATGATATCAGCATCATTAGACGCATGGCAGTAAAGCTGCCCTGTGTCTTGCCCCGTGGCATTATAAACTTGTATCATGGTTCCTCCACCCGGGGCACCTCGGAGCGTAAATGTCCTGCCATTCTGCTCCAGCTGCCGGGTATCCCAAGTGATTTTTGGCGTGGGGTTACCAACTGCCCTGCACATGGCTTCGAAGGAACCAGTGTTGTTGAATACCAGCTTCAGTGGGCTTACTTCAACGGAAAGTAAGTCTGTCGGTAGAAACAGATAATATTATTCATTCATTACCAAACCACTCAGAAAGGTCGTCTTGTCTCTTGTCTGTGATTAGGTTTAAGATTCAAAGGCTATGCTGAACCCAAACCTAAATGCTCTCCAAAGATCTAACCATAACTGCATTACCATCAAATCTCTAAACACTTTTTTTCTGTTATGCCATGGTAATTGATGTACATGTACTATGAACCTAAAGTGACAGCATTGGATACATGTGAGCTACGCACTCAAAATTCTTTTCTTCAACATGTGCTCGGTGACAGTGGTAAGGGAGTTGGTCTTATTTATAGCACTTATTTATGCCCGCAGCCCGTTATAAATAGTTATACCAAATTGTGCACTTGTCTCTTCTGTCCTATTCCACATGAGTAATATTTCTCCTATGGTAGAGAGTTTTGCATATAATTATAAACCACTACTTACTGCACGATCCGTTTCTTTTGACCATTTCGATCAGGGGTATCTTTGTACCAGTAGTTTCATCAAAACACATTGGATTTCCAGAGGAAACCTGATCTCGTCTTATGATTGGGATCATCCATGTATTCGAACACACACAAAGGAGCGGGTTGTTGGTTACATCTCTGTTCAAAACATGAGAGATGGTTGAGAATTAAGAACAAATTACAGGTTTGGTAACTAGCGGTTATTTCATTGGTTTCAGTCTGAAAGCTAACCGACTACTAAATGTTGTGACGTGTCGCGAATGGTTAAGAGCACCAGACTCAAGCTCCGGTGTTTCTGATCAGCAGAGTGTGGGTTCCAGTCCCAGTTGTGGCACTTGTGTTCTCGAGCAAGGCATTTTACCATAATTGCTTTATCATTAGGACGGGACATTATAAAGCTGTAGGTCCCGGGTACCAGGATTGGTAGCGCACATAAAAGAACCCAGGTTTCTTTGGGCTTGTGAGCTACATTGATTAAGTTCACTCATCAGGCATCCTTGGTTTCATTACCAGAAATATAAAATAATAATAATAACACAAACAGTGTCAGTAATCCAGGAAAATCTTTATGACAGTAATACTGTTCATGTCTCTAAAAACAAATTAAAAGGTCCCCAGAAAATAAATAAATAAATAAATACATACACAGATAAATAAATAACAATACTGAAATTGATAAATAAAAATAAAATAAAAAATCAGCAACAGATCGATGGGAAAGATAGATCGTTAAAAATATGAGGAGACATTTTTTTGCACAAGTTACAAAAATCACTGACAGTGGGTATGTTAATGTTATTAATTGATTATTTCTATTTTTGTTTCAATCAGTTTTACGGACAACAGATGAAACCTTTTAAACAAACTAAATATGTTTCCCTAAACATTTATTATACCTTTAAGTACTCGTTATTTGTCTGAAGTGGTGACCGAAAAAAACAGCTGCAAGGTAGTTATTATGTAAAACGATCATATTCATAGGTAACCCAAAACTAACTAGAGTGGTCATCCTATTATTCTGCATACTAAAGATACAATAAGTGTTTTGCTCTGCCGGTAATAACGCCTATTAAGACTGTCTGGGAATGCAGTGTTATATAATGCTTCAATGGCTTGCCAGCCTACTCCCAAAGGAAGTGAAAACACCGACTGGAGACACCTTTTGTGATGGCGCAGTTGCTTTTAAAAACATAGCTTTCAAGGAGCTCAGACTGTTGAAACTGTGGGATTTCAGTGGTGCTTCGACTTAAGGTCACCACCGAAATTCAAAATAGTATTTGGGGAAACGATATTGTAGATGTAAGGTTGTGCAAACAACCATCACCACCATTTTTCTTTTGAAAGTGGGTTCGTCTCTCTGAAAAGACCGGATGTGCGGAATGTAAGCTATTAACTGCAAAGAAGCAAACAAGACTGCGTGCACACTGACTGTACAATGTACCGCTATACTGACCCAATTCACATGACGTCATCAACCAAGCTAAATCCTGGACTCGATTGCACATAGAGCCAAGATTGTTCTTCAGATGTGTATCAATCTTAATTGCTCAGCAAAAATATGTGATGTCCAGGTTGCGCAATCATTGAGAGTCAGATTTTAGGTGACGCGCACGTGGTGAGACGCGCGCGATATCTTCACAAGCAAAAGTCCCCTGCATACTGCGCAACACTGCTAGTACGCTGAAGTTTTGCGCACGTTTTCACGCACCAAGAACAGCTATTGTCCAATGAGCTGCCTCCCTTTGTAAGTGAGGGCGCTGTTTGATAGTGTGACGTCAAATTTCTATGGGTCTATTGACTTCCAAAATGGCAGACTGTGTAGACGGACAAGAGCCCATTGATCTCCACATCATACTTACAACCCTCTTATAGATGTCCTGTTGATGCTCGCAAAAGGTCTCCAGGACAAAGTCTGTAGCTTGTTGTTACTTAGATCTCTGTGAAATAAATATAGTTTGATTAAATAAAAAAATATGTATACAATATTCACCGTTTATAAAGTACATGTGTCGACTGTACGAGAATCGCCCCTTGCACGGTTAGCCATTTGCGTGCGGAGCCTCGAATTGGGGACAGCGGTAAACACAAGCATTAAATAACTTTGTATTGTCACAGTAATGTAATAACACTTTCATCGATATACATAATACCAATACAGGCATGAAGTCGAGGCTCTATACGCATGTGGCGGATTCGTGCGAAGAGCGAACAGTTACTGGGAGATTGCTTCGAGCCACCTTCATTGATTCACGTTTAGCTGGTTGGACCATTACTGATTCTATCCTCAATGCTGTTATATGACAGTTGAAGGCCCTTTTCGAAGCTTCGGTTTGGGCTCCGGCTTAGGGTCTGTCAGACTTTTGATAACATGTGCTTTTGGTACGCCGGTGCTTCAAACAGTTCAAGCCCAAGTCCAAGGAAACCTTGGTTTCGAAAAGGTCCATGCAGAGGAGCTGTTTTGTTCTGTTGGTAGGCCTATAGTTACCAGCTTCGCGTGTATTTGTTAATGCTAATTCAGAGCTAATAAAGAGTTTAACAAGTTACATGCTGGACTACCGTTTGGTTAGAAATTATACCAATAAGACAATACAACACACTGACGCGACTTATGACGTCACTTAGCAAGTCGCATATAGTGCGCCACCAAGAGAGATATATTTTAATTCTCGGTAAAAAAACAATAGTTTTGTTACTATTATGGAAACTTACATGTTGGCAAGGTATGGAATTTCATGGAAGGCATCTTCGGATATGTTACGCAGACCACTGTTGGAAAGTTCACTGCAACAAAAGAAATCAACCCCATTTGTAGTCAGTATCTGACCTACCACGTCAGGTTTAAACAAAGAACTGCCAGCCAGTCAAAGAACAATAAACTGTTACCTACTACCGGTGATCAATAATATGAAATCATATCAGGTTCTTCAAAACAGGCTAACAGAGACATGGATCTCAATCGGTCATGTTGACAAAACTTTTACTTCAACACACTTTTGGAAATTAACAATCCATTTCTTGTAGAAGAGATTTTCCCTAAACTTTTAACACCCCCGCCCCCCCCCCAAAAAAAAAGAAGAAGGGGAGGGCGAAAATGAACAATAACAACAACAATCTCTTCTTTTTCTAAACAAAATTGTATGCAGATTAATTTGTTCGACGGCAAACTATGGCTTGGTCTCATGTGAAACATATACTTTCGGTGCCGCCCCTAATGGTAGCCGACACATCTGACGTCAAACTTCGAAGCTCGTGATTACGCCAGCTACAGACCTTTAGAATCGACTGGTTCCGGCCACGTATGCCTTTGAACTTGCATGGCTTAATACTGCTTGTGTACAAAACACTCTTGCGTATTGTACTATAAGTCTGGTAGTTATGCGTCATTGTGAGTATAATCCAATGAAACCACTGGGTTTGTTAGACAAGAGCCCACTCCTAGCAGATTAAGATAGGGGACCAGTCTACTCTAATGCGTCGACTGTTTCGGGACGCTAGGTGGCAGCAGACTACCCGGATCATACTATTGTTCTCGGAAATAATTACATGAAACTCAAAAGACAATGTGAAAAATCATCCTGTATGTTTGCCGCCGCCTTGTGTCACCAAGTTACCCATTGCGAATATTGACATGTGACCAACCAAAATGTGGTCTTTACCAACATTGTCCAATCGTTTTGACTTAATCTTTCATTCAAAATTATTAGCCAACTTTGAATACACTGTACATACATACATTTTCAAAGGAGAGAACATGTCTTAGTCTAAACTCAAACGGTGACAAATTAACCATCGAACTAGCCACGGAAAACAAGAACTAGAACGACAAGTGGTCTTTGACAAAACACTGTTTAATCGATATGTTTTCGACAATTACCTAGGAGTATAAGATCGACAATTATCTAGGAGTATAAGAGACCTCAAAGCACGTGGGCCGAAGAGTAATTGCTGACGTCACTACACCCGAATAAAGAATCTGTTTCTGTTTTTGTTTTTTTCGCTTGACCATGGCCTTTCGTACTGTCATTGGTGCCTGCCCTGCTTCATCGCATCAAATCAAGCCTTAACTTCCATTTGATTTCTGCCAGTTGGAGAGTGTTTTCTTGTTTGTGTACTGGAAACGGTTGAACTTGGAAATTGAGAAAAACAAGTTGTGAAAGAGCGGACCGAAGCTTTACCGCGGCACTTTCATGGCCGATGTTTTAATTGTGTTTTCAACCCACAGCATTTGGAACTCATCAACGTGGGCCCTGTCGAGACAGGGACACGAGCCTTTAAAGTAACACGTGTAATCTGAAGTGGTTGCTTTTGATATAATCAACTGTCACTCTGCTGAAGTTGTTTCAAGTTACGACTCAACGATAATCATTTTTGAGAAAGAAAGATAGTCTTAAATTGCTAGAATTTCCACTGCTGACGTCATGTATATTTTTAGCTCAATGCAAGTGTCTAACTTTGATGTTCATGTTTGTAAACATCGTATGCAATCACTCCAAAAACTACATTGAGATAGAGTAACTTTTGTGGCAACAGAAATGTATTTCAAAATGAAAAACAAAGCTATAATTATAATTAACTTACAATCTTTTCAGCCCGGTTAAGCCTTTTAAGAACTCGCCTCTCAGTTCGGTAAAGTTTTCCTGACCACTGATTGTCCTGCCGAAGAAAAAGACAAATGAACAAAACATGAGCTGAGTTGTTTGACTTTTCAGGGATGGAAAGGATTGGGTTGGGATTGGCTTTAAATAAATAAATGAAAGAGCAAAATGTCTGATACCCGGCGTGTTTTGCTGTTTTTAGTAGTCAACCATAAAAACACTCTTGAAAAAGACATTAATTACGCTCGGAAGAAAAAAACTTGTCAGAGATATAATTACACCACCAACTTTTTTTAAATGTGCTTTGATGGCGACATTATGGCAGAAAGAGGAAACCTTGATGATCATGATCAGAAATTACGGTTAAAATCTGAAGCACGGTAAATGTTTTCCCGCCATTTCAATATCAAAAAAACATTATGTGTTAGAAGCATTTCGGTATAGTGTTAAAGTGTCACTGCCGTTAACTTTTGTCGGGGGTATGTCTTCGAATTGCAGCACAAGGCACAAACTGGAAAAGGGTATTTCCAATAATAAGTCAATGGGGAAATTTGGGGGACACTAGGTGGCAGCAGACTTTCCATGTAAATCCATTGTTCTCGGGAAATGGTGCATGCTCAGAACTACGTTTACAAAGGAAATTTATCTGACAAGTCTGCTGCCACCTAGAGTTCGAAAGTCTCCCATTGTGCAGGAACTGTATACGTACGAATCTGAGAAAGGCAATCTCGAACTTATACACTTTATAGAGCCTACGAGAATGTCAAGATAAAAAAACACAGTACAATTTATAGTTATGGTTGGTCCAATCTGAACGCTCATCTCCTCAGGGCAGAATCTCCAATCAGTGCAAGGAACACAACCATTACATTAAAACGTGTGACCAGAAATCATCAGTAGCCTGTTTTCCTCCGAAGCTCAAATTTCTGGACAGAATCGTGCAAGTGCTTTTGGCACTCGCCAATAATGACATGTCAGGCATCGTACGGCGTTTATCGAGGAGAACTGACTTGGTGCATACGACAGTACATCATTAGACACTATCTGATACCAAACTGTAGAGGTTGACAGCCCACTTTAGAGGAAAGTTGAAACACTTGACTGAAGTCAAAAAACATATCTTAATAATGATAATAATTTCGGAATGTTACAAAGGTATACTCAAGGCGCTTGAAAAAAAGAGAAACAGTTTTCAGACAGACTTTAAAAAATTTTGAATTATGAGACTGACTTATGTAGCACCTTATTTAGCACCTTAGTACTGCGGCGCATTCAGCAGCCACTGCCAGAAACACCTGAGCAAATCCCGTCTCTCGACGATAAGTGTAGCTGGCTTCTTTTATACGTACATTACACCACACGCGAGTTTAAACTTTAAGGGAACACAAGCCAGACTCAAACAAACGCAAACAAACACATTTGGTTTGTTTAATTTGTGTTATGTTTATCTCTCAAACCACAAATTAGTTTGAAGACAAAAGGCATTCTGATGATTATTCAACTGCAGAAAAAAAACTCAACTCGCGTTATTAGTAAAAGTTCCTGTCACTCATCTTTTTTGGCACTCGAGGCGCAATATATCTCGTATAGTATTTGGCATTTCGTAATTGCTAACATCTAATGTTGTTTAAGTGTCATATCTATTTTTGTTACTTGCAGGCACCAAAAAGTCAGCTTCTTCAGAGTTCCTTTGCTTAACCAAACGCTCACGGGGGAAAACAAATACAAGATGAGATTATGGTGAGACATTGAGTTCGGTGAGGGCGACCTACACTGTCATCATTCACAATACCATAAGAAAGTGATACGGGCAGGCGAAATCAATGTTCGTATCCAGTAACGCTCAAACAGCTCTGATGGAATGAATAGTTTGGCATGATTAGAAAAACACACGCATATACGCGCTTAGGAGGTGAAACAACGCCAGGATAACAGAAAACACTCTGGCTTCAAATCGACAGCTGTGGGTAACTCTCTTATTACCGAGTCTTAAAACCGAACCAAGTTCATCGGCCTGTGTTCCTTGACGTCATTCAGTACTTCACGAACCGCATGTTTTCCCGCCTCATCGCTTCGAAATGAACCAATTCATGCAGGCACGTTGTAGGAGAGAAATGTCCAACGCGCAGTGGGTGAGATGATATTGGGCCCACGCCTCGCACATGGTACGTGCAGGGCGGCATTACACGTGGGTGACCACCATGCAAACCCGGGGAAGTTTTTGAAAAACTGAGGTGTTTTGGCTGGTCGTTGTTGTTTTAACTTCACACGAATTTGCACCAAGAAAAGAATAACACGGCAGTGGAAGTGTCACCTGTCACCAAATAAGCTTGAAAAGTAATACCGGACTATATTTATGTTTACTGATTGGTTACCCAAAAGTTAACATAGAGCCATACGAGAGCCTTTGGATTTACATCAGCAAAAAAAAGGGGGAACTTAATTTCTAATTTAAACAATTGCAAAACACAACAACAAATCAGCCCCTCCGGTAGACCCTTTTGTGTGTAAATTGCATGTAAGGGAGCACCGTGTCAAATAACCAATTTGGATCATTATGTCCGATCCATTGTGTTCGAGAAATCACGATGTCCAACGCATTGTGTCCAGTATGTTCGACAAATATGTCCAGCAAGGTCTTTTAGAGAAAATGGCGCGTTAAACACATTTATGATGTTGCAGCTCGACATTCGAAAAAAATAAAGAAAGTTATTTTGTAAACAACATCAGTTAACAATACATTTTCCTTCATTCTGAGTTTAATAGATAACGCAGCTACATTCAGCCGTTTTACTTTACAATGCTGCTGCTGCACTTGCCACTGTTTATATTCATGTCGACTTGCACTAACGACCAATGTGAACGTGGCTTGAACTAAATAGTACGGAGCTCCGAAAGTGCCATCCATGTTGAGATCCTGAAATAATTTACTGCAGGATGATGACATCATAAACAAAACATGACGACATCCCGAGATACGTTATATTGGGTTCTCGACATTTTCAGGATGTTTAATCATCCCATCATGAATTATCTCGTGAGGTCGACATTTTACTTTCATGATGTCTCGGTATCCTATTCGATAAAATATCAGGAAGACAACATCTCACTTAAGGATGTTATAAACGTTTCTAAATTTTACGTTTCTGAAATCATCATAGTAAACTATCCCAGGATCTCAACATGTCGGATGGCACTTCCAGACCTCCGTAAAGTAGCCATCCAATGGTGGATGAACTATTTCAAAATGTTTTGCACAAACACAGTCAACTCCGCAATGGTTGGCTCGGTTAGCGTTCGTAACGAAACCTGTGTAAACTTATCCCCAGCCTATGTAAAGTTACCAAGTTAAATTCAGGCGTGCCCCTCGGCTGTTGACTGCCGCTATTTACATAAGTGGGAAATTTAAACTTCACGTGGGTACTTGGGAGTTCATCTTCCCGCCGAGTCTGAAAGACAAGTTGTGACAATACTTGTGGGTAGATTTGTCTTGTTATTTTTGGTGCATGCGCCAATACGGCAACAGTATACATGTAGTTCACGTCGACAAAAACATCTATCTATCTCCCACACCAAAACAATTTCCGGGTAAGAATCGACTCAGATTCATCTTTCTAGAAAGCTTGACCCTTTTCTGGGTCAGGCTGACACTCCACCCCTCTCGCTTTCTCAACAACGATAGGAATCGGATGCTGTGCTTCATGTTTCCTTTGAATCCGTGGATATTTCAGAGAGATTAAATGGTTGTCAATGTCTGTATTTATTTATTTATTTTTTTTTTTTTTTGCGGACACCGAATGGCGTTGCGGCCACTATACGTGAACTGAACCTACTAAACTGCCTAAGGCTACAATCAGTTGACTATAGCGTTATTCATTGGTAATGGTTCAGTTTAGAAATGGCTAATTTGGATTGGCCCATGCTTGAGCTGATTTTGAGTCGAGTTATCATCCATAGCTTGATTGATTTCCAGATCATCTGACCACTGATTGAAGAGAATCCGGCCATCCGGCAAAGAACAGGTCCACAATAAACGTGGCCAACTTACAAGTTTTTCACATTGGAAGGGTAAAATAACTAAACGTAAACAAACTTGTGGTAATCCTCTACCCTCACCCCCACCTTAATCCCAAAGTTAAACGACTCTAAGGCTTCGTTAGATGCCATAAGTTTACTTTAAAAAAAAATCGTTATCAATTAATGTCGTTCCCCATTTCGTCCAGGAGGAGCTGGATGTGTTGTCCTTGTGTCGTCCAGCGACAACCCCAGTGTAGTGATTGATATTCATAGTTGCAACCCATACCTGCGTCATCGTGTATTGCTCCCTGGACGGCACACGATGAGGACATAATGAGGCAGTTCACCCTCTCAGATTGCCTGTCCCATACTTACTCTTCGGTCATTATTTAAGCTAACCAGATAAGATGCAAACAGCATGCAAGCCGTAGAAAGGATTTCGTTTTAGAAAAAGGGGCAAGTACTGTACTTAAAAACTACATACCAAAACTCAATTTGCCACAAACTGAAGAAAACGCTATCCCATAAATACGACAAAGTTTCTGCACGGAGCAGGTCTGAACATTAGAAGAAAAAACAACAACAGCAGTAAAGAAAACAGAGCAATCTGATGTGGAAGAAGCATTCTTTGTTTATATAAACCTCAACCTTTCAAATCCTAGTCGAAAATCTATTTCTGAAAGCACTACTTGCAGTCAACCATGCCTTTGTTATTGATATTAGAAACTCGTGAAAAAAGGTCTTGACGGGATAATACTCTTGTGTACGAAGAGATCTCCTGGAATTTAAATAGCCTTGTTGTTCACATAAAAACATCATATTTTGCTCAGGGACTGCGGGAATTGACGGGGTGGGATAATAAGCAAGTAAAAATAGATCCGAAGTACTGGTGCCAGAACATCATAAATGTCTACACCCGAGAGGTCTAGAGGGCCTCGGAGGGTGAGTGTAGAGCACAAGTGACTCTCGCCCCATGGCTATACAGGTTCATCCCCCCTTTCTTGCTCTCGTTCAAGGCAATAACCCGTCTCGTCCGATCCAAGCCTCCTCTCGCGCTGCACACTCGTCCTTAAATAAAACAGAGACGTCCCCAGGCCACGGTTGCACACGGTCCGTTGGCAGTTCTGACGTCAAACGAATACCTGCTCAATAAACAGCTTGTTGATTTTTCCCCCCCGTACCTTGTGCCCCAAGAAATGTGCTCGATGGCTTGTGCAATATGACAGCGGCTGTTCTGAGCAAACCGGTAATTCAGAAAAAGTAGAGTCACCTTCTTCTTTTTTTAATTGTGGCACTTTTTGTTCTCAATAGCAAGTGAGTCGTGACCATGGAAACGATTAAAGGAAAAACGTCCCCAACAAAACTTCTGTTGCTAAAAAAGCTCAAGCAGGGATTGTCAAAATTAACGATTTGAATTTTGCAGTAAACCGAGGTGGAGATTGCATATATTGTGGAAGACCTCAACAATAATGATTGACTCGCAAATATTTGTCAGTGCTTATCCCAGGCTAGTCTCTGCTAATACTGGAATTGCAGAAGCATATCCTTCACAACACGATATACAGTCACTGATAAAAGCTACGCACCCGTTATGACTTTCTTGCAAAGAACTGTGTACTTCGAATTGATCCGTTGACCTATTTACCTCACAAGGACGTGAATGTCAGCAGATTGGTTATCAATAAAGCATTACTTTTATTATTTGTATTAACCCAATTATTGCTTACCCTCGCAACCTATTTCAATTTGTTTGATCAGTGAAGATATATAAAACGCATACATTTTACACAGTGACTTCTGCTGAAATAATGGAAGACTTTGGAACGCTAGGTGGCAGCAGACTTACCAGGTACATTTCCAATGTTTACGTAGCTCTGAGCATGCGCACATTACCAAGAACTATAGGTGCACCACACTAAATAGGCCAAAATTCATGCACCAAGCTAATTATCATAATTTGTATACCCACGGAATCTTTCATCCAAAGGGATGTGATGACGTATACAAACATGCCCATTGGACCACTGCCAAACCTAAAATCCAGGTCACCTTTTCATGTTTAAAAAGATTCGACTATCAATAATAATATAGCTTTACTGTGTAAATCCATGCCAAATAAGTATTTGTATTCCTCCATGCAATATCATATCGTGGGTGTACACGTTGTGATTATGCGCACTGCGCCGATCATCAGTACAATCCTTCCCATCATGCAATACTACATCCTGAAGAAAACCTCGTACAAGCTCATCAACCCATCCTAGCGGTCCTGGATGCGACCAGGTCTTGGATGAGACCAGTAGGGCCAAGAAAAGTAAATACATTGTTTTCAGTGAAGTGCGCATGCTCGGAACTACGTCAGCACTTGAAAATTTACCCGGAGTCTGCAGCCGCCTAGCGTTCCAAAGTCCCTCATTTGTATTAAGCAAATAATATGTGATGAATGCACGAGTCAAACTTCGCGTCTGTGTTTCCACATAGGCTATTATCTAAATAGTCTGTTCAAGCCTAGATAGAACGGTTACATAGCACAAAATTGAGTCAGGGCACCTTTGCGCACTAATCATCTGCGAAAATTACAGCCCTTCGTGTACAAGGGTAAAACATTACATGATTTCACCGGGAAAGCCAATCCAATGTGCCGTTCTCTATCATGGTTGCTGTTGGCCCTGATTAATTAAGAAAGTCATTTCCTGACGTGCTTTTAACGACATACCACATAATTACAAAATTGAAAACTTCCTCCCCATGTGTAATACTTGATTTAAACACAGTGTCAGTCTCTGGTTAGCTCATTAGCCAGTAGATAACACGGTCCCTCTCTATCTCTCTCTCTCTTTCTCTCGAGCTCAATAAGATAATAATAGGCGACTGTGTGGTATGGATTTTACTAGCTGAGAACAAACCACGTTGAGATTAGTGACGCCTTGTCCACCGTTCTTTGCGTTAATTAAGAGATAGACTGGTAAAATGTGTAGAAAGTGCAACGCATGCAAAGCTTCACCTTGTACATTTTACAGGGTATTGTATTACGGTCCCATAAAAACATTCTTAACTAGCTCCATCAAATTTGATATTTCGGCGCCAGGAGTTTCATTTATGACATACATGGCGCATTATAAATGTACACTATTATCATTATTATTTAATTATTTTTATTTATTATTATTATTACTATTATTATAAAGAGTAATGTCAACGGCTCTTCATATTTCTGCGATCAACGTCTTAGTAGATTAAAGGATTTCAGATTACAAGTCGTTCTGTCTTGACATTTGGATTTATTGTACTAAGTGAAGCTTCACATAATAAATGGTTTACTCGTTCTTTTCTGACTATCGTCGAAACCAAAGTCTTTCTGTTACTTTCTCAAAAGGTCAAACATCCATAGATGCGAAAGTCTGGCCTCTGATATTTTGTTCTTTCCATGGGAATGTTAAATAATAGGCAAACTTTGATTGATCACAGGTGGTCGATTTCATAAGGGTTGCAGGTTTATATTCGTGGATATCTATTGGTTCTGATGATTTTACTAAATGCATTTTTGTGTATCTCCACTCGTGGGAACACGTTTTTCTGGGTGTTCCTCTATCACCATCATTCTGCTCAGATAAAAAGCAGCATTTGATTATACTCTACTGATATGGGTCCATTCTAAAAAACGACGTGCCATTTTTTGTTTCTACATCTACAAACGAAAACCCCAAAAACGCAATTAGTTAAAGCTGGCTTGGGCAATGGCTGAACCGTATGCCAGGTATATCTACGCAGAGAACAAAAATACATGACAGATGACATTTTCTTTTTGAGTGTGATCTTAGAGATGTCTTGTCCTGTCCCACAAACCGAAATGGGAATAATTATTTCTAAACATAGAAGAAGCTTGAGGATCTGACCTGGGATTACGAAAGCCACTGTACATGTTCATGAAAGAAGCAGCTATATTTAGTTAATCGCACAGTGACGTTATCGGCAGAGGAGAATATCCTTGCTTTATAACAGCCGCAACATGCTTCCCGTCAAGCCTTTCAAAGATTGACGACTACGAACCTTCGTGCACAAGAAGTCTGCGAACTCTGGATCGCATCCTCGAGCTGAACACTACCCGGCTCAGCCTCGGTTATTACGGAGAAATGGCCTACTTTTACTCCCACTCTTAAACTCTCTCGGGATCCCGCGAGAAAGAAAGATGACGCGGGAGACGCGGGAGAGAGTTTCAACCCGAACATTTTGAAGTGTGGGGATCGAGGACGGCGTTGGAAAATTAAACCGTGCGGATTTGCCGTGCGGGCCTATAACTTTCAGCAAGTGGCGTGGAGAAGATATTATGGGCAAATTGAAAGACGAGGAATAAGTGTAGTGTGCTGCCAAGGGGTAGAGAAGGGAACGTGAACCTGCATGACATTTTACATCACCGACAGATATGATCAGTGATAACGGTATTACAGAAATACAAGTATGACTGGGCTTAATAGAAGAAGCGCCTCGTAACAGTCATTTTTATTTCAAGCAAGATAATATGACTGTGACACTTAACTTGCACAACACGGCTCGTTTACCTAACTGCATGCGCCAGGCGTCGTTTTATTTAGTGTAATTGATACTAAAGAATAAATACCAAAGAGTTTTCGCATTACATGTTTGTTTGTTTGTGGGTTTTTGTGGGTGGTTTTTGTTTTTTGTTTAGGGTTTGTTTTCTAAAAGTCACTTCGCGCTCGTCTTTTTTACTTTTCCCCCTATGAATTAGCAATTATTTGGCGCATTTTTTTCCTTTTACAACCTTTGGAGAATTTCGGGAAAACGATACGTGCACCTCGTTTGATGTTTTCGATTGTGCAGAAAAATAAAAACATTAAAAACTATTGGGCAATGAGGCTAAACACCAATTTGAATCGGCGTAAATTCGGCTTCACCTGAAAGTGCAAAAGGTTCGACTGACGTCACTGAGGTAAATAAAAGAATAAATGAGTGAAACATTTCATCTGTTATAAATGAACATGTCATCGTTAATGATATCGTGGGTGGCATAGTGTGTCTTTTAAATTGTTGTTAAGCAAGTTCGTCCCAACCAAGTCTACAAGCCACTCTTGGTAGGGGGCTACAAGAAAAATAATATTTAAGATGAAAATAACATCATGGGAGCTGAAGGTAGGAGTTGATGTTCCTCTCAAAACAGTCTAGATTGTAGGATGGAGGGAAACGTGCGCCAGGCATAGAGTTCCAAAGAGATACAGAACATGGGATGAAGCTGTAGGAATGGCTCTTTGTTCTACATCTCAGCAAAGCAAGAGTGTATGGGTGGGAACAAGCAGAAAGCCTGGTGTCACACTCAATTATCCTAACAGGAGGAACCAGGTCGGATACAATGGTGACACATTTTACCATGAAAATGTCCGTAGAAAAGACAGGTGTGTACTTTGCCAAAATATTAGTTACAATTCTCAATGAAGCTGATCAACGATAACGCGAGATTCTCGTACACTACGTTCCAACCGGGATTGATAATCAGCCAAAAGAATCCCGACCAAAATACACGTTATGTGTGCTGTTATTAAAACTTCATTATTGTGGGATTCCAATACAATGGGGGAACTAATACTCCCGGAACCCGTTACATCACCGGAGAAAAAAAGGCAACCCCGTACTGCGTCACTAATCAATTTACCCGGGGGAATAATCAGCATATACTAATCAAGATGCGGGGTGCTAATCAACTCGGACCGTGCCCAGCACCGCGTCGAACTGATCATCGCCGAAAATTAAAACACGGTCTCTCTGCGAGAAAATTGCTTCTGTCCGGCTTTTTCCGTCACTGACGGAGAGGTGATGGAGAGTTTTCGTTGAAATCCAAGATGCTTTCAAAACACTAGACGCCAAGAGCATTATAGTATACGAAAGGAGAACCTTTCGTGGCTTCGTTGTCATAAAGTTGTGTAAATGCGCGTTGTTGTCAAATTGCAAAAATATGCACTGATTTGACACTAATCTTAATCTGCTTGTCATTTTGTTTGGATTGTTGTGTTCAGGTCTGCCCGGGCAGTTGACATATTATTTGTACATTCTGTCAAACTTGTCAATCAGGAATGATTAAAAACCTCTTCGTCATCTTAAAGCAATGAGAGCAAAAAGGAGGACAAATGACGGAGAACAACGTCGCCTTCGTGGAGTGGGAAGAGCGTCAAACACCGTCGAATATCATCAACTTGTCATATCACACCATCGTTGACAAGATGATGTAATTGGCCTTGAATGGGGCGCCACCATGTGTCAACACTCCAACCACCAAGCCACATCTGCATCGCAACCTCTCGCTTTTGAATTACACCTCGCGACGGTGAATGATCCAAAAAGACAGAGATTGTAAATAAACTGTCTACTTTATTGGAGCTGTGTACAGCCTAGAAATACGGATCCATTACAATGCGAGAGTTAATTCCTCGCCGGGCAAGCATCCGGAACTAATTCAAGTACTGATAAATCAAACGTCACGTCAAGATCGTTTTCATGCCGTCTAATAACACAACAATCACAGCGAAGCCAGAAGAACCGATTGGCGTCGTTTAGTGTATTCATACGCATAACACAAATTAGTGCATATAATAGACTGCAAAGTGCAAAACTTCATCACAAAACCAAGTCGACCCAAACTCTCCTTAGTGGTATTTCGCTGTGTAACTCTTGTTTAAGTTGTATCTATAACCAGTTGTACATCACTAGTCATAAACTACATATGAAGCACAAGTCATAGGGCCCTAGTTGCAGTCAGAAGTGTACCATTGGGTTGTGTATGGACTTACACCTTAGGGACGTTCTACGGTTTGGAGGAGCGGAGCTAGGCCTATTCCAAGAAAGCAATGTTGAAAAAATCTATATATACACCAATTCCAGCCGGGATAGAAACTTGAGTCAGTCTTACTGGTAGGGTACGGTGGAAGTTGTTCAAGAAAGTTGAATCTGTCTTGCAGGGCAAGTAATAATGTTCCTTGTCTATCGACACAATGTACTTAGGTGATCGTTCTGTTGCTGATTTTGTTTACACTTGACTACGTACACAGTGTTCAGGTCTCCCCATTGCAGCTGCGCTCGAGGCGTGAAGTGTTGAACTTGTTTTCCTTCAAGATGAGTGTCCATTACATAATCTGCGCAACGCATGCCGGGATAAAAAAAATTGAAACTTCCGTTTGGGGCAAGGAGGACATCCGAAGCTTTAATTTTAACGCAGCACAATGACCTCTTATTATTTATTAACTTGTAAGAGAACATTATTATTTTGCCGTGCAAGGTCGAAGGACCACGCCGAGAACCATGGTTCGAAGTACCCCTTGGCGTTGTTATTTCACTTTCTGTCCGGAAATAGTGCAAACGTATTCAAAAGAATTGCTCACGGCGTTAGTTTCAAGATACCCTATAAATGTAATTGATTCTTTCAAACAAAAAGTAACATGTACCATCCCTTTAAACATTGACTGCATTTCTAACACCTTCTCATTGTCACCCCATGACAGTTCTCCCTCGTGGCAGCTAGTATACACAAAGAGAATTCGGCAGAGTGGCAACTGTCGCGATGAGTAACAAATGTTGATATTTTGAACAAACTGACATGTACTGAGTTAGTTTTATATTGGGCGCAGTGAACCACGGTGAACGTACACCGTGGATGTTGCTTTACGCCACGGCCACATACAGATAATGAAAAACGTGTGCCAAGTTTAAAACTAACGATGACCACATGTTTAGAAGGGAAGATTACCACCACAACGTTTTGTCTTGCCATCGGGCAACGAGGTTTCCCTACACTTCAATTATATTTAAACAATTAAAGTAAACCTCTTAATTAATTGATAAGTTTACGAAAAATGCTTCGGCAATTGATCTTTTACTAACGGAAACTTGATATAAAGATTTTTTTAATATTATTGATACCATACCTTGAACAGCCCCAAATCCTTCACTATCCAAAGTGAATGATTCAAAAGGACTGGGCACGGAAGGCCCAAAACAACAAGTGCTTATCACAGGGTCAGGCATTCCAATCTTGTTGAAGTCCAAACAATTTGGTTTGGAGTGACATAGGAGAAGAGGACATGAGAGGATGTGAGCCCTACTATGGAGGAAGAAACTGCAAGTCTGTAATGGATCATAGCTTAATTATTTGCAAAGTTAAATTATTTAAAGATCTGTGACTCTTATGCAAAATAAATTTGCATATTTATAACTTATACATAATTTCAAACTAAAATTATACATAGTCTCACAATGGCAATGTACGCAATTGTCAGATTATCTCAACTCTTCATCTGGGATCTACGCCAGTGCCTGGGAACACCACCCTATACATCCAATACAATTACAGGACTATTGCTTTTATAATCATATAGCATTGCTATCTAATGGAGAGTGATGTGCACACATTATAACTCGTAGACGGTATGCAAAGTGGCGCTCCTTCAAGCCACCAATTAATTAACGCATTGATGATAATGTCCTTCGGATCTTAACGAATGTTCATACATAATGGGTCTGCAGATATAACAGGAATACGTGTAAAAGGTAACAAAAATATGTAGTTTAAGAGTTTGAATAATGCACGCTTCCAGTGTGTGGAAACACCGATTCTTTGAATAAGAGCTCCGCTACTCTGGCGTCAACGAAATGACACACAATTTCCTAAGGTAGGACACGTTAGCCTTCTATGAGAGTCGCCGTGATGAAAATGCTGGTTAAAAATCTCCTTAACTGTTAGCGAAATACAGGGAACCAGTGAAAAGAACTATACATAATGTGCCATTTCGGCTGATAACACGTATCTGTTAAAGTAAACAATTTTAAAGCTAGGCATACTTTCGCTGCTGGAAGCTCTGGGAGTTTTAGTCAAGATTTCAGAGGGGGTACCACTGTCATAAAGGCACAGTGAATCTCATTGTCACTATCATACGCTTATTCAATACAGACCGATTTGTGTGGGAAGTGTGTTAAGACAAATCTTATAAATTCTACTAAATATAAACTTTGTTATGCCAACTTCATTGAAAACTATCGAATATCAACTACAAAAACGAACACAATTCGTCTTATCTACCTTAGAGGAAACACCTGTGCTGTTCAAATATTGGAGAGTTTAGGCAGACATTAGTGACAGATCATAGCCATATCTGTCATGCAGCTTTATCTCAAGTCCCGCTGCAATGCTGTATGCAAAATGACTGTGGCAATAAGCTGTTGTACTAAAAACAAGAGTCTAACTAGAGTTGATTGTAACGATAGAGCTAGTGAGGCAGTGTTACTATACGTTAAACAACAGAATGCAGTACGGGGGTTCTTGTCAACAGATATTAAACTTCATTATTATATATGGACTTGAGGCTATGTCATTGATACTCACAGCGGTTCAACACAATGCATCCTGAAGCACAATCTCTGCTAAATGCCAACATCTGATCGCTCTGACAAATAACATCCAAACTACCTCCTAGTCTTGCTCTTGGGGTTCATTTAATCCCTATTTCAGCGTCTGAGAGCCGACCAGCATGACTGTGCATCAGACCTTCTCAAAGAATTATTCTTTTCTGTTTTTAAATGTCAAGATTTTTGGCCAAGAGTAAAAGGTTTGATGTTACAAATAGCACGGTACAATATTGTAGCAGCACGAGCCACTTGTTGGAATGCCTTTTACAAAACAGAATGACCGATTTGTTGGTACGTTCAGATATTCAGCAATGAAGAACCCGGGACCTGTCATCAACATTGCACAAGTACGAGGGCCCAATTCCAAGGCAATTATTGCTTATTGCAATTTTCTACTTAAAAAAAATTGGCAGGATACCAGTCACAAATGGTACATGTTACATGGTGTTTTGGCTAGTAACCTTAATCTGGTAAGCTTACTAATGTTGTGCTTAAATGTATATTGTTTGTGCTTAAGCAGCTCTGCAAAATGTGGCCAAAGTGAGAATCAATAAAGAACACTTCTTGACATCACATCTGGGTTTCATTGGAATAAACGGGTGGATAACATTAAAGGTACCGGATTACATTATGAAACTGTGACGTCATACTACTGAGCAAGGACGCAACTTCCGGCACTTTCCCCAAGCGGGAAAACATGAAAAGGTTGTGTCACTTATTTGTATCTTGACCAGTATTTGGGCACTGGCTGTGGACGTCTCTGCATACGAACACTGAGCACCGTAAATAAAAGGTTGCGGTTTGTTCCAAACGTTCCCTATAAGCATGGATGTGCGACCTTGTGCAAGACTTACACGGTCCGGATACCAACCGTGTATGCAATTTTTGAAAGAGCAATAGGCTAATCAGATGGCCAGAACTATGCACGGTTTCAAATAGCCTTGCACAATACCAAAGGTGCTCTTCTTATTTTTGACCTACATAAATAGAATGTTCTACTTCTAAGTATAACCTTTTGCACAACAACAGGCTTCTCTCAAAGTTCACCGATTAACTCAGAGATAGACCGAGAACAAATTTACATCAGTGACTTCATTAGGCTAGTATAATACTTTTCAATAGGCTAGTACAATACTTTTCAATAGGCTAGTATAGTACTTTTCAATAGGCTAGTATAATACTTTTCAATAGGCTAGTATAATACTTTTCAAGAGGCTAGTATAATACTTTTCAATAGGCAAGTATAATACTTTTCACTAACTGGGGTATTCATCCACAATTTGCCTGTAATGATGACGTATAAGTATTTTTGTTGATTCAACCCATAAGGGTGGTCGGGTTGGTGTAGTGGTATCTTGCCTCGCCTTCCACCTCTAGGACCCCGGATTGAATACTGCCGGGGCACTATGTGGATTGTGTTTTCAGCCCCTACATGATTGCGTGGGTTTCCACTGCAATAATTCTCTGGGGTTTTTCTCCAACATCTACAACTGAAACTTCCTTCTCTCCATGGGGTTCTTGAAAAGTACAGCGATAAAGTTTGCTGAGTTGAAAATCATAGTTGGCTTCACAACCGGAATTATAAAATAAATAAACAATATTTAAAAAAAACAGCAAATATTATCTGAAGTAACTTTGTTTGTGTGATCTTTGAGCACAAATAACCGGTACTATTAGAGATCTTACACCCTTTGTGTACATTTTCCCTAAATGGGTGCAGAGGATGACCTCGCATATTCTATGTATTTCTTTAGTTGTATTTTGGCCACATTCCTTTCATAGTCCTCCCATAAATGAGTCTCAAAGAAAGGTTTACGATAAAAGACACTCTAAAGCATGCCAATAAGAATGTTGTCGCTTCTCTCAATAGAGAGGAGGCGTGGTAGACGTGTTTATGTAGTCCCACACAACGTGAACCTTGAATGCCAAACGATCCAGCTCAATCCGTGCAATGACGTCATCAGGTTGACTATTACTGAATCAAGACGACTCCTCATTAACTTCAAATCACTGTGAGGAGGGGAGTCTGGTTCCCGACCCCGGCACCTTAAGAGCTCATTGATATCTCAAGAGGGATGCTACAGTGGCCGGGCAGCTCAAGGGTCTAGATGAGAACTAGGCCAAGTCAGTCCACTTGCTGCATTAATATGCATCTTCGCCTTCCACATCAACTAATCGGCCCATGTCGTATTCCGTGTAAGGATCCCACCACACACACAAATCCACCATCAGTTTCCATCATCCAGGGTACGGGGGAGATGGTTAGGCTAGAGGGTCACTGATTCGCGTCAATTACCCCCCTTCCGTCCCACAGCTACGGGTACCCCACCATGCCTGCTTTAAAAGCCACCCATCTTCTTCATGCTCTTAGAAGCCACTAAGATTAAAATGGCCTCCGGGTCTATGTGTTGAATCCGCAAACAGCAGCCAATTGGAGATGTGCATCGGGTCACTTATATAGAATAAATACACCCACGAGCAGATAGAGATGTAGAAAAGGTCTGAGGTTTTAATAATAGAAAAACCGCGCATCTATACGTACTGCCCCAAATACATGGATTGATAAGAACAGTTGCTATCCCGACTTAATCCCGTGGCAGTTCAAATGCAAGCTGACAGAAGAAAATGAAACGCAAACACAAGCTGGGATTCATTACAGACATGGCTTTTGATTTGTTAAATTCTAAAACAAGTCACAAAACTGATTAAAAACAACAACACTTCAACAGCACAATAAAGTTACAGGCATATTATGATGTTCTTATCCCGTCGACAGTTGTTACAATCAAGTCGTAGACCACAGGTAATCAATCCTGTCACAATAATTATGACAATTTTCATTTCACAAAATATCCCATTTCGGCGCTTAACTGCTTTAATGCACCAGAGGTCTCAAACATATAGTTTTTAAGCGATTTGAGGACAAAGTATGCGCTAGGCATCTCTTCACAGCAGCGTCAACCAATCAGCAGCTGCTGATCTCATCCAGGGACGCAGATGGTTTTAAGGTTTTGGCGTGTCTCGCTGCAGCTGGGCTTACTCCTGGAATCGTAGGAGCAGACCTTGCTCGGTTAACACATACAGGATAACGAATTAAGAGTAAAATGAGCGCTTGGGGGACCCACAGGACGATGGGTGTAGCAGAGCGAGCGTGCCGGGTAATGGGATGGGCAAAAGGACAGCTCTTTTTACGGGACATTATTTCCTTTACCCATGGGGGAACTTCTTGAAAAGTGTGTTACGGACCAGCATGTCCGACATGGACCATTATGTCCGACAACCAATTTGAGACAAAACATCCAACACACTGTGTTTGTCGTGCCTTTGTGTACGACAAACCATTGTGTCCGACCCATTGTGTCCAATAAGCAACTATGTCAGACAAACCATTATGTCCAACAAACCATTACGTCCGACCCATTGTGTCCGACAAACCATTATGTCCGACAAACCATTTTGTCTGATCCATTGTGTCCTACAAACCATTATGTCCGATCCATTGTGTCCGACAAACCATTATGTCCGACCCATTGTGCCCGACAAACCATTATGTCTGATCCATTGTGTCCGACAAACCCTAATTTCTGATCCATGTTGTCCAGAAACCCCCCCCCCAAAAAAAAAAATAAAAATACGTCCAATTAGTGTCCTAACCATTACGTCTGTATTTGTTTAGGACAAACCATCTTTGACATATGGCCCACGTTATTAATAACGGTGCATTACACGTGTGCATCAAATTGCGACAACTAAACACTTTGCCGGCTGGAATCATGTTAAATATATAATCCTGTAGACAACTAGCTCGGGGAAAAGTAAGCATATGTCCCTACTGTATAATATAAGGCTTGGTTTATGGTACTGAAGGTATTAAACAGTACAAGCATAAAAAACATCGTTTACTTTTAGTCGGAAACTTACTGATTATGAGGTTCGTACTTGAACCATTTTTTCCCTGTGAAAAATGAAGTCGTCTTCGAGAAGACTGTACCTGAAAACCTTACAAATAAAACCGCAACAGCTGATTTCGGTTGTTACAACCAAAAGTGCTGAAAATTTGGAATGGATTTTCACTACTTTCTCGTGACTCTCACCACGGAATAAGCTCAAATGTTCACAGATTTGTAACTTCATTTTTTTTATGATTGATGACGCAAAACATGAACACGGTCGACGACTGTTTCATCAGCTCTGCCAATCCTGTAGAAAACCTTTCAAAGTGAGACACCAAGCTGAAATGGAAGCGCTTATCATCGCATACACAATTGCAGCTTACGGCGCAAGGACAGACAACAAATTACCGGTAACCTTGGAGGTTTTTTTATGGAAAATGTTTTTCCCTGAGACAGATCCGCAGTAATTACTTCCTATACCTGCAACTCACCTAATAATATCAGGATTACGAACACGGTTTGCCTCAATAACATGTTTAGTATTCTACGAGCAACTGTCGATAATCCTCGCTGTGTTTGTATGAACAAAATACATGAATCCACTTTTTTTTCCAAATGCAATTCATCTGTCTGTTTGAATTTTGTTAAAGGGATTGTATACTTTCGGTAATTACTCCCAACAACAATTAATTAATATTAAAACTTACTTGTTAAAGAGCACCGTGGAGCTGTTGATACTATAGTGTGTTTTTTCGTTCATAATTTTCTTGCAAAGAAAATTTCACAGGTTTGGTATTTTATGCATGTGTTGGGATACTCCAAGTGAGGCTATACTGGTGTTTGACAATTACCAAAAGTATACCCTGACTTTAAATGCCGGTATAACGTCGCGCTATTATATAATAGGCTAGGTTGATTAATACACTATGGATGCCATTTGAATATGGAATGCTTTCTTTCAAAATTGACACTGATAACAAACCGTTTGTTGCAGCGAGAATAATCCAACCATTTATAAAGGTGCTGCCAGGTCTTCTGGATATAGATATCCAATGTAAAACCCTTGACAGAAAAATAGATCCCTACCTTAAGCGTTTTTTAAAGGAAAATTAAACCGTAATGTCCGACCCATTTTGCTCGACACACCATTATGTCCGACCCATTTTGCTCGACGAACCATTATGTACGATCCATATTGTCCGACAAGCCATAATGTACAATCAATTTTGTCCGACAAACCAACCAATATGTCCAACCCATTTTGTGCGACCTTTTGCGTCCGACAAACCATGTCAAACCATACGGTTTATGTCGGACATAATGCCTACTCAAACTCAAAGAAATTATTAAAGATTTTATTATAACAATCAACTGCCTCCTAGCGCATATGGGAACTCCGTAGGCCTACGTTTTTTTAATACAATATAGGTCTGATACATCCGTTAATATTGAATAAATTGTTGTTTTTCAGCCGTCAACAACAAATACCAATGTGTCATCTGTTATGGTCTATCAGCTTGAAAAAATATTGCGTTGAATATCTATCACTTGCCTAAATCTACAGGAAGCTTTCAAACAGTTGGCAAATTCATATCAGATTCATCTCAACTAAATGGGGAAGACGGGATGACATTTTTTACTGTACAACGAAACAGATGTAACTTCATAGGTATTTTTGGTTCACATGTACCCAAATAATTTCCAACGACCGTGTTTTCATTCCAGAATAAACTAGAGGACTGTAGTGTATTCTGAACATCTAAAGAATCCTGCTCAACTCGACAAAATACCTTGTCGTTTGATTGACAACACCAGGCAAATTAAAGTACTTAGTTCTTTACTTAAAAATCGTACGATGCAGGCATATAACTACGTCTGTGAGACCTTTTCAATATTAATTAG
Source organism: Pisaster brevispinus (assembly GCA_023634235.1). NCBI lineage: Eukaryota > Metazoa > Echinodermata > Asteroidea > Forcipulatida > Asteriidae > Pisaster > Pisaster brevispinus. Next base: position 18,622,588 of record JAMKCF010000011.1, read on the forward strand.
TTGGAAATCCATAAATTAAAGCAGTTAGTTAGAAATCAATAAATTAAAACTGAGAGAAGAGCCAAATAAGCCACGTGTTTTCCACTGACAATTCCCAGATGAAGACGACGTGGGTTGTGATTTTCACAATAACTTGTACCATCTCAAATTTGATTTCAAATAGAAGTGTTACTTTAACTCTGATTGCAAAGGACGTTTGCTTTGAATTAGAGAAACACAAAAACAGAAAAAATGTATATAAAAAAACCACAAAAAAACAACAACACCAAAACAGTAGAGGGCCTGTATGGTTGTCAAATCACGGGATGGATAAGAGCGGTGCGTATATAGCAGATACCTGCATCTATTTTTGTTCAAGATCGCGATAGAAATAGCGGCCTTGTGTTCCTTTCTTGTTATGCGGGGATGCTATATGGCATGCTGTATCGACCAGCCAAAACAGCTGAAGAGACCACTGCAATGAAGAAGCGTCAAGCTGTCGTCTATTGCAAGTCACTCTACCGACCGGGACAGCTCGACAAACCTTCCGGGCACACACGACGGACGGACGGACGGGAAAACCGGGTGTATCATCGGCACAACGCCCCGTCACAAATCGTATTACATACAAAAACACAGTGGTTATAACCGCCAACGCAGTTTATAACGCCGCGCAGTGACCTAGCTTGGGAAACGGAGATAGATATGCCGTGCTTGCTGCACGCTATGTCAACACAATTATAAACTCGGAGAGATTGTTTTGTTGTAAGGCATCTTCACTTTCAGCCTTCTTGCAAAGAATAACAAGAGGGATGGGGTTAGGGGAGGCAGTAACAGGAACCCTCAAAACCGACGGTTCAATCAGCAAGAGACAATGTTTCAAAGTATTGACACAGTACATTGTTACATAAAATGGCCAATTTCATGTCTCAAGGAAGACGTGAATGCCAAAGTGAGCCTCGCATTTAAATATCTGACAGCAGAAAAAAAATCCAGCGGCTGCAAAACCAGCGGCTGCAAAACCAGCTTATTTTTTGACAGTAGGCCTAAATCAAACTCAAATTATGGCCTTCATCAGCTTTTCTGATTTGCAACTTTCCTTTTTGGTGATTTCTTTCTGGGAAAATATTAATGAGCAAATTGCGGGCTGCATTCAATGTTAATCACGTCATCTCTAACGGTGACCTTTATTATGATATCACTTGTAGAATGTGTAATGGTTTTAAAAGGCTAATTACATTAATGACATTGGACATTTCACGACAAAACAAATTGTAGAATGTGTAATGGTTTTAAAAGGCTAATTACATTAATGACATTGGACATTAAACGGAAAAAAATTAACTGCCGCCAATTCCAACTTGCCAAAGAAACACCTGTTTTGAATTGGCAATAAAGAGTATATGGCCCTAAAACATCCTCCATGGGGAACATCCATCATGGCTTTCTAAACGACAGTCTGAAATAGTTTCCTTGTGTTATGCACATGGCCTCATATAAATCCATACTTGTTCGAATTATAAATGACTGACTCTATATTCATTAGACGTATTAAGCTCCTTACGGAATGACGTCATAGCGCGTCAATTGCAACTGTAACCATCCGCTTGGGCCGCACTGTGACCAAGCAATTCTTCCCAGAGAAACAAACTAACTTTATTACTCGGGCAAAATTTATGAAAAGCTACAAATAGGCTTGTTTGTTGCTTGTTTTAATCATGTTTTGGTCGATCTGAAAACATTTAACCACAAAATAGACTTTTAGTTGAATAACAAGGTTTGGAAAAATACAACATAATCTTATGATTTCTTACAGTACATAACCATTAAATCGATAGGTCAAACAACCAGGTTGTTACCTCGGGGAAAATTAAACTCTTTGTTTGAAAATTAAAATCTTAGCGTGATTTAAAAAAAACTGTTTCTTTACAAAACAATATCAAGATTTTTCGACGTAGGCAAATGTTAATAAATGGAACATCAATTTGACATCTTCAAGAGCAGTAGCAGATACATTTGTCTTTTAAAGAAGATTGACCCACTATTGCAATCATTACATAAGTAGAAAACCAAACATTGATGTATGGTAGAAAACTGGCTTGTGAAATCAAACATTCTTCTGAAATACCGCAGCTGTCGTCCAATGATCTGCCTTCTTATGCGTCAGTGGGGGCGCTGTTTTAGAGTGTGACGTCATATGCAAGGGATCTAGGCTGTATGATATTTTTGATTCCAATCATACAATATAACTTTTTACAGGGGCAATTCATGCACCTACTTATACATATATATAGACAATGTACATTAATTTTAGAAACCAAATTAACGCGGCACAAATACAAAACCGTTTCATGCGTTCCAGTGGGCAATTGCTAATGATGGAAGTACCATTGCTATCTACTGTGGACAGCTGATGAAGGCTGTGAAGCCTTCACATTAGACGATGTGTGCACGCATCCAACACACCAACCGCAATACCGTTCGGATGGCAGTTTCCAGGAAATTTTATCTCATGCGGTACATTCTAGCGGATGGGAGTGGGTGTGTGTTTAAAAATGCATCACTGAGACATGGTTAATTATTATTAAAAGCAGTCTATGAAGAAATAAATGTCTTCCATTTATCAATGTCACAGCCGACCGTGTGACAAAACCAAGAACTCACAGTCTCACTAAGTGCAAAGTCATCCTTTCTGAATGAACATATTAATTGATGACCTCTGATTAATATGTAATTCTACAAGTTAAACATCAAGCGTGTGTTTTAATTTCGACTAAAAGCAATTCCGCTGGAAAGATAAAACAAAAATGTGACAGTTTCTTTTTCCTTAAAATTAATCTGAAGTACCCATTTATCAATGGCATAACAATCTGAGCGTTTTTTTTTTACATGGCTGGTGATTCGAGACATGTGATTACATGTAGTATTTTGCAAGGATGTTGTCAACATACCTATGCAGTGCCCTATAGCAACGCATATATCTATGCATTGGTTATTTAAGACCCCAACATCATTTTAATGGAAACCAAGGACTCGTTAAGCTTTTCGACGGAATAGTTTTTCCCCGTTCTTGCCCTACGAGAGAGAGAGAGAGAGAGAGTGAAGCCCGAGGAGGTTGTGAATAATGCAGGGTGTTCAACCTACGAACGGTATTTTATACGGAAGATGGCACAGCTCGGAAGACCGACCAGGTGGTGACGTTGGTGATGACGTCTTGAAATCTGACAGGCTAGGCGCGCTCAGAATGCGCTGTCGACATTTGAAGCTAGCTTCAACTTGCAGCACGTATCACACGGAGGGTTCACGTAATTATTTCTTAATATGAACATAAGTAATTACAGAAATGCCTTCGGGGTTTTGCATATCACCCTTACTGCATTCCACGATGAATTGCAAACGGTTTTAAAATACTCTTAAATACTCGTCTATTGGTGTTTTCTTGAATCAATTTAATCAATTCCTTCACTCGAACCCAAATTCAAGTGATTGACATCATAGTCTATGTAATTCAATACGATTATTTCAAAACTCACTTTTGTTTACATGCCAAATGAAGGTTATCAAGCACTGCTCGAGTGTTTGAAATCATCGAGAACGTATACGTTAGAGGTGAAAATGGGTATAGGCCTAGTGACATCTTTGAAGCATCCCCACATTAATGTGTTTGTCTAACTACTAAAGTAACACGTGCGTGCAAAATGTTATAAGGAAGATTCAAAAGCAGATTACCAGAAATATGAATGCAACCAATGTTCAAAATTGTTGTTTCACCCAAGAACGTGGAATTCCAGGGTATGGTGTAACCTTCAAGTAATTGAAACGAGGAAGAACACGGAGGAAGAAAACAATTACCCCCCAAAAGAACACAGAACGTAATCTATACAGGTTGTGTATTGAACAAATAAATAAACGTACAGGACTCTATGGATCTTGCCTCGCCGATATTGATTATATACAACGTTGGATCTAAAAATAGTTTAAAACAAATACACCGTGGCGAAAGGTTTCCAATACTCTATCCCGATTCTTTCAATCTAGCGCCGTGGACTCGGTCGTACCGGTAAAAAACATAAACCAATCGTCGTTCACCGAACGATTCACGGATAAGACAGATCAGAAGGCCCCCCATAAGTGACGTCAGCAAACAGCCGAGATCTCGCAAACCTTTGCTCGTTTTGTCCGAGATTCTAAAAACGTAAGCAGAGGCCTACATCGGGAAAGACTCGTTTTAATGCCGTTGGGTTAGCGTAACAGAAACGTTTTTAACGAGCGGAGAACATTGGTTTAAACCTTGGTAATCATCTTTTGTAAACACCAGTTACCGGCTAGAAAAAGAAGCTGAAACGCTCCCTGCTACTTTCTTTCTGCTTTTTTTTTTCACGTGGTCTTTTCTGTTTGCAGGATTTATGAAATAAGGCCCAATATGATGAGAAGCATAAGGCACATAATGTCAAGGAAAGCAGAGGAACAGAACCTGGCCGAGATCAAACGGGACACTTGGCGGCTGTCCGTTTGTCACACACTATCAACCTCATTACAACATGACGGCTTTGTGATAAACCTCACTCCAATTGCCATGTGCGAGTGATTGGTAAAACCTGGTGTGGGATATGACTCGACGATCGGGAGTCAAAACTAACACGGTATGGTATTTACCAGAAAGAAAACACGGCTCAAATTAAATCCAGGGCTTCCATTGGGGAAATATCGATAAGTATGGTCCTTCACAGTGTTGACTATTTCCAATGTTGGTGATAGCTCACTGCACATTGTTCATCATCCCATCAGTCTCTTAAGGCTTATATCCACACATCAAGTCTCATTTAAGAAGTAACTGTACCTAGGAGTCTTGCGGGTACAGCCGTATGGAAGTCTCTTTAGGGAAGAGTGTCAGATCCGAGTCATATGGCCCTGACCAATTTCTGAGTCAGTATGACCAAGAATCCGTGTCAAAATGACATAGAAATGGCTCAAAATGACGCAAAATAAAAACAAATTTCAGTTTAAACCACTTTCCGTGTCAGCCTGACCCACAAATGGGTCAGCCCCCCTAGGACCCAGAATACGTGTCAATTCTGACCCGGTTGTTTTTAGAACGCGAGACGAGCTATTAGTCTCATTTTATGCTCAGAATACGTTATTGACCCAAATGCAGGAAGGGCAATTTTAAAAACCAGTGTGGTCACTATACCACGGTCAACTTTAGAATAGGTATCTTGCTTGGTACAACCGATTACAACAACCCGATTTCAACAACGTACAACTATTAACTGGCTCTCCTCAGACCTGCCAGTCTAGATGATCTAAAGATGATGACCACACTAGCGAACGAACGAACGAACGACGTAAAAACAGAGCCAGGTTTTAGAAAGTGAATTCGGAACCGGTCTTCTGTTCTGGGATACCGGATAGTACTACAGCCCCCATGAGAACGATGGATTTACATAGGCAAGTATTTATACAGGGGGCAAATCTCTCAAGGCCGTCTAACACAAGATAATAGTCTTTAAAAACAAGAGCTGCAATCTACGGGGAACGCAAACAAGCTATTAGTTTGGACGATGCAAGTTAAGGGCTGCACTTGAACATCTCACATGTTATCTACGTCTTAAACCATTGCAACAATTGCCGAAGTAGCCTTAAAGATACTTGGCCCTGGATTTGACGGAAGTATGTTAAATAAACCCAAGAAATACAACAAGAAAACATGACATATTCTGGTGAAGAAAAGCAGGCAAATGAAGGCAGGCAAGTTGCGTAGAGTGTCAACGAGTTTACAGACCGATTTAAAAAAAAAAAAACATAATTCCTGAAACATCTGCATGGATGAAACTTCAATCGAAATGGCCACAAAAGATCCACCTGTATGGTGTACGACATCACAAAAGCCATGGATACTAACGGTGCAACGCTACACTTGCAAGACGTTGCAACCCAAGCCTTTAATCCTCTCTTTTACATGACATCTGCTCTTCAAGACCAACAAAAACAAAACGTATATACGCTCAACTCGATACGTCAATACCTGAGAAAGAGGAAGTTTGCATCGCTGTGGTTTATCTACCGGGATATCCAGTGGAAGCCCTCAAGCCAGACACATTCGTGACCGAAAATCGTCAGAGAAAAACATAAAAAACATAAAGGCTTTACGTTCTCACTCGTTTTTTTGGGTTACATATTAGCTGTCTAATGCTATTTGAAAAAAAAACCTTCAAACACGAAAATGCTCAGCCAGGTTTTTCGCAAAGTAGTGCAACAGACCATGGAGGTAATTTCTACCTCCATGAACGGACGAAGTGTAAAACACAAAGCGAAACAACAGTGAGCATATTTTGAGGCCGTGGTCCGAATTGGCGGTTACAGCTACAGCCGTAGCCGCAAATTCAGACCCAGCCTTAGATACAACAAAGAGTACCGGTATTTTTAGTTGCTCACCAATTCAGTAATTCAAGAAACAAGTGGCTAGCAATGAAGTTATCTGTTATTTAGGTTGTATCGTAAACTTGGGTGTGATCCCTGGTTACACGGCAGCTATCAGTATTATGGCTTCTGACTGGCACCCCCCGAACAAAGATACTGTGTTGAGTATTTGGGGAGACCGCCAACATAGGGCTGGATAGCTCAGTTGGTAGAGCGCCGGTACGTTTACCCGGAGGTCGTTTGTTCAAGTCAAATTTTTTTTTCAAACCCAAATTATTCTGTTATTTAAAAAATGTATTAATACATAAAGAATAAATCCAGGCCAAGGCTGTTATCTAAGGTGAAACAATTTGCAATGTTGAGAGAATGGCTAACAAAAAACGCTTAAAATACTTCTGCAATGGACTGTGGCATTTGTTGAAGGCTGGGTTTTATACATGATACCTGTGTAGCATCATCTTCTAAGCTCTACCCTAAATGTGTTGAGACATTTTGCCACAAAATGGCAACTACATACGGACAGGTTAACCATAGTGTAATGCATTGTTAGGATACCTTGTTATTTCAGTACACGAAATGCATATTGAACGTCACCTCAATTCTGAGAAAACCATATTAATTATTGACAAACATCTCCTCTATTAATTAATACAATTATTATCTGTCCGGTGGAGACGTGCCAGCCAAATTGGTGAAGGTCAGCAGGATGGTCGTATAATGTACTGCGTTCTGCATGTGCGGTAGCAGACACAGAGAAAGGGCCGAGGCATTAGTTACATAAGACTTCCACTTCCAGCTTGAAGTGCGTTTAGTAGATTAGACTCGCAAAATTTGTGGTAGGCTAGCTACCTTTACTGAGGAGGGTAATTACTCCAAAAATTAATGACCGTATAAAACTTACTTGGTAAGGAGCACTGCAGCTGTTGACAGTGCATAACACTTTGAGAAACAATTCCCTTCAAGGGATTGTGGTTTAAAAGAGAGGGATTCAAAAATATTTTATTCTAAGAAAGGTTTCAGCACGAAACGTTTCTCAGGTTGTGTATTCAAACTACGGATTATTCTTCCTGCGTGGACATTACAAATCCAGATTTTCGGCGAAAGCTCAGAAACGCCACCACCTTTTGGGATGACATTTTCACAGGTTAGTTTGATTGTTATATACATTATATGATTAAAACAATCGAACGGTTCCAAAACTAGGAATCTGACTCTGAACTTTGCTCATAATACAATATAGGTACATTCAATACTCTTGTGACTATTATTGTATAGTACTACGCAACATGATATTCAATAATAATAGCAATAGCATAAATTGAAAGGAATTCATTTACAGACAATTGGCAAAGCAACTTGGCAAGAGTCTTTCAACGAGACCCTCACTCATACACTCGAAAAACTCCCGGTCAGAATCGACCCGGTTCCAGATCCTATGGGGGCCTGACCAATTTCTGGGTCAGTGTGACCCGGAATCTGTGTTAAAATGACAAAGAAATGGGTCAACTTGAAGCAGAATCGGAGCTTATAATCAATTGTTTAACCAGTTTCTGGGACAGCCTGACCCAGAAATGGTCAGGCCCCGGGTTTTTAAAGTCTAGAGCATCAATCAGTGTAAATTTTGCGCAAAGTATTTTAACGTTATCAAAAGGCCTATTATTATTTACTCATGTACAGTGGTGTTAGTGAATGCTAGAGGACACCGATAGAGTTAGTTTCGATTCCAGAAGATTTAGGGGACCAGAAATTGAGAATGCTTTTAACAGTTGCAACTACTTCACCTCGAGAATGATCCTGTGATTACACGCTGCTGACAGACGCGTTGAAAATCTGCCTACATTCCACTTTGTAAACCGAAACATTGGGGGGAAACTGGGCCAGCCACTTAAGTCATTATAAAAACAAAAGAAGACAAAAACAACCATTGAACGAGCACAATTTATACAAGAGTCCCGTTCGTGTTGAGCTGTTGGGGATATTTCTCGGGGTGTTAAGTGAGTTACCTGTGTGCCCTTGCTCTATACCGTGTGCCAATCTAGTCTGGTTAGACTTGCAAACGATGGTAACTGACTCCGCAATTAACATGGAGCTCTAGGGGTGCCGGGCTTCACAGCCCCCAGAGATATCAACTACAAAAACAAACACGCCTTGTGGGGAATTGAGAAAGTTGTGTTGATAACGGCGAACTTCAGCCAGCTTTTTCAACATTGGCGAATCGTATGAACTTATTATCACTTTGAAACAAGTGGTTGTTGGCAAAGAGAGAGTAACTGTGGAATTGTTTGAAACAGTTGGCTAAATAGCCCCAATGCATGTCCCAATGCGCATGATCGGCACGCAAAGGATTCTGGGTGAAAACTGAGTCCAAGCAACACAAGCACCCATCATGGCGCGCTGACTATGAAGCAATGCAGTACGCGGCTATAAAATCTGGCATATTTACATGTAAACTACACAGCATGGCGTCCATCTTGACAACTTGATTTATATTGTTAACTGACTTGGTCTCCCGAGATGCATTGCGGTTTATTTTTAAAATGGTACTTGTGCATATACGCTCTCTTCAGACCTACCGGGTCAAAATTGACCCGGATGCTGGGTCACGTGGGGCCAGACCCATTTATTGGACAGTATAACCCGAATAATGAGTCAATAAAGACCCAGAAGTTGGTTAAATCGTGACGCCTATTCAACAGTCAAAATCCCCCCCCCGGGCTGGTCTCTGGGTCAAGCAGATCTGGAAACGGGTCAGGCTCCATGTGACCCAAAATCCGGGTCAGGTCTGACACAGGAGGTTTTAGAGTATGGGGCTAGACGGGACGTCCTCTTGTAACAACAGCGAGTTCAGAATGAAAAAATGTTCTCACACAGGAGGAGAAATTAAACAAGCGAGAAACAATTAAGATGAAAACACGAGAAAACACGTTGAGAGTAAAAGAAGGGGGAAGCAAACAATGGGCGGTATAAGAAAAACCCTTGTGGCGTGCTTCTCTTCAGTCTACGAAACCATAGTATGCTAATTGCCTCACATGTCATGTTTTTATCTTTGCAGAACAAAACGCGGATATAAATTTATGCTCTATTCCGAGAACAAAATGAAGACGGATGCAGCGGGCCGTGGTGTACCAGCGTGTATGACTCACAGAGCAGTCCATGGAATTCTAGGGACTTTGCTAGGGTGTGTGTGTGTGTGATTGTACAACTCGAATCCAGGGTCGAAGTGTTCACTGATTTCACATATCGACCACCGAGCCCGCCCTCTCATCCCAAAGCCTCCAGTCGTTCTGCCAAAGAAACAGCTCAAAATATGAAATATGTTTATGTCCAGTGGTTTTTGTTTTTGCTACAATGGCCTACAATAACTGATCTGAAAGTACAAAATAATGTTCGAGATTATTTTTGAGTGACTTTAAACATTCCTTTATGGCATCTCGCTGGTTAATAATTTATTCAAAGTTTACAATTATTAATTGCTGTTTTATTTTACCAATTTTCATTTCGTAATGATATCAACCACTTGTTCATGTTATTTTAAAGTTAGCGACATAAATTCTAAAACCTTACAATATAAAATTAAAATTAAGTTACACAATTTGTTTTACATACATTTTACATAAGCAATGTTTTTTTTGTGTTTTTTTTATTGTTTTGGTGGTACCCCCCCCCTTTTTTCGCAAGACAATTTGGCGTTTTGGGGCTATAACGGCGTTTGTTATGAAATGAATATGGTTGGAAAGATGTTTGAAAAATAGAGTATAATGATCCACACAAATATCTCTCGAAATTGTGTGGTTTTCCTTTTACTTCGTGAACTAACACGCTCCTTCACTTTTGTGGAGTCAAAAATTCGGTTCTACAAAATGGCGGACCGTGTCAGTTCACGAAGTAAAAGGAAAAATCACACAGTTTTAAGGGGTTCTTGCGTGAATCATTATATTCTGCGGTTTAACACATCTTTTCAACCAAATTCATTTCATAACAAATGCTTTTTATAGGCCAAAGCGCTTAATCCGAAGGCAAGGTGTCCCTTTAATTAATTCATTAACAGTTTATAGGGTTAGCACACAGTTCACTTTTGATTATTTGACGGCAGTTTCCGTCCCGAAGAGCAAACATATCAAAGGTCGCATAGAATGTGTAATAAAGAAACATCAATCTTTGCCCATGGGTATATGTAGACTTAATCGATGCGAACACACTCAGTTACAATACAAACTGTACCGGGGAGATCTAGCCCGTTAAACCCGTCAGCCTCCCGGGGACTGAATTCGAAAAACCGATCAGGTTAGTGAAAACATCATCGCTAAATACGCCTTAAGACATAAAAGGTACTTATGGACAAATACTGGTCTTCACGCTGATCTCTTCATGTAGCGCCTTTAAATATTTTATTCATTTGTATATTCAAAGTGCCAAAAGTGCGGGTTAGAAAAATGCACGAGCCTTGATTATTTTATTTATAACACAACCTCCTCTTCCATAGATTATAACACGGCGGTAGGTTGGTTCTTTTCCCCCACCACTGATGGGTTTTTCTCTCTCTCTCTCTATCTCTCTCTCTCTCTCTTTCTCTCTCTCTCCTTCTCCCGCACACTGAAGCTCTCTATAACTCGTAAGATCTGTCCGATCCAATACCCCCAACAAGCTAATCAGGCTGGCCTCGCTCAATTCCGTCTTCTTTATGGATTATACGAACGACGGAGGGGAAAAAATGCATTCAAATTGTCAGCTCGTCGAGGATGCTATCCAAGTCCCACGACCATACGATATCTTCATAACTGCACAATTTGGACGCGCCTGCGGTGACACGGTGGCTGGTGCAACTCGTTTGGATCGCCAGGCTAGTTGTCGTGGCTTGGATGGGGGGGGGGGGGAGATGGTTTAAGGTGTGCGAGTGATTCCAGTGATTATTTATAAGGAAATCGGGAGCTGAGATGTGCAATGAATTTCTGATTAAGTGATGCCCTGGGCCGTACACTGTCACGAGCTGGGAGATCCAACATCCAAGGTCCATCCAGGGAGCTCCTTGGCTAAAATCATCCCCAGCAATCGAGATCCAGAATGTTGTGTTTTGCTTCTCGTTAAAGAGACCTTCAAATGTGTGTTTCATGCTCACAGAATCTGCCACGTCGGTAGAGAATTTTAGCACGTCGGTCCTTAAAACGCGATCCATGACATTTTTAGCGACCTCTACTGACCACGGGCGACAAATGAAGCAGTGATCTAAAATAATCACATTATTTTCTGAAATTATCTTTAATTTGGAAACATACAAAGCATGCAGAACGCCAAATCCTCACTGACAGTTTCCATTAAGTAGTTTTGTATCATCTACGAACGTGACAGGCACAATATAGTGCGGCATACGTCTTCATTGTATACCCTGGATCTTTAGTGGCCTGGATACAATCCTTCTTTTTTTTTCTCCACCAATAAGAAAACGATCTACTTGTTTAGTATTCTATTCGCGTCAACTTCAGCTGGTCGCTTTTCTTGTCACTCGTGTAGCTGTAATAATCCCCTATTCAACAAGCCGCTTGAGGGCGCTGCAGGTAATTACATATCATTGGGAAACTATTTATAGTCACTCTGAAAAGCTGGTTATCTTTTTAAGCTTTATAGGGTGTTGTTCTTTACTTTGGTTTTCTGTCGTGTTCAAACAGTCGGTTTTCTGTCTTCCTCAGATTGTCTAAGATGTCTTGTACAATATTGTCTGTTAAAGCGGGAAGTAATTATACTCTTGCACATTTTTCTTGTTTACAGAGTATTTAGTTATTGTGGAATTTAATTTATTGAACGTTTTGTACCTATAGAATACTGGTTATGTAAATAATCGACCCTAATTCGTGTCGCTACTTCAACCGGAAACTGATTCTTATTCGCCTTTAGGTTTAATTAAAAATCATACAATATTAAAAACGAATTGATTGCGACCGAATCAGATTTTGCAAAACAAACCTCTGCATTAACAATAAATATCGAACAAAATATGTCTATGATAAACGATCCCACTTAGCTACGCCCTTGGTAACATTGGGTCGCGTGGTATAATTAGGTGCAGGGCACCCAGACTACCACCATTATGAAATCTCACTCGTAGCGTAATACAATTAAGATGGTGCCCCAAATTACTAAGAATATACAAACGGAAGACACCATTTCTTAATTGCCCTCCTGCCCACGCTGGTGTCAACATACTCCCACATTACACATCGATACAGCTTATGTTTAAATATCCTTATAACAAGTCCCTTAGTCCATGCACATCTTCACTTGCGACTTGGCTGGTGTCCGGTTGCCATTTTCATCTCGTAGATGTGTAGAGGCGTGACACGGATTCGAAATTCCTCTAAACATCTTCGATTTTATTTAGTTCTGATCACAAAATCCACCCTTTTCTTCATCACTGCCACAGTACATCGCATGGCAAGGTGTTCTGGCCTTCGCAATACATGCAGTTATGCATACCTGTTTCCACATCGATAACGGACCATAAACACATCAGTATTTAGAGTTCTCTGATTAGCATTAGTTTTCCCTGTCTTTGTCTCTTTTGTGTTTTTCCCTTGTTTGTTTGTTTGTTTGTTTGTTTTTTCCTTGAAATTCCATTACCGTTTAAAATTAACGCACCGTAACCGACAAAATTTATCACATTTGTTTTACATTGGTAATTAAAAAGTGACCGGACCGACCGTGAGACGATATGAGGAAGCTACAAACGAATAAAATAGCATTGGTTAATTCCCCTATAATGTTAATCTGTTCACATCTCAATTCCTAAACACAGGTGCCATCATGTAATACGTTCTCCCCTTTCATAAACAAAACTACAATATGTACAAGTAAATGATAATGTTAGGAAAACAATCATTTGAGATGTGGAGATATCCTAACAGAATCAGGCCTTCCGGAACCTGACATGAATTCCCCGAAGCCCACAGGATGGCGAAGTGTATGATGGATGGCCCCCATCAACAATTCCTTAAAGAAATTGGAAGGGGTAAAAAAAAAAATCAATTACACCAACTCTGACGAATAGGCATTGAAATTGCCCGATATCTGCCTGGCATGGGAGATTTGAAATACATTAAGAGTAGATATCTGGAGGTCATTTTGGTCTTCACGTGGGAAGTTGTGTACCATCCCCAGGGCTTTATACTTCCACGACCACTTCGCCCCCACATTATTTCAAGGGTGTTTGGTCGTTGAGCTACACTCATCATTCATACATGCATGTACAGTGTAAAATGTGTAGTGTGTCGACGCATTATGAACCCTGCAGGAGACAACGTGTTTGGGGTTGTGTGTGTGTGTGTGGGTTTTTTTTATGAGCACCAAGTGGAGAATGTGAAGGCAGGGTTACAGCGGAAATTAAAAAACTGTCAATGATGGATGATTACTATTACATAATAACTTTTCGTAACTTATACTGCCACACGACCGTAATCATCTTCGCTCATGTGCTTAGCATACACGAGTTTCTGGGCTGTCAATTTTTCATACACATTTTTTTCACATTACTGAAAGATTGTTTGTATCACTACAAAAATAAAAAATCTTCTGTATGAATCTAAATGTACAAATCACTGTATTTCACTTACGATGTATTTTTTTTTTCACTTTTGGAATACTAATTATAAATAATATAATGGGTACATCATTGAGCTAATTAATAATTATGCGAATACTATTGGCTATTTTCACAATAATTTGGGTTTTTCTTACAAAATCAGATCACAAACCACGCATTTAACACGTTAACTCCACGTTCTTCCTCCCACGATTAAACTCGGCTGTTAAACGACGCAGAGACTTTTGAAATTATCGTTATTCATACTCAAAGTAGACAAAAATCCTGGAGCTATGTAGATGCAGAATAATGTCTCGTAGATAAATATCAAATTATTAACTTAATGGAAAGTTCGATCTCACAGTAAGGGGGGGGGCACCTATCAAAACTAGCGATGACTGATGTTGGCTGGAACATGGAGGTCAAAAATAGATCGCGATATCATTGCACATTTTAGAGGTTACCACAAAAATAAAAGGCGGGGAAAAACGAATACTCAACATCATTTTCTTTAAAATGCCTCAATTTAGCATCTCTGCTATATGCTTTGATCCCTTGTTCTACTGCATCAACTTCATCAATGCGGATAACAATTTGCAGTTGTCAAAATAATCTGCCATCTGTAGAACAACATCAACAAGAACAACAACAAGAACAAGAACAACAACATCATCAACCTCAACAATGACAACAGTATCAACAACAACAACAACAACAACAACCGTTCGTAGGGCAAACTCAAGTCAACTGTGTGGAGCGTAGAGCTATGACGGAATAGGAATAGGTCAACTTCGGTGTTGTTTTATTGAACAGACGTAGATAAGGAGTGTTACATCGAAGGTTTCCAGAAGATACATTTCTCCAATCCCCTAGTTTTTCTTTTTGAAAGCATAGAACTGTTGAACCACCTTTAATAAGGTGGTCCCGTTTACTAGAGAGAGTAATATTAAAGTTTTATGTGTCCACTTCAGTGTTCCGAGCTGCTGACATTTGCAAATGATTATTTCTGAAATATTTCACAGAAAAACTGTGGCTTCCTAATACGACGGTGAATCTGTCTGTACTATGGTTAGTGTTTGACGGCGGTTAATGACAGAATCACAGGTGCCCACGTCTTCGTGCGTTTACCAAACCACAACCAAAGTCCAAATCAACAACAAGATTGCTCTACCTGTCTGCTGAGACACCCTTTCACACTAGCAACTTTTCCTGGGAAATTCCCGGGCAAAGTTGGTTGAAGTGTGAAACGTATATGGGGTGGCGGTGGGGTTAAAACTCCCTAGGAATCACCCGGGGGTTTCCTCCCAAGTTTTACTTTCCCAAGTAAATCTGTTATTAATTGATGGCCTTATACCTAGAGGGAGATTAATCAAGTCTGGGAAAGAGTCCACTCGCATAGCACACTGCAGAAACTGGGTGTTAAAATCGACACCATGGGTGTTATCACATAATATACATCGAAGAGAGAATCAAAATTAACACCACGGAGACGGTATTAAAAATAACATGGGGTGTTAAAACTAACACCAATGTAACTGTTTTGGCAGAAATTAGTGTTATTTTAACACCCTATTGTGTAAATTTTGATCCTTTTTTTGTATCTATTATGTGACGATGTTCCGTCCCAACTTGACAATTGTCCCAACAACAGTTGGGACTGGTCCCAACTTGAGTGTTAAAGTTGGGACGTCCCAACTATAGTTGGGATCGCCCATAGACTTCAAAAGGACACCGTGATCGATCGTGAGTCCTGATGCGATCGGCGTTAATTAACAAGATTCTTTTTTTCAAACCCGGGTCTCGGCTCTGTACAAACTCATGTCAAAACTGGTTTGGAATGATAGTATATCGCTCACAATGGACCGCTAACTCGGTGTAAATAGTGTTTTTAGAGGGTTCTGACAGCGGTCTCATTGCTCAGTGCCGCCGCGGGTGACGCTTTCTCGGTCTCAGCATGGAGGTAGAATCTCCATGGTCTCAGCATGGAGGAAGGAAGGGTCTCAGTAGGCCTACTACGCATTTTAGTTTCCCTTCTCTCGGAAAAACAACATTTTAGTTAATCTCAAATATTCTCAAGGGAAAGTGGTATTAAAAACTTCATAGTATGATACTTACTACATGTTTTTAGTGTATTCGTGGGGTGCTTTGTGTGCACTGCGATCCCAACTATAGTTGGGACGCCCCAACTTTAACACTCAAGTTGGGACCAGTCCCAACTATAGTTGGGACAATCATCAAGTTGGGGCGGAACAACGACACCCATGGTGTCAATTTCAACACCCTATAGTTTTTGCAGTGTATGCTACTATACATAAACATTCCATTGCTAAGCGGGTTTGAGGAAAATGTCGACCTAAGGACCAATGGTTTGTGGTTCTCCGACAGAATCAAAACCTCACTTGAACTTCTGATGGGGAGTCTCAACAACCACGACGTTACTGTTGGTAACTCCAACTGAACATTGGGTAAGACGTCAGCAAAAAAAAAACCCTGTCATCCCGTTTGGGAGAACCCTTATTGGGGCAGATAGTGGAAATATTTGGGAGGAATAGTGACTTTGGTGATTACGAGCATGGAATGTGGCACACAGTCAGAGTATGTCATGACAAATATATTCGGCTGTGGGGCCATTGCAGATTTGTCCTTTGAAAAAATATTCGCGGAATAACGAGCAATTTTCAAAATTGTCAAAATGACTGCCATTGCTTGTCATTCTACCTATATATTTTTCAAAGCACGAGACTGCCCTATAGCCAAATACCCTTCTCGTGACATACCGTGTGCCAAACTCCATGCTTGTAGCATAAACGGCACAATCCCGTCCCCACCGCGCTACACCAAGCAACACTTATGTGATAAAAAGGGGTGGGAGTGAGATTGTAACAGGTTGTCACCATAGAGCTATCAATAAAAGTAAATTTAAAACTAATGAGGATCTTCCCGGTGATTCAAACAGGACCTGAAATTAAAAATACTTAGATTGATACACTCTTCACAAGAAACCAATGTGTCATCCTGTCCATACATTTCCAATCCATTGCAATTTGAACATTTCATGTCGCCTATAGTCAGAAAAAAACCCGTGCTTAGTCATGTCGTTCTGATCCAACGTATTACAACAACAATAGCATCATCATAAACAACAACAATAACAACAACAACAACAACAACAACACAACAACAACGACAACAACAACAGCAGCAACAACAGCAACACCAAACGTTTCCGAGATGTTGCGTTGGGTTTATCCTTTATACCAAATGTGTGATAAGAACTGTGTACTCATAGCCCAGATGAAATTAGTCTTTGCCGGATTTCTCTTTTCTTACACGCTAAATACTCCCGGATCAGAATTGACCGAGAATTTGGGTCCCATGGGGGCCTGACCAATTTCTGGGTCAATATGACCCGGAATCTGTGTCAAAATAACCACGAAATGGGTCAAACTGACGCCGAATTCAAGTTTAAAAACACACGTTTTTACCAGTTTTCGGGTCAGCCCGATAGGTCCCATGTGACAAAGTATCACAGAGTGTACAAAGTATAATGCATTCTGGCGGGAACGAGTACGATTTTGCCAGGAGATGAAGCAACCCGAGTCCTAAATACAAGTGGAGCTGATAACAACAAAACCAGTGCGTTTGTGCCATATACATAAATCTGTTTTTTTTTTTTTTTCCACAGGTGTCAGCATTCCAGTTCTTGGTTGATCTCTAAAAGGTATTTGAAAACCACCAACTTTCTGGTTATCAATCCCATCCGGCACTCCCACTTTCTTGGTGCAAGATAACCCCAACCACGGGTTCATGTCACGGTTACATAAAAACCTCGCCCAGTTCTAATCCGGTACGGTTATCAAACTCATTAAGGTAAACATTCTATTCAAATGACTGATTGAATAATTGGCAAGCCCAGAGTTAGAGATGACTCCCAATCAACATTGTTTGCATCGGATAAACATTTTTAGGACTGATTACTTGGAGGAAACAAACGTTAACGATAAATTTAATTGGGAAATAGAATTAACTGTTGACGTAAATGGTATAGATGCAACAAACAACATTTAATGGACTGACGTTTTTTTAACAATATCATGGTTAACATTAACTTTTGAAAACCATCAACTGATACAAGAGGCATGACCAAATGTAGACTACAGAAACGTTCATAAATCAAAATTTGCACAAAGTGCAAATTTGACGCTCACTAAACGTTCGATAGGCCTATCTAAATGTTGTGAAGTGGTATGCCTGTTCCATGTTTACCACGATGTGCATATCTATTTTGAATAGCACACGCGCATCGACTGTTTTAATCAATTTGTCGTCTTGTTATGAGGAGCTTGTTGACTAAGTACTGAACCCCATTGCATGCAAGGTTTGTGCTAACGCAAGATACTAGCCTTGAGAATCTGGCAGGATCCTTCCTGCCAGTTGCTTCGCATCCATTCACAGGGCAGAGATTCGTAGTCTACACGTCACACTCACACACATTATATTACATTGTGACTAAAACAACATTAGATGCAAACATTATGTACACGCGCGCAGCAGACAATCGAAAAGTTCCTGCTGATGGTGTTGCTAACAAACACGTCACTTCGGGGCAGAGCAATCATAACACAGATATGGAAAGCTTAATACGTCACTGCACATTTGTCAAATGAATTCACTGTATCCAATGAAATCATTGTTTCCAATGAAATCATTGGGTCTGTAAAGCCGGTGCCTGTCTTTGCGGATAAGACAGGAGACCAGTCTAATTCGGACGCGGCCTAACATTCTGCGTGGAAACCTCAAGGGAAAGACACGCATGCGCATCCTGCTCCTTCATCGTGTCGTTAAATTCAAACAGCGAGCGATGCATGTGGTTTGTGCTAACCAGCATGACATGGTTATGGCTATTGGCCTTTAAGGCACTGCTTGGATAGAATGCAAAAGCGACAATCAAGCTAAATCCACATTACACAACATTTCGATTTGCTAGTCGTGGGGCACGGAGTGGAGGGAAGGGAGCCAATCTTCACACGCGTTAGGAACAGTCACACCCTCAAAACACCCGGAACAGAATTGACCCGGATTCCAGATCCCAAGGGCCTGACTCGGTTCTGAGTCGGTACGATCCAAATTTGTGTCCAAATGACCGATAAATGGATCGTAAACTCCATAGAGTCCGAGTTTAAATCAATTTTTTACCAGTTTCCGGGTTAGCCTAACCCAGAAAAGGGTCAAGTCCCCCCGGGACCCTGTATTTTTAGAGAGGTTATTGAGAAATTATACATTTCATCCATGCTCTGTTATGTTTCTTATCAAATACCGAGATCAACTTACACATTTTTTCTTAAAAACAAGAATGTATGTACTTCCTTTTGGCTTCGGGGGCGCGTAGTGAAGTGGGGATTAAGGTGTCACCTGGCTGCTTTCCATTAGCCATTTTGAGTCACAGTCGGCAAATGATGCACTAATTAACTAATCCACTTATGAGTGAAGCTCAGTGGACAGATCTTTACTTCTTGTAAACATTCTCGCAATGTACCAAGATGTTATTGGTTGGTTTGACCGCAGGGAAAGGGTTTTACGGTTCAGTTTTGAACGAGTGCAAAAAATCCGGAACATCAGAGACAATGTCAGTCAGCAAGTAAGCCCTCAACCCACCCCCCCCCCACCCCAATTTTTTTTTTAAATAAATGAAAGCTTTATTGGTGGCCTGTTGGGGTTGAAGAGCACCTCTACATGCAACAACATATTTCGCAAGTTACTTGGCTCTGAGGTGGGTTTTTTTAAAAGATGACAAATACAGTGTCAATCATTCGGCTTGTTCACCCCTACTCACTCATCAACTTAGTGCTATGCCAGCAAACAATGCATTCCTGATCAGCCACTTGTGCAGAATAAGAGTCTGAGTTTACGGTGATAGTTTGAAGTGATTTCCGTCCAGACTCGAATGCAATTATAGGTCATATAGTTCACACAAATCCGTTAAATCATCAGAAAAAAATAGTGATTTCATCGAATGTTACTACTGAGCAAAAAAATAAAATAAATACATTTAATAAGACAACACAAATTTAGGGTGATTCGGGGTGAATCTACAATAACAATCAGATTATTTGATCATTAGGCCAGAATGAGGCGCTCAGCTGGACAAAATGTAGGGGGCGGTTGAAGGAAAAGTCACCAAGCCTACTTCTACAGAAGAGTGTGAAGGGGGTCATGCTCCCCCTCCCCTCCCAATCACACTGTCCCTTCCCTATTAAGACGCAGACACAACAACATCCGGCAGTGTATGTTTGTTGTTTTTACTAAATGATGTCATCCTCCAAACGGATATGAAAACATTTTCATCGGAGTTCACTTTTTTGTCTTTTCTTTTTTTTATCCCATCTCGTTTGCCAATCCTCCCCTTACGTCTCAAAATAGACTTGTTGATGCGTGATGCAAGGCTAGAACACCTTGTCTAAACGCTGGGCTAATATTAGAAGCAAAAAAACAACGATGTTTTTTAGGTCAGGATAGGGAAGGATAAAAACATTATTGTTTAATTTTAGTCTGGAAACTTACTGATTAAAAAGTTCATACTATAATCATAATGTGATGGAAATATTTCCCTCTGAAATGAAGTCATATTCCAGAAAACTGTTTATGAATACCTACAAACCAAACAGCTGATTTCAAAAATTAATATGTTTAAAATTTTGATGAAAATTGTGCATGGTTTTTCACTATTGTCTCCTGACTCGCACAACGGATTAAGCCCAAATTTGTACAGGTTTGTTATTTCATGTACATGTATATGGTTGATCACACAAAACATGAACACTGTCTGCGACTATTTTTTCATCACTATCAATCCTGTATAATACATTTAAGCTCAATACGTTGTTTCTATGAATAGCCAGTTATAGAAACAAATAGGGGGAAATTTGTGAGCAAGTGGATAATAAGGGTTAAAAAGCAATTTTCAGACACTGTTTGTTTTCCCAGACAGACAGAAACTAACAGGAATACCTTATGCATGCCCTGTATTTCAACCACGTATAACCAAGTGCTAGCAGTCTTACAGAGGCGAGTTACTTTTTTCTAAAGCAAAACACGTACTAAATGAGCCGTGAATAAGGAACTGGGCCTATAATTAAGACGCTGTGCCATGCAGTCATTACTGAACAAACAGTGACCCCCGCGTAGCTGTTTGACAATTTAGGCTTCAGTAAATTAGTTTGCAAAGTAATACCCCCTGCTGCTTTATTTATGTTCTTCGATGTAGACCGTTTATTCAGACAACACAGGCAATGCCGATAATCCGTCAGTAAATTTACCGCGTAAAATTTACATCGTGCATGAACAGTGTTGAATTTTAAACGTGTACAGTGCGTTGTTAGAGGTTAAATTATTCGACGGAAACGCCTAATAGCAATATGACTATACATCATCAGCTAGGCCTACAATAATGCAATTCCAATCCTCTACAATCTGCACCAAGGCCATAGTCAGTGAATAAATCTTGCTGTTATATAACCAGCCTGCGCGAGACTCTTGGTCATAACGTAGAGATTTCTACCTCCATGGTCCTACCAAGCTCAGCCTTTCTCTGTGTGGTCACTAGTCTTGGTTCCAAGACGCTCCAGTTGTGTAGTCACAAAAACCTAACCGCTATCTATAACCGCTATCACACCACGAACCGCCAGTTGTGTAGTCACGGAGCGTCTTGAAACCAAGACTATGTGGTCACATGCAGGTTTTATTGAAAGCTGATGAAGGACCCCACAGACAGCGAGTGCAACGGTCTTGCCAATGTATATTATTTTGGGGAACAATATTTAGAACTTCAACACTCTTTACAACACTCCTTCCTTAACATGAGAATATCACCTTCTTTGTTGTTGTTGGGGTTTTTTTTCCTCCCCCTTTTTCTTTTTTGAATGACTGATTTCGTAGTGCTTTGACATTATGTAAATAAATAGTTGCTTAATTTGTTAACCTTCACAGTCTGGTCGGCTATTACTCAATGTTACCAGAGTTGTTGTGTATGGCGAATGCCTTGATGTCGTCAGACTCAGCCGCGTGTTCAACAATCAGTGTACACGTGTTGGCACTTTCAATTTGAAAACTACAAAAAGTCTCACGACGACTCAACGGCAATACTTGACCTTTGACCATTTCTTAAGTTTTGTTTTCCCGGTTTTAGGATAAATACAAAATTAACATGTGGCTTGTTCTTGTTAACTAATAAATTATGCACGAACCGTGAACCACTAAGGCCAACTCATGTATTTATGGTTGCTCGGAATTCAGTTGCTGTGGCAATGACCTCCATGATTGCACGTGT
Organism: Pisaster brevispinus; assembly: GCA_023634235.1. Classification (NCBI taxonomy): domain Eukaryota; kingdom Metazoa; phylum Echinodermata; class Asteroidea; order Forcipulatida; family Asteriidae; genus Pisaster; species Pisaster brevispinus. The sequence goes on from JAMKCF010000011.1 coordinate 18,644,883, forward strand.
TTGTATCCAGCTATTAAACTGATAACATACGATCTAATCAGCATATCAACCTTTTGTTTATTGTAAGAGAGTTGGCTGCTCTGTTAACTTTCATGACTTGGTTTTGTGAATTTGTTCAGAGTTAGTATGTGAACATCTACAAGTGAATGTTTTAACTGTATCATCAACATGTAGTCTGCGTAAATGTCAAGTTTTCAATAAGTTTTGGCTAGTATGGCGGGCCTGACGGCCACGGTAGCTATTATTCTGGATAAGTCCAACGGTTCTCTGTGAAAGAAAATGTTTGTTATTGATAGACCACACAAATATTTTCAATAATGGGATGGGATGGATTTTTGTATGGATAGACGGTTCAACTGCCCAAACAATTTTTCCTGTTTAGTTAATAATTACGGACCCTCGAAGTCCACAGAAAGTGTTATGCGTGGGAAGTTACCCTTAAGAACTCGCTCCTTCATTTTACCAGTGATGATAATTAGAGATCGAGGGGGTGGATCGGTCTGGTGTAGGCTGCCGTCAAATCGGTATAAGATACTTGACTATATTCCTACGCTTTTATCGATAGGGAGGGCGCGAAAACAAGAATATTGGTACTCTGTACTCATCCATCGACAAACAATAACTACTGGCGACTCCGTGTCGCGGCTTTGTGGGACGGCACAAACTCGACGGTCGCGGCAGTGGACCTTGTTATTGTCTTAGTTGGCGAAAACAGGTAAATGTAATTAATATTGCCGCAAATGACGAAGCTGTTTTGCGTCATGGATTGATCCATGTACTTTAGACTGGTTTCAAGTCATCTTAACGCAATTCTCCACAGTCGGCACTTTTTACGGAACAAAACTGTGACACATCTAAGTGTCATGCCCACTTCAACACAACGTCAAGGAAATACGATTGTCGTATGACCGTATTCTCAACAGTTTTGAATTTTTTTTTTTTAAACCTACAATATTCTTGGATGAAGGAATCTTACACGAGAACTATACACTCTATTTAGGACAAGCGGAATCCCGAGTCCCTTTGGTAATTTCTCTAAAATCTTAATGACCATAAAAACTCACTCTGTAAAGAGCACTTGGGAGCTGTTGATATTATAAAACATTTGTTAGAAAACGACCCCACATGAAGTAAAGTATAGTTTTCGAGAAAAGGGTAAATTTTAACCCCAAACATTTGAATCTGAGAAAGGTTCCGCCATAAAGCCTTTCTCAGGCATCTGAAAGTACACAATGCTATGCAACAAGGGTGTTTTTTTTCTTTCAGTATTTTTTTTTTTTTTTTGCAACTTCGATGACCAATTGGGCCAAACTTGTATTAGGTTTGTTGTTTTATGCATGTATTGGGATACATCACGTGAGGATTCTGGTCTTCGACAATCCCCAAAAGTATACCCTGTCTTTGTAGTGGCAAAAATAGGGTAACCAAATAATTATTACGAACACAATCAAGATCAAATTAAGAAACAAATGTGACTCAGTCACCCTTAATTAAGGACCCGAGTCCACACACTCCCTTTACATAGGATGAAAATTAGTGCCATTAATAACTTACAACTGTCCATTGTAATTGGCCTTGCAGGATTGTTCAGCGGAAATTTCAATGTGTGCATATCCTTCTCTTCAGATTTCACTCTAAAAAAAACCTCCCGGGTCATGAATCGGAATCCGCGTGCCAAAGGGGGCCTGACCCATTTGGGGAGGTCAGACTGACCTGGAAACTGGTCAAGCATTGTGATTTTTAACTCAAACTCTGCGTCAGTTTAACACAAATCTGGGTCATTTTGACACAGATTCCGGGTCACATTGACCCGGAAATGGGTCAGGTCCCACGGGACCCAAGATCCGGGTCAATATTCTGACCCGGTCAATATTCTGACCCGGGTCAATATTCTGACCCGGGAGGTGTTACCAGTGGTTTTATCATAGGCTTTTTGTTTTTAATCTCATTTGGGGAGGGGCAAGGGTTCTGAGCGCGGGGGGGGGGCTACCACCTCTCCTCTGGTTACGCCACTGGCCTTCGACTAGTTCACTAAAATATTCACTCAAGATGCCACAAAAACACCCCAAATTAGGACAATATAACAATGTATATAATCCCATTTTTACTCACGCAGCCTTTGCTTAAGAGTGCCACTTACATGGCTTTCAGAATAGCAGCGAAACAGCGCCTGCTTGTAAGACAAGTGCTATCTAATGTCATAAAAACGCACAGGTACAGAATGACAGTAAATCTAATCAAATTATTTTAGGTGAGGCGACATTTGAAAAGCTTTCCCATCTCGCACCGTCTTGCCTTACACTCGGCACAAAAGTATAAACTGAGACGAGCTATCACTTCGTTTAGTATCAACGAAACAAATTGCACGCATGGCTAGAGCCCGCAACTCTTCCTTTACGCAACATGATATTCCGCGGTACATGGAGAAAATACAAACTGTCTTTGAGCATCGGAAATTAAATCTGCCAAAACGTCAACTTAGAACTTAATTTATGTCCCATGACGAATTCGATTACACAAAATCGAATGGGAGGGGCTATAATCAAACGAAATCCAGCAGATCTTGGAAATCAGATATGTGCCTTTTGAAGAGACGAGATGCTGATAAACAAGCGGATGAGTAAAGACACAGGCATAAATCAACTGCCTGTACTTTGGCAGTGTAAAGATAAACAAGCAATGAGATACGCAGACGAACAGACAATCCACGTACACGATGGTATAATGACGAGCATATTCATCTCTTTTGAAAATAAGATAGGATTTTTGTTACAACAAAACAATTAACCTTTTCTGACAATACGTTACTCAGTTTTCATTCCGCACCCGAGGCTTCAAAGTTTGACGTGTAGTTTGTTATACAGTTGCAGTATCAAGCAATTAGAATCAGTATTTTTGATTGTCTCGTTTTGATGAATGGGCACGGTATGGTTATCTACGCGATAGACCTGACCATCGCAAATCGCAAAGAGAGTTTTAAAGAATGTGTAGTAAAAAGAAGATAAAGGCTGCATTTGAACTCGGGTTCAGACGGGCTGTTTACACTGGCCAAATGCAACAGACTCAACGGACCGACCATAGGCCCCTTCCGCCATGATCGGAGCTACGAGGGTTCAAACCCAATCCACTCAAACATGCTGAAGCTAACAATCGATAGAGTAAACTTTCCATGCGGTTTAATACCAGCATAATACTAAAATAAATACACGGGCTGAACACGGGGAAGACGAGGGATCAAATGTATTTATTAAACCCTATTTATACAGGATACATAACATCGGATCAAATGCTGTTTTACAGTATACAGTCCTGATAAATAGACAGTTACAACTATCAAACAAGCCAAAACTAGCAAATTTTACAAGATAAAACATTAGCAAGTTTTACAAGGAAAAACACCACATTACATGCAAGTACTGAAAATAAAACCACGTCAGTCTATCATAAAGAGAGAAACGGGGGCTGGTTCAAGAAAAGCACATTACTTAAAATACATGCTTTGGGCCTATACATGTACATGTACATGTACTGTACAGTCGACTTTCGTTGCAACGAAACATCTGTGACTGGCCAACTTAACCTGTTTTTAACAGGACCGTTGTGGTAAGAGGACAGCAAAACGATGTTCGGGACTTCAGAATTTGTTTTTTATACAAAATATAAGCAGAACCTCTTTATAACGTGCTATTCATGACGGGGGTTGACTGTATATCTATACAAACAGGTCGTGCCAGTTAGGACCACTGCTTCATAGATTAAATGACCGGCTTAAAAACTACAGCCACAGCCTTTTCAAACAATAGGTGAAGCCAAGAGGATGCACAATGTTGTGGTATCACGTTTTACACGTTTCGATATTTTGCAGGAGTGGTAGAGCTGATAAAATAGTCGAAGACAGTGCTCATGTTTTCTGTGATCAACCACATAGGCCTATCAGAAATAGTAAACCTGTACAAATTTAGGTTTAATCCGCTATGAAAGTAAGGAGAAACTGGTGAAAAACCATGTACAATGTTCGGCATGTTAGCACAATGTCCTCAAGAATCGAGGTTAATAACTGAAACCAGCTGGGTTTTTCAGATACAGTTTTCTCAAATGACTTTATTTTGGAGGAAAATATTTGCAGGGGGAAAAAAGTTTCTAATATGAACTTCATAATCAGTAAGCTTTCAGAGAAAAAATAAACAATAATGATTTTTATCCTTGTACCAATCACGTATCATTCCTTCAAGACAATGCCCGTTTCATTAAAACACGGTCGGTGTAATGTATACCATCCTCGCACCAACATCTATCACGTCCATTCTATTTTGCCGGAGTAAATTGAGTATGTTGTTTTTTACTGGGTTACTGTCATTAGGGATTCGGAGATAGAAAGACAAATCCCCGGACATTTTGATTAACAACATTTTAAATTGTATGCAATATTTGCCAAGAGATATTCCCAGTTCCTACCAGTGACAAAACGGTATTGTATAGGGTTATTACACCCATCATTTCCAACCTCTTATCTTGGTTCGGAAAAACCAAATTCATTAAAGGCAAGATATAAAACAGAAAGTGGGGTGGGGGTGTTAAATGTGATTCAATAGCCTACCTTATACCCTTCAATAAAGTCACCTTCACAACAAGCCCAGAAATTTCAATCATATCGAAACGACAAGATTTGAAGAAAAAGGCGAATAACAGTTTTGGGTTTCGTGAATTGTGAGAGCTGGGGACCCATTAATGTAATTGTACCTCCAGACAGTTGATAAGGGGATCAATTTTAAAGGTTGAATTCCAATCGTTGACAAACTTTAACAGTTCAATTTGCAATCACGTTTTTCACCTTTAAGGGTGGGTGGGTACCGTAGTCAAAGAGGGTCAAGGAGCGACGAGTGTGAGCTTTAATCTATTTGGAGAAAATGTCTCCCAATTAATTAAATTTACCTTCAAGTTTATTTATCCTGATATAATATTCACTGAGTATTCAATGTTGCGTCGGCTGCAATTTAAATGCAAACAAAAAGCTGTTGACAGCAGGCCATGACCCTTTAAATACAATATTGACAAACAATGAGTCAACTTCAGGTAAAGACGGGTTGTGGTGGTGTAAACAATACGTGCAATGTCCCAAGCACCGGGTGTAATCAAAACGAAGTGGGTGGTATGCAAAGCCCAGACAGACTTCTCCGTCCCTTGTTCGTGCTTTATCTACGTTACCTAACATCGACTGCACTCTAAAATATATATGTAATATATATATTTATCAAAACGAGTCAGAATTGACCCGGATTCTGACCAAGGAGCCTGGAGCCTGACCTATTTCTGGGTCAGGCTGACCAGGACACTGGTTTAAAATGTGTCATTTTAAACTCGAATTCTGCGTCAGTTTGGCCCATTTCTGGGTTATTTTGGGCACAGAATACTGGGTCACATTGACCCAGAAATTGGTCAGGCCCCACGGAAACCCAGAATCCAGTTCAATTCTGACCCGGGAGTGATTTGAACGCGGATTCTGCGTCCCTTTGACCCATGGGTCATTTTGTTACAGATTCCGGGTGATACTGACCCAGAATGGCCCCGCTAGAACCCGGAACCCGAGGTCAATTCTGCCCGGGAGCTTATGTAGTGTGGTTCCTACAAAAAGTTCACAATTCATGGTTTGAGAAATCTGTACATAACCTGAATAATTGAGTATTAATCCATTAGCTTTTGTATTACATAATATACGCATTATGTATATAATTGAACGATAATCGATGAGGTACAATTTACTGAACTTGCCCTATATTTAGTTTTCGCTTAACATACATATTCAGCAGCTGATATGAATTTTTTTCCAACATTATTTCCACAAATCGCCGAAACTGGACACCTGTTTAGTAGGGTCAAATTACTGTTAACAATAATTACCAGTATGTCGTCCACTATTATTATTGCGATATTCAGCGCGGTATTAGGGACACTGGTGTTGCGCTACGATAATATGCAGTGCATTTGCTCCACAGCTTGCGTCCGGAATACATTAACTACAGCCACAGGATGTGGTCAGAATTCCGACATGAAGATGTTCGACTTGGCCGGATGATGTTGCAACCATCTTGGGAACATTCCACTTCTCCATCGCCGTATTGATTCAGGACGCCTCTTGTTATCGACGGGTGTGCCCTTTTGCAAAATAGTCGAGAAGTTATCGGCCGTGTATTCCACTTGAATGGTTTAAATGTCACAATGTGAATTCGTTTTAAGAGTCAGACATGCAACAAAAACATGCTTCTACAAAATTAAGGTTACCATCCAAAATGCAATGTCACTGTACATTTCGTGACTGGTATCCTGCTCATTTTTGCTTAGCAGAACATTCTTAAGCAATTTTTCTGCTTAAGCAGTTCTATGAAAATGGGCCCTGGTCCATTTTTCGAACAGTTGCAAGCGACCCAAACAAAAACTAGTAGATAGTTGTTCGTCTTAAGCGGAAACAAACAATGTGTTAAATCGACTATGACCGTCTCGAGCCTTTTATTTAGTATCCCATCCAAAACTAGGTTCTACAAGCGTGTCGGAGGCCGAGCGGTTTTTAAGAGCACCGGACCGAAGCTCTGGTGTTTCTGATCAGTAGAGTGTGGGTTCAAGTCCCGGTCGTGGCACTTGTGTCCTTGAGCAAGACACTATACCATTACTGTTCCACTCCTTAGGAGGACTAGTAGTGCACATAGAAGAACCCAGAACACTTACCGTGGAAGAGTAGGGGTTAACCCTACTGTGGTCCACATAGCAAGCACCCTTGTTTACAGGTTTCCTCAGGCTTACGAGCTAAATTGATTAAGTTCATTTATGAGGCGTCCTTGGTTCCGTTACCAGAAATACAGTACATAATAGTAAAAAAAATTGAACTTTAAGAATGTGAAGACAAACTTGATGACGTGTTATATTCCATTTCATTCAATAAGGTGGTGCACTCGATCACTCAGGTGAGTTTAATTTGACACTGTACAGGTTTGGCGTTTGTATTTACCATCACCAGACACAATATCGTCCCGTGTCGCGTTGGTGACGCATGTGGTTCCGGACGGCCACTGTACTTAAAAAAGGGGCGCGCAAGTGCGCCACTTCACTGGCAAGCCACCGTGTACATACGACACCGGAAATACGTCACTGCGGAAGGCGAGTGAGCGTGTGTATAAATGAACGTCTCGTTAGTGCGTTGCACACCCGGTGATCTCAAGGTGTTCTTCCTAAACAGCAAAATGGACCGTTATCGTTACTGCGTGCTTTAGATGTGTTCGTTCTTTTTAATTGAAAAGTCCTTGCCATGCCAACAGAACAGATTTCAAAGACTAATTATGTTGATTGATCACCTCTCTATAAGTTGTACAAGACGACTTAAAGGCAGGGTGAGACCAGTATCCTCACATGGTGTATCCCAACACACGCATACAATAACAAACCTGTGGAATTTTGGGCTCAATTGGTCATCGAAGTTACAAGCAAATAATGGGGGAAAACATCCCTGTTGCATAGAATTTTTTGCTTTTAAAGAAAGACTTTATGGCTGAAGCCTTATACCAGAAATTCAAATTTCGAGGTGAACATTACCTCTTTCTCCAAAACTACATTATTTAAAACGGGGTCGTTTCTAACAATGCTTTATAAATATCAAAAGCTCTCCAGTACTCTTTACCAAGTAAGTTTTTATGGTCATTAACTTGAGGAGTAATTACCATAAGTACACACTGCCTCTAACACAGGTCCGTATTAATCAAATTTCATTAGCGTTAGCTTTTAATCTGACTCCCCACTCGCATGGAAAAAAAAAGCATGAGCCCGCTGCAGGGTGTAAGCATCCATGAATCAATCCATATTACAACCTTTGAGGAAATGGCTGCGTCGCGCTCACTGTCCCCTCGTCTTCATCTCTGTAAAAAAAAAACACTGTTTGTAAGTCCACATAGTGTTTCAAGTCCCTACATTATGTGGACCTCTTTTGTTCTCAGGGCCCACACTTCGTCATCGATTTCTGCCCCTCCCCCCTCCGACCACCACGATTCATGTTTGACTTTCATACTCGTCTTGGTCATTTAAAATCTGATGCTATTTTCTAAGGACACCCCTAACCCATTCTTATACTATCAGCCAGTCCAAAACAATGGAAGACAGCAAACAACAAAATCCATATCCAAGGACGGAACTGGCATCACACAACGACCCCCCCCCCTCAACCCACTCACCACCATCACCACCAGACCCGCAACTCGGCATTATTTATGAAAGCTGCAATATTGGCGCCATATAATTACAAAATCAACTATATAGTTTATAAGATTTGTATTCAAATCTCTTTCTTTTTTGTAAGCTGTGGTTGGGTTTTTCATCCGAAACTCTCTGATGCATCTGAGTCAGCACTCTGGGTTATGCAGGATTCGTGTGTTTTAAGTTCCGGGTTACACATTTAAACCAAGTGATGGGGTGATTTTGTTGGGAGTTATTCATTAATCTGTATACATTGTGTACTTTCTAATTAATGAAATTCCTTCACAATGATCTTGCTGGTGAAAAAAAACGAGCTTTCATTGTTTGCATCGTGCAATCAAGGACATTTTGTATACAACAATCAGGGAGCTATTTAGAATTACATTCAACATGACAGGGGAAATGTCCATAATCAGGGAGATTTTCGAATGTCATCAGAACATGGAAATATTTGATTATTTTCAGAGAACTATATGCACCAGGGAGAAATGGCCGCTCTGCTAAAAAAAGGGCACAATCCATGACGTATGTGAAACGTACTATCGCATCTGAGGGAAAACCTCTACAACCATTATATAAATAACGTCGTCTGTGATCTTACAGTGAACATTATTCCATCGAAAATGTGTTTTTCATTTCATTTGCCAACATTTCTGACACTGACTTGGTGCCAATCATTCCTGGCGACACTAATACTTCTATCTTAAGTGATATTTTAACCTAATACCCTATTGTATTACAATCTGACCCGATTTCTCTTGTGTTTCAAATCCATGGAGCCTTCCACAATGGTCTGACGACGCAACTGATATGAGAATTGGGCTGTGCAGTAATAACAGGTGGTCATGTTAATATTAATAGCAAACTGGAACGAATTTAATGCGCTCCTCCCCACTCCCAATGATTTACCCTCGAGACTTAACATGTACTAAGGCGGGCGTTCTTAGTGTGTTATGTTTGCACACACACGCATCTACACAAACCGGTTATAATATTATAACATGAGTTGTGTGTCCTTTTAAGAGATTCCGCACCTTACCAAGGACGAATGCAGATGAGTCGGCGGTTATTGTGAACGGTAAAATGAACGCCTCATTGAAAGAAAAGGATAAGCCGTGCGAGTCTCGGAAATACCGCATGTTTATCATACACCAAAGTTTCAGGTCTGGAGGTCGGACAGTAGCTCTTACACGCTCGAGTCCCCGTACCCGGCCTTAGTGCTAATCAATAGGGGGATCTCGACCACAACAGGCATAGCGCGGACGGTCCCTACAGCACGCACACAATGCACCCTTTGCTTGAGTGTAATCCATGCTGCGTAATACCATAATACATAACCTTGTGTGTTATAATAACATACTTCTTTACGATCAGGCGTTTGTAGTCATATGAAAAGCGCGGGAAAGCAATAAAAGGTAGTCCAGCAACGTGAAGCCACACACTATAGAGTGCTCAGGCATTCATCCAACACTGATGTAGCCAATTGGAAAAGCTCCAAGACACACGAGACACAACTGAGCGGGCATTAAACACATTAATCGAAATTATCAAGAATGACACTGCAAATAAACACGAAGAATAAACACTGATTAAGAACACAATACAGGATGTAATCAGTCCGTTTGATCAGACGCAAGGTAATGACGTCAGATTCTGTCAACAAAGTGCGTCTGACCTGATCCAAATGCACACGTTTTACCCCAGTTTCATGTTGTTCGTACACTAACATGTAGCTACATTTTTTATGATTGCCATAATTGAGAACCCAAATACATTCACCGTGACGGGTACGAGCGGAACATCTACAGGGGTGTCCCTCGGGTCCGACAAGGATTGTCGGTGGCCATAAAACTGTCCAAACTTGTGGGCTTCAAACTATTTTACTGTTTGTTTTCTTCAGAAAACAATCTCGTGAAGTATTTGTGTAAATTTTCGTCTAAAGTATCCTCAATACTGTGTCCAACATATTTTGTAATGAACATCACAGGCTATTTAAAATCAAATGTTATTAGGCACTTGAGCAAATTGTTATAACTACAAATGATTTGACATTCGACTGTGAACTCAACTGTTCGGTATACATAAAACTACATGTGTTACGAAATCGGAACTCACCTAATAGTTAAGTTATGTTTTTATTTATGAAACTACACGTGTTCTGAAATCGGAACTCATAGCTGTATACAACTATAAAATTAAATATGTTATGAAGTGACTTTATCCACGCCCCAGTCTCAGTGTTGTGGTTAGGGTTAGGGCTATAAAATAGTTTACTTATATGTAAACAAAATATGTTTCTGTATCATTTGCAAACAGCCAAACTTCAATGTGTCGGAGCTTGACTTGGCGTGCCATGGTTGGTGGAATATTATATTTCAAAATTGGTTAGTTGGTTGATTGGTTGGTTGGTTGGTCGGTTAGTTGGTTGGTTGGTTGGTTGGTTGGCTTATTTACTTTTCACTCAAGTAAATAGCTAGTCATAAAACAATGGTTTTGAAGAAAAATAATGTATGTTGAGCGGAGGGACATCTGGAAACCCACAGGGCTTGTAGCGATAGCCCTATATGTTGCCTATAGGTGACAATGGGAGAGTGGATGTATTTAGGTCAAACTAAGGTAACGAACTCATAGAAAATGCTCCCTAATTTCTCGTTAATCAAAGTACACAAAACATCACAGGTAGGTGTAATTTTGTATGACTACTCGCAAGGAGTTTTTCCTAAACTTCAAATTCGTCAAAAGTTAGCACTTCAACTTTTCACGAGAAGAGAAGTGATCTTTTTATTATGATATTTTAATAAACAATGATATATATATATACAAAAAACAACAACAACAAAACATGAAGAAAGACTTAATGGTGAATTTAAAAGCTGATTAAAAAAAGGGGGAAAAGATAAAATCACTCACAATCGGCCGATTTTGAATCAAACAAGTTAGGCAGCGTTTTGAAATAATATTAAAAATCACCATCGACCAGCGCCGAACGAGGATCCGCCAATTTCGTGGACTGAACTGTTTTATTATCTGTTACCGGGCAACGATGTTATGGGCAAAGAAATGTCAGGTTATAATATCGTTTGATTTTTGTCGTTTCAAAAGGTGGAGACAAAGGTGTAGGGTAGTGACCAGATCCGAGACAAAAAGTCTTGTAAAGTGCAAGTGTTATACTGGGACGTCACAATGGAGAAAGTTGTTGAAAGGGCTTATAGCTTTGATGGTACTGTGTTTTGTTTTGGGTTGGGTTTTTTTCCGAAATTGTAAAATTGATTCTGAAGAAAGTGTCAATGGCTTGATTTCACAAAGCACTATAGATTCATGTTAATATGAAGAGTTGTCAACATCATTAGGGTGATTTGTATTTTGACATCACACTTTACTCAGCAATTTAAGATTGATACACAGTTAAGATCCATCAATAACTCTATGTGAACCCAGTCCAGTGATTAACTGGATATAAATGTCATGTTTCTAATGGTGTGCAAGCGTGGATTGGTGCTGGCTTGTTGACACGTCTTCATGGCTGTGCTTTAACAAAAGCCTGCCTTGTATCAGGTGCAATTGGGAATAAGCGATTATTGTATAAAATAAACACTTGATGCTGAAATCGGGGAAAATTTGTAGACCAAAGAAAAAGGTGTCTTATGATTTGATTTTACTCTACACGTGAAAGCATTGTATAATTTTTACTTTCTTCTCGTGTCCTGCGTGGGTGGGGGTGGGTGTGTTGGGAATCAACAAGCCTCTCGGGTAAGCTTCGACTTCGAGTACCCACCACCTTTGATTATACATCGGTTTCAGCTAATACTAACTCGGTGTTTGTCCTTGATGCATTCATTACTTAAGTTACGATGTGCATTATGACCGAGCAATGGTGGGACGTGTCTTCGTCGGAGGACAACAAGAAATCTTGAACAGTTTCATATTCAAATTCGATGGTAATTACTACCCACACGGAAAATGAAAGCATTAATTATATTAATAATGTATTCAAACGGGTTATGATGAAAACAGTCCGTGAAAAGAAAGACAGGAATACCCACAATGTTACGGTTCAGGAGGGTTATAGACTCTGATGTGCGTCACCAGAAATACTTTGCGACAAATTGGGGCAAAATGAGATGACTGGTTTATTTCTTTTGAGAAAAGAGGAGACTTTCATCAGAAAATCCTGAAAAATCACCAGCCTCAATGCCATGTGATTAATTAAGACAGTCAAAGGAAACTATCAAGTTTATTTGTTTGATCTTCCTTTCAAGGGAGCTCGTCAAACTCCAACAAGGCGGTATAAACACCAAGCTGCTGGCAACAGCCAATCTCTCTCATACAAACATTGATTTTACGTCTATGATAATGAATTGCACAAATCAAGAAACTGTGATTCAGTGACTTCACGACAACACGTCTTCTAATCATCATGAAATCAGCGCTAGGCTATAGGTAGGATTCGAACCCACAACCGTGTGATTGCAAGTCATGCAGTCTAACCACGGGAACATTTCATTTCGTTCATTAATTCATAACTTAATACAACACTCATTATCCACAGCAATGATAATTAAATTCAGAAGAAATGATTAACTTACAAACTCTTGAAGTCTTTAATGGTAGTATTATCCAATCCAGCGGTGGAGAACGTTGTCATGTTTTTTCTACGGCTACATTCAATGGAGGCTATTTCACCGAATTGGCACGCACAAGACACTGGACAATTACGCTGTGACCCGGACGAAGCCCCCCAACTCGATCCGACCACTGCCCGTGACAGAGCTGCAACATGCAAGAATGTGATCAACACTAACAAAGTATTCATCTTGCCTGGCTCCTGATGGTGACGGTACGGGTGATGGTACAGCTTAGACGAAGAAGAGGAACAGGGCATGTCCACAAGATGACCCCTCGTCGTGTTTGTTTACTCAAATAATCCGTATGTGCCGTGTTGCCGTGTCGAGTCGCTGTGCAAGGTGTTGCTCCCGATTTTTCCAACAGATCTCCTCCATTTCTTGTCCATCGATCTATCGGATAATATTCACATTCCTCCTTGGCTTCGAACTGACTTCTTGAATATCCTCTTGCCTCCTATTAGAGAAAAAGACAACCTCCCTCTGTACGGAAAGACGCAATAGTCTTTGCAGCAGTAATTTCCCAGGCGAATTGACAGGCGCAGCACATTTCACACTCCCACAACCGCGGCAAGCTGTCACCTTCAGACGACAACCACGCGACCTTGATGCAGTTGCATATTAACTAGAAGCTCTGTGCATAGGGTATGAGCTGGCCTAACAGGTCATGGCTTTATTCTGTCTGGGTCTTAAAATACGGTCTCTGCTTTTATTTCCTGAAGATGCGCAAACCGTTTCCAAGAGAGAAACTCGCTTGAGTTAGTATTATGACAGCAAGCACGTTTACCTTAGTTGACGTGAATGAGCTACATTTGAAAACGTACATGAACACTGTGCACAACTGACCGCAGCGCACGACTCTTCTCAAATGACAAAAGAGATGCAAGACGCATGCTCTACGCTATGCCTGCATGCTGCACTGTCGTCCGTGTGCGAGAGGAGGAAATTCTGGACTACTGCGCAGCCGCGTTACTCTCTGACTCATCATTATCACAATTCGTCTGTATCCCAATCCGCATCATCATTATCATCATTAAGCCCGTCTAACTTATGAGCAGGCACTAACTAAACGGCTCCTTGCGTAGAGCGAGAGAGAGAGACGGCTGGATGTAACCATAGAACACGATACTTACATTATCAATTTTTAATGTGGATGCACGGGTCTCCAAAAGGGAGTTATACATTCCTGTGGGGTGGGGGGGGGCGGGAATAAAAAACCTCAAATGGTGCACCTCTTCTCAAGCTCTCGGGGTGTCACTCATGTACCCTCTGATACCATTCATCATGAAGTGCCTACATATACATGTAGTAAGCACCCTTTCTTGGGTTCTGAGTTCAGGGTGATGAGAGTGGCGGTGGTTGATTTATGTGCAGGGTGTGGACGCTGGGGGAGTGCTTCTGAAACACTGGGACTACATAATGAGCAAAATACATTCACTTCGTTGTGTTAATCAACACACGTTCAGACTTGGCCGTGGATAATACAATTGTCTTGCAACAGAAACGGGTCTTTGATGGGAGTGTTAAACTATCGCAAAGTTACATTATAATTTCAAGTACTCCTCTTGAAATGTATTTAGACAAAAACACGTTCACGTCATAATTTGTTATATCAGATTAAATCAGACAAAACAATCCCTTTAAACTCACCAAGACCATTAATCAGATGGCCTTAACAAAGAGTTAATCCCAAGTCTAAAAACTGAAAATGCCAAAGTACATTTTATTTCTTTATTTCTTTATTTCGTTATTCTTATGCTTTATTAATTTGTGTTTTATGACACATTGCACGGCAACTAGAGCGCCAATAACACGACGGAAACGAAAAGAGATGTTCAGTTTTAGATGTGGGTGGAAAACCCAAACTGGGCCCACAGAGGGGTGACAGGCAGTGAAAGAAACCACTGGGCCAACCTGATCCTATATGTATAGTATTTTTCACAATCATTACGCTCACAATCGCTATGCGGGTACACTCCGGAGGGTGTTCCTGCACAATGCAGGAAGGGAATGAAGAATGAGGATGATGATGATGATGATGGGAATGATGGGGATGATGATGACTATAGTTACATAAAAGGTAATCAGACTATAACGTAGACATTATAAGCAAGACAAAAGGGTAGCGCTTAGAATTTAACACAAAAGGCTGGTTTGCAATGAGAAGGCAAGACGCGACCACATGCCAGGCCACAGATGCAGCTGCTCCATTGTACAAAACATGTGCCTTTCCAGTTGGAACAAAGGAGCTACAATAACGGAGTGGTTACGATCGTAACAAACGATTAGCCCAATTCTGAAGCATTCATTAGGCATGTGGCAAAATGGCAGCATCCGTACAGGTCTTATTTCGTTCGAAAGGAAACTAGCAAGTGTTAAGCTATTGATTTGGCTTGATAATTTTCTTCCTTCCACTCTGTAGGTCTTGACACAGTGATTTGTCTGACAATTAAAAGATAGCTACACTGTAAATAACTATGATTTATACATATTTTCGTCAGAGTGAACATAATCACTGTAGCTCGCAGGGTTGAGGAAACCTGTAAACAAGGGTGCTATGTGAACCAGAAACACCGGGGTTAACCCCTACTCTTCCATGATAAGTCAAGTGTTCTGTGTTATTTTACGAGTAGGCCTACTATGGTCTGAAGAAAATAGATATGCCCAACCTGATGTAAAATATCATCCTACATCAGCCGTTCGTATCAGCACGGCTCTACTGTGATTGAAAATCTGTCATCATGGGACTTACAATATACGCGGCACATCTTGAAAAATTAATCAAAACTCGTATATCCTGGGGATTTCTAACGACGTCTTGCAGTAATCCCCACTTGCATATAATCACGAAACCCGCCACGGATTTGTTTTCGTGTGGAGATATTTGGTCGTCATAGTGATTTTGATATTTGACTGGCGACATCACCACACATGAAGACCGTTTCTACCCTGGGAAAAAAATATAGGTATTCCGTCGAATGCGAGAGGGATCACAGCAACAACAAAAAGAACCCTCTCCAAGTTTCTTGCAATTATAAATTCATTATCATCATCCAATTTCCAGTAGACACACGCACCGGGCTGAATGCTTCTTCTCACCCGTACACTCTTGCTTTGCTGAGATGTAGAACAAAGAGCCATTTCAAGAGCTTTGTTCCACCTACTGCATCTCTTTGGAACTCCTTGGAGCATGTTTCCCTCCATCCTACAATCTATACTGTTTTAAGAGGAACATCATTCCTACCTTCAGCTCCCCCGAGTTGTTTTCATATTTAATGTTTTCTTATTGTAGCTCCTTACCAAGAGTGGCTTTTAGCCAGTTTGGGGGCGAACTGTGCGTTCAAAAAAAAAATTGTCCGTACTTATTTCGATAGTTGCGATCGAAATAAGCGACGCGTGACGGGAGGAGGAGCATTCTGAAAAATGCCATTTTCTCAACTTTGACGGAGTTCCGGAAAAAAACGACTTCTCTGGAGAATTGACACTGGTATGAACTTTATAATCAGTGAGCTTCCGTTTTGAGTTACCACTTTTAAAAGTCCAATCTTACACATTTAATATTTGCTGATTTCAATCAAACCTGCAGCCAGGGGAGTGTCGTCTAATTGAGCTCCAGGAAATGTTGTCTTTATTCCCCTGACATTATTACATGAAACAGCATTTTATATAAATTACACAAACACGAGCTTTCAAAGTAGGGTCATAGATTGGTTTTTGTGAACGTAGGCCTAATGATGATTTATAGGCAAATTTATCAAGAAAGATACAACAAAAGTCACTTGTGAAAGTTTCAGCCGAATACAGTGTCTACTTGCTGAGAAGACAGCAAACACGGTATTTTCACAAGAACGTTGGATCCATCCACGTTTAGCGAGATGACAGCGGGTACTACACACCTCATCTCTGGCTGCAGCATTCTTCTTGGACAGACACCAACCCTCAGAAAGCGATTCGTGCATGAATCCCTTCTCAGATTCAAATGTTTTTGGGTGAAAATTGTATCAAAGCCATAAATATTACTTTGAAGGGAATCCTTTCTCAAACGGTTAAAACTATAAACAATAGTCCTAGTTTTCAATCTATGACCGTTATACCTTTTAGCTTTAATTTCCGGCCATCGTCATCTCTCTCGTTTGGTTAAGAAGAACATTGCAAAATCTTTTCGTAATGACATATTTTTGAATAGCAGAATCAGCTTCCCTTGATTTATGTAATTGTTGTATTTAAAAAATGTTTTATCTTCGCTCTGTGTTAAAAAAGAACAAAAAACTTGCCCCTGTCACTCAGAAAACGACCTGTGTCGAAAGACAACATCGTTTCTCATGATTGCGTTGAGAAAGTTCGTTTAGTACATGTTTAAATATTCGTGTTTATCAGTTCCAGATTGGGCGTGTAACTGTCTTGGTCTATGCTTAACATTCCACCTTGTGCTTTCTCATTCAAGGTAGTTATTATTACCCTGAGTCGCTTTGAGATCAGATCGCTGATCTTAGCTCGGAGACGGTCCTCCGGCACTTTGGCGAAGGGGGAATTCCCCACGTCACATCTAAATTCTTTCAATGTAAACTTGTTCTGCTTTTTAACAAGTTATTAAAACCTAACCCTACAAAATCTTATTTTTTACATATTCCGATCTGTTTCACTAACCCCTTGAGATGTTAATCTGCACGTGTGGCTCACGCGTGGTCAGGGCGGTCACTGACCTGTGAGCCCCAAAGGCGGTTCTGTGGAGTCCTCTAACACGCAGAGAGAACTGTTACAAGTCTACTACAAAGGGATTCCACCTGAGGCGCGTAAGAAGCAACCCACTTCACTGTCAGCTCCATGTTCAAAATGGAATACTGATTTAAAGACTTAGGGGCCTTTCTCAAACCAGTTGATTTTCCTTCTCGGCTCAATCTTCCAGCTTTCCACTTTAACTTTTCAAAAAAACGAACCTTGGTTGATCATTCTGTCAACAACAGGAGCGTCGATGATTGTTCTGTTCGACCAGAATGCCGAAGGCCATCATCAAAAGATGGCGCTCTTTATAGTTACTGGTCCAGCTAACATAGGTAGCATAAATTAAACACTTTTCGTTGATCTGCCCATTTGTGATCAATATAATTATACCATTAGCCATTCAGATACGAACGAAACTTAAAGCAATTTTGGGCGACCAAGGAAAGTTGTCTACAATTACAAAGGGAATTGAACGTGTGACCTCCGAATTAACGTTGGCCAGATCTACAAACTGATCTATCTAGCCTTATGATAATGGGGACGGTCTCCTTATTTTATCAATATATTTGTTTGGGAGATGGTGTGTGTTTAACAATCGATTTTTTTTTTAAATAATGATAATTGATACACAAAAAGTGACATTCAAACCCCTACAAATAATCAAGCAACGCAGTAAGAAACCTTCTTGACACTGTATGCCGAGTACATTATTTGTTTTATTGATTAGTTGACTGTTTAAGCTCTTCATCTGAAGTATTGATCATTATTACTGTACAGAAAGGATGGGAATTAAATCAACCACTTACATGAGGACACGTGTTAACTATGACTACCTATAACAACAACGGACAAAAATCCACCCAGATTACACCGGGGCGAGATCCCCCATGATGCCCAACGGACGAGTGGCCATGAGTTTATCAGCAGATCAAGATGGTTACCAATTAATATCCCACACTTTACACAATTCAGTTCGCTTATTATAAAATCAAAATCAAAAGCGATGGAGAACTAGAAATGGTGACTGTCTTCGAGTACGAGTACGATTGGGCTGCGACCCAATAGGACTGTGCAAGTCTCGCGCATATTCGAACATCCGTTAAAGTGCGCGAGTTTGTTAAAGCAATGGACGAGGGACCAAAGTGGTCCTTAAAATTGTCGAATACACGTGAGACTTGCACGGTCAATGACGGCTACGGCTTAATTGTCACGTGAACATGCATTAAAGCATAGGATGCCCAGCCGGCAATTCTGACACGGCCATACGCCGAGGAACAAACAAAAAAGGATTTAAAATATAATTATAAAACCCCCCCAAACCAAGCCATATCATGCGGCGAGAATTCAAAATCTCGCAAAAATTCACAATCTCGCGTGTATTTAAATGTTGGGGACCCCATTTAAAGTGTGTGGATTTGCTCGACGCTTCAAAGCAACGCCATGTTCGCAGGAATCCAAGTCCCCACAAAAAAATTGAAGACATGCGATATTTGCAGCCGGGTTTTAAAAACAATAGACATGATGCACGCGACGTCATTTTGCTAAGAGGTCAAAATGAGGTTGCTCAACACTGCGCGTACGAGATGTGCGTTCTCGTTTTACCTCTCAGTTGGCGGCGTGATGACGTCAGTGCATAAGGTACACTGACCTTCACAAACTCTAATTTTCTACAAGTTTTGCCTAATGGATGAAGTCCCCAAAACGACCGTCAATATCACACAGGGTGTATTCACCAATGATTAAAGTTCATGTTTAACAAAAAATAAACAGCATTTGATTCCTAATGTTATAAACTCTGAATTGTTGCTCTATAATGTCGCACTAAAACTAGGCAGTAGTTTTCATAACTTATCGAAAAAATAAGTGAAATAATATCAGCATTAATTAATAATGTGCAACGATCATTTCGTTATTAAAACAATTCCATTATACCTTTTGGCAGAAAGCACATCGTTACCCGGTTGTTGTTATCAATTAAAATTTTACATTTCTTACAATAACTCAAGAGTGAAAGAAGAATTACAGAAAGAATAACTTTTGTGTAAAACCAGAAAATAGCATCTCAATCTGTCGTGTCACAGTTGGGGAAGCTTGACACTCTGAACAGCCACCAAAAGTAAGTACACCAGTTTGAATAACTGTTTAATCAAGTTTCCAAACAGATCACCTTTTTGCACTTTTCAAACAATCTACAGATTCCACCGGCCATTTTGAAGCTGTCTGCTTTCAGCTTTGCGCACCTTAAAGAACCAAAACCCATTGCTGTCTCAATAAGAATAAAACCGAAAAAACATCTTATGTCTAAAGAATACAAAAGAGTGCACAAGTCATGCACAAATAAAAACAAAGACCTTGAAATTAGAGCAATCCTTGCCAACAGACATTGTAGTATTTGTGACTGCCTATTTACTGACCTTTGATGTGTGTTTTTTTTATTACAAGTGACTTGAGAATTACTGCAGAGATACTGAGAAAGAAAATAAGCCGTGTTCAACGTTCACGAATCTGCAAAGTCGGATACCAGTGACACCACAAACAACCGCATGGCAATTTTGCTGGTGCTGTACCTTATCTCCATGTTAGCTGCCCCCCACCCCACCCCACCCCACCCCACCCCACCCCACCCCACAACCTTGGGCGATTCTTTTTACATGTGAATGAACAATAAATTGGAGTACATTTTTGGTTACGTGTCACCAAACACCGCCTCTACTCCTCTCTCCGGAACATATTTACATCATTTCATCCTCTTCCTGATACAACATGGAAGCATTCCTATCACAGAATTACAGAAATTAACATTTACAATTTCAGCATTGTTAAATAGATAGTTGCCATTAAATAATTAGCGAGTTAAGGAGACTGCATGCTATAATAAGCGTATTTGTACAGACCCCCGAGTTTTCATAAAAAAGTTTTGAAATTCGTTCCCGTTAAACACCCAACATTTAGATAGATTACAACTTGGAGCTTTTAAAGACCGTTAGGTTTTTACTTTCCTAATAATTACAACATATTCTCATGAAATAGCTAGATAATACTCATTAACGACAATAATTTTACTAATAATAAGGAAAAATAATGATAATAATAATAATAATAATAATAATAATAATAATAATAATAATAACAAGAAATTGGTCAAATGACCGCAAAAAATAATCTAGGAATTAAATAATAAGCACCATTTTTTTAGGGGTTGTAATACTCACGGTAAGATTATTTTTACTGGAAACAATCAATTTCTGTAGAATGTACTAAATTTGCTTCACATTTAAAATTGTAATAATCTCTTTACTGGTTTGATGTACACGTACATAGTGAATGACACCTTATTTATTAAATCACGTCAGATCTTTGAATGATTCAATACTTTGTTGTTAAATAATCAAGTAAAATGGCACTCGCACAAAAGCATGAAGCTGGGTACCATACCTCGAGACAGTGTCCAACACATGCAGGCTCCCCTTCAACGAGATGACTTTATTACCACAGAAATTAAACCATGAAATTGTCATCAATTAAACAATGCACTTTTTAAAATACTGAATACAATGGCTGCTTTTGTGTTTATTCTGACAATCCAATACTTTTACAATGGAATATGATATCAAGGTAATCAGTAAGCAACCAAAACTCATCAAACTTTTCAAAAACACAATGGTTTGAGAGGACAATCTATTCATTTTTACTTACATTAATCACTCAATCACTGCCAGACGTTTTGACTGGTGTATGAATTATTATACTTTCAACTGAACTATTGCCAATAATAGCGGTTTTCAAATCACTGTTTACGATATCATTTGGTTTCTTTCTATTTGTGATTTTAAAACCCATGTGCAGTGGTTTCTTTCCCTGACGTTCACCTCTGTGGACCCCGGTTCGAATCCTACCTCAGACCTAGAGCCTTGCATTTGGATTGGGTTTTCAGTCCCTACCTGACTGCATGGGTTTTCCCCATTTTGGGGTTTTCCTCCCCACATCAAAAACTGAACATTTCTTCTCGTTTCCTCTTCATCCCGTTATTAGTGCTAATTGTACTCCCTTTGGGTTCAATCTGAAGACGGCATGGGTTGGACAAGAACCCAGGGTGAAAATTACACACGTTGGTTTGAATATGCTACCTGATACCTGATGAAATAGACAAGGCTCATCCTTAAAAAAAAAAGCAACATTATTCCATCCTAAACATTAAAGAGTCTGAAGGGTTTACCCTCATTGACACGCCAGCGAGACCAGTTAGCTTGTCATTTCACTGGTGCCCCAGCTTTGTCACTGGTCTATCTCCAAATATGAATGCTTTTCAACACTGAACAAGGCAGTTGGACCACTTCAAGAAAATGTGGCCAGCTAACCACTGTTAAGAGAGAATGAGGTCTGTAGGAACTCACATTATGGGAACAATTCTCATTTTTTTAATACAATACCAGCAGCTTTAGCCACATTAGCCCTTCGCGCAGGTACAATCTACACTTCTAGGTTTTGTACTCAATTACACATTATTGTTTTTCAAACAGCAAATCAAGGTCTTCCACCATTCGACTTTTTATACAGCAGCCATGGATTCTTCTACACCAATCTCTATTAGAGCAAACCAAACCGGCGTTTTCTTTTTTAACATCACTGTTCCCTGTGCTGTGGGGTGCCATGGCATTTTTTGTATCCATAGAAACTACCTATATGCAATATTAGTGAACAAACACTGATCATCTGTGCCGACACAGCCAACAAAAAAATTCTTTCTCACTTTCCATGTCTAGCAACAGCCTCACAATCTGCATCCCACTGATTCATGAGGCTAAAAGACAAAACAAACAAAGATGGCCACTCAGATGGCTGCTCAGGTACCCGTTTGTGGCTTTTGACAAAATTGCTCATTAGTAGCTATGTAGGAAAAGGAGGCATGTTTCAGGATACCTTCTGAATTGGGCAAGTTACTTCATTAGAGAAGAGGTTCTCTGTGGATGCACAAGTTGCTAGTATTTGTTAGTGTGTTCATTCCAATTTGGGCCAACTCTACTTTATAATACCCAATTGCTGCTCTTAAGGTATAAAAAAAGGCCTGAACAACACAAGATTTTTTGTTTTAAATGACTTAGACTGAGGACAATTATTGAAACATATGTCTGGTTCACAGCCTCTGGTCTGAATCGTTGTCTTAGGCAGCGGCTATACTTCGGCAGTGGCTACGGCTTATGCAGCTCATAAGCCCTATTCTTCGACATTATAGCAACCACAAATAGCCAAAGCCAAAGTCATCTGATTCAGATGCGGCCTTGGTAATTTTGTAAGAGCCAAGGCTGTATCCGACTTGGCGGCTACAGCTATGGCTAAGACTGCTGCTAAGGGTTGTTGCTGTGGAGATTCTATACTTCAACGCATGGTGATGTGGAGATCTAGCCGCAGCCATAGCCAGAGCCGCCAGATCAGACACGGTCTTACATAGTAATGATCACATGGCATAGCAATGGTCTGTTTACCATAATCTGTGAATCTCAAATGCAAGTGCATGTACTCACTAGAGAGCCAGTGAACCAAGACATTCAAATGAAGTTTGCAAAAAGTTTATTTACACTGGCCACAAAATTGCCATCAATTCTCTTTCCAGTTGAAGTTATACAATATTTAGATTTTAGATTGTTTTTGTTTTTTTACCAGATTTTACTCTCTTTTTTTCCTTTAGTATGATTATAATCCTGATAGTAATGCACGTAATTGATCAATCTTGATCCCTGATCTGCCACTGAAGTCACGTACTCTAATAGTGATGTCATAATAACATCATCTCATTCAGGCAGAATGAATTAGTAAAGACATCATGCTTTAACCCTTCGGAGACCACAGTGGCCGCAAAATGCCACAAAGGCCCACAAGCGGCTACAAATTACTGCCAACTTGACAACTTCCATTCAATAAGAGGTCATAGTAAAGGTCACATTCTGAATTGACAGTACCCATGTTTCCCAAGCTAACATACTATCTATACGGTCCAAAACCAAACAAAAGTATTTATTTTCAAATTCTGGGTGAGGGTTTTTGGAAAAGAACAAGTTCAAAAATCAGCAAACTCAAACATACATACTAGGACACAAACTGTCACTAGCTACCCTGCAAGCTCAGTGGTCTAGTGGTAAGATCTCTGCTCTAAAATGGCAAAGGTCATGGGTTCGAATCCCACCTGAGTAATACGCCTGTGGATTTTATTTTTTCGCAGGACTCAAGGTACAGAGTATACAATGCTTCAACCCACATCAGTGTATGGGTGAAGCACACAACACTCTTTATTCCTGATTCAAATGAAACATCAGTCTAATTAACAATTAGACAGGTCAGAGCGTTTGGCAATAATTACACAGAAATGCATGGTCTCCAAAGGGTCATTACAACAAGACAGGTTTCTCGTAGTTTCAGATGAGTAGAGTGAGAAGTAAGCTCCGTGAGGCAGCACTGTATAGTCAGGCTGAGAGTTGGGAAAACCCAAGTTAAACATCGCACCTATCTCCTCGATATTGGAGTAGCTTGAAAAAAGGTTGACACACTTTTTTGTAGTCCACAACTGCCGAGTAGTGTCACACTCGGACACGAACATCAGTGATGTACTCCATTTGGGAACTCACTAATGAGACTGGTAATCCGTAACTTTCATATTCGTTCATGTGAAGACGGTACTGGATACTAGACGGACTAAGCTACAGTTTCAACCTGTAGAGAAGGCCAAGGAGCTGCTGCTATGTCTTGAGTTACGGAGATCATCAGCGTCTACGTCCAACGTCACCATGGAATGTTATCTCGTACAATTATTTGAGTAACAGCGACATACCTTTTACAATGTAGTCTCTTCTACTTTTCCTTAAAACGATTGTTTGTTTGTTTGTTTGTTTATCTTTCCTCTGATATTTACAATTGATTCGTTGATTGAGTCTATCTGGCTCAGATATAAACAGGTTGTTCCTGTCCCGTTAGGAGCTTGTACATTGACAACGGCATTGTCTTCATGCGAATCTGTGGACAGATAAAACATCAAGAGTTATAACAAGAATAACAATTACATGTCTTCATTATGCGCTTTTCAAATCAACTAGGCTTACACTATTGCTGGGTCTTAAGCATTCCTGATCCCATCTCAACTCCTTTGGAGTATGCAGAACCGGCAGCTAAATTTACCCACAGGTTGCTACTCATTCGCATCAACAATCTCTACCCCTCACATTGAAAACGTTACTTCGGTCTTAATTTATTAAGTAGTTCCACATTTTGTTTGTTTGCTTGTTTTTTGGCCACTGGACCCTTTGAACCTTTCGGATGTTTTCCCAAAAGAAACAATATTTTTGAGACTGATGTTGACCAGACTTTTTCAAAATTTCTTTCTCAGTATAATTCTCTTTTCCATGAAATATACAAATACAACACTAGATGATGTAACAAACAAGTTATTTCAAAGTTCAACAACCCTATCAGTTCAACGTTATTTAACACTCCTAAGACAAACAAAGAGTTACATTTTACACGTTGTCTCCCCGAGAAAGAAACACACTAATCCTCTTCAAAAACAAGTTGTTGATAAAAAAGGTTCGGCAAAAAGTTAAACCTGTCTCCTGATGTAAGTGTTAGAGTGGAAATCTGGCGGAAGCTGTTGTTAGCAACACAGAATCAGACTGCGCGCCAACTCTCATGGGGGTTTGATTCATGGTGACACCAGTTTGGCATTTACATGTGCTCCTCAGGCATCACCTCCAAGACTCCAGGTAAGATAACACTCTAAGCTTCTATAAACTCTCCCCCATGCCATGATCTTCATTTGCAATGGTACATGTACGTTGAAGTTGTTGTTGTTGGGTTTTTTTTTTTCTTCTCTCTTTTTTGTGGGGGGCGGGGGCTGTCTGAATGGAAGGGCAAGGACTTTGTGTCTGAAAGTGAGAATGATGTTTGCGGGAAAAAATGAAAAAGGGACGATTACCAGGGCCCAGTTTCGTAGAGCTGCTGAAGCACAAAAAGTCACTAAGCGCCACAAAACTATGCTTTCCGGAACAAGGTTACCAGCCAAAATACCATGTCACATGTACCATTAGTGACTGGTATCCTGCTAAGCAGAAAAAAAATGCTAAGCTCTTTTGCAGCTCTATGAAATTGGATAACGGTATTGAATTTTTCAATCGTTAAGAAGGAATGGAGGGTCTCGATACGGTATCACTTGGGCAAAGAAGTGATGACTAAAAAGGTCATCTCTGTTATAAACCATACATTCAAACAATCTTTTGTATAAACAACAAAGTCCAAGTTTCAGTTAAAAATCAAATTCATATCAATATGGAACATACTTTTGTCTGACGTTATTTGGATAAAAGCAACAAAAATAATGACAAAATTTATAATGTGCACATATCCACTTTGAGTGATCAAGACCTCTACAGGACAATGCAAAAAAAAATTTCAAAGACATATGTAATACAAGAAATTACACTGCAGTACAAGTGAGAAAGGACATCAAATATGCATTGAGTTGAAGTAATGCATTCCTGCTCAATACCATCTACACAGTACACAGTCAACCCTCCCACTGTCTGACCATTCAATATCATCCACTGTGGTTTTGAAGGCTAGATAAACTAAGCCAGCCTGCAGTTTGACATGGTCTGTACATAGGGTTACCCAACACCCAATGGGCCATGCCCGAAATGGCGGCTACAGCTACGGCTATGACTAGATTTCCATGCCACCATGCATCGAAGTATAGGATGTCCTTAGGAACACCCTTAGCAACAGTCACAGCCGTAGCCGTAGCCGCCAATTCGCGTCCCCATGGCACCACACCAGGCAAGGTTGATGTGACTATGCAGTCATGAATAATCCGGACCCAAGGGTAACAGGGCTATGAGATCTGGGTATCTAGTTACCTCTCCGACTGATGTTGATAGCATCTCTACAATCTTCTCATGTGCCGTTGCAACCACACTGGTGCCATTAATCTCGATGATTCGGTGACCTACGCGTACTCCTCCTCGCTCTGCGATTCCACCTCGCATTAAACTACAGATCTAGGTCAGGAGAGAAGAATTCAAATTATCAACATGTACAATTCAGTGGTAAACATTTTCAGGCCCAGTTTGATAGAGCTGCTTAAGCAAACAAAATTATGCTTTCCAGATTAAGGTTACCAGCCAGTGCACCATCTGTGACTGGTATCCTGCTTATTTGGTGCTTAGCAGAAAATTGTTCAGCAATACTGTCTGCTTAACCAGCTCTATGAAATTAGACCCTGATTATGTGCATTTTTATCGGCTCCTAAATTTGTAAATGTACTTTTTACCGAATTAATGATAATTAATTAACTAAATCACAAGTTTGAGTTGATCTTTTCCAACATCGATAACAACAACATAGCATAGACATGTTAGCAACTTGGGACGATTTCTCTCATTTATACTAAGCGCGAGTGAACTTTGTTTACTCAACAGAATTGAAAGATATTTCACAGAGATGTATTTGTTAGGCAACTGAAAAACAAAGGACCGCAGGACTTGTCCGGTCATGAGTTTACTGGCCCAAAGCCAATATCACCGACCTCTGGCCTGTTGTCCAATTTTAATTTTGAGCCCTGGTGGGCGGTCAGGTTGGTGTAGTGGTATCTTGCCTTGCCTTTCACCTCTGGGACCCCGGTTCAAATCCCACCGGGGGCACTATGTGGATTGCGTGGGTTTTCCCTGGAATATTTCTCTGGGGTTTTCCTCCCACGTCTAAAACTGAAACTTCCTTCATTGTCTTCTCTCCATTGGGTTCTTGGCTAGTATAGTGATTTACATGTAGTTCGCTTTTCTGAGAGTCCTTGGCTTCTCAACCAGAATCAATAAATGAATGAATGCTTCAGCAAAGTTTAGCACCAGCCATTCAATTTGCACACTTTACGTAGACTGCAGTCCCCAACAAGGGTCCTTCCTGCAAATTTGCATGTCAGATGGGCTTGTCCGGTACATTGACTTCTTTGAGCACGAGAGAATGCGCAATGCTAGATCCATCAGACTAAAGGTAGTGCTGCTTTATCGCCTTGTCTGGGGCAAGTTTTTTGCGTAGCAACCGCCAGATCAGCAAAACGTGTTGCCCTTTCACCACTCAGTTCATTGGAAATTGTGTATGGGTGTTCAACAACTCTTACTGTGAAAACGCTTGCCCACATGTGGGATAGCAACACTGCTTTTCGTCTGAGGAATTCCAAATTGAGCATTCAATTGTGAGCAACGAAGTCATTGTACCAGACATCATGAAACTTTATTCAACTGTACAAATTTAAAAAGTACATATAAATGGTTAAGGACAGTTGAGTAAGCTTCCTGAGGCAAGTTTGCACTTTGCAGTGTTTATCTGCCTTCCTTTGAGACTTGCATGACACACGAATATAAAAGTTCCCACGTGTTGACATTCTGAACTCATAAACTCCTTAATTTATCTTGATGTATGCTTGGATTAGGAGACAGATCTCCCACAAAGTACAGTTCTCCTCTTTGTTTGTTATTATTGTCTTCATCATTTCACATCATGCTATATTAGGGCGACACTTTTGAGCTTTTCTGCACTGGGGAGACACATCCTGCAAGGACAACACTTTGATGTCACCTTGATGTTTGTTGTAAATACACAGACATTTCTGCTTTTTAAAGTAATTGTGTAACCATAAAATCTTGATTTGCCTGACAGAGATTTGCCCGTCTTTAAAATGATTTTTTTATTTTATTTTATTTTTTTAGCCTTCGAGAAAGACTCTGCTAGGGTCGAAATGTCAGGCCAGTAGGCCACTAACTATTTTTTTGCATTAAAATGAAATAATGACATTCTCTTTACCTTTTACCAATTTCAAAGGGTGAAATTAATCAAATCATAAACACAGTCAGAAAACTTCTTTTAACAATTTTGCACTGCAGAGGGCGCTATTTTGGATAGCCTCGGGGCACACCTGAGGCTATCCAAAATAGCGCCCTCTTTTGATCCAGTAGAAACTTTTTCCTCTTCAAAATCATGTACTTGTTTACAGAAAGAGCCATATGGAACAACTGTGAGACAAGCTCAAGCAAGTTCATCTGCTCACCATTGGTCAATTGGAAAAGTTAAATCATGCAATCGTGGCAGTTTTCACTCAAACATGAACCACTAGTCAAATATAGCTAATCGAAGATGTATTGCCACAACTGACCATCAAACTACCCCTAAAATTGTTTTAACTGTGATAACAAGAGTTTGCAAACTTGTTCCGATTTACCTTTCACTACCTTAAAACAATAGCATAACTGGTGAATTAATTCTAAATAGAGAAACAGTGCTCCGATCTGGGGTCTAGGTTGATCCAGATGGACTAGCTAAGTCAAACCAGCGTTCAAGTGATATCTAGAGCAACTATGGTTAAGTAAACTCGACCCCAGTCACCCACCAGGACTTGCTCCTTGTGGTGTGTTTTGAAGCAATGTATGTAGATCAATACATTTTTTAGCCAAATCTTAATTTGCAGTATTTTTCGACAGCTTGAGGGCGTGTGTGCATTAAATATACGCAAGCCGAAATGAGAAAAACAGGCGTTTGTTTTTTTCATTGATGATATTATTATTATTCATTTCGCCTTGGATACACAAGTATATAACATACAGGACTCACAATAAGATGAAGCTGTAATAATTGTGATGCAAGGATATTCACCATTGAAAGGCCCCCTCATGCGGTCAAAAATGCGATCAACTGGTAACCAAGGGACCTCTGGTTGAGTTTGTAAATAAGACACATGTGTTAACATAAAACTTACTATTCCATTCTGCACACTGAATCCCAGCTGGTACTTCGTATCTGGTCTCTTGATGAGTACTTGGGTTACCGGTGGACACGAGACAATGTTGAACTTTGCTAAGCTTTGACTCTTCAAGGACTATAGGCAGAAAAGGAAAAACAAAATACAGAGAGATGAGAAGTTGAGTTGATAACAGGCATCCAAGCTTCCATTTACCCTTACTTCAGAGGCACACATGAGGCGAACCCATTCTCTTAACGATAAGTTGACTGCATTCTTTAACGTACATCGCACAACAAACAGAACCCATGGCATTACTCCCCATCCAAAGGATGAAGCATCTGTGGTTAAGTGTCTTGCTTAAGGACACAAGTGTTAAGACCGGGACTCGAACCCACACTCTGCTGATCAGAAACACCAGAGCTCGAGTCCCATGCACTTGACCGCTCGGCCATGACACTTTTTAAAAGTCCCAAGAGACTTTGTTTTTACAGTGTCTTTATACTCTCCCCAAGAAAATTATGCAAAACCTGAATTGAGTCCGTCTTCTGATTTTCTTCTCGGAGATGGTGGCGCTGGTTCATCTAGAACTGGCCTCATTTGACATGGCACTTACCTTGATCATCTGCTGACACTGTGCTAAAGGAAGACCCACTAGACTGGTGCCGTTGATGGACATGACCTGATCGCCAATGTTGAGTTTCCCAGACCTAGCCGCCGCCCCAAACTGTGACATGTTAGCTATGACTACTGTCGGGATGAGTGAGCCCCACCCAGATTCCACGATGACCACGCCCATGATCTCACCGCGCTCTTTCTCTATTAGGACCTGATGCAGGAATAAAGAAAAGCAGTACATCGTTACGATTAATATCCATCACAAAAATGGCGCTCAACATAAATAAAATATCATCAAAATTGTACGAGAAGGTTATCTCCTCCTTCTCCAAGAAGTCATACCTCAACGTGTGCTCGAAAGGAGGACGTAATGAAAGTTTTACTGGTAAAAGAGCGTAGGCAATTATTGTGCAAAACTGTGCTTCAAGAAAAAATGAGCATGAAAGTACGTGTAGATCAAAGTGCATGGTTTATTTGCATGTGACTTTCAGATAAAAAATCTTCCACTTGTAATTTGTTTTCATTTTGATCATATTACAATGCTACTTATATCATTGCCTTTAAAGGTAGCAACATATATTGGTTTTTGTCAACGTACTGCTTATTTATAGGCAACATTATAAAGAAAGATACAATAAAAGTCGGATGTGAAAGTTTCAGCTGTCTACTTGCTGAGAAAAAAGCAAAAAACTTTCACGGTATTTTTACAAGAACGTAAAATTCATCCACGTTTAGCAAGGTGACAGTGGGTACCAACCGCATCTCTAGCCACAGCATTTGCGAACGGACACCAACCGTCAGAAATCTTTAAAAAAATGATTCATGCATGAATCGCTTCTCAGATTCAAATGTTTTTGGGGTAAAAAAAAAAAAATTATCCAGACCATATTACTTTGAAAGGGATTTCTTTCTCAAAATAGGTGATACCATCAACAGCTGCAGTGCTTCTCACCGAGTAAGTTTTTATGGTCATTCATTTTTGGAGTATTTACCAGTCTATGACCCTTCCTTTAAGGACAGTATAAACGGTCACAGTCTACCTTGAAACAACAATGATTTGATCGACTTGAGGTATGAAGCCAATTACATCTACCAAACATACTCCATTCATCGGTCTGATCCAATTAACCTAAATACGCGGTACACAATCCACCCACACTTTGGACGGAGAATCAACGATTTAGCTCGCGACCAGCGACCGCATTACGCCTTGTACTTCGTTATCAAATCAGACTGATCCAATTAGGGCATAACGTTTGAGTGATTAGCCGCGATATACATCCAACGTGTCCTCCAGGTCCACAGTCAGCCTGATCACAATTAGCGTGTCGACCTGATGGATTGGTGAGGGCTGAGGGTTGGCATCTACCCCCTCCCCCTCCTCCCGCCCCCCCCCCCCCCCCCACTGATTCACCAAGGGGAAACCCTCTGCGACATAAAGGGGTTGACTACAGAAATGAAGTCAGCATCTTTTGTCGGGGCGACCACAACAGTGACTCTTGATTCCTGACACAATGGGTGTTAGATCTCAGAGAGTAGAGAGCGCAGCATTAGATCAGTGCACAATTTCACAAAGTCTGTAGGCAGACGTCTGACTCCAGAGACGCCGTGTGAATTCTAAGGCAGTTGTCAATCCCTAACCCGAAATATGACTTGACTTGATTTTCAATACTTTGTTTATTTGGGTTAACACCTCAGAATGTTTATAGGCCGATCCAAGTGACAATCGTGGGCGGCCATAGACTGTGCAAGTCTCGCGCATATCGAAAACGAGAAAACAACGAAGATTGTATATTTCACCATGAAATAAAATCTCCCTTTAAAATTCTATTTGTATAAAAGTTCTTGAAAATAAAAACACCTATAGCAAATTGTTAGAAATACAATTAAAATTTTCATATCATACAAATAAATTGTTGAAAACTAACATTGAAACCAAATTACAACACGGGACGAAGATGCTTGTTTTTCAACCATGCCCGGATTTGTGCGACCAGTATGTAGTTTTAATGATAACATGAACGCCAGTTGTGCAAAATTCTCAACTGTTTAGAAGTAACTGGAAATGGAGGTCAAATCTCATTCTCAGGTTTTTCTTTGTTGATTTGTTAAATTTATTTATCTCATATATTCCATGGCTAAGTGTTACTTTCCCAGCAGCATGATAGGATCTTTATTGCCATGAACTAAGTTAAACTAAAGCATTTGAAGAAACAGAATTGGCACACGTAAAGCTCAATAAGGTTGGAACCAACTTGGTCCCAGAAGTTCGAATTCACGGGAGACTTGCACTGTCTATTACTAGGTAAGCACGTTCCATACTTTATTGTTTCGCACGTCAATAGTAGGCATTTCTGATCAATGATGTTGGAACGCCAGTGCGACACGCACAACAGCCTGGAACAACAAGCATACCAGAGCTTAAAACGCATCCCAGTCATGACCAAAAAACACTGGTACAGGACATAAAAAAATGACCTAAAATAGATTGTTCTCTTCTCATGCCTCACCAGTTTAATAACTTAAAATTACAAAAACAAAATATCTTGCTTCAACCGAAATAAAGAATTAATACACACTTTTGGTGGACATGTATAAATGTATCAGAATAAACCTGGTCAGTGGTTGAAGTCCCGCTTCAGTCAATGTTTCTTTGTTCAAAACCCAAACTATTGAAAATCTACTTGGTCAGTTTCCCTTGTGGTTTATTACTTGACTAAATCAAATGAACGACAGAATGGGACGGCTCACAACACAAAAGAAATGTCAACTAAAATAGGAACTAAGAATTTATAGCCACAGAATGGTATGACGGTGACCATGGTTTGATTTATTATCAAGATCGTTTCCTGTGCCATAGTTGCCTTTCGTACAATTACGAAATTTATTGGATGAATTTTCCGTTAAGGTTGTGCCCAACTGTGGGAAGGTTGAACAAATAAACATTCACAGATTTGCACATGAGTTTTATGGTACACAGATGGTCATAGTGGACAAATTCCCTTGAACTTTTTTCGCCTGAAATGCTATAGTATTTTGAGAGATTGATAAAGCTAATCACTTTTGATCTCGCGAGACCAAAAAACTCAATGTTGAAACATGTAAGGTATTTTTTAGAAGATTTTCTTGTGATTCTGATGACTGATTGAGCTTAAACTTTCATAGGTTTGTTATTTCAAGTATATGTTGGGTCACATAAAGTGTGGATACCTGTCTTGGGCAACTACCAATTATGTCCATGTGCTTTCAAAAGTAATGAATAAAAAAAACACTTTTTTTATACATGATGATGATGACGACTTACAAAGCACCAGTAACCGCCACAGATGGGACTCTTCTGGCCTACAAATCTCCCACTTACATCAGCAAACAAGCAGTGCAACAACAACCCAACAAGTCATTTGCGAGTAAGATTTCAATAACGTCTGCGACAATGACTTGCTCAGTTACAAGTTACCACTTTAATTTGAACTCCGCAGACTGAAGAGACAGTCGGACTACGTCACATGATTCAGGGCAAGGTTTTTTTGTAGTTACGCACGAGACGATGAACACCCATACACAATTCTAAATGAACGTGCACGGCACAGCGGTACCCGGCTTGGCCTATGCACAAAAGCTTGCCCCGAACCATTTGACATAGCAACTGTCTCTATAGTCCGAGGAATTCAAATGTAAGCAGTAACTTGTGACTAAGCAAATTATTGAATCAGACAGAGTTCAAAGTCTAACTCGCAAATGGCTTATTGTAAAACACACGTGTAATGTGAGTACACAGACCGTCCCCCCCAAAATAAGGGTCACGTGACGTAAAATAACATTTAAAGGCATGCCAGTGAATACATTACAGCAGATCCTACCTCCTTCTCGCACTCCTTGTTGGAGAACAACATGAGATCGTCCCCGTAGATCTCCTGGGAATTCAGCACGTCGTGGTAGTCAAGCTCGTGAACGTGAGGGTCCTCTATCCCATTGGCTTTCAGAAATTCCAAGTAGGCCATTGCAAAAGCCTGGCCTATCGTCTGGGCTATCAACTGAGCCTGCCAAAGGGAGAAAGAAAAAAAAGGGAAACAAAAAGGAGAAAAAAAGAAGAAGTCAGTGTCAATCAACGATAAGTGATTAGGATCAATCAGCATGAACAGTTACTGCTACGACTATTGACAAATGTAGCTATTCTGAAGATACTTGTGTCTACCTCTAAACAAATCGGCCAGTCCTGTCTAGACTCACCACATGGAGCCACCCATTTTAAATTTTTTATATTTTTTTGTGTCTTTCCTTTTTTTTTCAAAACAACAAAGCCAACACGCACGTTCTTCCCATTGTTTTCATAGCTCAAAAACAACTATGATACGTATGTGCACAGCATAATTTGTTGGCCCCCGCTGTGCACAGTCTAAATCAATGGATTCCCATAAAGAAAATAGTCCATTAGAAGGAGGAAGCGTCTACAGCGGGGCAAGCCCGTGCTGATAGAAACCAAGAGTGCCTTGTAGTTGACTGTGCACTGCCAAGGGAAGTGGGCAGTTAGGAACATGGCTGTTTTCACAGTACAAATTTCCTGTCTCGACCGAGGGATATATCCTGTAAGAGTTTAGAGGCTATATTGCTTCAACCTTTGCACTCTTGATGCTCTTACAAGTGGAAGACCATCTTAATAGGGAAGCTTTTATTGTGTAAATCATGTGCAATTAAAGAAGGGCATTTTGTGTCAAATTATAAGAATTCTTTTTAAAGATAGAGTCATCGCGTGAGTGTGATGAAAAAAATTACAAGTCTCTACCCTCATGTAACTGCCATTCTATTGGATACCCCTTCCAGTGCAAAAATTGTCAACATTCAAAACATCCTATGACATCATCCAGGAGAAAAATGGGTCGGTACATTTTTGTATGTTTTTTTTTTTTATGTGTGGCGTACACGAAGGTATTTTTATGGGATTTTTTTCTTTTCTTATTTTGCTTCCCCCCTCCCCCATTTTTGAAAGTTCATCGCCTGTCAAAAGCTATTCAAAAAATAATATTCTTAATTTGTTGATCTTTCAGCCAAAACTCTTTGGTGATGCCAATTTAAATATGTTGCCATATTAAATATTAATATAAGTAAACATGTGTAAAGGATACAGCTCTATATTTTTACAGTAAAAACCCATCAGACGTCAAAGGTTTCCCTTCCTTCTTCCCCCCGACAAATAATTATATTAGATCTTTATTTCTAGTGGTCTTCATTAAAAATAAACAATATCACAACTGGTAAAGTCATACCGTATCGACATAATTTATATATCAACACATTTGAGGAAATTTTCGTTTACAGAGAAAATAATTAATCTGCCATTCTTTAGCTCCAACAGATGATCAATGGATACACGGACTTCCCTTCAGTTAAAAAACAACTAAACGGAACTAACTTATAAAATACAAAATAAAATTCTCCATAAACTTATCTGATGATTTGGTGTCCAGTTTTTAGTCAATGTATTTATTTTCAAGTGAAGTTTTTTTAGCCATCTTAAAAACACACAGATTGGTAGTTTGACGAAAAGCAATATCAATTTTGGGGTCAGAGAAAAATTGACTGGAGCGAGACTTGGACCTGAGACCTCCACATTAATGTGCTGGACTTTCTACCAACTGAGCTATCTAGCCCTAATATGGGTGGTCTCCTTATTTTGTCAATATCTTTGTTCAGGGGTGCCAGTCATTTTGTACAGGGATGTGATAGGCTGTTGAGAAAAAAACCTGAACTCTGAGCGCAAAGCGCGAAAGCATGCGAGCTCGAAAACTTGCGAGCATGAAGCCCCAATATTAACATTTATCTTCGGTTTTAAAAGCCCTACTCTGAAATCTGGGGCGTTATTATATGGTTTTATCTTCTTTTTTTTATGAATATGATCTTTTTTTTTTTAAAGTTTTTTTTATTTATTTATTTTTTTTTTTTGGGGGGGGGCAAAAAAAAAACCTGGAATTTCTTATTTTTCTTTTAGGGCAAAAAAAAAATGGAATTCTGGTTAAAAACGGAGAAATCACATCCCTGTTCTGTAACTGTTGTGTCACCAGGAATCACAACTAACCAAGGGACCACCTGAAGGGAATGCAACTTTTTCTTTCAAATATCAAGTAAATACACCACAAGGTAAACTGACTGGGTGAATTTTTTAAGAATTTGGGGGCACAAAGACAAATTAAAAGCATAATCTTAAAAGGTATGCTTCAAAGGTATGCTTCTCCAGAATCACCACAACTCAGAGAGAGATTTTCATTCACATGGTGTTACCGCAAACCAAACTAGAGGTATACTGCCCTCATCATCTCAAATCAGAATTTGTCCTAATATAGCCACATTGCTCAACTTTCTCTCTTCAACTGACGACGTTCTCACACCCTTGTTGTGACAGCCTACTTTGGCTGATATTACTGTTTGCGTTATGAGCTACGTACGGGATGCAATGGGGGAATTCCCATCTCAAGCGAGGTCATACTAGACATATCAGTGGTTTCTCGGGTCATTCAGAATAATAAATGTTTAATCATTTATTTGTTTTATTTTTTTTTTGTGGGTGGGTGGGTCAAGGGAAGTAACTGAAACTCAAAATTCAGTTTACAATTTAAATATTAGAAGAAAAAAAACATTGTTTTTATTGAAAAAAATGCCTTTCCAGATCGTCTGTCATGTCTGTTATGTCGGTGCTGTCCATTGATATCAGTCAACCCTGTTTCGATAGCTGACCGCCATGCTTCTTCTGTTTTAACAACAAAGTTGCATGTTGGAACCCAGGAAAAGCCACTGAAAAACCCCAAGCTGGGAGAGCATTCATCTAAAATACCTGCTTCATTTGAGGCATTACTTTGTTCTTCAGTGAATAGGGTATATTAAATAGTCTGTCCATATTTTAAAAAAAACTAACTTTGGGGTGGGTGTATGGGTCAAACCAAATTCGAAAAAAAGATCAACATTTTTTGACATTGATTATTCTGAATGGCCCCTTAGCAGCAGTATTGTGTCATCAGCTTTCTGGGTGCTGCTTACCATGGAATTCTGCACTAACAGCACATAGAATCCGGGTCCAATTTCATGGTACTGCTTACCGCGAATTCTGCGCTTATCAAGCGCAGAATTCTATGGGCTGTAAGTGCAGAATTTCCCAGTCCCCAGAGTCATGAAAGTGGGCCCTCACGCTCTACGTTACCCCGGCAAGGACAAAACTCCGTGGGAAACAGTGCCATCAAAACGGGCCGTGGCTGTCAAAGCCGTCCATTAGGGACATTTGCTCAGCCGGTTTTGAATCACATCCTTCAAGTGTTTGTTTAACAGGACTGCAGTGGTCATGTCGCACAGACTGTATGACAGCTCATTGGGGACAAGATGGTCGACCGCTTGGGTCAGAGCAGTGGGTGGTCCACAACATCTAGACTGCGCAAGTCTATTAAAGTGTGTCTCCTATGTCAAATTCACTTTTAAGATCCATTCGTTTTCCAATACAAGGAGTCCGTTTATAAAAGTGGGAAAGCAAATTTAATGTTTGTAACCCTACATTGAAATGGTTTAAAATGTCACCTTGTTAATACTTGTTAAAGTGGTTTTTTTTTTTTTTTTAATCCAATAATGTTCAATGGTGTCACATTTCAATTACATGGTCTGTATATTTCTGTATAGAGAACTTCCAGTTCATTCCTGAATTCTGATGATTTTCAACCAAAACAGCATTGAATTTGACTTTTTGACTGGCGCATAAATTCCTCATTGGGATGTACAGGGCCATTTGTTTTTGCTGGCCGGTGACGTCATGTTCCAAATTTCGCCCTGAAAGATTATAGAGTAAACTGACATTTGACACCATTTTAACAAGAGGTTTGAGACTTGTAGTTTTCTCCGAAATTTCATTAGGACTCTATTGGAAATTGAGTGCTTCTCAAAACTCAATTTGACCTTGGAGGCGATCTTCAAGGAACCGCGCGGAAACTGAAAAAATGCTTGAACTACAGTTTGGACTCACTGACATTTACCTCATATCAAATTCAGCATTAATAACATGTTATCGTGTCTGGAAGAGCTTAATGTATTTCCTTAAACCTTCTTCATCTCCCCGGTGAACGGCTCATCGGAACAACAACGTCCAAATCTTAATCCAAAACCAACTCCGCTGAAAAGCTCTTCTTAAGTTTCTACAGGGATGAAGCCCTAGACGGTTTTTTTTTTTATTCCCCCCCCCCCCCTCTTCTTCTTCTTATTGACTTGCCAAAATCTACCATATTGATTTGGGGGATTGGCTAGCATAACTATGCCTCACGGGTTCGGGGCTCTAGCTGTGCAGGATAGCCAGGCAGGCGCCGTACAGAATATACCATTGACATCTATTGTTAGCACCCGAACGTAGCTTGCGGCAACAGGCTGATTAAGATGCTGTGCTGATACACACAGTTCTTGAGTATGATCATCCCTTAAGATTCCGTTTCAACTAACCTGAGGTGTCGCCGCCAATTAAATTCATCGCGCAACAATCTCTTTCCTAAGAGAAGAAATACATCATTCCTTGATGAGGAACTGCAAAATCAGTGTTTTTCATATTCACTTGGTTGGGTCTAATTATTCTTTGATTGGAGTCAAGCTTGTTGATTATTCATTGCTTTTGCTCAACCCAAATTTATGTTTTAAAAATATTCCCAGTCGGTTTCCCTTGTGATTTATTACTTGATATTAAAAAAAAACAAAAGAAGAAGAAGATAAAGAGAGAAAAAAGTAGCATCCCATTTAAGGTGGTAGAAGGCCACCTAAAAATTTGACTCAAGATTAGGGGTTGGGGAGGGCGATGAGCAAAGTTTGATCATCTTCTCCATGTTACTCTCTCCTCTAACTCCATGCCTCTCCTTATTTACTTACATCTTCTGTCTCAAAGACATGGCAGATGATCTTCCTGGGTTGCCGTCGCCCTTCAGAATCTACCAGCATCCCACTGTCCTCCATGGCCTCGTCCAGTGTCCTGGTCACTCGCCTCCTAGCCATGATGACCACGATGTTTCCGATATCGGCAATGTAGGATATCGTCTTCAATGGATGATCCATCATAGTCTCCTGAACAGGAAGGTTTGAATCCATCTCGTTAGACTCCATTTTTAACGGCGTTAGTTTCAGTTGAGCAATTGGGTCAGAGATTGGTAAATACTCTGATAAATTAATGATCATAAAAACTTACTTGGCGAAAAGCACTGCAGCTGTTAATGAACTACCCATATTTTGCGAAAAGATTCCCTTCCAAGTAATATGGTTTGGATAATTTTTCACCCAAGAGCTGTTGAATCTGAGAAAAGATTCATTCATGAATCGCTTCTCAGATTTCTGAGGGTTGGTGTCCGTTCACAAATGATGCGGCCAAAAGAAACGGTTGGTACCCGCCGTCACCTCACTAGATGTAGATGGATTCTATGTTTTTGTTAAAATACCATGACAGTGTGTGCTGTTTTCTCAGCAAGTCGACACTGTATTCAGCCGAAACTTTCACATGTGACTTTTATTTATTTATTTATTTATTTATTTTTTGCCTAAAAATCAGCATTACATTGATAAAAATCAATCTACAATAACAATAACAATAACTAGTACTTATATAGCGCATGTCACAATATTTAAAGTCTCAATGCGCTTTACATTACGGCCCATGGCAAATGCCTCCATAAAGTACTAGACCTCTGGGCGCCAGACCTGGACCCAATTTCATAGAACTGCTGAAGCAGAAAATGTTGCTTACAATCTTTGTGCCGAGCAGGATACCAGTCAGAAATGGTGCATGTGACATTGTATTTTGGCTGGTAACCTTGTTGTGGTAAGCATAACTTTGTTGTGTGCCTAGCTACTTTTTGTGCTTAAAGCAGCTCTATGAGATGTGGCCCCGGACCACTCCCTCATCTATTTCCTCTTTTCTCTCTCCCCATCACACCACCATGACTTCATCCATCCCTACCTGTGTGTCTGCATTCAGCACTTTTATCTTCTCGCTAGAAATGGCGAGGTCCACCTCAGTGCTAGGCTGCTCCTCCCCCTCCGGTGCCTGGAACGATTACAAAACAAAAGAGAGTCCCATGTAAACTCAGGCAATTACGGTTTATATTTCAAATGACAACACCGCATACTCAAATTGCTTTCACTTGTGCCTTACCTTGTCTTGATAAATATGTGAAACCTGACTTCTACAGTATAATCAACAGCAAAAGCAAGTGGGAGCTTTCTACAAATAAAAAATAGTGATTCTCCGAACCATTTACAAGACATTTTTTGCCCAATCAATACTGAGAATCCGAGTACAAGCCTTACAGTCACCATTCTTTGATTGAAATTCTGCGCTAGCTGTTTAAGCGAACAATACTTAGTGACGTAAAGAACACAGGCACAAGCAAAAAACCTCAGAGCCATGTAATTGGTCAGAGATCTGAATGGGAAAACATTTTGCTTAGTCTCATTTTTGGGGGGCATTCAAAAACATTGTGATCTAAGCAATAATAAATTTGCAAAAAATAAATTGACTTCAGTAAAAAAGGGGGGAACCAAGAAAAAATATGAAAGCTTTTGTTATTGTCTGTAATAAAAAATAAAAAATTGAAATGGATTTTTTTACCGAAGTTCATGGTTTGAATTTTAATGAAAACCAAAAATGAATTGGGCATTTTTCTCAAATAAGAAGGGGAAAAAAAGCAAACCAAATCCGTTTTGATGTAAATGGTCATAAGAGGTTGGTGTGATGGTGGCGGTGACGGTAAAGTGGTGATGCACAATTGTGACAGGGGACAACAATAGTGTCAAACAAAAGGAAACAAATCAATTGGGTTTGATCATGTTGATGATAAAACAAATCAAACATTTCAAATTTGATTTTTTTTTTTTTTCTTTTTTCTTTTTTTTTTGCGAGTTGGGTTTGAATAACGTCTGGTACTATGACTAAACGCTTAAATTTGAATTCCTCAGACTCTGTAGAGATAGTTGCCATGTCACATGATTTGGGGGCAAGCTTTTGCATAGTTACATGTACATAATAGACGGTGAACGCCCATACACAATTCTAAATGAATGTGTGTGGCACAATGGTACCAGGGTTTGCTCATCTGGAGGTTGCTATACAAAAGCTTGGCCCGGACCATGCGACAAAGCATCTGAGGAATTCATAAGTTGTAGACCACAAGGGAAACTGACTGGGTATTTTCTTTTTTTAATTTGACATTGAACAGAGAAATATTTACTACGGCAGGATTTGAACCAATGACCTCCAGTTTAACATCCCGGTGCTCCACCAACTGAGCTATCCAGCCCTATGTTGGCGGTCTCCCCCATTAGTCAATATCTTTGTTTGGGGGTGCCAGTCAGAAGCCATACAACCTTCCCTGTAGCCAGAATTCATAAATAAGTGGTAACTTGTGACTAATAGATGTTCATTTTAACTTGTGACTCAACACGTAATTGTATCAGACATTATTCAAATCTTACTCGCAGATGGCTTATTGATAAGAAGGCAAGTACAAGGAGCTATTGGCGACATCACCCCATGATAAATCGCAGTGGTGCCATTTTGGAAATCGGAGTCCCTGTGTGTTACTGTGCAGTGTGTCATTCGACCCTTTAGAGACCATTCATTTCTGTATAATTATCTGTTCATTATCCTTCGGTAATTTTCAAAGTTTTAAGAATTAATTTTCTG
Organism: Pisaster brevispinus; assembly: GCA_023634235.1. NCBI lineage: Eukaryota > Metazoa > Echinodermata > Asteroidea > Forcipulatida > Asteriidae > Pisaster > Pisaster brevispinus. The sequence goes on from JAMKCF010000011.1 coordinate 18,686,530, forward strand.
TACACATGTGCAATTCAGTTTCTAACTGCCAGACATGTTTTAAAAAAACCACTATTGAATTGAACTGAGTTGAATTGAATTGAATATAATCATCACCATAGGCCCAGACATTTGTAATCTTGTTGGTCTTTTGCTCCGTTATGTTCAGGAAAAAATGTCTCAGGAAAATTGTTCAAAAATAAAAATACATGGTTTTGGTTTAAGATACTATGTTAACATGGGAAACATTGGAAACTGTCAGTTTGGTCCAATACCTTTCCTTTACCCTCTTGTTTGAGTGGAAGTAGATCAAATCTTGCGGCCATTTGCGGCATTTTGGTACAAGCTCTTTGCAGCCACTCTGGTCTCCAAAGGGTTAAGCGATGCACGAGGGATTATATGCACACCATTAAATATACATGCAGTTTGACTCCCAAAATGGCAGACCATGGGCAGATGGTAACCGAGCGTGACGTCAGCGCAAAGGGTCTATATTACTACTTAATCGGCAGGCGGTTTACTACAAATTGACTTCAATTATTCTGTGGAACAAAGGAATCATTCAGCTCGATACATTCTGCACTCAACAAACCATTCAAGCGTTAGCTGTTCAAGCAACATGCACAAAACATTCGTGTCAGTTCTAACTGGGCTTACAGTGTGGTGGTGACCACAGCTCAATATTATGTGAACAGTTAGGGGCCGCACGAGGGCCCTTGAGGCTAATTTTCAAATCATTTCTTCAGCATTCTTTACAAGAGTGGATCCATCTGAATTGTCTGACTTTCTAAAACATCCTTCAACAAATCTACAAAACTTTCGTTGAAGTAAGTAACCATAATTTTTTTTCCACATTTCCCAAATAATTCACTTGAGTGTTCAGGTTAACTTAAGCTTTAGAGTCTTGGATTTGAAAGCCGTTTTGACAACACGACTTCTCAGGACCATACATACCAGCACTGACTTTTATTTGGTGCTCCATAAGTGGCATGGCATTACCCCCCCCCCCCCCCCCGCCCCTCATTGCGTCCTCACAGAGTTCTGTGAATCTTTGATGTTAGACTGAACAATATAACCTCTGGAATTGAACTTAAAGTTTGAAAACACTTGCTAAAGAGCACATCTCACACAAGTTCTGTTGTGAACATGAAAAGAGGCACCTCGGCAAAAGACAAGTGTGAAGTAGCCAACTGCACTAGTTTCCGAAGGATGGCATTCAAGGCTAATAGATTTAAAATGCTGTTATCAAGTGCCCAATTTGCCTCACAAGGCATCGGCAAAGTGACGCTACATTTACATGTACGTGCTTTACAAACTTGAAATTCATTGTTTTGAACGGATGCTTTTTTGTGCATGACAGGTACTGCCTGCACGTCACCGCTGAAATTGTTTGAAGCTTCTATGTACGCCGAACACAGACTGCCTAAAGTGCAGCCTTGGATGTGCGTGCCGTGCGTCTCGACGACTTCATTTACGTGTCAGTGCATTCAATTAGTTTGACTTTGTGACACAATCCAACCAGATAGATAATGAAGCCATCAGCAAAGTCACAAAGTACTGCTATTTTGTAACAAAAATGTCACTCTAAAATCTCAACCGATATGCTGTCCACATTGGGGAGCTAAAAAATGGCACAAGGAGCAAAATGCACAGAAAGTGTAGTGAAGTGACAACCATTCCATCCAGTACTGTTGTAGTTTGAACCTGACTAGGGCCTTCAACAGAAAACCTTACCCATCGCCCCGTCATACTCTAACGGGCCCCCGCATGTCAAGCTACAACACAAACATCTCTACATACATGTATGCAAATACAAGACTAGCCTGTGATTGTGTTACTTATTAAATACATGCACATGCTTACAAATTCAAGCAGAGTTGTAGTCAAGTCACTCGGGCCAAGTATGAGTGTCGGTTACCTTGGGTCGAGTTTCGAGTCATTTGTTTAAATCATTACAAAGCTAACTAAACTGTCCAAGGTTAAATAAATGATCAGTTGGTTTTAGACAAAGGTATATTTGTGTTTTTACTAACCAAATTAAGATCTATAAATGTATGAAATATATGAAATATAAGAATCCAAAATGTGTTTTGTTTTTCTCTGGGTATTTCTTTCTTTTTTGTAAAAGTTATTTTGCAAACAAAGATATTGACAAAACAAGGAGACTGCCAACATTAGGGCTATATATACATGTAGCTCAGTTGATAGAGCACCGAAACATTAATCCGGTTCAAGTTCCACTCCAGTCAATTTTTCCATGTTGAATCCAAAATTGTTTAACATTGACCCAGTCAGTTACCCTTGTGGTTTATTAGTTGATGTTTGATGATAACTTACAAAACTTTTAAATTTATACATTTTTGGATATCACTTTTGAGTTCTACAGAGCTAAATCATGTAATTAAGAACTACCCCACAATGTCTGCTGTTTTTGTGTTGTATTTATCATTTTATTATTTATTATCCTTTCATTTATTGTCTTTACTTGGAAGAGAGAAAGAATCCAAAAACAAAAAATCAATCCAAAATGCACAAGACCAAAGATCACCCTTTTAAAAAAATTCTCACTGTTTCTGTTTTGATGACAAACTGCAGATCATCCCCTTCATCGGTAGGAGTCATGATTTGATGGAACAGCTATAAACCCATCCAACATCCATACAAACAAACAAATAAATAAATAAATAAAAACACATCAAAGACTTCTGTGAATTTCCAGAGCCTGACATTAGGGGAAGAAAAACCCCTCATTTTGCTACGGAGAGAATTTCATTTCCTGATGGCAAATATCGGAATTCATAATTTACAGACTTTCCATTTAAAACTGCAAATCCAGCTGTCTTTTGCAGACCACACCCCCCGCTCTGAATCTGTCTCAGTCAGCCGTTTTGAAAGCCATATGTCTTAAGGCTCTGTCACACGCAAGGTAACTTCGAGTCAACCAGCTGCACTGTATACAAAAGGAACAGTTCGGCAGTGGACGAGATATTTTCCTAACAGTGTCTTACTAACCTCAAGAAAAATTGTGTGAACAAAATTAAATATGAATGACTTTCATCCAGGAAAGCGCCCGGAACTGCAGTTGTCTTGTTAATTGCTTTGTGTGACTTGCCTCTTTTGCTTGCGGATTCAAGTGGTTGACGCAGAACAAACTGGACCACAGGGGCTTTTTCAAAACCCAGGCTCTGGGTTGGGCTCCGTCATCAGTTTTGAAACAGTGTACATTTTGCAAAGTGCTTCAGCCTGAAACAGAGCACAGAGCACAGAGCCCAGAGCCCAGAGCCCAGAGCCCATAGAGCCCAGAGCCAGAGCCCAGAGCCCCGAGCCCCGAGCCCCGAGCCCCGAGCCCAGAGCCCAGAGCCAAGAGCCCAGAGCCCAGAGCCCCGAGCCCAAAGCCCAGAGCCCAGAGCCCAGAGCCCAGAGCCAAGAGCCCAGAACCCGACCCGAGCCCAGAGCCCAGAGCCAGAGCCCAGAGACAGAGCCCACAGCCCAGAGCCCAGAACCAGGGCCAAGAGCCAAGAGCCCTGAGCCCACAGCCCAGAGCCCAGAACCAGGGCCAAGAGCCAAGAGCCCTGAGCCCAGAGCCGAAGCCCAAAAAGCCTAAGGTTTGTTAACAGCTAGTGGAAGCAAGTACCATGGAGAAGTCTTATACTTGTACTAATGTGTACATACTTGTTGCTCTGTGTGTGTGTCACAAAAGGGACCCAGACTACAATAATAGTCATAATAATAAATAATTTATAATGCGCCAATTCCAGGTAGCAACATTATAATGAACTGTGTTTCTAGTGTGCACCATAACCAATATGACATAGGAACCATGTTTCAGTCGGTGCAACATGTACATGTATACACATGTGAAAACTAAAATGTACAGTTAGATGCTTAAAACAAGAACCCCCGTCCCACCCATCTACCACAGTATCAAGGGTCGTTTGATGGTTTCAACACATTCCAAAGAGTTTGAATGTTCAGAGAAGAAGAACAAAATATCGTAGAATGCCATTTTTCTAAATCATATTGGCATAAATATTTCTAACAAGACTCTGTCAGATGGAAGTATTTGCTCAGACCGAATACAAATCTGCTTTCTGTAATCATTTAAAGAAAACTTGTAAGTTGCAAGGTTGTGTATTATAAGTGAGGTGTTAAAACTCAAGAGGTGTTTCTGTATTTGCATAACATGGAACCACAAACACGCCACAGTCAAACAGCAAGGGCACATTTTGTAAAGTGCATTACTGTTAACACGAATCGTACAAAAATGTGACACAATCGTAAAAATTAATGAAGCAGTAAATGAAGCACACAACACAAAACCATTAAAAAATCATTAACATCAAATGAAAAGAATATCATTGTATGGATTGTCACGGTGGAACATTAAATGAGACGACAGGAGAGATGGAGAGGAAAGCATTCAGGTGACACAATGAGGACACGTTCTGAAGCATTTCTATTTACAGTGAAATGCATTAAGGCATTATTTCCGCATGCTTCACAGCCCACCATACGGAGGGACGAGGCACAAAATGACCATCAAGGTTAGTAGGAGATGATGGGCATTTGAAAAATTGCAGTTAGTGGAAAATGTTTCTGAAAGACAAACTTGTTTGCTGAAATCTTCACAAAAGTTTCGTCAGAATTTTGTACGAAATTTTTACACAGTGTTCCTTTGGTTGGATCCAGGTTAACTTATCCAGGACTTTACCTTCATGGATATTTTCAGCTAACTTTTAAGTTACACACCACTGACTTCAACATTTATACGTAAACACCTGTTTAGTTTGCATCCAAGATTTGTTTTGAATTCCTTTCAAACATTGAGAATTTGAATCAACGGACACAAAGTGAGCCACAATAATGAAAAATCACCATCACCATCACCACCACAATGACACAAGAGAAATCAAAAAAGAAAAACCACCGATAAGCAAAATAAAAATCTCCGCAGAGAATGACTGAAAAGAAAAAATTAAAGATTGAAAAAAAAAAAAAAAAAAAAAAACTACAACAAGCGTTGAGAAAACACTGAAATATCCAGAGAGTGAAAAAACACCACCTTGTTCCATCTCCTCCGAATACGCGTCTATTTCGCAGGAATGCAAGAAGAGAAAGGTTAATCAATGTTAGGAGAGAGGGAAAGGTCGTAAAAAGATGCTTCCCCAAACCCTCCCGCCACCTACAACACATCGAGCAATAAACCCCGACACTCCCGCCACCTGCTACACAAGCCAGCAATAACGGAGAGTGGGTGTCTGACACCATTTACCCTGCATCCCATTTACTAATGGAGGATTAATTGTGAACTGACAAACTCTCTTGCCATTTTGATTCTAAGGCAGTACACCGCAAACGCATACATCTATTCCCAACACGGGTCCAATAGAAGATTTCAAAATAGCATCAAATCCAAAACAGAAACCACTGCAATAATTTGCATGCAGTTACAGACCCCTTGTAGTTTAACATCACCTCTTACTGCTGTGGAAGTCTCTAATGTGTTCTATTTGTTTCCTTGGGGGAGGGGGCAGCACGGCAGTAATTTTCATGTTCTAAATTTCAAAAGCGTGCACATGTGTTTGAAACTATTAATGTGTGCATTGCCTTTCAAGTGACTTGACCCTCCCCACAAATGGGACACAGAGTAACTATGTGATGTAGACTACAACAGGTCCATAAAAGCATTCTGTGGAAAGGACCCATAAAACATTCTTTAAAAAAGGTATCTGCTAAAAAAAAAAACACTCTGCAGAGAGGTGTATAAAACCATTCTGCAGGGGTCTATCAAATTTATTCTGCGGAGAGGTCTGGCAAACCATTCTGCAAAAAGGGTCTGTAAAAACCATTCTGCAGAGAGGTCTGTCCAACCATTCTGCAAAAAGATCAGAGAAACCATTCTGTGAAAATTCTGTAAAAAAGGTCTGTAAAACCATTTAGCAAAAGGTCTGGAACACCATTCTGCAATTAGGTCTGTAAAAACCATTCTGCATACCAGAGCAACGTTAACCATTACCCAGCATCAATAAACCAACCACCAACCAGACATGCATTTCACAGACAACAAAACTAACATAAACAACAGTGCTAAAGGTCCCATCTTCAGAAACCCTTCAAATAAAACCTTACTTAAAAGAATTGATAGACACAGGTCTGAAGGCATTTCTGAGACAGGATAATTCCTAGCTTTCCTAAATGCCCATTTAAAGCAATAACGCATCATTGGCTTTTGCCATTTTTAGTACATTTATTCCCGTCCCTTAGTTTTCAATAAGCACAACAAACAACAAACCTATGAAACTTTCATTAAATCAGGTCATCACATTTTAGCACAAACAACGACAAATTACTTAATGTTTTGTCAGTAATTTAGAGCTCTATCATGTCTGACTTATTTTAATTGCTGCGACTGAAATGAGCAAAGCTACTTTGGATTCTTTAAATGCTACTTTGTCAACTCAGACAATGCTTCAGACAGCAATATTTCTCTGGAGGCCCGGCATTTGTACAATCTTTATAATCAGTGAGCTTCCAGACTGAAATTAATCAACTACTTTTTCATGGTTATTTTCCCCCCATATTTTATCGTTAATAAATTAGAGTCAGACATGAAATAGCAGTCCAGAACACTGAAAGCAGAAATCAATGATTCCCTCACCATAGTCTCTGGTGGCTTCTAGCCTTGTTTAGTAATTTGTGCGCAATGTCAAACTGGACCACTTAAAATGTTCTAGTCTTTGCAAGCGGCTAACAATCTCTGACCATGAGAACGAACAGAAATATCAGTCTGGCATCGGGACTTCCAGAACCATCAACCATAGAGATAGAGTCTCCTGGCCTCGCTCTTTCAGTCCCGACACTTTAATGTGCGGCAAAAAAAAAAAAGTCAGAGGATGTAAGCGCTCAATTCTCACGTACAAGAGACAAATTACGGGGGTTTTCTTTATCTGGGAATCAGTTCTGGACGAGTACAATTATTAGACTCTGACAGTAAGTGGTCGGCGTGACAGATTGAAAATAAATGAGCAGCTGTTTACGAAACCACTTGTACATATTTTGATAGATACTGAATTTGCATCGGGGATAAAAAAATATTATTTTGGTGTGTTTTAACCAGCAGGCCTGAAAATGGAGGCAACAGAGGTCATGGCCTCTGTTGCCCCTGGTCTTGGCCTTGGTGCCCCTTCAAAAGAGTATACAATGCTTAACACACAATAGTGTCAGCGTTGTCATCTGGCCACATGCCAGTTAAAACACATGAGGACCAGTCAAAATTCACTCCAAGTAATCTGGCTGGCTAGTTCAGTGTTGAAAAGCGTCTCTATGTCATTTGAAATATGGACTATTAAAAAAAGCTGACAGACTAGTGAAATGGCAAGCTAACTGGTTCTGCTGGCCAGTCACTGAAAAAAGTTAAGGGCAAACTCTGAGTGTATGGGTACACACACAAAAACATAATACGCTTGTATGTCATTGAGTGTACGTGCAGTACTGTTTTCTAGCACAAAGTTGAGTCAATTTGACCCGTTCAAATTGAAACCAGCAGTTTCTGTTCCACAAACAGAGACGCTCAAAACATATGACTCACAACTACACCCCTGTCATTTGAAAAAATTCCAGGGGTGAGATTGTATTTGTATTTTTTTTTTAATAATTAAATAAATTTTTTAAAATAGTGAAAAGCTTTCCTTTGGTCTGGTATGAAACTCCCTAAATGTACAGATTGTTACATTTAAGAGGTTTACAGACTCTCTCCATCACCACAAAAATAGAGTCTTGGTCATAACAAGGCCGAGCCTCTGATCTCTGTGACCAGAATTTTAAGAAAACCTGAAAACACAGAAAGATCAATGACAAACAAACCCTGAAATCAAGGAAATTCTGACCGATCACAGGCCTGGAATTTGTGTAGAGAAAAGTCAGATGTCGTACAAGTGTGTATTCCATCAATCAAAATAACAAGAAGCTGTGAGTTATACGGTAGTAAACAGTAACGGCAATTCACATTTTGACAGTGTCCATTACGGAAATTTGCTTCCAGCAGATGACCTAGATATGATCTGAAACAATGAGCTGTTGTTGAAAGCCAAGTAGCACCAGTACATGTAACTGTTGATCAGGATTATAGAACCCCATTTTAGCAAGCAACTCTTTTGAGGCAACATTTTTTACGGACTGTGAAGGGGGTAACCCTGTTTCAGCCCCAGGAGTAGGTGGCAACGTGCCCCTGGTGACAATTGATCTGGGTCGACAGCCCAAATCAGTTAAGTGTAGCCCTCGGCCTTGTGAGTTGGGCGACATCTCATAAAAAAAAAACCTATAAAAAAAACAATAAATCAGTGCAGACAATTACCATTGCTATCAATGACAAACATTTGCTTGCTGAAATGGCGCCCATACGTATTTCACGCTCCAACGTTATATATGGCCAGGGAGCATTTTTCTTAAAAATGGATTTGGCGCTATAGAAATGTCCATTATTATTATTATTTATGGCAGGCCTGGAATAAAACGGAGGCAACAGAGGTCATGGCCTCTGTTGCCCCTGGTCTTGGCCTTGGTGCCCCTTCCAAAGATTCCCATTGACTGTCAGATTTTACAATGGAAATGCCCTTTTGCAAAATGAAAATAGCCTTGCCCTCTCAAAGATGAAATTCCTGGCCTGATATGGAGCTCCAGTTCCCCCATCTTGCACCTTTGGTGCCCTAGACCAACATTTCTGTTAATCATTGTGATGCCACTTAACTTTCTCGAGATCTGTAAGCTCATTATTTGGTGTTGTTTACAATTAGCCAGTGGCTTTTTGAAAGTTATGCCGCGGAATCAACACTTTAAACTTCAATAAAAAAAAAGACACGTCTGAATTGATAATGGCTTAGTGTGGCTATGGCTGAAACGCGGAAAAGTCTTATTCCTCAATGTTGTCATTGAAGCCGACAGCCGTAGCCATTGCCAAAGTTGCTTGATTCAGACCTGGTGTGGCAGGAGATTCCCCCGGAGATTCTGCCCCCCATATGGCAAACTGTGTACAAATTTCTTCCAATTCAACCTCCTTCCCATGAGGGGGGGGGGGGGGGGGGACAAAATCTCTGGGGGACAGATTTCCCTACGCCATCGACCTAAGAGAAGGTAACAAGTTGACACAAAAATGACACAAATTGAATGGCAAACAGACACACGGACAGACCCAACACACTGCCAGGACACAGCGGTAAGATATTGACCTTGATTCTGTTGACGGCCTCCTGCGCCTGCTGCATGCGTACTTTCTTGGTGGGCTGCTTGGTGGTGACCAGCTGCGTGGAACCCAGATACGCAGCCGGGTAAATGATGCCTTTGCTGAGGGCTGTTTCATCGTGAGGGCCACGGGCTGTAACAAGAAAATAACAACAGGACACTCATAAGTCATACATAAGTAGAAATTGATACAAATTTAGTAGTATTTATTATTAATATACATTTCTGGTAATGAAACCAAGGATGCCTCATAAGTGAACTAGGTCACTGTAGCTCGCAAGCCCGAGGAAACCTGTAAACAAGGGTGCTTACTATGTGAACCAGAAACACCAGGGTTAACACCTACTCTTTCACGATAAGTGTTCTTGATACATTTACATGCACTACCGATCCTAGTACACAGGACTTGATGCTAAACGTTCCATTTGAAGAACAAAGCAATTATGGTAAAAGCATATTGCACAAGGACACAAGTGTCAAGACGGGGACTCAAACCCACACTCTGCTGATCAGCAACACCAGAGCTCGAGTCCAGTGCTTTTAACCGCTTGGCCACGACACGCCACTAGTAGTAGAGAGGAAAACAACAATGTGACAAATGAGAATAACAATTCATGACACTTGTTTGGGGTCTCTGACTGGAAGCAAGGTGAAGAAGGAAGAGAAAAATTGTTGATTAGTACCTAGATATGACAGAAAATTGAAAAAGTTGGTACACTGCAATGGTTAGTATGCACTGCAATGGTTAGTATTAGTACACCAGGAGTGAAGTATGCCAGTTGTGATTGCAGCAGTTTTAATAAGCATTGAATAAACAGTAAGTTCGACTGAACAAGCTAGAGGGCATTTGACATTTTCAGAGAGATTTTGCTCGACTCTTGTCTGTACTTTCATACTGTCTCTTTGTGTCAGTCCGTCTCTACATGCTATGATTTAGTCATCCCTTATGCAAGAAACAAGTGTCCAACAGAAAGTTTGATCAATCAAGCGTAAACAGACACTTCCAAACAAATTAATACAACATTCTGTGGGAAGGGGGAAAAAAAGACAAAAACAAGAGAGTCCAAAACTGCTTACATCAATGTCAAGTGACCTCAATAGCAGGAAGATTTGTACTGAGGACCAAACTGGAGATGCAACGTTGTATACTCAAGTTTATTCTACTCTAAACACGTGGTCGGTATCCTGGCACGGTCACTGACTTGAACAGACACTATAGAGTTTCTTATTAAATGCGAATTGAGATGAAACATGAAGAATACGTCCTCTTATGAAAGGTGAGGCAAGGCAAGATTGACTGCACTACTAGAGAATGACGGGGAGGGTTTACTCGAGATCATGGGAAGCAACCTAAAAGGCACAAGTCCCCCCTGGGTTTGCATCTTCAAATCTCCACTCCTGTTACAGCAGAGTAATTCTGCACAGTTTAAAGATGGAGCGTCACCATTTTTGTTATCCGGAACAAACTGCTTCGACATTCCTGCAAGGTTGTTGATACTTTTTGTTTCTCCTAATGGTTTACTCCACTAGTTTTTCCTTTTAAATCCTTTTAATTGCTTATTTATTAAACACCCAAACAGCATAACTAGCGTCACCGATGGGATGATTAGGAAACGAGAAGTAATGTTCAGTTTTAGATGGGGGAGGAAAACCCCAATGAGGCAAACCAACGCAATCAGGTAGGGATTGAAAACCCAATCCACATGCAAGGCTCCGGTCTGAAGTGGGATTCGAACCAGGGTCCACAGAGGTGAAGAGCAGGAAAAGAAAACACTGAGCCAACTTTATCCTCTGAAATATGTACATACATCAAGAAGAATTTTCATACAAACATTCTGTTTGGATGAATATCAAAAAGCTTTCTCAGATGAGTGAGAAGAGAAAAAGAAAGCAAAACAACAATATGAAAGCAACATGGATCAACAACCACATTATAGTAATATGCTGGGCACATCTTGCATATACTAGGGATGAGATTGTATACAAATTGAAAATCCTTTAAAAAAAATCGAGAAAAAGTGTCCTCTTGGCGTGGAGACGAAACTCCTGAATTTACAGGTTGTTACATTTTAAAGGTTTGGCTGTACATCATTTCATCTTGACATCTGATGGTTTGGGCATGACACGGGCATGTGTCTCTCATCATCTGTGATGCCAATTTTGCCTCTTTCAAGAAAATCTAAAGGCACATGGAGATCAAAGAAAAATTCTGAAATCAGGAGAAATCAGGAGAAATCTCAAGCCTGATATATACTCAAACAGTTCAGAGACTAGCACGCTCCCATGTACGTTGCTTTAATGCGTGAAGTGAAACAAAATAAGCACTCCATCGGGTCCCAGCAGTCGAATACACGAGAGACTCACACGGTCTCTTGTAATCCATGGGCATTATACAAGAATGTCGTCTGCCAGGCCTTGACCTACATGAGGTTGTCACTTCTCCCTGTCCCAACTGATTGTCTAATACATTTTGATGGTGTGTTTCATCTTCAAACTCAGCCACCACTTAAAGAAGACACACGATTCAAGTATTTGTTTTTTCCTGCAATGTTGGGTATGACAGCCACATTGTGTAGAACATTTTAATGACATCGAAAGCATTAAAATGCCTAACCCTCCAAACAAAATACCTGCCAGTGGCTTAACTATTGGGAACAAACAGTTCAAAAAAATATATACAATCCTACCCTTTCATGCTTCCCGCATTGTAGGCATTACAATGCGGAACCACCTTTATGGCCCAGAGATCCAGCCTTCCACACTGACCATCCTTTGTCCTCACTACTTTACTCTGATTGGTTCTTAGCCACCCCATTGTTTGTAAATTTGTAACTCTGATTGGCTATATTTTCCCGCTTTTTTTCTGGATACTCTCCCTTAATCCTTTGCTCCTCTTTTTGTTATTAATGGTTAATTGTTCTTGTTTATGCCTCTGACGAAGGTCCGGTTTGGATCGAAAGCTATAAAGGCCATCTCCCCTACTAATTTTAAAAGAAATAAAATGGAAAAAATTAATATTTTGCAGAAGGAAAGAAGACAAAGTTTGCGCCGCTCTTTAAACCTATAACTCCGTTGAGTGATTTAGTGGGATTCTTCCACACTCCAACAAAACCCCACCACCATATGGGGGACTCATCACCCAAACTGTTTGACTCTGATCATGGTGGCATGCCTGATCCCACCGTATAACAGTGCACTCCCCAGTCCAACAGAATCAACCAAAAACACACCGCTGGATTTTGAAGAACTCTGGGGTGGCTGGCGTTAACATCCAAACACATATTCCTATCTACTTGTCTTTTTAAGAAAACAGACCATGAAAGCTGGCCCGGCTTGGGCGAGTCCGGCTTCATGCAAATCGCTAAACATGATCATGGGCCGTGTATTAACATGCATGATACACTGGTGTCACTCTACACACAAACAAGAGCCATGTCCCCTCAAGGTACTCTTCACAATCACACGATTTTGAAACGGCTTCGAGGGACGGGGCCACAAGATTAAGAAGAAAAAGGTCCTTATTGGGTCATAAAACTCGTCGTGTTGCCAATTAATCTACCTAAAATAGCAAATGGTTTCCCCGTAAACAGTTCTAGGTGTTAGGCATGAAAATGAAAATATGACAGGGCAGTAAAATTATTCCACAATACTTCAATATGATTCACCACCATAATCAGGCCATTTGTCAAACAGGGTTTGGTCAATCAGAGCTTCAAATGCACTGTTGTCATTCCTACAAATGTTTTTTTTTAAATTACCCACGCAGTTTCTCTTGTGGTTTATTCTTTGATACCTTTAAAAACGTGGCATCCTCTAAAATTTAATTCTTGCCGCCCCTTATCTCCATTCTAACCGATTTTCTTTGGCACAAATTTGTCCTCCTCTAAATTTTGAACCTCTCAAATTTGCAATATATGTATACAAAAATGAAATAAAATACCTACAAACATGCCACGAAGAGAGGGTTTACCCAATTTGCAGAGGTGTACCGTTACATGTATCACTAATTGAATCATTTGAGTATATTGAGTTGTGCCACGATCAGATAGAAATGTAAACTGTTTCCCTTAGATCCTTATAAGTACAGGTGCTGGGAAAATTTGAATTCAATACTCGCTACAAACCTCATTCAAGAAAATGATATTTTCGTAGTTTTAAGTTTCAGAAATTGAGATTTGTGATACCCCAGCGTTGGGCAGAAAGACACCTCACATGGGAGGTTCAAAGTGACTTCCCAGCATTCCCCACTGTATTTAAACAAACATGAAGATTTCTCTAAAAAGGTGTGATTTTGAAACTTACTTGGTATAAAGTTACCTAACAATACCAAACCATTCCAAAAAGTATTGCTATCGATAATATAAATTATATCAATATCGTTATATCAATATCGATATATGATGTTGAGAGGATTCGAGAATGAATATACTCGTCTAAAACCAAGGATGCTCCATGCCTAAAATTATCTTCTTAGTATACAAATTTTGTTTCATATCCCATTGATATCTATCCATATATCTATCGCTTAACACCTAACGGGGTCATTTGGGGCACCACAGATGAATTTGAATGAGAACCAGGTCTCACCATCCGTCCCTGTCCCTCGCTACTCTCTCAGAGTCCCTGATGCTCAGATCTGTCTACTCTCTGATCTAGTCATCCCACCATCTGCCTCTTTTCCTGCTCCCTGGTCCGGTGCCCTGCAGGATGGTATTTGCAAGTCCGTCAGATCCGATTGTTATACACACTTAAAACATCGTCCATCAGAATTCTTAGTTACTTGGTGGTTTCTCCTCCACACTTCCCCAAGATATAACTAGGAAACACCTTAAGAGGGATACAAGGTGATGTGGCGCATATTGTTGCCAGACCACGCCAGAAACACCGGGGCGAGCCCCTTCTTGGATTACGGCACTGTGTATATAGAGTAGGAACTGAACAGCAGTGAATATGTTTTTAATGAGAGAAGGTCCTGCAGGTGTCCCATTAGAATTCAGGAGCTCCAGTCTGGAAGTATATTTATCCTTAAGCTACGGTCACGCTACACATGTAGCTTAGCATTTCATTGTGGATTGTTTGTTTGTTTGTTTGTTAGAAGGATTATTGATGACATCTTTGATAAATTTCCTTTTACAGACAAAATGTTCTGGTTGATTATTTCTCTGATTTATGCAACCTCTCAAGATACATATTCCCTGATAATAACAGAAATATTAAAGGTATCATACAGGATTGGTAGAGCTAACACAGTAGTCGCAGTGTTCATGTTTTGTGTGATCAAACATATACATGAAATAACAAACCTGTGAAAATTTGGGCTTTATCTGTTGTGTGGGTCGGGAGAAAATACTATAAAAAAAAACATGAACAATTTTCAGCATGTGAACACCTTGTCCTTAATATTGGTTGTAACAACCGAAATCAGCAGGATTTTTAAAAATAGTTTTTCAGATACAGTTTTTTTTCTTGAATATGACTTCATTTCAGAGAAAAATATTTCACAGAAAAAGAAAAAAAACGGTTGTAGTCTGAACTTCATAATCAATAAACTTTCAGAGGGAAATATTTGACAGAAGAAACGGTTCTGGTTAGAACTTCATAATCAGTAAGCCTTCAGACTCAAATTAAACAATACTGTTCTTTATTCTCACCAATCCTGTGTAACACCCTGAAGACTAATTAGTTTTTATCATCACTTCTTGATTGTTTCCGACCTACTTTCCTCCGAGAGGGTCTATAGAAAGAATATTATGCTCCTACAGTGGGACATGCATGATGAATGAGAGTGCCTTACAATGCGTGGGTGCACCCATTCAATTCTGTTGAATGCACAGAGTCTCGGGTTCTGAATGGCAACTTGAATGCTCACTTCATTCCGCTCTAGTACCAGTATTCAAAGACTGCAAATGGACGATGTTAATATCGTAAACGATATCTGCGGATGAAAGCCCCGTACTTATACATCCCATTGCACTTCTCAAAGGGAGCTTTTTGGGGGGGTTCATTTTCACGGCTTTTGTGGAGGTTGGCAAAGCTGAATGAAGAGTGGGGTATTGTTTTCTTCTCCTCTTCTTAATTGTTCTGCAGTCACGCATATGATTTCAATCAAGTCTCCATCTGGAAGGTGTTGTCGTGCGTCTTAGAGTGAATAAATGGCAGAGTTAGCGCCTTGATGCAAGACTATCACGTCATCCTCCGCATCCAGCGTTAATAAGAAGTGCTCCCATCTTTAAGACGACATGGACATGAAAAGAGTTGAGACCCTAGCTTCGTCAATATATTGACATCCCTCTCTCTCTCTCTCTCTCTCTCTCTCTTCGTCATGAATTTTTATGGCTCTGGATTAAATGCAGAAATTAACATACTTCCACATGAGAAGGAAGGACTTGAAAATTCAGAAGCTCTGCTTGAGGTTGCTTCGCCTAGGCTCACGGGGAAGTGGGGGGGGGGGGGGCTGCAAATCAATGTGGGCATCACCTTTTACAACTGTGTTGATGCAAACAACATACATTATAATTAGAGCAAGCAGTTTACTTTCAGATGGTTTGGACTGAGACAGAGAAAAAATCTGTATTTTGGGGGTGACAGTTCCTGGACCCATTCTGTATAAAAACAGACGTCGAGAGTAACAGATGGATTCGTATCTGTTCCAGATCCACACTATCAAGGTAAACTTAATCAGGGCTGGGGGTGTCACATTTTACATTGCACATATTCATCTGCTGACCGCAGGGCTGTCGTCAAAAGGGTAGGAAACCTTCAATCAGGAAAAATGCATGCATGACATTTTGAATCTGAGCAGCGAAAAACAAAACCAAAACCAAAACTGCTGGGGCCTTTGAAAGAAAGCTGAAGGCAGATGTGTGCATTTGCAAAATGACTTCTATGCCACTTGTTTCATCACCACCCCCGGGAAAAGGGTTGTTTACACGTACAACCTCATTTTGTTTCACACCGAGGGAGTGATAGACAGTTCAACTGAAACTGAACCCCTTTCCCTCTCCAAACAGGATGATATTTCCTATTGCTATTCAGCAAGATACATTACTTGACAAACTCGCTCGATTATTATTCAGCAGTCTCACTAATACATAGGTTGGTAACCTGTAAAATTCAGAATGGCTCTACACAACCTCGCTCCCATTGGTGTATGGTCTCGCCGCACCATTTTCCCCCAGAATGCTTTGCTCGATCATAACCTCTGGTTAAAAATAGTCTAAACTTACATGTAGGATTTGAACTTTGGGAATGTTGAAATGATGGCATTTTCCCTAGAGAAGTAAATCAAAGCATGATTTCTCAACATCTGAAGAAAATAACAGCATTTTTGTTTTTTTCTCTCTCAGGTAATCATAAAAAAGATCTGAATTCAGATAAAAGTCTGAAATTTCCCATCCCATGAATGAGGTGAACAGGCAAATTCAAGGGCTTGGTAGGATCTCAATAAAAAAAGTGTCTTGATGGCACTGGTCTCCGCTTGCAACCTGTACAAGGCAACACCTGCCTACACATCTCAACTTATCAACCTTTTATTCGCGTTGAGGTTCTTCTCGAGAAAAAATATTAGCTCTGTCTTCAGGCCAGCTAATGCAAATGAACAAACAGTCGGAGAGCGGGGAGTAATCAAGAATGTGCAGGAGAGCTCACGTCTCGTTCCCGTCCATCCGGGGCTATCTCCCCTAAAGTCACAGCAATGACATAACGACAGAATGAATGCCGAGATGCAAAGACCTGAAACGAGAGAAGATTTTTGTCTTGGCAGTGTATGGAGGTACCAGAGACCTCAAGTAGTTCATAACCAATCAGGCTGAGATTCATTTCACATCCGGGGGATATTTCTACTGGGAAATTTTGTCTTCAGGAAATTATTTCTGCTTCGAGCCGAGCCACCCCCCCCCCCCCTGCCCTTTCCAATAATTCAAAACATGTCCGAGCTTTGGTAACAAAAACAATATATTATACAACAGTCATGTACTTCTCTGTGTACCCCATTTACAGTGATAGGTTTTGTAATGACAACATAGAAAGTTGCCTAACTATTTTTCCCTTTGAGCCTCAGTTTGAGTTTGATGACTAAGCAAGATGGCTGTACAAATCTCTTTCATTTTTCCTTTTGATACCAAGTCAACTGCAGACCAATTAGTTT
Source organism: Pisaster brevispinus (assembly GCA_023634235.1). NCBI lineage: Eukaryota > Metazoa > Echinodermata > Asteroidea > Forcipulatida > Asteriidae > Pisaster > Pisaster brevispinus. Next base: position 18,703,892 of record JAMKCF010000011.1, read on the forward strand.
GTCTCTTGATAAACAAAAAGGAAAACCAGAGTTAATCAACTGAACAATTGTTTGACCCAATAATAATACTACAAAGCATTTATTTGGCGCTACACAAAGAACAAAGTGCCAAACCCTGGCAATACTGGAGAAAGGGAGACAAATTGAACAAAATAACAACCAAATTAGGAAGGTTCTGGAAACAAAAATGTCTTGAAGAGGCCCTTGAAAACGGGCAACGACTTGAAGGGAGTGGGTTCCACAATTGAGGCGCAGCGACTGCAAAGGGACTGTCACCCAGCCGTCTTTTTAGATCTTGAAAAGGAAAGCCGGGTCAAGCCAGAGAAGACAAGACAAGTTAACATTGAAGAGCCTGCTTCATGTGTGTTCCACTGAACTGAACTAAATTTGAAGTCCTAATGTAGATCCAACGATAAGAACGAAATGATTTGAATCTGGGAGAGATAAACAGTTTGGTACGCATAGATCCGATAACAGCTAAGATGTTCAAAGCCAGCTGATGTTGGTCACAAAAGACTAAAGTGTAGACTTTGGTATAAAAATAGCAAATACACAACCACGGAGAACTAACCAAAATGCTTGAAAACAGGTTTGTTTTGACCATTTTTCCTTCGGGGTTTTCCGATCCTGATCAGCTTTTTAAATCGGAACAGACAGATGTGGATAAAAGAATTGTCAGATAATGTACAATATTATTGTATTAAATGTGACGCTGCACAACAACATTAGGCACTTCCTGGAAATACTGACATTGCACTGAAGTGACAAAGTGAAGACAATTAAAACATCAGCCACGGTTTCAATGTGATGTTGAGAAACACTTGCCCTCTAGGACCTATAGAAATCTCCTAGTCTCATCTATTCTGATGAGCAAATAAACCCAGTTTTGGCAGGAAGCGCCTGGTTTTGACATGGAGCGTCACAAATAGTACAGCACCAAGAGATACCAATACACTACGTTACTCAAAATACTACCAGTACATTTAAGAGCTGCGATAAAACTAGGTTTGTGAATTGATACAATTGAAGCAATTAGGACAAAGAACAGGTGTAAATGACATAAAAGTGAAACAACAAACACAGGCTCCCATGTGAGTCACAAAGAACAAATATGGATTTTGGGGGTGAAAGTACAGCGTGTATGTAATGGAATGCGGGTTCGTCGCACTTTTCTAGTGAAATGTTAGCTCTGTGATTATAATGTGGCATGTGACGACGGGCTGTAGAAAACTAAACCAAATTACGGCAATCAGTAACTCCCAGGAAAGGACATAAACTTCCTCTTATTGGAGTCTCTTGAATATCGGACAATAAAGCATTCAACACTTTCAGACAGTGATTGGATGGCAGTGAGTTGGTATCAAAATTTAGAAGTACGTGCCTGAAGTGTCTATAGGAACGTTTCAATGTAAAAGTACATAGATCTCCATGCACTTTTGAACAAAGAGGACACTAACAAATAATCTGCTCCACCAATAGTTAATCTACCGTGTGTACCCCATGCATAGCAAGCATCTTAAACCTCTTGGAGATGCTCTTGGCAGCTCATGTCTTGCGCCCCATAATGCCGGATTAATGACACTGTTACCTGAGCAACACTTACCTGTGGTGCATGACCGGAAATCCCGACAATTGTATCAAATTGACAGCGCCCTCACAGAAGTCAAAGGAAGACCTCTCATTGGCTGACAGTTGTGTGCATTGCGCTCAAGCGTGCACGTTTCAATTGTTTAACCTCTGTCATAGCGGGCTATGCAAGGGGTCCATATGTATAAACCAATGACAAGAAACAGTGACAACAACTCAACATGGATGGGACAAAATTCAGCCGCGTCAGAATCATGCGACTTTGGCTTTCGGCTACGGCCATTGGATGCAACGACAAGGCTGAAGAATAGAACGTTATGGCATTCCGGCCATAGCCACAATGATTCTGACACGGCCTTATACACTTCTTACCTTAATCATTCCCATCATCGGTTAGTATTCAACGCTGACAACTTACCCGAAATCAAACTGTAACTTCATAATACAGAGTTGGTATAGTACTACTAGTGTCACTGAAAATTATTGCCTCTTAAGCTGTCCACATCTCCGAAAACACAAAGACTGAATATGCCAATAAAGTTTTCTCATTTCATTAAACTGAAGTACAGAATTTGACAGTGAGAACCTACCTGTCAATGAGCAACCAGTCACAAGCAATGCTCATAAATATTTTAGCCGGATATTTGTAACATTGGTATCACAATTTATTGCATAGTGAAAAAGCCAGGTGATCAAAGTGTAATGTTTGAAAAAATTGAACAGTGTCTGAATGCAAGACAAGGTGTCAAATGAGACAAACAAGTTGACAATTCTACAGCTTACACCATGGAATTGACACTAGCAATGTAGCTTTTTTTCACAATTACTCTACTTCTGCTAAGCAAGGTTTTTTTCTGAGCTTATCAGGTTTGTTTGCTTTACCTCCACAAAATTAGCTCATAATTACTGAAAAAAATAAGTTACCTTTTTGCAGGTAACTTTTTAATTATTATTCACCATTACTCCACACAGTTTAGCCATTCTGATTGGTCGATAGGAGCTCACACGGCCATGTTTAAACGTGTAGTAGAGACAAGGTAACATATACGTGCTGGCACCTTGTTCACCAAGACCTCGAGGTCAGTCTTTTATTACCTTATTTAAATGTGCATTTTATTTGCAGTTTTTTTCACATCAAGTAAGGCCCCTCAATGTGCCTTTATTACCCAAATTCGCAGCGTCTCCATTTAGCATATTTCTCAACTCTTGCATGTTTTTAGAAGTAAGCAACACCTGCGACTGGTTGCTAGCCATTCACATCAACAATCTCTACCCTCGCAGGTACCCATTCACTCCTTGCTAAGAAGAAAAAAGGACGCGTGTTGCGACCGAGATTTGAAACCCCAGTACAATGAACTTGAGTTTGGTCACGACACCCTACAAGCATGCTCCCTTACGACTTGGTAATTGAAATAAAATAACAACTTCGACCTATCATTATGGTATTTTTCACTTTAGTATGTGTTCACTCCAACTCAGTGTGATAAATAATCATGTCGTATGGTGGACTTTAGAGCACCAAATCACCTATGATGTTAATTTTAATTTTAATTTATGAGTATAATAGGTATTAATTTAAAACTGGCTAAATAATAATCTAGACCGGAGAGTAAATTCACTACTGAAATTAAAATTGTAATCTAATCAAACTGAATAAAGGAAACTGGCGTTAGTCTATTAGGCCGTTCATGTATAAACCTGCTTTGGGGACCCGACTGGTCTGCAATCCCGTGTCGTCAGCCTCAACGATTAAATTACCATTGACTCAAACCGATTTTCTTTTTTTTTCACATAATGATAGAAAGATTATGATTTCAGTACACAGCGATTACGATGACTCATGCTCAGATACAGAAAATCACGCCGAGATTGAAAGCGGGGGGGAAAAAAATCACCCACAATAATACAAATCTTGAGATACTTATTGTTACCCATAATGAGGGCAACCATGGCCAAAACAATACCCAGCAGCGAACGTGATGCCTGACAAACATGTAGAAGATGGAGCAAGCAATCCCGTGTGCTCAACACATCGGGCCCAGCGTCTTTACATTGACAATACAGAGCCTAGGGACATCAAACCAGCTGAAAGAATACCTGGATATATCTCAATCGCAAGGCCCTAAGTCGTCACATTTCTCTGCCACAAAAGAAACCCCCCCGATGAGATAAGTCCGGATATGAAAACCATGAAGACCTGATGATTTACTAAAAACGACCTGTTACTTACGTGTGAAGAAGGGGTAGCTAACATAGCTCCGTCTCACCCGCACACCGAGCATCGTCCTGGGGTCTGAGCGCAGGTATTATTATGATAAATTCATGTCCGCGTAAATTCCTGTGATTTGAGCGTCACAAGATATCAAGTAGAGAATCTTACGAGCGAGATGTTATCCGAACTGTACACATCCTGTGAATTACAAACCCAATCTTCTACACCACGGGGCGGTACGGCAAGCGTACGTGATTCGCTTGCCAAGTGGCTACACCGTTATTCCATCGCTCCGAAATCCTCTCTTTTGGGGGGCCAGAAATTCCAGAGGCAAGATTCAATCCAATAAGGGCGCTGCGACCACATCCCAACATGAAAACACATCCTTCTATTTTTATATTAGATTTTGAGGAGGGGAACAAGTAATTGCAAGGGTTAAAAAAAAGAGAGAGAGGTGAGTGTGATGATATTTTGATTCCCCCCAGGGCAGTTTATGCATTAGCTTCGAGCTTTAGTTCAGCGACAGGTGGGGGTGTCTTCCGGCACACTAAGAAAAGCCCATTGTATTTATCACCGGGTTGAGAAAGGTCTTAATTTTAATATTAGGAGTATTCCAGAAGTACATGCAAACCACTCAGGGGTTGTGACAGTTTGCAGGCACCAATGGCATCTCACGAAATCTAATGAAGATTCTTTATGGTTGTAAAGACGTTGCTTCACAAAAAAACTAGTAACATGTCTAAGCTGCACCACCGACATGTCAATGAATCAAATCAATGTCGTCATACAAAATCTTATCAAACTCCTTTATGAATGCATAACATTGTATAACAAAATAAATTAATCAAATTAAGACTAACTGGTCTAAGCTGTGCCAACAACGTATATACATAAGTCAACTCAACTACCTGCAGTGTTTTGAAGCATCAGGAACACAAACTATCCCTCCATCAAGAAAGAGACAGTCACACAAATACTGCAAACCCGAAATATCAATTTTTTTTTAAAAGATTGGCTGGGGAACAAATAAGCACAATCGGGGTCACCAAGGTGGAGGCAAAGAGCGTTCAACTCAAGCATGGCGTTTCCAGGGAGACCACAGACGTCATTGGTCAGTCCTCCCTTCCTCTCGATTGGTAAAGACACAAATTTCTCGGAGTGGAGTCGAGTATTCGTCAACAAGAAATGTGCAAACTACTACTGAATACACTTGTGCTTGACATTCCCCAGTTTGGACTCATTACCAATCCATTAGCCCTTGAGGGCGGGACAGGAGGCAGGTGTAGGGGGGGGGGGAGGTGTTTGATGCCTTTGCTGATGTGTCTAACCTATTCTATTCACACTTGTAAGATTTCTAGGGGAATTCTAGACGGACTTGCCAAAGCCAACAATTAATAAACTAGCACGCAACTGGTTAAAGCTGCCTGACTTGCAAAATATTGATTGTAACCTGCAAGTCTACGTTAACTGAAGCTGTCAGAAGCAACATGAAATATCTGCATCGCCATGCCTCAAACCACGTATAGTACACCCAAAGACTTCGATCTGACATTCACAATGTTTATAAAGCTTTGTTAATTAGTCAATGATTAATAGAAGTACACTATGCAAGAGTCAAAACAAAAAGTAAACAATAGGCAATAAACGTAAAATTGAACAGATACAGAGGGCGACTTTACATGTACAAACTGCATCACCTAAGCACATGATAACTTTCACTACACAGCTAACAACAAAAAACCAGCAACAGTCTTACAAACTTTTGTTCCTCCTTGGATTTAGCCTTGTGTCAAATGTTCATGGGGTATTAACTTGGGACATCCGATTGCATGCGAGCAAACATAACTCAAATGAACAGACTTCAGTACCTTCAGAATTGGGCTGCCAAGCTAATATTTTTTGTACATTTAAACATGATCATGTAACCTCTTTTCTAAAACAGCTATTATACTGGCTCCCGATAAAAGAGCACATTCAATTCAAAATATTGGAGTACGTCTATAAATCCTTAAATGAACATGCACCAGCATATCTCACATCAAGTTTGACATTTTACAATCAAACTACATGTAGGGCTGGACTTCGCTCAGCGTCAGACAACAACCATCAAGGCAAATCCTTTTCTCTGGCCACCCCAAGACTTTGGAATGTCAACCTTCCCATCACCATATGCACCTCAAATGTGTCACCTATTTTCAAGAAGGCACTTCAAAAATATCTTTTTCCACAGTTGCTTCCCTTTAGATTGCTTTTGGGTTCGTTTGTTGTATTATTTGCAATGTTATTGTCTGTTTGCTAACACGCTGTGGTCTAAATAAAATGGCGCTACATTACATAAAAGCCAGTGTACATGTATGTACATGTATGTACATGTATGTACATGTATGTACATGTATGTACATGTATGTACATCTATGTACATGTATGTATATAAGTCAGTTGTGTACAAACCACATTGCAAATACAAATACATGAACATCATGTGCAGGCCGGTCTACAATGTGTAGAATGGAACGGGCCCCATCACACGAAAAACACATCAAAGACTGTTCCCGTCGCTGCTGATTGCGTGAGGAACGTTACAACATCAAAAGAAACAATCGATGGTCGCCTCAAAGTCACTCCCCCAAGACGAGATCTTGCGATGTGCACACCTGCGGTCATACAAGGGGTACACTTCGTTCACCTTGGGAGAGAAACAGGATTGTGAGCAGAGTCTGAGTGGCCTTCAGCAAGGCAGCGCGTCTAGATTAAAAGGGTTTTGGGGGACAAAATGTGCAGCAAGAGAGATGGAAAGCGTTGTGCTTCTTTGTTTCTTCTTTAATGAGAATCGCCCGACACATGGCCACAAGGCCACTCAAGGTGACGACACAAAGCCAGAAGGCCATTCAAGGCGAGGACTACGAGGAAATTGTAGAAAAGTTACGGGGAGAGGTGATAACTTTTCACAAATCTCCCGAACTGGGATAGATTGTAAGATGGTGGGAAAACAAGATACAGGTAGGGAGTTCCAAAGTGCAGCAGTACGGGGGGAAAAAAAGGCAGCAGAATATCTCCCAGTACTGGGCTCTTGAGGAGATACAGTGAAGGGATACGACGAGAAAATAGAAAATAATGAAAGAAAAACACCCTTGCTGCAAAGAATTTTGTGCTTTCAGATGCCTGAGAAAGGCTTCATGCCTGAAGCCTTTCTCAGATTTTGGGGTGAAAAATTACATTATTTCAAATGGGGTCACTTCCAACAATGTTTCATATATCAACAGCTCTCCAGTGCTCTTTACCAAGTAAGTTTTCATAGTCATAAAACTTGTTTAGTAATCACCGAAGGTGAGCCTTGACTCCACACAACTTCTCCTACAGTTGTACGAAGATCAAGTTACATACGTCTTTAAACTATTCTCCATGACATTAAACTCCCTATGAAACGGATCCTGTGCAGTGAGTCAATTATCTATACTCTAATGACTCTGATCAGGGATTTCAAAATTGAAATTTAGCAATTTTCATGAATGTACAAATGCTTAGGCGAACATCGGCAGGTGGGAGGTAAGCACTGTCGGCAGACTTGCTTAATCCCTGTGCTCCTTCTTATAAAATTGCTGAATTGCTGGCTTCTTATGCTGGAGTAATCCAGATGGGTATACTCCACTAAAATTATTATTAGTATTACTATTAATATTATTGCTATTTATTTCTGGTAATGAAACCAAGCATGCCTCATAAGTGAACTTTCAAATCACTGTAGCTTGCAAGCAGTATTGAAGAATACATGACATGAATGCATGAACTCTTTCCAAAACTAATGATGTATTTTACCTTTAAATTAATGTGGGGCTGCAGGCTGATGTGCATCAATCTACAGTCGAGTGAATAAACTAATTACTTTAACTGGGATGCAGTTTGAAGTGTGTAAACAAGCAGAAATCTTGACACATCGCTTTTTCCTCGCACAGATTAATCTTCAGATTCTGTCAAAAGATTTGTAATTCAGAGAAAAGTAAACACTGGAGACTGTCTTAATGGGGTAGTTGTGGTGACACACGTATATATGTGGACAAATAGGTTACTTGTTAATACATCTTTAGCTCGTGTGCAACCTCGTTCCCAGTGGTGTACGATCTCGCCAAGCCAAATGTTTGCAAAAACCAAAAACCAGGTCACAATATTGTAAAATTATTACATCAGGCTAGTGATTTTTCATGATTTTTCCTGATTTTTTTTACTGGTCTCCCTGCGCCTTCAGATTTTCTTGAAAGAGGTGAAATTGGCATTACAGAAATGAAAGACTCAGCTCTTGTAATGATCAGTCCTCTATGAGTTTCTTTTTGAAATGATGTGGAGAGTCTGTAAATCTTTCAAAGGTAGGATCATCATTTAGTTTTTGTCAACATAATGTTGATTTATACGTAAAATTATAAAGAAACATACAATAAAACAGCAAAAAATTGTCCCAAAATGTTCACATGAATGTCAAATCAATCCACATTTAGCGATGTGTTGGTGGGTACCAACTGCTGAATGGACACCAACACTCAGAAATCTGAGAAACGATTCATGCATGAATCGTTTTTTAGATTCAATTTTAATTTTTTTTTTCTAATCAGCTCAGACGCAACAATTTAACAGGATGCTTACTAGCATTACCATCTTTATATTAAGTAAGCCAAAGCTTTCGGATGGAAATTAAACAATTATTTTTCTTTCATGGTCATCACCAAACTATGACCCAACCTTTGCACGCACCATCCTGTAAGTTCAGTTGGCTCCACACACCCAGACCAAGGGAGAACCGTTATCAAATTTTTCAAGAACGTTCAGTTTCATACAATCTCGCCCCTGTACGATCATTCATGCATCTTTGAACAGTTCACATCCCATGCCATGGAGAGACACTTCTCACAGAATGATAAATGCTCTCTCTTCACTCCGAGTCAACCCTGTGGATCGTAACGCATCAATATAATATGGTGTACAGAAACCTTAGCTCCACAAAAGCTGTCCTGCAATTTCAGCAGTTTCCTTGACAACCAGCACGGTTAAGTTAAAGTCTTCTTGGAAAAAAAGGAGGGGGAAAAAAAAAGGATCTAGGTGAACTATAAATGGTTACCCAAAAAAAACAAAAAACGAATGATGGATGTGACACTTGATATGTGCTGAAGTAAAATAAATGGGGACGGTGTAACTTAAAGCCGGACTGGCTATTATGAGCACCATGGGACAACTCCCCATTGAGGGTGACAGTTTATTTTGACCGAGAGCAAATTATGAAAATGAAGCAAAGTCGCATGCGGCAGTGGAGGTTGGATCGGTCAGAATGCACACACACCACTTGTACGAGTGGAAGATTGTCCGTACTCAAATCGTTTTCCCATTAACTGAGGCTCTCTCAAAGACGAATCAATAAGTTGCAGAGACTAGTGACCGATTACACTGCGGACACTCTGAGTTGTCCTCAGGCATTTTTTCAAAACTGTGGGGGCATTCTGGGGCAAAATGTTTGCAGTTTAGCCTAAGCACGGGGATTTGAAATGAGGAATTATTATTGTTTCACTTGGTGTTTGTCTTTGGTTTTAAAAAGCCCTACTGTGCAATCTGTGACAAATGGTTTTATCTTTAAGATTTTTGCGAATTGATAGATCTGAAGTAACAAAAATATATATTATAAAAACCAACAACAACGATCAGCTTCCACCATGACTATCTTCATACCATATAAGTTACATGCAAATCTATGACCACTTAAAATATTTAATCTGACCAATGTTTATTGCACACAACTCCATTAATTTTGGAGTGAAAATCGTCATTGTGCTACAACAGCTATGACTCAGTTTATGTCCCCAGGCATTATTACAAATTTCATACATGACTTCTTGAAGTGCAGTACCGGTAACAACAAAGACCTTTTTATTATCTGAAAGCCTTCGGTCCATACCGTTGGATCTGAAAAGAACTAGGGCCGTGGCTAGCAGCGGCAAGCTTCGGCAAGCTGTGGCAAGCTGTGGCAAGCTTCGGCAAGCTGTGGCAAGCTTCGGCAAGCTGTGGCTGCTGTTGCTGCTGAGGGTTTTGCTAAGGCCAGCCTGTTCATCAACACATATTGATGCCTGTAAAGACTTTCCCCAAGTCCTGTGAAAAAAAAAAACATAGGCATATTGCTCAGATGGAATTCGAACCCAGGACCTTTGCAATTCTAGAGCAGATGCCTTACCACTTTGCCGGGTAAGATTGCCAGGTAGCTAGAGGCAGTTGAAAACCTAAATTTTAGCAGTGGGTACCGCAGCAATTTAATAAATGTTAAATTTGCATGGAGGATAAAGAATATTATTTGGTTTTACCCATTCACCCATGTGTGTAAAGCAATGTATACTCAATACTTTTCCCAAGTGCTATAAAAATAAAAATAAAAATTCACAGGCATGTAACTCACATGTCTAACCACTAGGTCATGGGTTCGAATCCCACCCGAGTATAATGCCTGTGGATTGTTTTTCTTTTCTTTTTTTTCAAAAGTACATGTACTGAGTATACGGTGCTTTACACACATCGGTGTCCATGGGTAAGACCAAGTAATATTCTTTTATCCCCGATGCAAATCGAACATCTGTTAGACATATTGGTGCAATGATCAAGCCGTAGCTGTAGCCGTAGCTGTAGCCGTAGCTGTAGCATAAACCATAGCCGTAGCTGTAGCATAAGCCATAGCCGTAGCCATAGATGCCAACTTGGACACCGCTCAGCTCGTTCCAGAAGAAGTTAATACACGGTGTTCCCTAAGTGCCTGACATACATTTGCCATGACGGGGAGACAAAAGGATTAATCTGGACAATTGATAATGCTTAACTGGGAAAACACTCGAGTCATCTCAGTAAAACGCAGGCCTTGAAGTTGAGATGTCCTCTAAAAAGTCATGTGAAGGCCTTACTTCAATTAATGTCAAACGAGAAGAATTTCTCAAGGTTTTATTCTATTTTTATAAACTGGGTTGATGGTTTTTTTGTTTGTTTGTTTTGGGTTTTTTTTTTTTTTACAAAAAGGCTTGCTCTTACAGTTTGTGACGGCAATGGAGACACGAGGGAGACAGCTTTTTTACAAGTGAATCGTTGAATTTTCATGCGATCCTTTTGAAATGCAAAACATAAATGGTTTGTAGGGATGCTCCCAGCTGCACCACACACACACACAAAAAAGAAGAAGAAAAAAAGAAATCGTCTACAGGGACTTGACGATGACTTGCCAAACCTTGCACAAAATTGATTCTCCTGCTGTTTTTTTCCTTTCTGGTCAATTCAGTCAGCCTGGTCTAACATGTCTAATAGCAGAGGGGAGGTATTGCGGATAAAATGAGGTCCGGGTTTTGTGAAGGCTGTCCAACATTTCGTAAACCCATTCGCGTTATTCACGGATGATTTGAAAGCGAGGCTGCCATAAATAAGCACTCTCTGTAGCCAACACGCTGCATACATGGCTTAAAATTATCTATAGTCCGATAGCTAACAAACACCTTTTCACTCTGGAAATCAAGAATTAAGAACTAAATTCATCTTTTTCAGTCTGTTTACCCAAAAAGACATTGTTTTGAAAGCAAGGCTGCCATATAAATATTCCTCCCTGTAGCACACATGCTGCTTTACATCGGTGACAATTACCGGTAATCTGATAGTTAACAAGGACCTTTTCACTCCAGACATCAAGAATAAAGAACTAGATTCACCTTTCTCAGTCTGCTCACCCCAAAATACGACAACTTGAAAGAGAGGTTCCCAGACAAAATATAGTCTGGTTACCTATTTACTACTTTGAAGCACTCCCCATGCACCAACAGGGTTGCACACGTACTAAACCTTTGTATTCTGGGATTAAGACTAGAAATGGGGGGGGGGGGGAAAAAGGGACATTACCGCGTCACTAACTACAGGAACTCTGCGGCCAATTCGGTGCCATTTCGGTTAATAATACACAGAAAACGACTGCGGGAAATGATTAATGGCGTGGTCTAAATAGAGACAATGTATTTAAACTGGTGGCTCGGTGCTTAGTGAAGGAAACGCAGTTCCCTCCCGATTTTATGCAGGCCGTCTTCTTTATGATGTGTGTCACGTACTTAAGCATTGCCATTTCCCTTAAGGAAAATGTCAAGTGCTGGCATATGGATTGAATCGTCTCCTTCCAATAGAAGTAAATACATACATACGCAGAAACAAAAAAACAAAATAGAAGTAAATACATACATACGCAGAAACAAAACAGCATTTGTAACTTTGGATTTGGTCAAAAGGAGGCGGGCACACGTTTTCAAAGCTTGAATACAGTTCGAGATGATACGATCCAATATTTTCGTTCCCAAGAAATAGATCCTAAAACAAGATGATATTGCTCACATTCCTGTTACGACATCAATAGACATATAGAGGTCAAAGGTTGGCAGGCACAAAGTGTGCACAAGTAGAGGGGGAACGTATAAAATCATGCACAGGCAGTGTAGAGAATATGTGCATACAAAGTATGTTTAAAAAGTGCAACGGGTCGGGGGCAAAAAAAAAAAGCAAAGAGTGCAATGCATATACCTTGTGCATGTCGGAAATATTCAATAGTTTTTAATAATTGTCGGATGCAGAGGCGAATTGAATGCTTTCACAGGGTAAGACTAAACGTTGATCCCATCAACTTGTCTCCACAGTGCACATGTATGTGCATAAATTACACGCAATTCATGTACAGGTATGAATCAGTGTCACAATGGAAAGACCAGTCACAAAAGACGCTCCTAAAATCATTCCGATAAGCCGACAGTGCTGCAGATCGTTGACCCTTCCCTTCACAACACTCTCTATCACACGTTCACAGTAGATCCCAGCAGGTCAAAGGTCGGCAGGCAGAGAGTGCGCATAAATCTCGTGAGAAGAAAGTATATATAATTTTGCATGTGGAGTCTCCCCGACCATAAATTATCTTCTGTAGAATGCTGTAGCGGCTTGCTTCCATGATTGTATAAATCAAACTAGGCGTGAGAAAACATTCCCACACAGTTAAGACAACATTTGCCAAATATGTTAGTGAATGTGCTGGCCATCTTTTGTATGAATCATTCAGGCTCATTACTCCCTCGCCCTAAGCTATTATTACATTTTTAGTAGGCCTTTACTCTGCTGTTTTCTTTTAAAATTCTTCTTCAGTACGCACTCAGCTTTAGTGGCATTTAGCTGTGTTTTGGTCCAATTTCAACAATCAACACCCCCCCCCCCCCCCCCCCCCCGGAAATTTGTACTTAAAAGTAAAGAAAATAAAAGGCCAGAGAAGCAAGAGATGACCTTATTATTGAAGGTTTTTTGCATTTAAAATAAAAAATAACAGAGCCAGGCTTGTCCTCTTTCAAAAATTGCAAGAAAAAGGACAGAGATATGAGAGAGATTTTGCAAGTATTTTCATTCCTAATGGGGAACTTTTTGGGCGCTAGGTGGCAGCAGGCTTACCAGGTAAATCCATTGTTCTCAGCAATGTGCGCATGCTCAGAGCTACGTGAACAACGGATATTTACCTGGTAAGTCTGCTGCCACCTGGCGTCCCAGAGTCTCCCATTAGACACGTTAAAAAAAAACTGGTTGCTGAATGTGTCGTTCCTGTCGTAAATCTGTAAACACGTTCACAGCGCAAATAGTAAACACACGGACATTATCAACAAAAATGCACTGAGGCATCTCACAGTGTCCTTCAAGTGATTTTAGTTGAAAAATCCAATCTGAACTCAAGAATATTTACAGTCTGATAAATCACCGCTTAGCGAAACCAATGATGAAAGACGGATTCCACGATAAAGTGTTTGCAATGAATTCCAATTGTAAAAACACCACATTGTACACAGTTTGACAAAGAGCTACATGTACATGTACCTACAATAAGTAAACTAACAGAAAGAGACAAATTTTCTTGAAAAACAAACTTACAACCTCCCGGTCTCTTGCGACACCTATACCGCAGCAGGTAGTTATCCTCTGTTCTTAGGGCCTTGGATGCAACGACGGCCATCCTCCCAGTAAGTCCACCTCCAACGGTTTCTTGAAGGGACGTCCAGTGGGTCTGTCAACCCACCAATTCCTCTCTCCGAGTCAACTCAAAGTTGGGTCCCAAAACGTGATTGACACAGAGTTGCTATTAGTGGGATCCATTGGTGTGTTTGTGTGTTTGTGTGTGTACACACAGTGTGTAGTGGTGAGCTGCGATTACAACGTGTATACCTCAATGCATGATGGTGACTCACAATTTACACTCTGGTCACAACAAGTACCACACTCTGTGTATATGAAGTAGGTGAGCAACCGCTCTGACAGGAAAAGGGATCTCTGCTGCTTAAGTTTTTTTTTTTTGGGAAGTCCCAAGCTGTGTGCCGACCCGCTAATCTTAGGCTTTTGCTACAGAGTCCTTGACTGTGCACTCCCGGTGCTGCACCTTGTGCTACTTCGCTAGCGAGTTCACCAATGCTTAACATAAACGGCTTCCTGTTTCACTTTGATGGGCCTGCTTAATGCACGTTTTATTTATCGGTGGAGACAAAAAACAAACCTGTAGAAACATTGGGCGATTCCCAACAGAGCTGTAGTGAACAAGGCAGTGCCTGATGATGGTAGTGTTATTATCACCACCTTGGCTTCTTGAGCAAGTCGACAACAAAGACCAATCCAACATCCTTAGCACTGTAAGCTAATAAGCTGGTAATGGAACATTGGCACATCCATGGAGTCACGATAATCCATTCGTAACTGATCTGTGGTACATCTACTACTTCAAGAACAGCCAAGGTGTCTAGTCTGATCAGTAATCTACAGATAGACAATCCACATCATGCGTCCTCAGACCACAGACTCAGACACACCTCGGAGTGGCCTTTGATATTACACCCGCACAGCACAGCGTCCCGACCTCACTCCACGACATTTTTATCATTGCTCAGTTTGAAGCCAGTCACACAGCACCCAATGGTTCTATGCTAATTCCCAACTAGCTTCGATGAACTTTCTAAAAGTCATCTGAAGAAACGAACATTTTCCATCATGTTTTTTACCCCTCCCTCGGATTAGAAATTGTTGGCTTCATAATACCACGACAATCAGTTCCACCTCCTTAAAACCTTCAGTAGAAACCTCGTTAAGAAAACAACAAACTAAAAATCACAGTTGATCAAACAATTCTGAATTGTCAACTGACGGGCCCAACAACAAACAAAATGTTCAAAGTTTTTTTGAATAACTGCTTGTTTTCCTTGAAGACCCGAAACAGCTTTAATAAAGAAATGGAATTTTGAACACACCATATGTTGAAAATGTGAAAATAAACTTTAAATCTCCTGACCAAAAAGCTTTCTTGCATAAAATAAGTTGCACCCAAGACAGACCAGTGGCAAGCCACCCAAGGTAGTACTTCAGCAGGAGATGTCTTCAAATTCAAGCGATAAAACCAAGATGACTTGACTTGACTTGACTTGATGAAGGACATGCAGCTTCAACAATCTCCACTCTGATACTTCTTGTCAAGAACAAAGAACGAGTAATGTCCCTTGATTATGCCGATTTCCTACGAAGCATGATCCGCGTTGCTTTGATGTGAGATGATTGGTACGAGTGATGCACTGAAGAGCTGTCTTCTCACTGGTGGGAATGTCTGGCGAGGGTTTCCAGTCGCAACGGAAACAAACTGTTGGTCTTTAATCAAAGACATCCACCGCGCTCTCATGCCATCAACGCCCGGGCCAGGCAATGTGGAGGCTGGATAGAACAATTGTATACCCTCCACGTCCCGACAGACTTTTGTTCAAATTGACACACAAAGCACAGAGATTCCCGCAAGACTAATACCGCAGCGTTCACATCAATTAATCCCGGCAGTGCTGTACTCCTAACTTGGCCAGAGACAGTGAAGGCACGCCGTTGCCGTCAATGGCAGTGATCCTTGCTCCGTAGACAGGCACAAAAGATCAACATTCTCCCGGTATAGTATCTTTTACTCAAATCAAACAATGCGTAGCTAAAAACGGAGGGTAGAGGCGGGGGGAAAAACAGCGTCGCATGACTGGCTGCGACCCAGACTGACAAACCCTTCACGTATTCCAATCTGTTACAGGAAATATAGTAAATATTCACTCAAGTGTCGTCACAGACACGCAAGAGGATGCTAATTCCGCAACTTTTACCTGGGGCTTTTTTTAATGGCAGTGTTGTTTAAAGACTGGTAGAATTACCGTGGCCGCCTGTGCTGGTTCACCTGTAGATTGCAATATTGTGTTGTAAAGCTGAATGGAATATTCTCCGGCCTAGTAGGGCAGATGAGATTTTATTCACCAGAGAATATATTTTTTAAGACACTATGTCCACAGCCCTTAATGTGCCACGGCACGGGGGAGGAAGAAGTACAAGCTATCCAGTCGTGATAAATTCTCATAATGTGCTGTCAGATCATTGTGTGCACTGTGTTAAACCCACACAACCTGACATAACTTTAATAAAGCGGATTTTTCCAAGCGGTGTTTATTCAGCAACGGCCCAGCTGCCTTCCACGGGGAGAAGGATCCAAGCACCTTCTCCGTTGCCATCACTGGGGAAATTAACACTCAGCACACCGTGTGATTATGCCTGTGGGACGTAACATGGGGGGGGGGACGACGGGAGATAGAGGGAGAGACAGAGACATTAACACCCCACCAACTTAAAAGAGAAATCCGGCAAGAATCACGTAGAGAGGATGGCGGGTACAGAGTTAAACGCAGTGCCAAATCGCAGAATGCAGCGTTGAGAAGTTTGTGATGTGACCCGCAAACAATCAATAGTACGCTAGCGCGAGGCTGGCGTTAACCTGCTTGTGATGAGAACATTACCATCTCTCCTGCAGGGGATAGCTAGAGCATGACCGAAAATAAATTATCTCCCTCTGCCGAAGCGTACAGCACAGCCAGACAGACAAAGGAAAGAACCAAGTCATAAATGGTCAGGTTGGTGACTGTAGACTATAGAAGACTTCTTGGGGTGGTGCTGAAGTGAACAATAAATCACGTTCAGATTCTGGGTTTTTTAGGTCGAGCATAAATTAATTACAAACGGCAGAATAGCTCCTGTTCGCATTTTAATGCAAATTGCTGGGAATTCCATCCAGAAATAAAACACATATCATATTACTCACGACGGACTTGCATACATAAATTCCACTGAAAAATATGTTATTCAAATCATTTTACCCAAAACATCTCACGCTTTTGATTATCAATATCTTGCAGTTGTAAAAACAAATCAGACAGGAAGACGACAAAAGCCAACTGTATAATGATCTTAATTTATACTTTTCATTCTTATTTTCCCTCGGCTTTCCTGAGCGATAAACCTACTTTTTGCCAGCACTTGAAAACCACCATCTATGATGGACCATTCCATTAAAGTCACTAACAGGGGGGTAAATTGTACAGGGAGACATAATTCATATATCGCCTTTTTATCATTAATTTAATGGAACAAAAAGCCCTTCAAGATGGCAAGATTATATTTAAGTGGGCTTAAGTGACACGTTTAAGGAATTTGACAAACCTGAGAAGCTCACCTTCTCTTTGAATTACAAGGCCTCATTTCCATACGGGATTCTCGGTTGGTCCGTATATCCACAGTGACAATAACTAACAACAGGGAAAAAATCCTCGGCCAACCTCTCTGTGCTTTTTAGCCACACAACAGAAAGTGATGAAGACGAGCATTGACTAACAGTAATTGCCGTCTACACGTGTAGCATGACAAATTTGCGAGGACACGACTAAAGGCTAATGCCTTGTAGTTCATGTCCTGTCTGTTACCTCCCGCTGAATCACAACAGATGCCGTCACCAGCTTCACGGGGAAGTCAACTATATAGATCGAGCAGGAAACCAAAACCTACGTAAAATGGGAAGGGGGGGTACGTCGAGTGGCACGTGGCCAGGGAAAATTTCACATGGAAAAAGAATGGCATCTAACCGTGAATCTGTACATGGGAAAAGCACCACCATGTGCATGGAATAATGCAAGGATAGGGTGAAAGAAGTCACCCCATCCCCATCCCCTCAACCTCGCCCCACCCCACACTCCCTCAGGCAATCCATGACTGTAAGGCAAAGCTTTAAAAAAAAAAAGTCCTCTTGAGGTAAACAGACAACCAACAATCAAACAAACAAACAAACAAACAAACAATCCAAACAAAATAATCCAAGGAGGAGTGACACTGCAAACTCACATAAATGCTAACTCAACATTTCGAGCACGCACATTCAGAAGAAAATCTTGATGCCTTGGTTTTGAAAATACCAGAGTAGCAGAAAGCATGATCCAATTAAGACCTGTTGTAATGACGTGTCATGCCTGGTGCGTTTTCTCAATTTAGCTTCTTCAGTCTCAACCGTCACAGCTCACGAGAGACCGTGGTGGTGCGAGCAACGCGCGACAAACTGAAATGGACTTCATTATGCCCGGGTCTGCAGCTGCGACCAATACGATGTGAATATATAATGTCGGCAAAATGGTGTAAATCGTCCGTCAAAGCAAACCCCTGCTGCTCTGGCCTGAATATTTGATGACTTCTTCAAAGGTTCCCATTCCCTTCAATAATTTGGTGATTAAACAATTTACGAAGCACTTATTTGGCTGGAAATATCTATTACACTGAAGACTAGAGGCTATAGGTAGCCTAAATATTCACAATTGACTGACATTTTCATATTTTGTTGTACCTCAAAAACTGTTTGCAAGATGAGACTGCAGACAGAATGCTCAGTTCGCAACAAAAATCAACCATGACAAAAACAGGTTCCACCACTGAGGTCATAGGTCGAATGGATGCCGATGCTACTTGTATGGTGTTCTCAAGTAAGTGCAATCCAAAAAAAAAAATGTCAATCTTTAAATCCATTTTGATATGACATTAAAGACCATTATTTCAATATTAAAACATAGCAGACAATAGGAAAGCTACATGCTGTGACTTAAAACAAAACAAAATTGAGAAATGATTCCCTCCATTTTGGTGTTTCAAATGATTTACGATGAAGATTCCTGTCAGATTTCCTCAAGAAAGAGGAATCTGAAAGAGCAACATCTGGTTGACCAATTCAGCAAATATCAAAATGTATTCCTCTCATTAATAATAGAAATACAATATGAAAATGATAACCAGCATGCAAGTCGTTTCCTCCTTACAGGCAATTGTAGAAGAAGGAGCACCGGGATTAAGCAAGTCTGCTTACCTCCCACCTGCCGATGTTCGCCTAAGCAATTGTACATTCATGAAAATTGCTAAATCTCAATTTTGAAATCACTGATCAGAGTCATTAGAGTATAGATAATTGACTCGCTGCACAGGATCCGTTTCATGGGAGTTTAGTGTCATGGAGAATAGTTAAAAGACGTATGTAACTTAATCTCCGTACAATGGTAGGAGAAGTTGTGTGGAGTCAAATTTAAAGGCAGGGTGTACTTTTGGTAATTACTCAACAAGTTAATGACTACAAAAACTTACTTGGTAAAGAGCACTGCAGAGCTGTTGTTATATAAAACATTGTTAGAAACGACCCCATTTGAAGTCATGTAGTTTTAGAGAATTAAGTAATTTTGCACCCAAACATTTTGGATTTGAGAGCTTTTCTCCAGCATCTGAAAGCACAAAATTCTGTGCAACAAGGATGTTTTGGTTTTTTCTTCTTTTATTACAACTTTGATGACCAAAATGAGCCCAAATTTTCACAGGTTTGTTATTTTATGCATATGTAAGGATACACCAAGTGAGGATACTGGTCTTTGACAATTACCAAAAGTATACTCTGCCTTTAAAAGTATTTCACACAAACATTGACAGTGATCTTTGTCCCATACTGAAAATTTTTTTCCAATAAACAGATTTCACACAAACAGTGACAGTGATCTTTGTCCCATACTGAAAAAAAAACCCATTACATTTCCTCATAAACAGGTTGCACACAAACAGTAACAGTGATCTTGTTCCATTTCTTAAAAAAAATAATCCAATAAACAGATTTCACACAAACAGTGACAGTGACACAAAACAAGAAAATTTGCATTACATTATTAATGATTTGGATTAGATGTCTGTCAATTACTCACATTTCCTGAGAGGTCGACTTTTATAACAACCTAACACTGATCCTCTCTCATTATGAAATAAAACGTTCAAACTGTTCAAAATATATGTGACAACCCACGATCAAATCAGGCAGTTCTCGGAAATAATGAAATGGTGAAGATAATTAATCGAAACTTCAAACTTGGTATCAATGTGACGTGATGTTGAAACCATTCTGCAATATATGATGAGAAATGTAGGCCCTATTTTTGTGTTATTTGAAAGCTCTTAAAGGTATATACAGGATTAGCAGAGCTGACAAAATAGTCGCAGACAGTGTTCATGTTTTGTGTGATCAACCATACACATGAAATAACAGAACTGTGAAAATTTGGGCTTAATCCGTTGGGCGAGTCAGGTGAAAGTAGCACGGAAAAAAAACCATGCACAATTTTCAGCGTGTAAACACATTGTCCTTGACTAAAATTAAACAATTTTGTTTTTTATCCTTTTACCACTCCTGTGTAATACCTTTAATCACACCTATTTGATGAGCACAGAAACCCAGTAATTGGCAGTGCCTGGAGCACCCATACACACATTTTCCAAAGGAATGTTTAATTTTGTAGTTCACGTACAACGTCGTATTCATAAAACGGCACTACGAATCCTGCCGGTTCCAGACTGAAACCAAAATAAGCAATAGCAAATTAGCCAAACTAGATAACTGATTTGAATGGGTATAAGCATGACAACCGTGGGTGTACTTCTCAAGTACATAGTACATAATGATGGTTGTTCCAAATTAACATAACTGGCGTATTCAAATCTGTGCCATGTACTTTGTACAATAAACATCAAGTAAATCAGGTCAAACTAAATTTCGTATCTGGATGGAGAGAAAAAATCAACCTAAACCCACGAGGCTGTGGTGCATCGTGGTGTTGTAATGGTGAGACAGACATAGATCTAATATCACATTATTAGTTTTTGATGTGTCATCATCGCTAATTGCATCATCCATGGTTGGTTTACAGTGCTATATTACACTCTGGCCTGCACTGCTGGGACTAGAAAATATTGTTCATCCACCGTGAATAACCTGCAAGAAGGGCCCCCCCCCCCCCACCACACCACCACCAGCTAGTCTAGTTATGGGTATGTTTTCAAGTGCATTTGTCAAGACATAAAGAATTGTAGGAGCAATAGACTGTGCAAGTCTCGCAAGTATTCAAACATCTGGACCCCTTAAAGTGCGCGAGTCTGTTCTTCACACGTTAAAGCAATATGCGTCGGAACAAAGTGGTGTTCGAATAATGTTCCAACAATTTTTGAATACGCGAGAGATAATCCCAAAAATTTTCAGCAGCTCCATGAAATTGAGCCCAGGTTTTGAAATAACCACCGAACCACTTGATTGGAGACCAGATTTACAAATGTTAAAAAAACTATTCCTCTTCAGCAATCATCTTCAGCGAGGAGACAAGGGTTTTGTTTGTTCTACCTCTCCCCCCCCCCCCCCAACAATCCTGGCAGATCTTATGAAGACACTTACGAGATGCCTTAAGACAACACGCCACGTGACCTTTGGTGGATGACCTGTGGTCAATTAAGACTCGACAGCTCAATCCACCTGTCTCTTCTAGCCATTTGGTTAAGGATCCATCCAGGTAAAAAATGATCTTCAGGCTGAAGGGCGATTAAGCACCTGTCGAAGAACAAGGACAGCCGAGCTACAAAACAGGTCATAGGACGCTGGTATTGATTCATAGTCAAACCGATCCATTACAACAGGTATTTACACTGAACTAGCAACTTAGTAGATATTTCGTTTCGGATTTCCGATCATTTTTCAAAAAGGATTTTTAAAAATTTAAAATCATTTTTGAATTGATGCTGAAAGTACATTAGGCATAATGAATTAAAAATCTCTTTTCCTGTGTTATATTTTATTATTATTATTATTTTTATTAGGTTTTTATTTTATTTTAACACTATGCCGATGTGCAATAAACAATGTATAATCAGTGCTTTCCGAGTTGCAGGTAAAAAAAAAAATCCACAGACACAATACTCATGGGGGATTCGAACCCACCACCCCTGCCATTCTACAGCAGGTGCCTCACCACACGACCGATGAGCCTGCCCGGTGACGATAGGCAGGCTTTAATCCTGTCATTAGCAGCGGGTACAGGAAACAATTTAAACGATCAATAATTGCAACAGGATTCAAGAATACCCTTTGGGGGGAGGAGTTTACCTTACACAAAGGTGTGAAAAGCAGCGTGGACTAAGTGCTTTCCCCACGAGTGGGCGGAAAAATCTACCAGCATACTACTCGGGTAGGATTCGAACCCAACAAAAAATGCAATCAGCCATTAGATGATTGATAAATAAGCACTTTTGAGATGAAAACAAAAATTTTGAATTGTGTTTACAAGATTAACATAAGAAACAAAAATACCAATGACAGAGGGGAGAAAAAGAAAAAAAAAAAAACCCCGATTAAACAAGTCAAAACGATTAAAAGCTTTTGGCAAAAGCTCTTTTGCATTTACAAAATACCTCACTATTTCCACCGTGTTTTGTTTCTCCAACAGCAAAAACCCTCACTCCTAATTCAAAGGTGGTTTCAGGTATGCGGAGCTTTAACTTCAGACACCTCGCAATGAATGATGGAGTACAATACATAACGGTATGAACCTCACGCACGAAATTAAAGGTCAACAACTTGTGCATTTCCTGTAAGCAGATACAGATCCCGGACTCCTCTCTTTGGCTCTTTCTCAATCAGTCCCATACATGTAGCTCTGAAGAACAGAACGGTACGAGCACTCTCTCTCTCTCAGAGTGACCGTCGTTAATAGGAGCTTATCAACAGGCAATTGGGACACTACAGATGCGTGACGCCCCACACCAAAATCAGGGCACTTCTTTGAAGTAGTAAAAATGGCATTAAAAATGAAGACCTAAACCAAAAACATCCGCTCTGTTCCAATGTTATAACAGTTCAGTATTGTTTAAAAAAAGATTTTCCACATCAGCCAGTGGCTGAATTAAGGAAAAGAAAACAAAAGAAGATTTTTTTTTTATATATTTTTTTTATATAGAAAAATATCAATGATAAATGCAGTTTTATTGACGAATCAATCATAGAAATGTAATCATTTGTACAATTTATGATAAAAATCATAGCAAAGAGACGTCACATGAGACAAATTTGGTACTGCGTAGCGCCTGACATGCTGAACGCTCGTTTTCATTCAAATAGTCAGAAAATAAGAGCTTTAAAGTAACCTCCACATGTACATAGGCCCTTTAATATAAGATATTTTCCATATGAAGAGAAATACTTACATTACAGAGTCTATTCAGATGCTACTTAAAGGGACACCTTGACTTTGGTTTGGCTGCTTTGGGCTATAAAAAACATTTGTTACGAAATGATTACGGTTGGAAAGATGTATTAAAAGTAGAATATATAATGGTTCGGACAAATGTCCTTATACTTGGTGAACTAACTCGGTCCGCCATTGAGTAGAACCAAATTTTTGACTCCACCAAATTACGGACTGTGTTTAGTTCCTGAAGTAAAAAGGAAAACCGCACAATATCAAAGGATATTTGTGTGAATCATTAATGTTCTAATTTTATTGGCTCCCAGTTAAGTTTCGTACAATTTATAAAATTCTTTTGTTAACTTTCAAAGCTCAAACATGTCAATCTCCTGCTTATTTATCTGAACTTGTTCACCATTATTCCCCTACTCGGACTTTACGTTCATCTCAACAGTCATTGCTTTCATCTACAAGAGCTTCTTCTATTTTTTATGGCCACAGATCATTTTCTTACGCCGCACCATTTCTTTGGAATGGTCTTCCTGTGCATATTCGCCAGGCTAGTTCTTTACACTGTTTTAAGTCTCTGTTAAAAACACATTTGTTTGAAGCTGCTTATTTGTAATCTGCTTATTTGTAATTGTTTCTTTCACTCTTTGTATATTTTATTGTTCTCTTTATGCGCTTAGAGGCTTATGCATTAGGCGCTTTACAAATGTCTTTATTATTATTATTATTTATTACTTTTCAACCATATTCATTTCATAACAAACGCTTTTTAAAAGCCTAAAACTCAAAATCCAAAGGAAATGTGCCCCTTTAACGGCTCTAATTCTTATTAATTTGGTGAGCAAATAAATCCAGTTTTGACTTTTGCCGGGAAGTTTTGGCCTAATGTACATCCATGAACAGGATTGCCCAATTTACGACTTGAAGCAAAGTTTTTAAGTGGGAGACAGTGGAGAAGGTGAAACTCGACAAGAGTCCCAATGTATCTTCAGCAATGTCCGACTCATGCACACTTAGGCAGAGCATGATCCCCACGGTGACGCGGCAAGCTCACGACGAAATCGATTTTCTGCCGAACATGCAGGCAGGTCAAATGATGTACTTTGGGAAAATAACAAGTGTCACTGTCTGAAGTAAACACACACAGATTTATCAGAAATGGTGTTAGGCCCTTAGAAGAAAAAAAAAGTAGGACAATATTTTTGACATACATATGGTTTGTGCTTTTATAGACTTCACGAGCTATTTACAAAATGATTAATTAACAATTTTGCTGATTTTTCAGAAGGGCCCAAAAATCGGAAAAAATCAAACTTCAGTAAGAGATTATCATGCCTGATAAACAAACAGTACACTGCACATCCATTCATGTTGTGTAAATCTCAGGTTGATTAATGAGTGATTTACAAAATAAAAACGCACGCAAATAAACATTAACATGCGTCATTTTATGCTGATCCATAAATACAACAGAATTCTCTGTGTACGAACTGTGCAAAGAGTATTAATTAAATAAGCATACTTTAAAAAACAATAGTCCACGAGGCAATAATTCTAAATTGTAAACAGTTTTCCCTAAACGTGACAATCAATGTTTTCGTTCCAACCTTCCCTTTTCACTGAGACGTCAAGTCAAATACCAAATCCGTAACCAAAATATTTCCTCAACAAACCGCCTCAAATAAATAACGCAACAAAACATCACCAGAAAATCCTCCAGTCAGCATGACGGACCGTTGCTAATGAAATTCCCTGCATTATATCTTTGCACAATACCCCCCCTACGTCCCTCGTTCAATGCCAATAAAGATCTTTGACCATGTCAAGAAGTGTACTCCATAAATTATCGCTCCCAACGAGAGCTTAATAAAATTTCGCCGAGTCTCTTTTGAGAGGCTAAAGATGCACCGAGTCAATGCCGAGACCCAAATTCATACAGCCACTGACAAATCCCCCCAGATGAAATTTCACAGCTTCCTACGTCTAAGCCAGTAGTCGTCTTCCAGGGCTGCATCGCCGTTTCACCTGCACGGTGTCGTGGGTGACTATAGTTAAGGATATTATTCATTCACATGAGAATGTCAACAGAGGTCTCTGTTGCGGATTACGGTGGGAGAGATTTGAGATTTGAGACCTCTATTGATCAAGAGTGATCTATTTTCAGTGGAGGGTGCATGAGGCCTAGAAGTTCATCATTGACAGGCCAACTGCATTTTGAAAAGAGCAATCCATTGGAAATCTGAGGGAAATTTTGACGGTTCACCTGCAATCTTCTTTTTTTATCTGTTTTTCCCCTGCTGGTAAATTTTATACTTAATATGGCCAGAAACTTTTCAGTTCAAAGCAAGCATGATATTTTGTCCTTGGAAAAAAGTAAATATCAAGTAATAAACCACAAGGGAAACTGACTGGGTGGTTTTTTTTAATATTAATTTTGGTTTATACAAAGAAAAATTGACTGGAGCGGGACTTGAACCAACGACATACAGCCAAAAAAGTGGAAAAAGTAGGAACACTTTATTGAGTAGGGCTGACCTACATGTACATACACATGGTGCAGGCTTTAATAGTCTTTTCAGACTTTTTAATCGCAATTTTTCTGATATTTTTCCTTGGGTAAAAAAAAAAATCAGAAACAGACAAAAGAAGGAAGACTACCAGTATTCTATTAGCTGTTCCACCCAGTTCTACCAAAATATCCAAACTAAATATCCTTTGTTCTGAATTTGTACAGGGTGAAATTTTTGCAAGTATTTAAAATTAGGAGACTTTTTATATGAGGAAATCAACTGCCAAGCAGTTCTCAATTGTTCCCTTTTGCACTACATTATGTAAAATTAAATTGCATTGTACGTTATTTCAAAAACCAAATTAAATGTTGTGTTCTGGCAAAATCTGACGGTACTGTGTGGAGGGGCTGCGGCAAAATTTTGAGTTTCTTGTGGATTCTGAATGAGTTGTAAAATCTCTTTACAAAGCTGATTGCTTTATTATTGAACATTTCTCTCCTGCCATTATAAACGTTTCAGAAGAAGTGTTTTAGAAAAAGTATTTTAGTAAAGCATTATAAGAAAAAGGCCTAAAGATTATTACAAATCTAATTCCTGTAGGTTTGAATCTTAAGTAAAAATCTTCTTCTTTTTTTTTCATAAATAAATTGTTTTGTTTTTTTAAATAAATGAATGAGTAGGGGGCCTATCCTTAATGATGCAGTAAAATCCAGATCATACTTCCTGCATGTTTTTAAAAGATTTTGGCAAAGCACAATCCAAGAAATTCAAGAACAACAAAAATACCCAATAAAGAAAATTTCAATTGTTAACACCAAAATTAGCATTGCAACACAATTAACATTTAGGACGAGGATGCTTTTTTTGTAAGGTACCCAATTTTCGAATCATGCCCCAATTTGTGTGACCATCACATAGGTTTAGTAACATCATGAGCATCAGTTGGTAAAAAATTCTTACTTGTTTACAAGTAACTAGAAACAAAGGTCAAGTCTCAGGTTGTCTTCATTGATTTGTTAAAGTTATTTTACTTTCATATATTATTTCATCGCTTAAAATTACTTTCCTAACAAAAAAATAATAAATTAATAGCCGTAAACTATGTTAAACTCAAGTATTTGTAGGTATAAACAGAACTGCGCACATGTAAACTTCACTACGGTTGGGACCAACTTGGTCTCAGAAGTTTGAAGACGCGCAAGATAATAATTGGTTAATCTCTTGTTTCCTTTTCCCAATCCCTCACTTTGTAAAAAAATGAATGGCTTAAAATACTGGAGAATGTCCTTATGATGAGTTCCTTTCTAAACTAGGTTACCTTACAAAACCTCAAAAAAAATCTCCCTCATTCTGTTTCGTTTTCAAGACCCTGAAAATTAAAACTACCCTGGGAAGAAGAAAAAACTGTCATAAAACATCTCGGCTTTCACATGCTAGAACCAGGTTTACAAAGAAAACATCTGAAAAGAACCAACGAGGGCTCTCCTGCCACCACCAGGGTTGAGGGTCAGTGCCGACAAAAAGGTCTGAAAAAAAGGATCCAAATTTTAGGCGCTATGTTGAAATGATGACGTTTCCACCTTTTGGTAACCCTTGGAGTTGTAGATTTCAAGGAGCTTTTGTGAACAGCATTGTCAGCAGTGGCGTAACTAATGGGGGCGTGAAATCTGTTATTTTGAGATTAAAAATTACCCACGTAAAATGCTTTAGTGCGATTACTTCTTTTTTAATCACAACTAGTTGAAATCAGAAGTAAAATAAATAAACAAATGTCAATGTTTTAAAAACTCAAGTCAGATTATCTTATTAAAAAAAATAGTAAATGACATAACAAGAACACTGAAAAAGAGTCTTGTTTAAGAGAAATGCAAACGGAGACTCAGTTTTTGACTGGCCAGAAGTGCCCCACTAGAAAAATGGTGCACCCTTTAATGCCACCTCACCTAAAAAAAATATTTACCCTAGTTTCAGTACTGATTGTCAGGGTTAGAGAAGTGAATGTATAGAGCAAGCATGATGTTATCATGTCTAGGAAAAAACAACATCTGATTTTCTTTACCAGGCAGACATAAAATGTCTTGATTCGGATAAAAGTCTGGAATTTCTCATTCCTTTGGATACAGGACTCCAGAAAGCGACGAGTATTCAATGCTTTTCACACAACTCCTCATCAACCACAAGAACCATCTCTGCCCTCACAGGCACCCATTTACCCCTGGGTGAAGAGAAGCAGGTATACTGCTCAAGGACACAAGTGTCATGACCGGGATGCGAACCCACACCCTGATGACCTCAACGCAAAAACTTGAGTCCGCTTTACTAAACCGAGCGGCCACGACACGCCAACCACGGTAAGGTGATGACGGCAGAAAGCCTTACTTATTAACGTAAAGGTGGATAGACACGTACACATAAGTAAACAAATTAAAAGAGTTTGGAGTAATTGCTTGTAATTATCTTCAAGGTAGTTGACTAATTCCCTCCTGTGTGTCAGTCAATTAACTTCGCCATCCTTGTACAATAGTAATCTTTGCACAGCGCCAATACAATCACAGGAGCGAGGCACTGCTTAGAATCCGTGCACATTTACGTCATCGGTTTAAAGGCACTGGTCATAGATTGGTTTTAGTCAACACACTGCTGCTTTACAGGCAAAACTATAAAGAAAAGAAACACTAAAAGACTGTAGCTCATGACAGTGCAGATGAGTTTCTCATAAATCATCACATGAGAACTACACCATGTGTTAAAAGAATATCAAAGGCAGTGGATTCTTCCTGCACTACTTTGAATGTAGAGTAGGGATATATGACACTGCCTGATCAAGCCCCAAATCTCATTTCCCGAGAGAAGATCACATGCCTGTGTTAAAGGTGGGGCCATCGATTGGTTTTTGTCAACGTAATGCTGGTTTATAGGCAAAATTAGCAAGAAAAGATACAACAAAAATCACATGTGAAAAAAACTGTCACGGTATTTTCACATGCATTGTAAGAACGTCGCATCGATCAACGTTTTGAGAGGTGAGCGGGTACCAACCGCGTCTCTGGCCACAGCATTTGCAAATGGACACCAACACTCTGAGAAATCTGAGAAAAAATTCATGCATGAATCATTTCTCAAATTCAAATGTTTTGGGGTAAAAACTATCCAAACCATATTACGTTGAATGGAAACCTGTCTCAAAATAGTGTATACTATCAACAGCTGCAGTGTTTTTTGCAGTTTATATGGTTATTCATTTTTGAAGTTTTTACCATTCTATGACCCTACCTTTTATACAGAGAATGTCTGCATTTAATTATCAAGACAACTCAGATAGAAAATCAAATGTAGTTTTTTTTTTTAGCCCGAGTACACAACAAGTTTGGCTTCATGTTCAGGAAAACACAGTCAGTCTGATACCTGATTGCTGTATAAAGGGCAGGGCAGTTTTTCACTTGGAAACGGCACCTCTAGGAGTGAAATTTCAATTTCTCCTGGATCAATTCAAGGGGCACCAAGGCAATGACCAGGCGCATGGAGGCGACTACCTCTGTAAAGTATCAACTCTGAAAATGATCAGAGGAACTAAGTGAAAAAAACATTCCACTTACGATAATTTTGAACAGAAGAAAATTACAGACCTTTCCAAATAAAAACCTTAATAGAAAGGCGATGACTTGCAATATGGTTACAACATTTCTGAATTTGGATTTAAAGCTTGCTTGGTATTAGTCTTGACACAATGAAGGCTCCACGCATTTCAGACAAACTCTGAAATGTCCCATGAAATCTCGCTTCGAATATGACCAACAGACATCTCTAGTATGAACAGAAATGAGGCCCAAGATCTAAAACTCCCTTTGCTTGCCCCCAAAACACACCCCCACAAACTAAGTTAACAGAAGGTAAGTATGATTCTATGGATAGGGTGGTTTGTATTACAAGTAGACTGTGCTAGTCGAATGCTGGGACCTTTTCAAGTGCAAGAATTCTTCACACGTTAAAGCGAGGCACGCTGGAACCTTGGACTTCCAATGTTTGAAGCCACCGTCCTCCAGAATGTCTTCACCTGAAACACATCTACATGTGACTACGTGAGAAGAATAACCCTTGCCCAATTCACAAGAGGCCGTTAGTTTGTTCATAACACAAGAAATAACATTACTGGGATGGCAAGATTTACACATCAAGTTATTTTGAAGAATTTGATTTTGAAGTATTTGAAGAAATTATCATTCCTCACCGAGCCCCAAACAAAATAATAAACCACGCTCTTACTCAGAAAGAAAATGATTGAGATGATATGTATGATTTCAGATCATGGCTGTGAGAATGATTTTTTATTTTAATAAACCATTTCAAATCAAAATCAAATCAAATAACGCCAGTGTGGGATGAGTGGATTGAGGTTATTTTTTTATGACCGTCATCTCGGAGGCAAAAATCTCTGGAAAAGGAATAACGAGGAGAAACATGTCAAGCGAAAGATTGTAAGATGTCCCTAATGTTTGGCTTTTGGGTACATTGGGAGGAGACGACGCTGTGCAAGATTTATGTGTGCATCACTGGTTACCATTTGCCATAGGGTACCAACGTACAAGCCCTGCCCCCCCATACCCTTTTCCCAATAACGGAAAAGAGTCCACGCCGTTTCTTCTTGCTTGACAATAATTGACTAATCAGCACACCGAACGACCGGCCACACCGCTCCGGGATATGGGCCTGGTGACGTGACTGTGCATGCTGAGCAGGGGGAAGAAAAATGCTTTTTTTTTTTCTTTTCGTGTCATATCGTGGGTGTCTGATTGGGACACGTACAGACAATGGAAACGGCTGAAGATTACACCTGCCTCTTCAAACAAGCCAGAAATCCTGACATGATCTATCGACTGATTCGAGATAGAGGAAGAAATCACATTGGTTAATGTGTAACCTTGGGCATACCAATTAGACAAAAGTAAATAGAACCGAAAAAACAACACCTACAACGACTTTCATGTATGCCTTTAAAATTAGAGGAGCTATCCGTGTTTACCTGTCAATGCTTTGGAATTAGTCTATCCCACGCATCAATATGCGGGGATAATCGCGCGGACATTCCAAAAGCTTATTAACAGATTGTCTACACAGAAACAGTGTCAATTTAACAAATTATAAGACGACAACGACGATATTGATTCAAACAAATTAGCAGAACACAGTAATTCACACTGTCACAAACAAAGATGGAAAGCTAGTTCTAAAACTGTGATGTGATCCGACGGTGGGAAGATGGCTGTTTTTCAACAAGAGTATGACACAGCACAGAGCTTTATTCCAGTCACATCATATTACACTACACGAGTGATGGCGGCCATTTTCAGGATGTCGTCCACACATTATCGAGGTTAAATATTAACATTTCCGCCCGTTCTTCGCCCCCTTCTTCTCCCCCCCCCCCCAGCTTGCGACTGACTGCTGTCACCTCCAGCCATCCTTGACTTCACAGAAATCTTACCTTACTTGTAATAACAAATATGGAACAGCGACAGCCTGCATAATACTGCTCCCTCTCCGTCCAAACCGTGCCCAGGGGCTCTCCCGGCGAAATGTACATAATGCATGTGTATAACATAGCCTCTCAACCACTTTTGGTGGGAAATAATTTGCTGTTTGTAAGACATCCTGTCCCTGACATCAGCGGGGAGAGAAAGCGAAATCTGATATCGACTCACATCCAAAAAAAAATTATTTTCTTGACAGTTTATTGGACATTTGGGAGGAGCAACACATTTTCTTGGTGTCCCTTTTCGCTAAATTGAACAGGTTGTCTGGACTCTAAATTCTATACTCTCTATTCTATTTCTTTACTCCTACGAGCTCAAATAACCAGAGGGAAATGGGGGTGTACAGGACAGCACTACCATCAAGCAGGGCATCATATTATTTTAAAGGCGTTGCCCAATAAATAAGATAAATCTTGAGACTAGAACTAGCTGTTACAAACTGCTCACAAACCTACGGTAAACTGACCTATGGTCAAAATGCGCAGCGGCCCGTTTCAACCTAGCAGAGTCTTTCCTCAGAGGCTGAACAATAAACAATTATCAACTTCTACTCAACAAGTACCGAGTGCATTCTTGATTTCTTTCTTAAACTCAGAGGAAGAAGTGGACAAATTCAAATTTCAAATTCAAATTGAATCAAAACTAGAGGAGAAAGTCAGCTGAATTAGCAAGAATACTCCAGATCAAAGTAAAACAAAAATGTTTTAAAATTATAGTTATGTGTAAGTTATATACATCCTGCTAGTCAGCAGAGAATGGCATTCATTTGCATTATTAGACTAACAATTACAGCTCACTATTAGCTCATTTACTTATAACAAATTATTTATTGCGAAACATTAGTTATTTCCAGTACCAGCCACACTTAAGACAATACTACTTTAACACTTTAGTAATTCTACCCGACTGCTTGGCTGGTCAGTATGTGTGTGTTGTGATGTGTTGTCATTTAGCACTTGAGAAAGATTCTCCTAAGGTCGAAACATCAAGCCATTAACAAATTTGTGCACTTCAACATTTTACTAATTCATTTGCTTTTTGTAACATGCTGCAGTTCTTGGGAAATTCGCTCCAAACACATATGTGCAAACACAATTTGCTTAATAGACATTCTGCTGAAACGATTAACTTTCCCACTCTCTGAATTTTGTCCAGCAAGGAGCATGCCTGAACCTTCCTATTTGAAAGGGCAAGGGCCCCAAGGTGTTTTCTCCATTGTAAAGGGTACCTGTAAAAGGAAAAAATTGTATACTTCTATTGGAACATTTCAAGGGACACCAAGGCACTGACAAGGGGCAACGGAGGAAGTCGCCTCTTTTAAGTGATCGGCCTGGAGGACATCAGCAAAACAAAAAAGTGCAACCTTTGGAGTACGGCAAAATATTGCAACATTCAGGGTTCGTACACTTATAATAGCTATAAATTCAAGGACTTTTCAAGGACTTTCAAGGTCCAGAAATCCCATTATCAAGGACCAAAATCCAGCAAATATTGATGGTTTATTTGAGACTTGTATATAAAACGCTTGGTGTTGGGTGATTTGATTCTGTACAATTAGTTAAAGTTTGAAGGTTGGCTGGTCACTTAAACTTAAACTTGATGAAAAAACACAACATTACTCTGCATGATTAAATACTTTAATTACAAAAAGTGAATTTTCAAGGACTTACAAGGACCTAAGATAAATCCAAGGACTTTCAAGGCCTTGAAAAACAGATTTTCAAATTCCAGGACTTTCAAGGATTTTCAAGGACCGTACGAACCCTGAACATTTCAAGGGGGCACCAAGACAAATGATCAGGGGCATAATTGCCTCCACGAAGCATCCGGCCTGGAGACCAGCACCAACAAAAACATCAAAAAGTGCATCCTCTGGAATATGGCATAATTTCTCCACGCATCTTTGAACTCCCCTTCCGCGTAGCGATGCGCAATCCCGATGCTACTCAATTCAGCGTTAACATCACGCGATACAATTCTTCCCCCCACACACCTTGTATGATAACTCTTCCATCCCCGGACAAAGATGCAAGGAAATGCTTCTCCACTCTGTTATTGCAACTTCTGTAGAGAACCTCACGGGCCAAACCTGAAACATTATTAAAACTTGTACAGGCGCTTGTGTGGTTGCTGCCGGCAATAAACAGTTCTCCGTAACCACACAAAAAAAGGTCCTTAACGTACAGAACTAAAGTAATTTATTTCTAATTTAGAAAGACTGAAAACACAAAAAAGAGGGAGACGGTTGACGAAAAGAAAAAAAAAGGAGCTGCATTCGTGTGAAGTCGTAGTCTGATACTTTGATTAAATCCTTCGGGCGTTTTGGATATGCTAGTGGCAGGTTTAGCTTAATAAATACCTAAGCACTACCTGAGCAATTTGCTGTACTACGCAGACCGTGAATTGGTTTTACA
This sequence comes from Pisaster brevispinus, assembly GCA_023634235.1. Classification (NCBI taxonomy): domain Eukaryota; kingdom Metazoa; phylum Echinodermata; class Asteroidea; order Forcipulatida; family Asteriidae; genus Pisaster; species Pisaster brevispinus. The sequence goes on from JAMKCF010000011.1 coordinate 18,737,570, forward strand.
GTGTGATGTATGGTGTACTGACATTAAACTTGACGTCAAATCTGAATCGAAATTGTCAAAAATACGAACATGCAACACAAGGGTTATCACTGTATGGTTACCCGATTCGACTTAATTCAATTGAAGATGAAAACAATTTTTTGTTGTTGAGGCAAATGTAGTGAACAGCCATCCCAGTGCGTCATGCAAATTTACTGCTATACAATAGCACTTTAACTTATTACTTTCTGTATTATGAAATAACCACGACAACTTGGTCGGAAATTGTGGCGAGTCCTCAAAATATACCTCAGTAATGAAATGGTCAAGGTTTTGTTTTTGTTTCGTTTTTTGTTTTTTGTTTTTTTGTGTTTTTACATTTCGTCTCAAGACAAAGCTAAAATAGATGGTGTGAGATGTCACAAAGGTGTCAACTTTAAAATAATATGATTTTTATTACTTTCTTTTTTTTAGTCTTGCGTTCTTCAGATTTCCTTGAATCATGCCATTCAAGACAAGACTGAAGTGAATTCAAAAACCCTTTTCACCCTACCCGGCTAATTCCTCGCAAATAAAACCCAAAGATATCTTGGGGAATTTCATTAACCTCACTGCCGCCCTTGGCACAATTTATTATTATTATTTTTTTTAATTAACACTCAGTATGCCTATCCGGGGGTTATCTTGCTTAACCCTAGTCCCAAGCAGGGGTAGCTTTTCCTAGGAAATGGCTATTTCAGGGGACTTTGCCAGGGTTAGCCATTCAAGTGTTAAAAGGTCGACCAAATTTCCCAGGAATTTCCTGGGAAATTCATCATCTAGTGTGAACGGGGCTTTAGGAAGTGCTAGCACAACATGATATATCAGTACTGCATGGGAGATACTACACAATAGTATGCTTCCTGTCTAGTTCTTTTAACTTAGCAGAAGCACTTGTTGTGCTGCCCAGATCGGCAATGGCAAGACCTGTGCACAGCAACAAACTTGGCTTACATTACTGAGATTGCCTGGATGACAGAGATTTATTGGTCAACACATATTGGTGTAATAGAGTGCATGCCTTGGAATCAAGAGACACAACATAAATATTCTTCTTCTTCTTCTTCTTCTTCTTCTTCTTGTTATTATTATTTATTTGACCAAAACAACACAAGATGTATAAACCACAGCAGAAGAGGTAGCAGAATTCTCCTGAGTTTGACTATCTACTAAGAATGCTGAATCTACCCCCACCTCAAGCACGCCAATCAATCATTCTGGATTCATCCTCGGGGGCCCACAAATATTTAACCAATGGTGTACAAAATCTTCCAGCGGTACACATGTTTTTCCCTGTTAACACTGTAAATCTTCAACCCAAGCTAATCAATAAAGATATTTTAAAGACAGAACTAGCCAACGACGACAAACGGCCTTCGATACAGAAGGTTACTTGTTATCAAGTCAATACCTTTTTTGACAAATAAGCCTGAGAAAAAATTCACTCTGAATTGTTTTTTTTCTCTCCTAAAGTCTTGTTAAAAAGTTTCCTGGCCAGGGAAGAAAAAAATAAGCATAAAATTCAAAACGAAAAATATGTAACAAATATTCCGCAGCTATCAAAACAAGGAAGTGGCTATTTCAAGGAGGTTATCAAAGGCTACTGTTTCTTGGAGATCTGATGGTTTGAATGACACGCTCTTACTAAAACAAACACTACACCATTCCTTCAAGGAAGTTGAAAATGTTCCCAATGAGCAGACAGCGGGGAAAAAAAACAAACTGAACAAACAAAAAGAAAAAGAAAAAGAAAACATGTCCGAGCTAATGTCAATCTCAAGGACTTCCAGAAGCTAAAAGCCCCAAATATTACACAAAATATCCACGCCCGTCAACCACTCACCCGAAATGAAATTATGAAATCGGGTTAAATGACTTTGACTTGCATAATTTGAAGAGTGACCCAGTTCCTATGATTTCTCAACGTGCTGTTTCTGAATTATGACAGCTTTACATTACACTAGCTGACCTCTTTTCTTTCCCTTTTTTTTTTTATTTAATTTTTTTATTTACCATTACTGCCATCTTTGAATCTTAAAAAAGTCCACACCAAGCCGCATTATTTTATAGCTCAAAAAGCTCACCGGGAATAAACAATTCCGCGATCAAATTCTTCCGGGAGGGGTAACAGGGCATAAAAGCAGAGCTAATGCTCAGCGGAGTATTTCAAGAGGCCAATAGCGTGCTCCAATAGCCTTGTTTAGAGTCAAGTCCTCGACGACGTTGTGGGTAATGGATGTGGGAATCTGGGCAGTGTGAATGCCAGAGAAAGCCCAGCGATTTGTCATGGATTTTGCCGTCTTCACACATCACCTGGTTTAATGGTCTTATTGTCGTGACTCAAGGAAACATAACACTATCGGGGAAATCTTTTGCTGATAAGGGGCAAGCTCATTTCCTTCTCGTCCTTTTTCTTTTTCGACCTGAACACATTCTCATTCACCTCCGTGCCCACTCGAAAAGAAAAGTGTAAACTGGAGATTAAAAAATACCCCCAAAACAAGCGTCATCATCACACAAACCCCGACATCTGACAAGTTGTCACTACTCAAGAAAGACACAACGGGAATGGAAAATAAGTCCAAACAATGAATAAGAATGCTTTCAAGAAATATTTCCTTGACCTGCAATTTTAGAAAATTTATTTACTTTTGGTCTTTCCCCTACACCGATGTGTGATGAGCACTATACACTCCGTGCTTTCCCCAGTTCTGCAGAAAAAAATCCACACGCTTACTACTCAAGTAGGATTCGAACCAACGACACTTTAGAGCAGATATCTTAACCACTAGACCACCGAGCATTCCCAGGCCAGTTCCCAGGCCAGTTCGAATCCTTTACTTTAAGGACTAAGTGGAGAAAAAAAAACACACCTCACAGTCAGTATTAGGTGCTACTGAAACATGGACGTACACTCTCTTTATGCACATTATCTGAATTAAACGTAATCCTACAATCAAATCAGAGATGTGTCCACTCCTGGTGTTCAGACCAAGATTCTCTAACTTCATCAATTCATGCAGACAGAATAAATGTAATAATACACTAAGCCCTACTACCTGCATTAAGAAAGGAGAGTGGCAAACAAAGCTGGCTTCCATAATTACTGGCAGACAATATTGGCTTGGGTTTTCAAGTACAAACGCTATAAAGAGACGGCTTGACATTGGGCCAACCTAATTATGGTCATGTCACAGATCCTCTTGAGTCTGACTGGCAACTTCGACCGAGTAGGAAAAGAAAAGAAGCAAATACTTTCCCTGGAGAACTGGCTCTACTGGAAACTACAAAATGCGTGCAGCGAATTGAAATGTTTTACACAAAGAAATAAAATCAAAATGTTGAATAACCCATTTGCTTTATTAACTCTGCACATTCAAGGCTAATCTGTTATTTGTATGTAGGGTACTTGAAAAGAGAAATTTTCAATCCGAAGATTGCCAACAATTTTGGGGCTCATCAAACTTTGCTCTTACAGAAATTGCATGTTAAAACTCTTACAAGCAGTAAAAATTGCGCATCACTCATCTGTAAAAAAAACCAAACATCAAAATAATTTGTCTATAGACCTTTGTCATGGTGTGGCCATCTTGGTTTTTTTTCCTCCAAATCCCAACCGTTGCAATCCAACCGAGGTTTGAAGAAAAAGAGTCTGGTTCCATTTTTGTGAATGAATAACAGCATTTATTAATGTTATTGAATACAGGGAACATGACCAAGATGGCGGCAGAAGATAAAGGTGTATTGGTATTAGACTGGTCGGACAGAATGCCCCTTTGAAGAGGGCCTACAAGGTCATGTTTAGTTTTGTGATCCCCTCATTTTCCAACAGAAAGAGTCTTCATGAATGGGGGAAAAAACTCTTTTAAGTTCACATTAAATGGTGTAAATTGCCACTATGTTTGATATCCTTCCAACATAAATTTTGTACAAATCTAAATTTGATGACATCACATTTCAAATATGGTCTGTACGTGTTTTTTTTTCCTGAATTTTGATGATATTCATTCAAAACAGCATTGGGTTTTGACATTTTGACCGGCAACAACAAGTTCCTCTCTTGTGCCGTACAGACCCCAGTTGTTTTTGATGCTCGTTGACGTCACGTTTCAAATTTCCCTATGAAAGAGTATCGGATAAGATGACACTTTACACCGTTCTCACGTGAGGTAAGAGACTTGTAATTTTTTCCGAGAGTTTCACGAGGACTCTATCGATTGAAAAATGAGCGCATCACAAAACTGAATTTGACATTGAAGCCACTCTTTGAAAAACACTTCCACGTGACCCGCTTCATAGTATTTATTTTTTTCCCAATTTGTTTTGGAGAATTACTGGCAATTACTGACATTGGAAACTTTGATCAGTGGCGTTACTAAGGTGGGGGCCCAGTTGATGTCTGTGCCTCCACCCCCTTTATATTTGAAATCTAGACTTTTGTGAAATTTCCAGACTAAAATGTTACATACGCTTTACTGTGATAATTTTGGTATTTTTAAAACCGTTATCTTATAAAAAATAGTAAATTACATTTGAAAAGACGCTGAAAAGGGGCATGTTTAAGAAATATGGCCCCCCCCCCTAGAGAAAATGGTGCACCTCCTTTTGCCCCTGGAAATTTCACCCCAGCCTTTGATGAAACTCTTAAGAAAAAAAGAAGCTGTTAAGAAAACCAACGGTGATGCAAGCTCACATCAGAAGGCCCTGTCCGATCAGAGACTGTGTAAGTCTCCTTAATGTCTCAACATTGTTCAGAAGCCTTGGGTTTCCACCTACCTTACATTAAAATGTGAAGGCAACAAAATCGCATACTTCAAGGTTCAAATAAGAGCGAGACTTGCACAGTCAATTGCACCACTATCTACACTACACATGAAGGTAGTTCTCACTGACATCACACAGTATAAAGTCGGCCATCTTTACAGGCATACCAGTCCCCTTTTTTGACGCAAAACTATGCATTGTGCGTAAATACCAAGTGGGGCACGTGGGTGTTTTAACAAATTCCTTATATGACTGGTCGGTGAACCACTTGGCTGCATTAAGTTAGAATTTTTGACGCAGCTCAAAGCCAATACCCCAAATGCCCGAAAAGACGACGTTCATTTGGATCTATCTATTCAAATTACAAACATGCTATTTTGAACAAGATGTACAAGGACTTCGTGTTGAATATAAAGTAAGCCTGTGCCAGTTACACTGTTACATGGTAAACCGGCTGATCGTCCTGTTGCACGTTTAAATTATTTACAGCTCGGATAACTGAAGAAAAATTCACTCAAAAGTGCCGTGAAACACAGACCGTATTGCGATCACGAAGTACACTGTGCACAATGCACAATCCGTGCAGCACACGAGCAGTCACATCGCTTCCAATTCACAGGCCTGTACTCTTTGTTATCTTGTTACTTTGCATGCTATACTGAAGGCAAGAAACATTGAACGCTAGAGGGCGTTTTCAGAACAAAACGCAATGAAGACGCAATGTGTTTTGATCACACGTGCAAACCCATTTTTTAAACTCTGGTTTCTTAAATGAACGATTACAAGTTTACAACTGACAGTAAATGCACATGCTTAAAATAAAGTCCTGATCCCCTTATAAAACCATCTGCAAAAACAGCTTTCCCGTTTTCTGTTCTCAAAATAGAAAATGCTCTCCAACCACAACAAGGTTATAAGTCTGGAGGATTTATTCTGTGTTTATTTTTAAACTTCCAACTTGTCCAATTCTAGAAAAATGAATGAGAATGATGTCCATTTGCCTTTTTAATTTTGGTTCACATCACCGCCTGTTACACAAGACACGACAACGGAAGGTACAAATATATTAGAAGTCAAGTTTGGATATTACAGAAATCTCGTGGAATGATCTACATGGAATCAAAAATAGCGAATAACCCATCGGAGATTTCTCTATAAATATCCCCATATGCCCAGACGTGGCCTACATTATCAGGTTTTGTTTTTGGTTTTTTTTACTCCAATTTGTTTATTGCAGATCTCTAGAAAAGTTATTATGAAACAAGAATTTGATTTGGTTTTAGCAATGTAGAAAGTATGTTAAAGGAAGAGTATACCTTTAGTAATGACTCCAAAAAACAAAGACCATAAAAATGTACTTGGTAAAGAAGCACTGCAGCTGTTGATAATGTTTAACATTTCGAGAAACGATTTCCTTCAAAGGAAAGTGGCTTAAGAGAAAGAGATTCATACAAATTTCAATGGGAGGAACATTTCACGCATGAAACATTTTCTCAGATTGTGTACTCCAATTACGGATTATTCTTCCAAACCGCTCCAGATTTTGTGCGTAATCTCAGAAACACTACCACCTTTTGCAATGAAATTTACTTACACAGGTTAGTTTGATCATATATATCTACATTTATAAAGAATTAAAACAATCCAACGGTTCCAAAAACCAAAGGTATATTGTTTGCCTTTAACAAGGTAAAAGTTGGAATCAGTCAATTCAGGATGACATTTACTTTTGACCTTTTCGGTTGGGTGGGGGAGTAAGTCAAATCTTGCAGCCGTTAGCGGCTGTGATGGGAATTTTGGTACAAGCTATTTTTGCGGCTGATGGGGTCTCTAAAGAGCTTAACGAAGGGCTTAACGAAGCGATCATAATTGCTGCATCAGCCGTTACGATGTACACAAATCGCTCTGAGATTAACAGACGCATCTTTCTATACAATGAGCTATTCAACAATGGCATATATATAAAAAGTCTAATGCAAAATACTTGGAAACGGCAGAGCTTGAAATTTACACTGGACCATATACCTGAGGCCAGTGATTTTAGCATCGTGCCAGTAAACTCATGACTGGACAAGTCCGGCGGCCTTGTGGTTTTTTTTTTTCAAATGTCCACCCTGAATCTGATAAATATCCTTAAATTCTGTTGAGTATTGAAGAAATTCTTTACCCATGACACAAATGGGATGAATCTTCTCTTACTCTTTAAGCTTGATCAAATTTTAAAAGTTCAACTGTTACATAGTTGTGATTCTGTCATCATCTTGGTTTAAATCGTTCGTCGTGGCCGTCTTGTGGTTCTTGCATTGTTTGTTTGTTTGTTTGTTTGTTGGGGGTGTTGGTTGGTTGGTTTGTTTGTTGGGGGTGTTGGGGTGTTTGTTTGTTTGTTTGTTTGGTTTTTGCGCTCTTTTATCCGTCTCGTTTTTGATGTTGTTAATATGCATTGTTTTATTATTTCATTGTTATATTATCTTATAAATACTATCCATCTTTGTTTTGCTTGGTACCAGGCATCCCAGCCTACAAGCTTTTGCTTTTAATGGGTCATGCCTCCATACAGTTTCAGTTTTGTAAAATCAAATTGTTTATATGTTTGTATGGAAATAAATGTTGTTGGTTGATTGATTGATACATTGTGTAGGTTTCTTTTTTCATTTCATTTTAATTCTGGTCTTGTAACGAAATTGGATCTAGTGAACAATTTTTAGCTACACGCCCCTGCGGTCGTGTGGATTTTTCCCGCCAAATCGAGCGCTGAACACCAATAGCAGTCAATACAAACGCAGCAAGAGTCCTGGTTGTTTTGATTTGTAGAGGGAACATGGATATCAATCGCCAGGGATTACCAAGAAAGTCAGACCGAGTACACCTCATAAAGAACTAAGATGCACTAAGGCATCAAGAGAAATGGCAAAGAGGATTGAGCCCCCAAAAATTCGTGCACTGTCAGAATGCGGACATCTGTTACAGACAGTAAACAATGCTGCCATCAGCACGACTTGACTAGATGGTATCTGAAGTCAGTAACTCTTCTCTTGCTCCCTTTTTCTCTCTCTCTCTCTCTCTTCGTCTCTTCTTCTCTCCCGTTTTTTTGTGCCGCTCGATGACTGAAGTGACAATTCTACCTCTAGACGCGCCGTGATGTATGGCCCTCAACATCAACATGGACAGAGCAAACACCAAGGTGCTCTTTCCGCCAAACTGTTTAAATGTCACCTTTATGATATAAAATTCATCTGGCACTTCTTCCTCTCGAGACGTTCTACCGGAAGACTTAGAGCGAAACTGAGCAGATAGAGATTTTTTTTTTTTTTTTTTTTTAGGATTAGGAAATGAAGTTTTCAATTTCACTGACATAGCACACGAGGAAACGATTTTGACAAGACAAGTTAATTTTTTTTTTTTTTCATTGAGGGACGTTTAGGTGTGTTAACCGTCACGTGAGTTTCCCCCACCTTTAAACAATGCACGGTTTTGTTTCTTTTGTTGTTTTTTTAAGGAAATAGGAAATGAAGTTTTCAATTTCACTCAGATAGCATACAAGGATATGATTTTTGACAAGACAAGTTGTAGTTTTTTTGTTTTCATTGAGAGACATTCAAGGGTATTAACCTTCACTGGTCACCCCCCCCCCCCCATCTTTAAACAATGCACCGGCCATCTAAGATGTCCTCCTGCTATTCTTCACAATCGTGTAACGCCATGAGCCGTGATTACAATACCCAACCGTGAAATCCGCTGAAACGTGTGACCCCAATTCTTGAATCATACATTCTCTTTCTCCTTGCAGTCCAAGGCTCTACGGCCTGCCTCAGTATTTCATAAATAATTTGGCACGTGCAGGAAATAAGACGGGTGTTAGATTCATTTGTCCATCGCCAACGTTTACCGAACCACCAGCTGCAACACTACCTCAACGGTGTTGATGAAGATGGCGGCATGACTAAGAGTTCCTTACTCCTTAATGTTATGCAGCGCCACTTTAGTTTACTTAAAAGTCCAATCAGTATAATTAGAGCTAGGAGTAGTATCGATTGAGTGATAGTTCATACATGTAATATGATTATGACTGAGACAGACGAGGCTGTATTGGAAATTAATAGCCCACCCGAGACGGAATCTAGTAACGAGGCGGGGCATTGTGTAATGTCCAACTGCCAGCAGATAGGTCAAATTTTCTCCCGGCCCTTTCTCCCCCCATTGTGACCTTTTACTCTTTGCACAGAAATAATCTTGCTTTTCTAACTCAATGTTCTACGGGAATTTAAAATGAGATGCGGGTTCGAAAGAGAAAGCCACCTTGTCTACAGTGACAGTAGGGTATGGGATGTGTCGATTTAGCGACTGGTCGAGCAGCAACTGCTGTGGCTAAATACATACAACACATCTTGAGCAGCGGTTTTTGTTATAAATGGCACACATGAAGTCCAAAGGTTGTGGTAGACGGATACATTTGTGGCTAACAGTATTGTTTATAAACTAACTACTGACTACATCCCCCATGTGAGGAACCCTGACTCCTCATCATCGGTATACTATTTAATCTTGGTATTTACATTCTAATATTTTGTCTCTTTCAATCCCAAATGTCATGTATGTTTACAATTTCACAACATCCAAAATAATTGTCTTTCTTTTTAATGAGAGCACGCCGATCCAGCAGTTAACATTAATGAGCCTGTTTACATGAAGTAGTTTCCAAATTCTGTAACACCTCCAAAACTGGACTTCACTGTACATGACCCCGCATGGCTTTTCATTCTAAATACTTCAGCTGTTACACAAAGGAAACAGTGAGTCAGCGTTCAGCATAATACACAGCAAAGGTGTTTACTAGTCACAGCTAACATTGAGGAGTACAGCAACGGAACCAGAGCACTGAAGAGGCTAGTTATGTCTGGTACAACGATCGTGTCACACTCCCACCCTTGGCTAAGGGGCAGACAGATAGATAGATAACTGATTCAATCAGCATACATGTGTCCCCCCCCCAAAAAAAAAAAAAAAAGGAAGACAAAAACAAAAAGACAACATGCCTTCAACTAGTACGCTTTCTCTTCCGGTTATAGGCCTTTTTGCTCTTGATAGACATTCCATTCGCAATTAATAACGAGTCAGAAATATCAAATTCTGTTCTGTGGATGCGACAAACTGCTGATAAAAATTTTTAAAAAGTACATCACACACTCCTCCTTTATTTCCCGACCATGTAGAATTCATGGCAATGCGGCCTTGTTTGCCGAATGAAGATGGCCATAGTACAGCCGAGACAACCGAAGCAACGGAGAGTGATGGCAGATAAATACTGAACCCTGTTTTGACCAAACAACTGACGGATTGATATTCGACACTCGTAGTCGATCACAAGAGTGGTATAGACTCAGCCACCTTGGGAAGTTTAGACGACCCAAGACTCTATCTTACTGATCATGTATCACCTGATGATGCACAGGATCGTGGTCTTGTTCTTGTTCTTCTTCTTCTTCTTCTTCTTCTTCTTCTTCTTCTTTAAGATCTCTAGCCCCGCGTATCTGTTTTTTTGCTCCTCTCTTTTCTTCTCTCTTCGTGGTTACCGTCTCCAGTAATGACTCAGGATGCGGTTGATGGAAAGCATCCCGATCTGACTGATGGATCGAGTAAACCAATACGCTGCTGGGACGGAACCTGCTCCGATTTCTTGGGGAGGGTTTCTCTTCGCGGGGCCATCTACTTGAGGAGCAAGTCAAAGATCGTTCATCAAAACACAGATGCAATTAGTTTAAAAGGCAGTCTGATCTTAAAATCACATCCGATGCACGTTGGTCCTAACAATGACAAAATATCCATCAACATTAAGTAAACGTGCACACTCAAACAAAATGCTATACAGCGGTAGAGAAATTAGGCAATGAACAGTTAATTTTGACTTTAAACTGGGTTTAAAGGGAGGTAAACTGGGTTTAAAGAGAGATAACCTGGGTTTGAAGGGAGGTAAACTAGGTTTACAGTGAGATAACCTAAGCTTTAAAGAGAGGTAAACTGATAAAACACTGACGTCAAAATAATCAAAGTAGCATTAAAAAGGCCACTTAATATTGTAAGTTAGTACAAGTCTAAGAACCCTGAGAAATACATCCATTTGAAGGGTTTTTTTTAATTGAGAGAAGCAGCCAATATTGGCCATTGTCAAAAACTAGTATCCACCCTTTGTGTGACCCAACATATATTACATAAAACAATTCAAACCTGTGAAAAGTTTAGGCTCAATTGATCATCAGAGACACGTTACGTAGTGCAAAAACTCTATCACTCATTTTGGACTTGTGAGGTCAAAGCTAATTGTTTGACTCATTTCTCAAAACTATGGAATTTCAGGCAAAACTATTTCAAGGTAAGTTTTCCCACCATGATCATCATCTGTAAACCATGTACAAAAAAATCAGTGAAAATTTTACCAAATGTTAAGCACATTTTCTTATCTTTTTTTTATGCAAGTTTGCCCCAAGGCCAAAAGCCACTCTTGGTCAGGGGCTACAAGAAAAAAAAAGCATGCTTTGATTTTGAGGAAAATTGCTCAAAATAAAATCCCACAGTACAGAATCCCACAGTGACCCTTTCTGATAACTCCTCAAAAAAAACGAATCACTGATTATGTTGACCTTGGACAGTTTTGACCATTTTTAATCAAAGCAATGGGATTTCATTCTGTAAAAACTGTTAGGAACTGAGCAACTCCAGGAAAAAAAAAAATGAAAACAGACAATGGTAAGTGTGCGCACATGCAGTATTAAAGACTTACAAGATTCCTCCATGAAGAATACTCTGTAAAACACAGAGCCCACAAAGACTCCTTGAATCTCAAACACGTCCCCGCAATCCCATGTACACACATGTACTCATCAATGAAAAAGTATCCATTACCTGCTCAGTTTCTAAATATTTGTCTTCAACATTCGAGACTGTGTCCAGATGAATTTCTCATAAATCATCACATGAGAACTATACAGCATGTGTTAAAAGAATATCAAAGGCAGTGGATTCTTCCTACACTACTTTGAATGTAGAGTAGGGATATATGACACTGCCTGATCATTGGCCCAAATCTCAATTCCTGACAGAAGATCACATGTCTGTACTAAAGGTGGGGCCATCGATTGGTTTTTGTCAATGTAATGCTCGTTTATAGGTAGACATGGTAGAATGACACAAAAAGATACAATAAAAGTCACATGTGAAGGGCTCAGCTGAATCCAGTACCTACTTGCTGAGAAAAACAGCAAAAAATCTGTCACGGAATTCATTCACGTTTGGTGAGGTGACAGCGGGTACCAACTGCGTCTCTGGCAAAAGCATTTGCAAAACGGAAAATCTGGGGCGATGCAAATGTTTTGGGGTGAAAATTATCGAAACCATATTACTCCACAGGGAATTCTTTCTCAAAATAGTTTATACTATCAACAGCAGCAGTGCTTTTTACTGAGTAAGTTTTTATGGTCATTAATTTTTGGAGTATTTACAAATCTAAGAACAAGCCTTTAACACCAAGCTGGGGTAGCTATTTCCACTCAGTTTGCCAGGGTTAGCAATTCAAGTGTGAAAAGGTCAACCGCTTTTTGTCGTGTGAAAGAGTCATTCGTGTTAATTTTTTATCCCAGGAAACTACATCAAGTGTGAAATGAATATAATTTCTTTTAACCCTAAGAAGGCATGTTACACACTGTATACTCAGTACTTTCCCGAGTTTTGTAAAAAATAAAAAATCCACCGGCAAATCACTCGGGTGGGATTCGAACCCATGACATTTGCATTGCTATAGCAGATGTCTTAACACTAGACCGCCGAGCTAGCCCGGCAGCTAGAGGCAGTTTGAATCCTATGTTTTAGCAGCGAGTACCGCGACGAGTTAATAGACGTTAATTTTGCTTGTCAATTTTGTCAGAGTGTGAAATGAGCATGGGGTGGTGGTGAGGGTTGAAAATCACCAGGAATTTCCCAGGGTTTTATTTCCTGAGAATTTGCCTAGAAGTGTGAAAAGGGTTTCCACCTCAAAGCTTTGCATAAAGCAGTGAATATTCAACAGTTTTGAACTTCTATTATTTCAAATCAGATACATTATGTCCCATTTACACAAAAGAGAATGTAAACTTTTAAAAAACGCTCATTTTGTAATTCACGACCGATGTTTGGTCAACATCTTTCACTCCGTTTCAACTAAAGTAAGCAGACAAATTAATTTGTTCCGATTTTTCATTAACAACTCGACTATCAGCCGATAATTGTTTTTATTCAAAGTGAAGTCAAATTAATCAACAGCCAAGGATCGCCACACAATCAGAACCTCCTTAACACAATCATAAATTGTTCTACCCTTGAAGGAGAAGTTGTCAAGACAAAAGCACAATGTTAAAACGAAAGGAAATTTCTTTGGTCTGCCTCAGTGGAACTGCGACAAAGTGACATACCCGTATCAATCAGACAACACACAATTTATCGTCGTCATTTTTAATTCAATCGTGAGGGCAGTTTGTCTGCACGTATACAGCTGTTTCCATATTTGCCGGTGAAGTCCACACACGGCATTCGATTAAGACCCGAGTTTCAACAAGAAAACTTCCCCACGACACACTGACACTAGTAAGTGACGCGAAGATCGCTCTAGCATTCACAATCTTCGGGTGCCACTGGCCAACAAGCGGGCGTTTTGTCAAAATGTATCAATAGAGTGTCTCTAAACAGGACACCTAGAAGACTTGAGAAATCCTCTTACCGTACATTTCAAGAACGTTGCACGTGTCCATGCGCACGTATTAAGTCTGTCGCCGACATCCAAAGGTGAGATAAAAGATACAGCGCTCGTTTAGACTTTTCAAGAAATCCAGGAGATGAGAGCACGGGGGGATGCCAATCCCTTGCCTCGCTCGCTGATCACTCCTTCTTAGTCGATAACAATTTCCTGTACTTGACAAATTAATGGAGCCGTCGGTTGAACACACATGTAAATTGCCGTTATTATTTTTCTAACAGGATTAGGTAAAACCTCCGCAATCATGTTATGGAGCAATGTAATGCATTTTTTATACGATCCTCCTCGTGTTTGTCTCTTCTGAGAAAGAATCCAGACTCTTTTAAGATGGAGGATTTGACATTTAGAGAAGGACGAGATGGTTTGCAAATCTGGGTGTACTTTCCGTTCGAGTAGACCCGAGTCTATCAAGTACCTTCACCTCACTTAGTACGCCAATTGTGGACACTTACGGCGTATTTTCAAGACGGGATGAAACCCGTCCTCCTAAACATGCTGATTTAGTGGAAAGGAAAGCATTACCGTGATGATAACTTCTTATTATTCACCAAAAAGTTGTTTGCATAATGTAGCCGCCGGGTTTTAAAATTCACTGCGAAAGAGGGAATTTGGAGATGCGAAAAACTGCATGATGGGTAAGGAAAAGCTCTCAGTGTGTCCGTAAATTACATTACATCGGGGGAATAAAAAGAGAAATTATGCAAACAGGGACGGTAAACTGGACATCCGCCCATGGACGAAACCTACTAATGCCATTGGCTGAATAAAGGAAGTCAATTTTTTGACGAGCTGTGAAACATGTTGACCGATAAGTAATGGACCTAAAGTCATGGATGGTCGTATCAAAGTCATGGGAAGAAATAAGAATTCTTAGAGGAACATTAAGTACATTTCTTTTCAATCATGGATTAATGTAAAATATATACATACATACATGGACAGGTTCCGATGGGTCAACAACGGGTATTTACTGGAAGTTCAAATCCCACTCATTTGTACCTTTTTAACGATTTTCCTCAACTAAATAGTTTAGCTATTTACACGTGCCAAGAATTTGAATCCTTCAAGAAGAAAATAACCTTCATTTGTACATAAACAAACAAAGGTTTTTCCTCCACACTGATGGATTGTAAAATACATACATACAAGGACAGGTTCCGATGGGTCAACAACGGATATTTACTGGAAGTTCAAATCCCACTCATTTGTACCTTTTTAATGATTTTCCTCTACTAAATAGTTTAGATATTGACATGTACCACGACTTTGAGTTTTCCAAGATGATCATCTTCATTTGTACATTTAAAAAAAAAACAAAGGAACACACAATCAGAAAATTTTACAATTATATAATGCCACAGTCATCTTTTTAAAAAAAACCTGCTTTCTTTGTACAGTTACAATGCATTCTCAACACTCCTGATAGTTCAATGCAATTGGGAGAGCAACTCAGTTTGATTTGTTTTAAGAAAGGCAAAAAAAAAACCCCACACACACAACATTTTAATTCAGAAGCTTGACTCTACAAGATTCACGGGAAAAACAAGGTAGACATATCCTAAGCATAATTCTTTCAAATGCGACCCAGCAGCTGGGTCAATAGGACTGGAGACCATGAATGGTTTAAACAAACAGATGAACGGGTACATAGGCTATGCTTCATTAACTATAAAGCCCCTACTGACATTAAAGGCGACTCAATCCACGACAAAACTCCAAACTAGCCATCCACGTCTCACGGTGATCTGAAGCAACAAACTACCCGCCGAAAAATAAATAAATTAGGCAAGAATGGACTGAACTCTCCCCAAAAGACATTACAAACAGCATTGTGCAGGGTAGAATGATATGTTGAATTGTAAGTTAGGACATGCCTGCAATGGCAACAAACAATAAGATGACAAAATAGAAGGGTTGATTGGGCATGATAGCTACGTGAAAGCAGAGCTTGAATTTTACAGTGGACCGCAGGCCCAAGGCCAGTGATTTTAGAGTCAGGCCGGGTAAACTCATGACTGGACAAGTCCGACGGTCTTCTAGGGTGTGCATGTTATTAAACTTCATACCAACTTCTTTCTCATTTAGAGTTCTGATCTTGCAAAAATAAATTCTGGTCCGGTAAAAAAATGTCGAGCTACAAGCCCTGCAGCCTCGTGGAATTCTACCCCAAATTCAAGTCCTGGAAAGTATTTGATACAACGCTCCACAATTATAATTAGTTATGGTTTACAGCAAACCATGTTTATAATCTTGAAATTATTGTAATTATCTATAAAAAAAATATAAAAAATATAAAAAATTGTTCTAGGTGTGATCAATCTTCGGTTGGAAGAAACTTGTGCAAATTCAAATCCACAAGTTTCCAATAAACAAGCCTTTTTAAAGGGCTCTAGGGTCCAATCATCACAGGTTGCTAGAGACTTGTAAATTTTTTGCCACTTTCATATAAGGACTCTATCTGGAAAATGAGTGCATCACAAAACCAAATTTAACCTTAGCACCCCTCTCAAACCTCTGAAAAAGGTCACCAGGAAAAAGTGCTTACATTTTTTAGACAACATTGAGTAACAATTTCACGTTCATACCGGTGTTTACTTGGATTTTGCAAATTGAAACAAGAAATCCAGTGTTTGGGGGGGGGGTACAGATGTCTTGCAAAATGGCAGTATTTCTGACGAGACGATTTCTACTGTACTGATCTTAAGTTTCTTTAAGCGTCAACTAGCCATTCGAGTATTAAAGCTCTAACGATTCACCAAGCAACGACCACTCAACACTCCGCTTAAAACCTTAGCCCTAGTTTTTTTAGACTCATATAATCTACTCGACATTTAAGAAGAACATTAGTTATGTACATGTACATCTATGGATAGATACAAACTATCCAAAAGAAGCCGACTTATAACCACGTCATTATGTACTCCTACATGTGCTACGAGGAATTCAACCAACTGATCATTTTAATTTTAAACACCACCATGACTTAGCATGACCACCGAGCTCAAAAATGTATTCCGTGTAAAGTTTTTTACCATACGGAAGTTCCTACCCTGTGTAACAAACATGGCAAATGTACTTAGTATAAAACTGTGTAATGAGTGACTCACCTGAATTGAGCACTTCAGTCAAGGTAATAGTACATGAATACGGACAAAATAGCATCTACGATTTTGTTTTATACTTACCAAAAGGTGCATAACCTTTAATAATGATGTCAATACTGACAAAGAGTCACTACGAAAAAGAGAAGAAAAAACACACACACACAACGGACAAATTAACACATACAGAACAATTCTCTTGACACAGCTGCCCACTTACC
Source organism: Pisaster brevispinus (assembly GCA_023634235.1). Taxonomy (NCBI): domain Eukaryota; kingdom Metazoa; phylum Echinodermata; class Asteroidea; order Forcipulatida; family Asteriidae; genus Pisaster; species Pisaster brevispinus. The sequence continues at coordinate 18,754,453 of JAMKCF010000011.1, forward strand.
CTTTCTTGTTATTAAACTTACCGTCGATGGTTATCCTGTAGTCGTAATCTAGCAGTAACGTTGGACCTGCGTACCTAATCATGGCAAGCCAAGCATGCACAAGGACTCATCATCCCCCTGCTAAATCCACATAGTCCAACCACAAGGGTAGGGGGGCAAGGGAGACGAGAGGGGGGGTTTCGGAGATTCAGTAATTAATAATCCATCTCTCACTCTCTCTCTCTGGAGTGAGGGCAGGAGGCGTTAGTGATCAATGCTCCCCCATCACCCTCAAAACGAAGAGAAGAGAAAAGAGAACAACTCCACTGGCTAGTTACGGGTTACGGCAAGAGGCTGAGATACACGTATATTACACATGTAGAGTACAGCACACGAGGATCGGGTATGTGGAGTGATACTGTAATACCGTTCATATTACACTAGAATGGTATGTACCTCACACGTGCTCTACAACACAGACAAGCATGGTACTTCTACGGTAGGAGACAGTGGTGACATGGTTAGTTATCTAATGATACCGTGGTGGCGGCGCTGGGGCTCCCGATTGGGAAAGCATCGTCCCACACCACTCAATATTCATCAAAAGAGTGCAGTTATTAACAAGACGGAATTTAAGGGGGGTACAGAGTACTCGATTAGCATGCCCACAGCGAGACAGAGAGGGGGGGGAGCACAACAACGGAGGGAGAAGAAGTGAAAAAGCAACAGATGAAGAGGAAAATTAGACATGTGGGGGGGTACCCCCGGAGGCGATGTGATGATTCGTCAGACGAAAAAAAGACAACTCAGAAAATGAGAGAGAAAAAAATAATCGGCGTGCGTACTCACCAGCAGTGTGTAAGTCCATGCAAGCAGGCATTTACATGACGGGTGGGAGAGAGGGTAAAAAAACAAAAAAACATGAGCATTGTTTTTTAATGATAGTTTTAATCCATGCAATTTGGTGTTTTCTGTGTGAGCCAGTATGGAGTAGTGCTAAAATTACATGGAGGAATAATTCCACGTATTGATTGCCTATTGACTGCCATATGGTAGGATATAAAAATTTTAAAAAGGTGTTGTTACGATAACGTTCATCCCTAGAGAGATAAACAAACAACAGCAGCTGCTGTGCAGGCTGGTTTGATGTGTGTATGAATATCCAATCACATGTAAATTAATACATCGAGGGTACCATTATGACAGTTAAAACTATCAGTCATCTACCATGACAGGAACTGGGCTAGTGTCAATATACAGTCAGTGTCTAGCGTGACGAGAGTCTAGTTTTACACTTTTAAGCTGGTTGGGTTTTAAATAAGATTGGAAGCTTTGCATGGTGTAGGGAAGTACATGTAACTACCGAGTAGGTTTACATGTACTTTTGGGAGGAGTGCTAGTTCTGAGAAGAACCGAAGTGGACTCTGGAGTCAATATTTTGAACGGTGCGCTCTACTCGTTGCTCCTGAAGCCAGCAAAGCACACGTTGAGTTCTCAACCCCAGTTCCTATTGGAACCAACACTTCTGATTGTTTTTTTATTTCCATTCCTTTCTTTATTCGTGACATCTTCTACTTCACCATAGAGTCCAACGTAACGTGACTCACACTGGAGTTCAATGTAACGCAAGTCACATTGAGTTCAATGTAATGCAACCTGGCCAACTTGTATACTGTATGATTGGTGGGTTGTTGTTTTTTTAGAAATGGCCGAATAAATAATAATAATAATAATAACTGAATTCTCCTGATCGATCTTATACTGAATAAAGGTGTCAGAATCATAAAACCAACTGTCTTTATGCTTTGCAGGATGACTACCCCAGAACCATTCAAACTCATTATTCCATCTTTTACTTTCTAAACCTTTTCCTTCTTCTGGTTCTTCTTTAACCGATGTTACCCACACTAGTATTTGTTTGTATGCTTTTATTTCTTTTTCTTCTTTTGAACTCCTTAATTCCTTATGAGACTTGCTTGTTTTAAGTGATACTTGAAGATTTGCATGGTGTGGAAAATAAGAAGTAACTATAACTAGTACACTTGCTGGTACAACCATATGTAAATCTCTTTTGGGAGGAGTGCTGGCCATTTACACACGGTTGTCCCCCGCAAGTTTAAAAGGTTAATAGATACTTCTTGCTTGTTTTAAATTTACAATTGTATCACATCCACTGCGCATGTGTTGCTTTTCTTGTAATCAGGTAATCAGGCATACAACTCCAGCTTGGCAAAAAAGAGAGGAAAGTGCCAAACACAGCAGAATGTGTACTTTCCTGAATCAGGTTTTAATGCCACAACTAAGACACCAAAAATGAAGCTGATCACCTGAAAAGTTGCAAGCCTGTCTCACTTTAATACATAACAATTTGCTGTAGGAGTTCAGGCAATGAAGACAATTGCCTCCATGCCCCTAGTCATTGCCTTAGTGCCCCCTTGATTACCAGTCGAAACGTCAACCCTAACCCCTGATAGATGTGCCCTTTACTAAGGAAGAACCGCCTTGCCCTAACAAGAGTGAAGTAATTAAGCCAGCAATTCTTTACGCCTAACCATTGCAGATATCTTAACACTGTTCTCTAAGCATATTGAAGGCGAGGAGACATAAATAAGTGACTCTCCTACCGTAACATCTAACTACTTTTGGCCTCAATTCTGAATCTAAACTTCAAGCTGTCTTTCATAAACCTGACTTTTTCTGAATTGTTGTACATTATTGTTTCAACCCTTTAACGCTTCACAAAAACTAAAATTTGCGTGTTTTACTCTTTTACAAAAATTCTATACCCAAGATTCCTCATGTTGTGCTGCTTGCATTTTATCGCTACCCTGTATCTCGTGTTGATGGTAAAAGAAAAGATTTAAGATTATCATTAAAACTTGGTCTTTCTCTTTGAGGACATAACTATCTCTCAAGGGTGTGGATGCAAACAGACAATTTTAGAAGATTAAAACTGCAACTCCTCATCTTGTATTCAGTACCATAAATTGAAAACCCTGCAACTTAATCTACAAACAATCAATAAGCTAAACTAAGGCTTTTATTTCACCAATAACAACAACAAACTAAAACAAAACAATTTCAGCACGACCACATTTCAACCGTCAGCTGAAGATTTTCTAACCCCCAAAACCCAAGGAAAGTCACACACAAAATAGATCAATACAACAGTAACAATACCAACAGCCTACAAATCACTGTGGCTAGAGTTAATTCAAAAAAAATATTTACTCACCCCTCCTGGCTAATTTAACCACCCACTTAAAAAAAAAATTTTTTTGAAGTAAAAAAAGATTGATAGCAAGACCGTAAACCTAAGCTTTTAATTTCCAGCCTTCAGCGTTATATCACCCCCTCAGATGTTTTCTAGAGTCGTTGGTGCATGGGCCCAGATGTTGTGGCATAACATTCGCCCCATCAATATAATCTCCATTAGACGTTATCCCTCAGAGATCTCAGACTTGGCTGTAAATCAAATTGCTTCCTGGGCACTGCCTTCAAGTTCAACGTGAGCTTCACTTTGGAAGACACGTCCGACTTTCTTACCGCCGACTAAATCCCTCCCAGAACAATTACAAAATAACTACGGTCGTTTTCTCTTTATGAGGGGATTTCCTACGCTTTGCGCGAAATCACAGAGCCTTAAAACTTTCCCCAAGTTATCGTACGGAAAGTAAATTAGACATTTTCTTGGCCTGTGTCGAGTCAATAAATTTCTCTCCAATGAATAGGTGTTAGGCCTACTGCTTTATTTGTAGTATCCACAGCTTACAGATCAAACACGATGGTGTGATACTGCTTCTTGGAACTAATCACTACCAAAAGTCTAATCTAGTCTAATCTAGTCTAATTTAGTCTAATTTAGTCTAATCTAGTCTAATCTAGTCTAATCTAGTCTAATCTAGTCTAATCTAGTCTAGTCTAATCTAGTCTAATCTAGTCTAATCTAGTCTAATCTAGTCTAATCTAGTCTAATCTAATCTAATCTAGTCTAATCTAGTCTAATCTAGTCTAATCAGGTCCAATCTGGTCCAATCTAGTCTAATCTAGTCAAATCTAGTCAAATCTAGTCTAATCTAGTCTAATCTGTGACAGTCTTATAGCATCTATTATAACTGTAAATTAGCCTGAGAAAAAAAACTAGTTCATGGGAAACAACCATATTAATGGCAGCTTCCAGAAACAAATTTACTTTCCTACTTTCTACACCATGCAAAGCTTCAAATCTTTCTCACAAAGATACAAATCAAAGATGACAATACTACAAACATTTGTTTTAGCACCGTCAACAAAAGTCTGACGATTACGCCATGACCCCCAAATGTATCTATCCATATGATTTCCATTATCGTAAGAAACCACTGTCCAGAACTCTTCTTATTTAGTTTCAATTTTTGCCACCCCACCTCATCTTCCTCAATTAAAGCTCACTCTATGACCGATACAAAAACTTGAACACAAACTTTTAAAATATTTTTAACTTACTTCACTGACTATCTACCATATCAATAATGGACATTTTTTTTCTTTTTTTTTTCTCAAATGATTGACATAAAATACCACTCAAAATTTAATTTCTCTCATATCAACACTGGTGTTATCGTAACCATACTGAAGACTAATCGTAACATCCACGGATGTCCGCAGGGGATATTAATTAGCGATTCTTGACAGATTGGATGAAAGCTATAGCAATCACGGCCGCAATGTTTTACTTGACAAACACACTGTGATGTGGAGATGAGGATCAATGACATTGGATCATTGGGCAGTGAACTGAGGAACTGACATTGTGAATGGCTAATTCTCACCACAAGAGGTCTCACTTCCGAATGTTTGATAAACATTAGGTGCTTGAGAGGCTAGAGCTATAAGCCAGGCACTCCACGCATGAGGTCACAACATTGCAAATTGTAGTAAATGGTGCCCGGATCAGAATATGATCACTTAACCCATACAATTGGACTAAGCAAACTGAAATTTAAATTTTACAGACTAGAATTTGCACATAAAACAAATAATTTGATTGCATCCGTGCAGCAGCTTACAAAGTTCTCATAATGGCGCGGCGCTGTGACAAATTAGGAATCCGTACATGGGCACTGTGAAAGAGTCTCACGCAATGCGCAGAGTGTTTGTCTTATAGCCTCAGCTGTGCTTGCGGTGGTACCCTCCCCAAGGAGTGAATCAAGAAAGTTCCTTGAATTTTCATAAGTGCATCTGTTGAGCTGGGACAATAACAAGCAGAGAGGGACCTCACAGACAATTTGTTGCTCTTTAACACGTTGACTGCCGGTCATAGATTCGTAGGGCGTTCCCATTTGCCAAGTGTGGTGCGCATGCGCGCATACCAAATAGGTACTTTTTTTGGTGTCTACATGTTGTAATACGTTCATTTCTAACCCTAACCCTCACCACTGCCAGAAGCGTATTTGTTGCGTTCTCAGTGATGCCGGTGTATTCAATTAACAATACAAAAGCCTTTCATTCTCTACGAGTATACTCGTAGTGGCAGAATCCGTTACAACTGTTACTACGAATAAACTCGTAGCCGGCAGTCAACGTGTTAAATAATGAAGCAAATCCGTGATATCCATGATATTACAATTTGGTAACTTCCCCCCCCCCCCCAAAAAAAAAAAAAATAAAAAATAAAAAAATTAAATAGATTTCAATTGAAAGTGTGAAGATTATTAATACTTCATCTATTTAGTGAAAATAATTAAGTCCGCCTCTCTAATTCATTTTTATTCATCTTTTCCTGAACAGTATATAAAAGATTTATGGACTTTAAACAAGAGTGGGAACTGAACCTGGCGACCTCCGGATTAACGTACTGGTGCTGTAACAACTGAGCTATCTAGCCCTAATGTTGGCAGTCCGCCTATTTTGTCAATATGTTTGTTTGGGGGTGCCAGTCAGAAGCCATTCAACCTGTAACTGTCGTATAGCCAGAGATCACACCCAAGTTTATGGTACAACCTGGGAATATCAAGTAATAAAACACCTTGTGAATTATTACTCAGTATAAAATAAATTGGCAGAATCTGAGTATGTGGAGGTGTCTGTCTGTTCTGTAGAAACTTAGGGCTTTAGAGACAGTGAGGGCGCCCTCACTTCACTTTCATAAATAAAACCAATGTGGACGTTGCTGAAAGAAAAAAACAAGTCAAAACAATGGGAGAACAATGAGAAGTCCCCAACTTTTGGGGATGGCAAACGTATTTGTTTGTGTTTGTGTTGACACTGCGGTTAGTGTTAACTTGACATGATGTAGTGGCTGGCTCAATCAAACAACCAAGTGAACAACAAAAAATAAGCCTTAAATCAAAATAGAGCAGAAATTGGGCTGTAAAGAATGCTGCAAATGAAAAACATGCATCGAGTTAGCATCAGTAAAAACCTGCAATACTTCTGAAATATATCAAATGTCATAACAAAAATAACATATGTTTACCACATCAGGGCTCACCCTTAACACTAGACTGGCATACACTATCTAGTCGAAACTGCTGCGGGCTGGCTAGTGAACACCACTTCTCAACTAGCCATGTGGGCTACTAGAAACTGTGCAACCCACTTGTTTAAAAATGCTCTGCTCAAACTTCTTCCTTTTCAGATAATAATAATAATAATAATAATAATCGATTCTTATATAGCGCTTTATCACAGCCCGAATGCCTTATCAAAGCGCTTCTGACATTATTACCCCTGGTCACTGGGCCATTATATTTCATTCCTTAAACCATCTCAGCTCCCTGGGGAGTATACAGCCGGTGCTGCGAGTTTACCGCGCTCCAAGCTAATCATTCACATAAACCAGCTCTGCCCTCACAGGTACCCATTTTACCCCTGGGTGGAGAGAAGCAATTATGGTTAAGTGTCTTGCTCAAGGACACAAGTGTCACGACCTGGATTCGAACCCACATCCCGATGACTTAACCACCAGAACTTGAGTCCGATGCTCTTATCCGCTCGGCCACGACACCCCACTGAGATGTGAATAGTAACTTTTTTAAATGTGTTTTTGAATGTGTGAATGTAACTTCATTTGACCATTCAACTGGTTGTGATCGCTACCGTTAATAAAATCAGAAAGATACGTTTATGACAATACATGTTTAATAAAATCTGGGCTAATAAAACTTCCCTGGGGCAATTAAAAAGCACCATTTACTAGCCCGGTGGGCTACTTTACAAAAAGCTCAAGCGCAAGGTCTGTATACACATCAAATTTAATATTACAAGTGTATGTATAACCATCGCATCCCTAAATGAACTTTCCCAAATTGTTGCTTGCAACTGCAGTGGAAACCAGTGCATTACATTTTAGGTGACTTAACTGTACATAAGCCGTACAGACAAAAGCCAATTTGATAAGAGGTTTTTGTAACAGTTAGCAGGCTGCTTCGTTCTTCATATTACTTCATTCTTGTCAGAAAAAGGCAGATTTTCCGTAGTAGAGGGGCACCTCTATGACGACAATTTTAGTTTCTAATGGAACATTTTTGAGGGGCACTGAGCTAAAATGGCAAAGCACGAATTGGCTCCAAGCAGATCCACACAGATGACTGCACCAACAGCATTCTCAAAGCTCTATTCCTGTAGGGTATGTTCAGACAGCGTACTAAGTTAGACCCAAACCGGTCGTCAAAATTTGTTCCCCTTGCGTTCTGAGTTCAACCCGATACGGTTTATCTTCGGTTATGAGAAGGTCAAAGCAGACGCGACCCCATTACTCTAACATCCGGTTTATTCACAGAAACCGCGCACCGAGATACTGCTGCCGAGTGCCCGCTGACCGTATACCAGTGCGCTGTTGTGAGTTAAACCGGATGTGGTCTTTTTTTATTCTGTCCACACACAGTGTTAAAAGATAAACCCGAAGCGGTCTAAAGATAAACCCCCCCCCCCAGCTCGACTGTCTAACTTTTCTGGGTTAAACCCGATTCAGTCTAACTTTAGAACCATTCAGACACACGGAGTTGAACTCGATCGGGTTGAACCATGAGTTAAACTGACTTAAGTTCTGTGTCTGAACAACCTCTTAGACCTTGAAAACTTTGTTTACAAAAAGAGTGCCCTTGTACATTCTAGGGCCTTTCTGGCAGGCAAGACAATACACTAGAATACACTAGTCATATGGCATAATTTCCACAAAAAATTCAAGAGCTATAAAAGTAACAGCCGAACAAGTTTTGAGATATGCCCCCTGTCTTCATAAATCAAAAAGCGGATGAAAATCAGAGAGTGCAATCTCCACAAAGCATAGGATTGAATGTTTTCTTCCATTTAATTGTGACGTGTACAAATCATGCCCGCAGGAAGTTCAGGTTCTGTAGCTCTTTTGTAAACACGTGATGTCACAGGTCACATGGTCTACAGTCTGACAGTCAGAGATGCCCACAGTCTACGCGTACGTGTCGGACAGGAGTCGGTTGAGATCTACAAAGTACACCTGCATGTACGGCCTACATACAGCTTGTAAATACAAATTGATTTACATGTACCAGTGAGCTGTCAAGTGAAAATGAAGAGCTCCCTCTGTTGATATTATGATTTCCTTGCAAATCACAATTGTACCTAAATTCTGTCACTGTACAACGTACATTACATACAAAGCTGTCATGTACATGTAAATGCTGCATGAGCATATGCTGTCCTCTACATGCACTGCATGTACTGTGGTGTACACATATACACATACATGACTGGGGTGTTTTCCCATATCTTCATATGGGGAAATTACCGGACCCGCTGAGTGCATCTTTACTCCATTGCATGACGCACCATGAAAAGGTCAACCGAGATTGATTGACAGTGCCACCTGTTAGCGCGTCGAGCTGTACTACTACCGTTCCTAAGATCGCATCATGGAGGGGGTTTCCCTTGGAAATCATAACACTCTAACCTTGCTGTAACAGTCCCATTAGCCAATTAGGAAATATAAGCACGCTGGGCTAGATATCTCTGTCCCACTTGCACATTGTTCAAGATTTATTTTCACCTCTCAATGAAACAGACATGCAACTCTGTACTTGCTGAAAAACAAGACAGAAAAAAAATGGCTGGGCACACTTCAATTTAAGTGTTTTTCAGTTTTCTATGACATTATTTTTAAAGAAGTATTCTCACTTGGTGTATCCCAACATGTGCATAAATTAACAAACTAGCGAAAATTGGGTCATCGAAGTTGCAAGAAAATAATGAAAGAAGAAGCACCCTTGTTGCATAGAATTGTGTGCTTACAGATGCCTGAGAAAGGCTTCATGCCTGAAGCCTTTCTCAGATTCAAATTTTTGGGGTGAAAAATTACCTCTTTCTCTAGAACTACTTCAAAGGGAGTCGTATCTAACAATGTTTTATAACATCAACTTCTCTTCAGTGCTCCTTACCAAATATAAAGTCGTTATGGTCATTAACTTGTGGAGTAATTACCCAAACTATACCCTGCCTTTAAGCACAAAAAGCAGCTAAGCACAACACAATTATGCTTATCGGAATAAGGATACCAGCCAAAATACATGTGTCACATGTACGATCTGTGACTGGTATCCTCCATTTTTTTTCTTTGCTTAGCAGAAAATGTTTAAGCAATATTTTCTGCTTAAAGCAGCTCTATGAAATTGGGCCCGGCTGAAAAGTTGCAAGCCTGTTGACATATAGGCTTTATGAGTGTTTTAACATTTTGAATTTAGCACCCCAAAAAAAAGAAATTATGACTCAGGAAAGATTTATCTAAGCCCATGGTGCTGGCTCACAAGGGTCTGATGCGAAAGTCACTCCTCTTATACCAATATGTAGTTAGCGTTCCCCTGGATGGCGTGTTTGTCTGAAATATTGAATGTCACCATTCTGGTTCTTGCCCAGGTGTTTTTTCGCCCGAGTTCAGTTACTGCATTTACACTCCATGCACTCAAATATAATACATGAATTGAATGTGTGTGTGAGTAAATCAATGTTCATTCAACATGAACTTATACGGTTAACCCTCCTACTGTCTGATCATTCAATATCATTCACTGTATTTTTGAAAGAAGAAGCACCCTTGTTGCATAGAATTGTGTGCTTACAGATGCCTGAGAAAGGCTTCATGCCTGAAGCCTTTCTCAGATTCAAATTTTTGGGGTGAAAAATTACCTCTTTCTCTAGAACTACTTCAAAGGGAGTCGTATCTAACAATGTTTTATAACATCAACTTCTCTTCAGTGCTCCTTACCAAATATAAAGTCGTTATGGTCATTAACTTGTGGAGTAATTACCCAAACTATACCCTGCCTTTAAGCACAAAAAGCAGCTAAGCACAACACAATTATGCTTATCGGAATAAGGATACCAGCCAAAATACATGTGTCACATGTACGATCTGTGACTGGTATCCTCCATTTTTTTTCTTTGCTTAGCAGAAAATGTTTAAGCAATATTTTCTGCTTAAAGCAGCTCTATGAAATTGGGCCCGGCTGAAAAGTTGCAAGCCTGTTGACATATAGGCTTTATGAGTGTTTTAACATTTTGAATTTAGCACCCCAAAAAAAAGAAATTATGACTCAGGAAAGATTTATCTAAGCCCATGGTGCTGGCTCACAAGGGTCTGATGCGAAAGTCACTCCTCTTATACCAATATGTAGTTAGCGTTCCCCTGGATGGCGTGTTTGTCTGAAATATTGAATGTCACCATTCTGGTTCTTGCCCAGGTGTTTTTTCGCCCGAGTTCAGTTACTGCATTTACACTCCATGCACTCAAATATAATACATGAATTGAATGTGTGTGTGAGTAAATCAATGTTCATTCAACATGAACTTATACGGTTAACCCTCCTACTGTCTGATCATTCAATATCATTCACTGTATTTTTGAAACGAACTACACCAGCCTGCTGCAATCACATGGTGAGTGCATACTGTATGGTGTTCAATGGTTCTTTGCACAGCTGTGCCACCAGCACACACAAACCCGTGCAGTTGACTGATTTTCAAATGGTTGGTCAACTCGCTGGGAATGTTTCCAAGAGTAGAAGGGCTTAAAAACAGCTGCAAACATTTGCATCTTTCCAATAAAAAAGATTTTGTACAACAACCAGGAAGATAATTAGAATTACATTCAACATAATAAGGAAAAATGTTTCCATAAACCAGTGAGATTTTCAAATTTGTTCATCAGAATGTGGAAAGAGCGGTTTATTTTCAGGGAATGTTTTGCAGAATCAAGGAGAGTTGGTAGCTCTGTCTTAAATATAATTTATTGACTAATCAAAAAGAGGACCTACACGAAAAACACTGCACACAGCAATAAAGGTTTATAAAATAGTGCAGTGTTTTCCATAAGTTCATGAAGCAGGTTCCAGATTAGAAAACTTTTTTCTTCCATACAAACGGAAACCACCACCTTGCATCATGTCAAGACCCACCCACGCTTCTTTCTCTTTTAGTTCAGCAACTTTCTCGGATCACTTTCAGTTTTGAGATAAAGATAAAGTACCAGATCCATTGTTGTTGGTTATGTTGTAATTTCCAAACGGAAATGCCCGAACCCACTCAGAAATTCCACTTTTCATTTTAAGAAAATTTTCTGATTTGGGGTTAAAAAAATAAAAGAAGACAACAACAAAAAAACATAGAGGGTGGTTAACCCTAACAATTGTCTTGATATCCGAAACTGCAGTCGAGAGAAGGAAATTTGTCTTATAGATTTATTGCAAAACAACCAAAGTGGTCTTCCCAGTGACTTTCAAAACTGGCAAAATGCAACCTCTTGAAATGAGTTACTTTTTCCATTGAACATTCTTTCAAATGTTATTTGTATCCACCATCAATCACGATTCCTCTCTTCCAACAACTGGTCAATAGCCATGGAATATAATCTTATATCCCACTCTGAAATTCCATATAGTGCTCTGCCCATTTCACAAGTTTTTACGCAATGCTGGAACGGATTTCAATAGTTGAAAATTTGAGAAAAAAATAGAGTCAACTGTTGCAAACTGCTTACCAACCAAAAGGGCTTATGGTATAAATGCAAACAAAAAGGTTAATGGCCTGACACTTCAACCCTAGCAGAGTCTTTCTCGAAGGCTAAAATTATAAAATTAAGAACTACATTGTTTGTGTTTATCCACGTAGCAGTCACCGAGGCTAACTCAGTGTTCTTGCAGTTCAAGAAAGTGATATTTCAATATTCATGCTGTTTTAAATCAAATAGAATTGGTATTATTTGAGCAAACTTGCAGACACAATCAAAGCACTGGAATGAGGTTGAAACTTCAGAAATAGAAAAAATGTGTGTTTGTGTAAATTTTTTCTGTTGAAAATTTGAGGGAGGATACATTTATTATCGTTGTTTGTTGGACAAACAGCTCTGGCTATTTTTTTTTGGAGTAAGTTTGCAATATTTATCAACAGAAATGGCAGTTAAATCAACTGTTGGTAATGAGGCCACCCATAAATTGTCCCCATGATTGGGTCCATATGAAGGTAGTGTATTATTCTTACCCAACAATAACTTACTCGCTTCTCAAGATTTCAAGTCCGTTACTCACAAGGAGAAACAATTCTTCGTATCTGAATGGCCCAATGACACAGTTTGCGTCCGGTCACAGGAGTTCAAATGTACAAATAAGTCAGTCCGTATTTATAAAACAAGATTCTTTCTTGGTCGTCTGGCTATCAGGGAGGGTATCGAGTTGCCAGCTCAGTTCCCTGTTAAAGTACAACTTCAGACAGTACAAAAGGGAACTAATATTTTCAGAACTGTATTGCGCCACAAAACCTGAAAATAGTGAAATTGCACATGATTTTTTTCGGTACAGTTTGATACAACTTCAAGCTCTAAAATGTTTGCGTCACTTGCAAAGTTTAATTGAAACTTCCTTGCGAGCTTGATTTAAGTACGGGAATGGAATTGTTACCTCATAGAAATAGATCTAGCCCCAGATTCTTTTCAGAAATGTTATTTTATCCCGTGCCAAAATATATGTCACCTGACTCTACTTTCTTCCTCAACTTGACACTCAGTAGTAGCTCTTGACAGGAATTCCGACACCCTAATTTTCACTGGCGGAATAATTTTGCATTTATCTTTAACTGTGTTGTTGTTCCATGAAAGTTTCAGGGTAATTTGTCTTTCCCTGTTATTAAGAAAAAGTATGGGTATTTGATCTACAAAGTGTTTTCACCTTTAAATCAATTTAATACTTCATATAAATACCCTTTGATAAATGAGGGTGCCTTTTGAATTTTGAAATTTTTTAGGGAGAGGAATGAACTCTGAATTTCAGAGAGAGGAAACGTTGAAATACTGCACAGATCTGTCTGGAAGTACTTGGTTACAAAGTCACTCTCCTTTTTGAATCATGGTTTTTGTTTGAGGAAATTTTCTGTTTAGTGTACAGGTGTGCTTTTTTCATTTTGTTGTAACAATTTGGGGGGTTCTTGAATTTTGTCAAATTCTTACAAATTTTAAGCTAAGCTTTTGAAGCGACAGTGACAGTAGAAAAGCATTTTATGAACTAAAACGCGTAGGACTTGAAACTTTGCATTGTGGCATGTGTGGGGGGGGGGGGCGCAATCAGGCAAGGCTTGCGGTAATCAATTGGATTTTACGCATGGTTATTAGATTTACACACGGTATTACCGCAAACTTCACCTGTAAAACAACTTCATTTTACTTTTTGTCGTTCAGCTTTAACAAAACTCCATGACGCATACGGCCAAAGTGCAGGACTGAATAATATACTCTCCGCACTGCTCTTTAAAAATCCAATCCTCTTGTGTGGTTAAGCCAGAACTGATTGAAAAGGGATGGCTTTTATGTACATCGGATGGAGAAAATCATACTGCATCTTAACAAATCCTGTCGTAATGCTCATCCCCTAAATATTTCAAGGAATGATATTTACAAAGGATGTAAGTCATACAGAAAGTAAAATTAGGGCGGATTGATTAAAAAAAAAACTACAACCCATGTGTGGGGTGTGTGTGTGTGCGTGTGGCAGGGGGAGAGACCCTGGGTGGTTAACCAGTTGGATTTGGATGGTGTAATGCAAGCTTTCAACCCTGCAGCTGTTTGAGGTATATAAATCTCTTCATGTCTACATGTACATAAAAGACTTCATCAAATGTTGCAAGAGCCTTAGCCTTAAAGTCTTCACCATCAAGAATGTGATCCAACTTCTGCCAACATCTTTCATTTTTATATATTGTTTTTTTTTTTGTTACATAAGAATACGGAGGTTTCCAGGTCAATTGATTTTGTACCTTTTTTGTGGCATATTTTCCAAGAACTGTTTCTGATAATGATATGAACTCAGTATATTGTTATTAAGTTGAGAGCGCTACACGAAAACCCAGTCTGTTTGTGGAGTAATTTTTTATTTCTCCTTATTCTCCTGAGATGCGATCAATCTCTATTTAATTTTTACGTCATGGACCATACTCCTTATAAGAAATGTTAATACAATGACTGCACTTAGATTTGAACAAGTTTTGAAACAAACGCCTGTGGTCTTGAACATGTTGGAAGTAAACCTAGCCAAAACTAGCACCACTAAACTCGTTAAAAAAAACGTTCCACCAATGGCCAACAAATTGGGTGATTTAATTTTTTACAACTATCAATGTTGTGCAATATTTACTACATGTAGTTGTTGGTGTCATCCACAAATGAGACACTGTGCTTTATTTAAAATTCTGAGAAAGGAGGAGGTAATATTTATTTACCAGCACTTTGGTCTTGTAAGGGCGAGACAGTTTTTCCTAAGGATAAGGAAGTTTTTCCTGGGGCCAAGTAAGTTTTTCCTTCGGGCAAGGAAGTTTGCCCAAAAGGGCAAGAATGTTTTCCTTTGGGCAAGGAAGTTTTTCCTTTGGGCAAGGAAGTTTTTCCTAAGGGCAAGAAAATTGTTCCTTGGGGCAAGGAAGTTTTTCCCAGTGGCAAGGAAGTTTTTCCTAACAGCATGGAAGTTTTTCCTCAGGCTAGGCAGTTTTTCATCTATGTCGGGAAAAAGTCAAATTTGTCATGGAACATTTCAAAGGGTACTTATTACATGTAGCTTTAACATTATGTTGATGTGAAAGCTCACTGATGCCATGGATTAAAAAAAAAAATAGAGCAGGGAGGCGGTGAAGAGAGCCAATGGGGGAAAGACCATCATGTTGTTTTGAAGATTAACAGGGGGTGTATGTCCCCTGTGAAGAACCCAGAGGGGACTCCGGACATGCAAGGGGGGGTTTGTGTTTAGGAACATCAGCAAAGGAGATGTCACATTTCATAACATGTAATACCATGTGAGTGTGCCTCGTAAGAAACACCATGCCATGCCAGACTTGCCCCACAAGAACACGCCAAACTCGCCCCCAAGTGTTCCTCAAGAGGTCGGATAAAATCCTGTATGTGTGACGTTGAAGAGGTCTGTGAGATTTAACAAATGCTGTATGGCTAAATGGAATTTAAGACAGTAATCAAATTCCGTGTGTCACTGTAAACGAACGTACGTGCATGGGTTCGACTTAAACTGCATGTACATATACTTGGTAATAAATTGTTTTCGTCTGCGTTGTGTACAATCGTCACGTTTCTGAAAATTTGTTATGAGTATTTTAAATTTCCTTTCAGATTAATGTAATTTATACAAACTGATCAAACCATTTTAATTTATAGAGCCCATCTTTAAAACCCTTTTATGTTTTTCTACATGCCACTCATTAGACATGCTACAGTTTTCAAGACATTCGTCTGTACATATGAAATGTGCAAGTGTTACTGCACATGGTACAACAAGGTGAACACCTTTGTTACACACTTATAATACACTTACAATAGTTATTTGACTGTGCAGGACATGCGCATATCAAAAACAAGAAAGCAACTCAAATCAAGACTATTGGATTTACACTTGTACCCCCAATATTTGTCAATGAAATCGAATCTTCTTTTTCAATTGTATTTGTATTTCTCGACAATACAAACACCCATAACAATTTGTTACAAACATTAGTTGTTAAACTAACATTGAAACAAAATTATAACTTGGGACGGGGATGTTTTTTGTTTATTTAGAAACCCTATCCGCCAGCACGTCTGAATTTTTGCGACCATTACAGACTGTACATGTAGGCTTAATGATAGCATGAACCTCAACTGGGCAAAATTCTTAATTGGTTACAAGTAACCGGAAACGGAGGTCAAGTCTAAATATTCCCAGGTTTTCTTTAGGATTCAAACTGCCTCCAGCCGCCGGGCTAGCTCGGCGGTCTAGTGGTAAGACATCTGCTCTAGCAAGGCAAAGGTCATGGGTTTGACTCCCACCCGAGTGATTTGATGTGGGGGGGGTTTTCACAGAACTCGGGAAAGTACTGAGTATACAGTGCTTATTACACATCGGCGTAAGGGTAAAAACAAACTATATTCAGGATTTCTTTGTTGTTTTTATAAATTTGTTTTACTTTCATACAGTTCATGAAATTTTTTACTTTCCCAACAATGTGATACAATTTTTACAGGCATTAAGTACAGTTAAGTATTGGAAGAATAAGAACATGATGTTCCGATCACTCAATATGGGTCCAACTTAGTCCCGGAAGTTTGAAGATGCACAACACTTAGAGGAAAGATAGAGGAAAGAAACCCAATTTGAAACTAATTTTCGTGAAGATGGCAGTTTTTCGAAAAAGCGAAGCACTATCGAGATGATTTATACTTCAAGCCAAGCAGGCTTTGAGATTAAAAACTCTGTTTTTCAAAGATCAAAAGGGTTATTAATTTACTGCGATTTTTCCCCTGTTTTGAAGACCCCCCCCCCCCCCCAATCTCCATTAATCTGTCCAAGCACAATGTTCATGATGGTGTAATTATACAAAATGCGATTGGATCAATGCATCATCCAACATGTTCCGATTACTTCCAAACTCTAACTGCATCTATAAATTACAGCAAAAAGACTGCTCGGGTCCAGACCCTGCTGCCAACATTTGCATCTTGCAATCACGGAGATTTTGTACAGCAATCGTGGAGGTCTTTAGACATACATTCAACATGACAGGGAAAGTTTTCCATAATCAGGGAGACTTTCAAATGTGTTCATCGGAACATGGAAAGATTGGTTTATTTTCAGGGAACTTTCTGCAGAATCAGAGAGAGTTGGCAGATGCCAAACATGAGGTCACTGACCAATATTATGTAATAACATTCGATAGTGATTGAGTTTAATTTAAGTTTACCCTCGGGCTTGTTCAATTTTGTTTATTGTACATTGTGATTTTCTTCTTTGTTTTTGTAAAGGCCTGAAAACTAAACAAACTGTGGTCAATGAACAAAAATTCGTAACTACGGTGAAAGTAAATGCTGACAAAATGTTCTAAAATTTGGATTCAGGTTTTAAAAAAAGGAAGGTATTTTGAAAAGATGTCATTTTCATCTTTTGGTAACCCATGGACTTATAGATTTTCAATGAGCAGTATTCTCAGAGAAGTAGATCATTGACCATGAATTATGTTTACCGGTAGAAAAATTGCTGAATTTTCCTTCTGAAGGCAGACATTAAAAAAAGGTCAGAATTCAATCAAATGATCTGAAAATTTCTCAGCCCTGGGCGCAATTTCATCGAGCTTCTTCTACTTAGGCACAAAAAAGAAGCTAAGCACACAAAAAATGCTTACCAGAATACCAGCCAAAATACCATCTCACATGTACAATCTGTGACTGTTACCCTGCTTATTGTTTGCTTAGCAGAATATTGTTTACGCAATATTTTCTGCTGAAGTAGCTCTTTCAAATCAGATCCTGCAATAAGCTTAATTCTTGATCTACATTGTACATGCAGTCTCGATATCATGGCTCGTTCCTCGGTTGGTGTTCAAAGTTTGTGAATACATCCCTTTCAGATTCTACCTACTTGGTTAAAGGAACAACCTCCTTTAAAGTAATACATTAGCTGGTGAACGTTAATGCATCCTAGGTAAGTATTTGCATTACTTAGACACACACAAAGCCTATTACCGACTTTAACTTTCACTTTGCCATGCTTACTTTCTAAGCCCGGAGATATCTGTGTTTATTTTTAATGTGCACCAATTTGATTTTTCGTTATCTTGATGGCGGAAAACGACCCCGGGGAGGCAAAGGATGTATGGCGGGAGCGGACCAGAGACCCCGCGTCAGACACGGCCGAGGATTACGCAGCAAACTGCAGGGAGGGATCTCAGCAGGGATTTAATCGGTCGTTTAATGCTTCGGAATCGGGGGTCTAATGTAAGAATAATGACAATGAGTCCTGGCTCCCACGATTGACTTCAGGGGTTCCCGTGAGAGCCGGGCGCCAGTGGGATCGATGTTAACCCGGAATCGTGTTTGCACTTTAATTCTGCAGATTATTTGCTCCTGGGTTTGGGGGTTTGGGGTTGGTTTTTTTTTGCCTTTCAAGAATTCATGGATCGGAGACAGTAGAATTTCATGTGCTCTGCTGAATCCTTTTTGTATTTTCTTGTTTTCATTTTGCGGGAAAATGCTCGGCAGAAAATGTCATGATAAGTGGGAGTTGACTTGATCGAGGTGACGAGAGGCTCGTCATACATGTACATATGCCGACTACACGCAGCCCCCGCATAATGTATAATCTGCTTAACTTCGTAACAGCCATGTCTGTCATCACTGTAGTCGATGACAGAAACCCCCCGTAGAAATGTTTAGTCCAAATTCCCGTGTCGCTGTGGCATCAAGTTTTACAGAAGAAAGAGTATGCCTGGTCTGTTAATCTCATTGTGAGAGACTGGGAGAGAGGGAGCAAATTCAGATGCGGCTGGTGTACACACGAGGTTAAAGATTAAAATTCTACTTCTCGGGTCTCATCAATTGATTTGGGCAAACGCGAATCGGGGGTGATATATTTGAGCTCAGGTCTTGGAGCAAAACATCCCACTTTTCTTGTAATGTTAACATGCACTGAACATGTCGTCTTGGGCTATTAAGGCGAATGTCGGGCGTTGACTATATTTTTCTTTCATTCTTTCATTTTTTGTATCCAGCAAGAATTTTTTCCACTGTTATGCTTCAGGAAGTTTGTGATCGTTCCCTGACAGCACTTGCTTGTTTGTAATTATTATGCGATGCCCCTCGCCAAAACCAGGCTCTGCAAAAATGATAGGGCATCAAAAAAGATGACAACCGAAACGTCAGCCGTGCTATCGATGTGATGTGATGTCTTGTCTTAGACATTCCATATGTTGAGATATATTCAACTTACTTGCCTGAATTATGTGTTATTTGAAATCTCTTAATTTCATCTACGCTTTGTGCCTGGTTTTAGGATGCAGCGTCACAGCTCGGTACGTACAACACAGTGCATTTACAAATGTACATGTACTCGTACATAATCGTTGAACTGTTTTACATTCACAAATCTACTATAAAACATCACACTTTCAACTGTATTCATGAAAGTTAAAATGGAATTAACAAACCGCAAATCTAATCCCAAGTTTTAGTACATGCTTAGTATGGGGAAAAATATCTCCCGACAACGAATTATAATAATTCATTTAAAAATCATTAAGGTGACGACTCCACGTGCACCTAATGCCTGCACTCGCTTGAGCAAGCCACATTATTCACCTTGTGTATATTCCATCTCAGAGTGCACTATGATATAAAGCCATCGTCAATCCCTCGACCGTGGCAAGAACTCAATTTGACCATCAAGAGGTGGTACACTGCACATATCAAGTTGGCAAAGCGAGAAGTGTGATCGGGATGTGTCGAGCTCATTTCTAGGCCCGTATGTAGCCACAACACTTTAGGTCTGAAAACACTTTGATTAAGTGTTAAAAGCCGCTGCACTGTAATTGACGATGCAGGTCTCTGAAAACTTGCAGCCATTTTTTTTATTGTCTTTTTTCTTCTGTTTTTTTTTTCAAGAAATTAAAATGAAACCAAGAACTCGAGCCAAGTGGTCGTCATGCAAAATAATGGCTTCATCTGGCTACGGCTAGACAGCCAACAGTCCTATAGTTTCAGTGCAGCCTATAGCTGTAGCCAGAGCCAAAGTCAGTTTATTTAGATTTTGGATGCGGCTTCAAACCAGGGCCCATATTCATAGAGCTGCCTTTGGCACAAACAGTAACTAAGCACAACAAAATTATGCTTACCAGGATCAGGTTACTGGCCAAAATACCATTCCACATTTATCATCTGTGGCTGGTTTAACCTGCTCATTTTGGCTTAGCAGACAAATGTTAAGCATTATTTGCTGCTGAAGCCTCTCATCACTAACCCCTGGAAGGGAAGCACTGAAAACATCACTGATTGGCTAAACCAAAAGGGACTGCTCTGCGCGCACGCTTGATAAAAACTGTTGAGGGCTCGAAGAACGCTTTAGTACGCGCATGTCAAAATGCAAGCTTTTACACGGTCCCCCTAAACTGCATACAGTTAGACGTGACAAAAGATCAAAGGAGAATGAGAGAGGAGCAGGTGCTCTATGGTTAATGCCTCTCCTGGTAGCGCACTGTGCGTACATCTTTAACACAGAACGGATCAACCACAGGACTTTTTTCAGGGGTTTCCAACGAGCAAGGCATTCTGGGAGAAGAAAAAATTGCACGGCGAGATTGTACACCACCGGGAACGAGGTTGCTAGAACTATAGCACATGTATAATTCAGGTGTATAGTGTCTTAATGATAGTACATTATGCACTGTACTGTGTACACGTACATTAGTCATAGTACATGTTGTCCTTACATGCACATACATTAGTACATGTACACTGTACTTAGTATTGTAAGTCGTCTGCTTTCAACAAGGCAATTTTATCACTTAGTCTCATCACTCAAAGGCCAAGTCCCTCGAGTCCGTTCAAGCTTTGGTTGGCTTGATCAGCCTCCGCATTGTTTTTCCAGTCATATAGCTTTGTTTTTTCATCTACGCCCACGTCCTCTTTAGCGTACAATGTCCATCACACGCCGCCCATTAATAAGTCACCGTGGACGAACTTGGCAGACATCAGTTGGTCAACCCAAACTCTTGGCTTGAACTCTTGCTTCGTTTGCCCTGTCTGAAAATAGATGCCCCAAATTTTGTGCCCCAAATTTTGTGCCACAAGGATCTGTGTTGGGTCTTCAACAACATTTTGTTAAAGACAAGACCAGCCACTTCTTAACACGGCACATGAAATAACAAATGTGTAAGTCAAAAGCATTTGAAAACAAATGGCAAGGGCCTGGAGTCGCAAGTGGACCTTTCTACTCGGGCTGGATTTACCTCATGAAATATAACACGTAGTCATCTCATATTTGTGTATCAGTTACATTCCTAACTCTTGGTAACATTTTCCAGCCTTAAAAGACCCACCATTTGAAACCATTCAACTGACATAGTTGAATCTATCGTTTCAAACTACAGTGGATGGTGTTGGATGGTCAGAGAGTAGGGGGGTCGACTATGTACTGTGTCATGTACTCACCACATAATGTCATATTACAGGCTGACATACATGTACTTCAATCTAGCATTAAAAACCACAGTGGATGATAATGATTGGTCAAACAGTAGACGGGTTGACTGTGCACCGTGTAAGTGCATTCATCACATGATGCCGGCTGACATAGTTTATCTATATCACTCAAAACTACACACTAAATGACATTGAATGATCAAACAGTAGGAAGGTTGACTGTGTACTGTGTAGATGCATTTATCACATGATGCAGGTGGAATAGTTTATCTACACTGATCTACATGTATCACTCAAAACCAAACTAGATGATATTGACTGATCAGACAGTGAGAGGGTTGACTGTGTACTGTGTAGACGCATTCATCACATGTTGCAGGCTGGCATAGTTTATCTGTATCATTCAAAATCACACAAGATGATAGTGAATGATCAAAAAGTAGGAGGGTTGACTGTGCACTGTGTATATATGCATTCATCCCATGATGCAGGCTGGCATAGTTTAAATCTACATTTATCATTCAAAACCACAGGTGATATGGAATGATCAAGAGTGGGAGGGTTAATAAAGAATTCTTGTCAAGAAATGTGATAAATCCAATTAATAATGTGGACCTATATTTTCAATCATTAATTGCATTGAATAACTTTCTAATTTTGAGTCTGGGTTCACCCAAGGGGAGAAAACGCTGACCCTACCCACAGACCGAGACAAAACATTACTTATGATTGAAGATAAGCAGGCAATCCTGGCAGTTTTTGTTTTCATATCCAGACAATCTATATTTGCTATCAAATATTTCATCTGAAACGGGATTTGCACACCCCTGAGGAGAAGGGGGGGGGGGGGGCGTAATCCTTGTACATGTATGAAGTTTGACTCATCGTCTGCAGTAAGCTCAGCATGAGTCATACAACATTTGAAATGCAACATGACCAACGAGATGGCCTCTGCCTGATAAATTATTGTTTTCGTTCATTTTTTTTTTTTTTTTGTGTTGGGTTCGCCCTTGTTTCCCAATCTTCTGCGAGTTGTTCATGCGGGCCAAATGTACGACGCAACCCCAGCGTGTGAGCGTGTTGGCGGACATGAAATGTTACACACATCAGTCATCGCTGGGGATAATGTTCGCGAGGGATGGCGCCACGTTATCATTTGCTACACTGGGTGTGAATGACTTCATGGTGTCTCATCGAAAGATTAAACATAAAATGCACTTTAGGGAATTTCAATAAATTTTGATCTCACCCAAAAAAACAAAAAAAAATGAAAAGAAAGAGGCAACAGTTTTTCCAGTCCAATTACCAATGATGTGCATGTACAATTTGGTATCCTGAAAAAAGTAAAAAAAAAATTAACATGGGGGTGCGGCTTACATACAGTGTACATCTACATGGATCAATTTCTTCGCTCCTGATAAGCAGAGACATCGGATTTTGTGCACAGCATTATTTTTTTTTAATAACCAGCCGTGGGCTAGCACAGTTTGTGTGATTTATTTTGGTGTGATAGCCAGCCAATTTTGGAAAGCTATGCATGCAGAAGAGCAGTAATGTATGCCAGACAGTGTTTGGTGTTTACGGGCACCGCTGTGACTAGAATGCCACTCTGAGATTATTTCTAGCTGTTGTAATGATGGTATCGACAACTGTTGCCAAACTCTGCGTGGGCTAGGTCTCGTATCTCATGTATGTAGACTCCCTCTCTCTCTCTCTCCCTGTCCTATTGATGATGTACATTCACTGTGTAGTCCATAGACATGAGCTCATTGAAATGTTTCAATAAGTAACTACAATACTCACATTCCTGAATTCGGCCTGTCGCTGGCGGTAGATCTGGAGCCTGTAATTGTGAATAAAAAAAACAATAACATTTATGAATGACTTTTGTTCAAATCATTCAAGTTTGATTTTATTTAACCCCAACTCCCTTAATCGATCCATCATGCAATTAACAGGGATGTGATAGGCTGTTGAAAAAAAAAAACCTGAACTGTGAGCGCAAAGCGTGAAAGCTTGCGAGGGCGAAAAACTTGCGAGCTCAAAGCCTACTTACATACATTTATCTTTTGTTTTAAAAGCCCTAATCTGCACTCTGGGGCATTCTATTTGGTTTTATCTTCATGTTTTTTATGGTCTTAATTTATTTTTCATTTTTTCATTTTTTATTGTTTTGGGGTTTTTGGGGGGGTTTTGGTGGGGGGGGGGGGTGGTTAAAAAATGGATTTCCGGTTAAAAATGGAGAAATCACTCCCTGAATTAAGCAAGTACATGACAAACATAAGACAGAATGTGCATATGTACTTAACACAGGGATGTGATAGGCTGTTGAGAAAAAAACCTGAACTCTGAGCGCAAAGAGCGAAAGCATGCGAGCTCAAAAATTTGCGAGCATGAAGCCAAATATTAACATTTATCTTTGGTTTTAAAAGCCCTACTCTGCAATCTGGGGCGTTATTATATGGTTTTATCTTCATTTTTTATGAATTTGATCTTAAAAAAAATAAAAAATAAAAAAAATAAATTAAAAAAAAAATTGGGGGGGGCAAAAAAAAAACGGAATTTCTTTTTTTGAGGGCAAAAAAAAACGGAATTCCGGTTAAAAACGGAGAAATCACATCCCTGTTAACATGCAGATTTTCAATATGCAAATACTTTGACATTAACCCTAATTCACCGGAGTGATTTACTAGGATCTTTCCTCACTCTGACAAAATCCACCTCAACACCCAATGGACTCTAATGATTAGTAGCGGTGCTCCTAAATATCGATGTAAAAAAAGCTTAATCAGTTCTGGTCATGTCCTGATTTGACATTTTGCCAACGTGTCCCATGTTAACATAGTATCTACAAATATAAAACAAAACAAAGTTTCTGTTTTGTATTATTTTCCAGACAAATTTACTGAAAGTAAATTGAGTCAAAAAATTGTAAACTATCGGCCATGTCAGGGTGTACATGCACATGTATGGTGATGATTATACAGTGTTGACATGACTCTACTGGTCTCAGAACAAAATCAATGTTCCAGTTTGATTGACACCCCCTCTAGGACGTGTGGTATGGTCCAGCTTAGGATATCATGGAGTTTGAGCTGACCAGTGTGTACGACGTGGTTAAGACAACGGAAATATTGAAATATGTCAGCATGTTGACATGGTTGTTCAACATGTTTGGGTCCGTGGTGATCCTGACATATTATGTACAGTACCAATCAGGCACAGCATGACTTTGCACAGAAGAAAATGGACAAACCATTATAAAACCGCCACCCAAAATGGGATGCTGTTAGTGTACAGAGCCGTACACTGGGAGAGTTGCAACATCGAGGGAGCAGTTTTCTTCGGTCACGTGGTTGCTGGACGCCATTTTCAGTCCAAATGCAGCACAACCCAATTGGTAGACTAGTCTGGCACCCTGTACTCACGCATTCGGGGTTTTTTTTCTACAAAATGGCTTCTAATTGCATGTTGTTGCAACTCTCTTAATGTACGGCTCTGGTTAGTGTCGCCATGAGAGCGGCCCCCCGGATGGCATTTAATTATCCCCATCTCCTTCAGGATAGTTGTGGATCATTACAAGGACACTGCCCACTTACGCACAAAACAACTAATCACAGAGATACATAAGCACACTTCATACAGAGAACACTCAAGAACAAAAATGAGATGTTGTAACAAATCCAATCCCCCCGCCCCCAAGGCTAAGCTGCGTAGTAAAGCCGTCTTGCAGCTCTGCGCATGTACGGATTTCTTGACTGCATGACCGCGTTGTGCACTAGACTGCGGCTTGATTATACCTCTGATATTTTGACAACGCTGTCAAAATGAGCCGTTTGCCAAAACTGACTTGTTGTGGCAGGTGACAGTTTACATTGATTCACCCCCAACTACATCAATTGGACCCCACAAATCTCTTGTGGAGACTAATCGTAACTCAGATCAAGTGACACCGGGCTTCACATACACTATACACCGTTTGTCAAAACTGTGGGCTATTCCTGACCCAATTTTCGCAAGTTAGGAGAAAGCATGCGCTCCTGAGAATCTTGTTTCATTTGATTTTTATGTTCTCAAATGATATTTGGAAAAAAGTAGGACAATTTTATTGAGTACAACATGTACAAGGGCTGACCTAAATGCACATGTAGTGTAGCCTTTAAATAGACTTCTCCAAGCTTTTTTTAGTCACAGTTTTTCAGATTTTTCAAAGGGCAAAACAAATTGGATATATATATCACACTTCAGTAGGAAAAATATCATACTTGATATTTGTTGTTTCTTTATGTTCAATTCAATCTTTATGTAATAAAATAA
The DNA here is from genome assembly GCA_023634235.1 of Pisaster brevispinus. Taxonomy (NCBI): domain Eukaryota; kingdom Metazoa; phylum Echinodermata; class Asteroidea; order Forcipulatida; family Asteriidae; genus Pisaster; species Pisaster brevispinus. Next base: position 18,780,188 of record JAMKCF010000011.1, read on the forward strand.
ATCTTTTAAAAGCAAAAATCTGGTTTTGTTTGATGTTTTTATTTATTTAGTTGATTTGCGTTATCGGCCCCCATACACTAGCTTCTGCGTAGGAGAGCCCTACGTAATGTCAATTAACAAGTCAAACATGTTCACATTTTTAGGGTTTGGTACAAAAGAAACTCTCTCGGCTAAACAGTTACAAACAAGAGCTACAGTTGTGTACACTGCCATTTTTCCAAAATAAAAACGAACATCTGAATGGGATTGGGAAATAGCTTGGCAGTGACGGCTTATACACTTGTGGATTGTGCGAAGAATGAAATACATGCGCCTAGGCTGAAGCTTAAGGCAAGATCCGATTTAAGTGCGTATGCTAATTTGTTACTCGTTGATTCCGAGAGGCCACTGCGCTGAACATTATTCCCATTCTCCAGAAGCAGTTACGCCAAATATCGGCTTATATACCTGCACGATTTGTATAATGGAAAAGAATAGTATATTTGGAAATCCAATAAATTAATTCTAGTCCTCCGAGTTTCTGACCTTGCAATATTCATGCAGAAAGCTAATTTAATGAAGGGGGGGCTCTCAAATCAAATTAGCATGGCTACATCTAATAATGGACTGATGCCAATAAGAACGCACGCTCTGTCATCATCGGGGTGTAACTGATATTTAAAGGGCAAGTCTAGTCACGTTATGGTCATCAGAATACATAAGAAAATAAATTAGGACAGAGTAAATGAAGCTATGTTGACATATATTTGACACCAGAGAAGCAATCTAATTTTCTGTCTACCAGTTCACCAGTCACACTGTCGGGCTGTTTTATGTATCTGACATATATAACTTGAAACTCTATTGAATTTTTAAGATTACAACATGCAAAATAAACTCAAGTCAAGAAATCCGTGGTTTTTTAGCATGACTTTCCAATCTCAAAAGCACTTTTCACACGTAGCCGATACCCATGAACTAAATCCCCAGGAAGTTCCCAGGGAACTGAAACTCCACCGTCTCACCCCAAGCTGCAAATTTCCCATGTAAAACGAACACCCAGTATGCTGCAATCTCTGAATACTTTGAATCCCTGAATACCTTCAACCAAATTTTCCAGAGAATTTTCTGGAAAATTCCCTAAGACAAAAACAAAATAAGGGCTGTAAAACATTTCCACAGCGAAACTTCTTATATCCATGCAATTCCTACAGCATGTCCAGCACATGACAATTTCTGATTCGCACTACAACAGCTGGATTCTGATAAGATTAGTTCAGTGTATACAGTCAGACAGTACTTTACATTATAAATAGTTAAGCATGGCCACAAAGTACAAGTGTACATGCAGTACACATACTGTACTATAAATCCTACATGTTTGGCGTGACACTCCAGCACTTATGCTCAAACCAAACAAAATCGAGGAAAAGGATTTTTGCGGATTTGACGCGAGTGTGATTAATTTAAAATGGTCGTAAATCACACAGCTGACGCTATCTTTGTAGAGTCCCACGGATGTGCAATGTTAATAATGCATACTGACACTAAAAAGGCACCAGACTATTTGCCCTTCCAGCCTCACTTTGGTTACAATGTTTTAAATGGGAGAAATACAAAATGGTTGAATGATGGTCTACTGAACGTGTATATTATGCTGATGTGTAGTTTCTTCTTATTCCCTACACCCTTATGTTACAAAGATTCAAAACAGCTACGGCTGTGACCACGGCTTGATCACCGCAATATCATGCGTTGAAGTATAGGACTTCCATAGCAACAGCCACATCCGTAGCCGTAGCCGCCAACTCGGATACGGCCTAATAACCTACAACCTACAAAGTGTATCTAGGCTGGTAATCAATGATCAATGTCTTTCCTATTGACTCATTTCATCATCCACGATAAATCTTGGTTAAGTACCACTTTGGGAGTCGGATTCCCTTATGTGCAGTGCTTATTTTAGGCGGCACGCGTATGACGAGACGCCCACCATATCTTCACAGACGCATTTGGACTCCCAGAATGGCAAGACCACGGGCAGACTGTAGCTGCGACTGACGTCAGTACAAAGGGTCTAGATAGACCGTGGGAGCCCAATGTGTAATCAAACATTTCTGTGAACTTTGGGTTTTCATGTACATTGCTTCAAGCATGTGAAGGAAACAAAATCGCTCCTTGAACAGGGCCTGATGCTCAAATACGCGCAAGACTTGCACCTAGTATCAAAAGATGATAATCGTGTGTCACAGTTTGTAACATGCTTTTATTTCATTGTATAAGTTTATTTGGATCGTTGATAAATCATGGATTATGAGGTTTGGTTTTTTTTAATCCAAATAAATGTACATGTCACTCTCAATAAAGACGATGGGGCATACATGTACAAAGCCCCACTGAAGCATTTGCGACCAACTACAGTACATGTGTAGTCCAAACCCAGAGCTTTGTATTGAGAGAGTTGGGACATAGTGGAACCTTTTTTTTTTTTTCGGTCATGTGGTTGCTGGACGCCATTCACGGTCCAAATGCAGCACAGCCCAATGGACAGACTAGTCTGAGACCCTGTATTCGCCCTTGTTTTGTTTTGGGTTTTTTGGACACAAAATGGCTTCTCATCGCAAGTTGTCAAACTCTCTTAATATACGGCTCTGTCCAAACCATGCCTACAACGCCCTCTATGACGACCGAGAAAGGGTATTGAACAGGCCTTGAACTTTGCTCTTGAAGGGGCACGGCAATTTTCCTCTGGTAGGGGGCACTTCTATGAGGAAAATGTGAATTTGTATTGGAACTTTGCAAAGGGGAACCACAGCAAAAGCACAGGGCACCACGGCAACTGCTGTGGGTGTCGTGGGTTATTTCAAGGCCCAGGTATATACATGTAAAAGGCAGTTGAGCATTGGACATGGTTAATAGTCTGAGGAAGCTCCTACACAATGTAGCTTAGAAGTGAAACATAAACTAAAATACTATGCAAGTAATATCTACATTTATTTGGATCTGGAAAAAAACGAACCTCATAATCCATGCTTTTATTTATTGTGATCAAACAGTGATGAGCTTAAAATGTTTGAGGCAGTCTCTAAGGCATTTCTGTATTTAAGACTTGGTCTTTTGGATTTATGCCTCCACAATCGCCTGCTTCTTTTGTGTCTGACAGAATTTTTATTCTTGCATTTCTTTTAAATATACTGGTTCAGTTGACCTCATATAATTCAGGGATGAGACTTGGCGTATGTGAAAAGTCCTGAGAAATTGGCTTCTGTGCCTGGGTTCCCCTTTAACCGAGATCTGGAACATCCAAGATGTTATAAACTTTTAAAACAAGGTGCTTACAAATCAGAAGGTTTACAGACTCTGTGCATCTCTAGAAACACAAAACTACAACATGGACTATTTTTTTTTCCCTTTGGTGGCTGCTTTACGAGTCTTTCAAGAATATTTGATGGCTCCAGGACATTTTGAGAAAATCCCGAAATCAGGAAAAAAACCACTAAGAAATCACATGCCTGATAATTACTTATGGAAATAAATGTTTAGATGACTCGAATTGAAATGAATTTTCTTCACAACACTCAGAGTGACAGTCCAGATCCAATATAACCAGACAAATCCTTTAGTTAATGAAATCCCATGAATTGAATGTTGAATCCTCTATACATGTTAGTAATACCTTGTTTAATAAAGGTATCACTCGTGAGGGTTGTGCTCTACACAGTCCATCGATTGGTCAAACGATTGGAGCTATCCCTGTAGGCCTGTCACCATTTAATCATATTACCTGCCTTTGGAGAATTTTCCTTTTTACCGGAGTGAAGCCCACTTTCAATGATGTTAATTGTAAGGTTCTAAATGTGCACGTTCTGCCTGTACCAGAGTACATTGTACATGTCCTCCCCAGTACTTTTTGTATCTAGAGTTGTTGACGATCTGAGACACAGTTAAACAAGTTCTTCCAAAGTGCTGAAGCTACTGAGCTGAAGATGCCACGGCTCTGCTTACAGGAGAAATCTGCGCTTGCGATCACCATTCTTCGCTCACAGGGCAAGCGCCGCATTTCTGCCCTAGCTGCATACACGAAGAATGCCTAGTAACGTGGAGTATACGCGCACACGAGCAAAAATTCCCTGATAATCTGTGAATTGGGCGCGAAATTCCCTGCTTCCAAAAGCGTATACTCTTTGTTTAGTTAAGCAGAGCCACGAAATGGGGCCCGGATCTGTGGGCAATCTCACACAAGTGTGTTTTTTTTTAATGATACTTGTTGATATATGTATTTATTCTTTGAGAGCACTTTTGGGTAGAATTGTGCGCTTTATGAAATGTCATTTTTGCTAGTAAAGGAGTGGCGACTCCAACTGAAACAGGCGTTAAAACTGGCAGAATCGTGGCCCATGAGATAAAGGACCGAGCCAAAGGAAAGGTCCTTTATCGCACGCACGGCCGCGACCCAGCAAGGTTTTAAACAACTATTTAAGAACGAGTCACCATTCTTTTCATCCCATTCATAAATATCTTCCCAATAAAAACATCCAAAAAACATTTAAAAGATGAGAACAAAGCTGACAGTTTAGCCTCAGCTCACCTAGACTAGAGAGCTATGTAGCTCCTCGCGCAAGTTTAGAACTTGTGCGTTTAACTTTCAAACTATCGCACATAAGTTACAAACTTGCGCCATTCAAATATGCGGCCTATCAACTTAAATTAGGCCTCGAAATCTGCCATAATCTGATAGCGCCGTCTCTTGACTCAATCTCATGAGGCCACGTTGAAAAACTCCTCATGTGTTTATATCGCATGTTTAAGCATAAGCCATGTGATCTCCTCTTGACCAATCAGAACGGATGAACTGTCCCAGGTATTTATGAATTATTTCTATAAGCCCTCTTCACACAACAGAGCCAAATCACATGGGTAAAACAGGTGAAATTCTTGGGAAACTTGAACCCCACCGCCGTCCCATGTTAATTTACACACTTGATGCAATTTCCCTGAAGAAAATGAACACTCCAAATACCCCCCCCCCCCCCCCCCCCATAAGCCCTACTTTTCAAGCAGAAGTATTGTACATGTATATATTTTTCTGGGCAACGACCATTTCTCAGGAGTGCACCATGGCTAGAAAATCCAAGTGTGAAAGGGTCAACAAAATTCTCCCGGGAATTTCCCCGGGAAAAAAAAAATTCATCTGCTGTGAAGTGGCCATAACTTAGCTTGCACAATGTGGGGAAAGAAGCCTGTACACTGCACACTTACTTTTAGGGAATGGATCTGTAAAATAATACAGGGGCGAGAGTCATTGCTGTCGAGAAAAAAAAAGTCTGAAACTAGAATCCAAATGTTAGGAGGTAAATGTTGAAATGATGCAATTCCAGCTTTAGGTATTCCCTGCAGTTGGCAGATTTCACAGAGCTTTTGGGAACATGATCCTCAGCACTAGAGAAGTAGATCAAAGAGCAGCATATAATGTGGAAAAATTTACGGCTGATTTTCTTCACCAGGCTGACAAATGGCCGACTTAAAAAGTCTGAAATTTCTCATCCAAGAAAAAAATGAGTTTCATTTGATATAGATTTGTTTTGGTGCTTTTACCAAACGTTTACTTTTGAAAGTGTGTCTGGTTAGGTACACCTAAATAAACCCGTGGATAAATTCTCTGCTGCAGTTAAAATGCCTGGTTACCCTGAAGATGGGAGCTCTTTCATCACACTGTTTCAATTTTAAACTTGTTTAAACTGACCTTTTCGACCTCCCTTCTGACCCAACACACAAATAAATGAGCCGCCCAAACCAAATGATTGTGTACATATAATACATATATGTGCAATACAAACTGAAAGCTGACAAGGCTCTTCCTCTCAGACAGGAGTGTCAACTTCCCCAACTGCCCAACGTCAGACTCATTTTTCACACACCCAGAAACATTAAGAGCTTCTCCTCCAACAACCATGAATGCTTAAGTATTGAGAGAAAAATCAGCGGCACGACTAATTTGTCCTTTTTTTTTTTCTTTCTTCAATTCTTGCAATTTGAGATAGAGAGCTGCTCTCCTCTGTCCTTCTGTTTAACCAGTGGCTGGAATGAATACGATACCTTGGCTTTTGGACTGAGTGCTACTGAGTGTATGTACATTGGTGAATGCTAGAAATGGATACTGATTGGAATGTGCATGTATTAATGATTAACTCGTTGACTGCCGCCTACGAGTATCTTCGTAGTAACAGGTGTAACGGATTCTGCCACTACGAGTATACTCGTAGAGAATGAAAGGCTTTTGTATTGTGGATTGAATACACTGGCATCACTGAGAACGCAACAAATACGTTTCTGGCAGTGGTGAGGACACATCCTGAGAATTTGTATTACAACATGTAGACACCAACAATGTCTGACCTACTTGGTATGCACGCATGCGCACCACACTTGGCAAATGGGAACGCCCTACGAATCTATGACTGGCAGTCAACGTGTTAAAGCTTGGGTCACACTTCATGCCAAAAGACTGTGCAAGTCTTGCGCATATTTGAACAGAAGGACCTGTTAAAGTGCGCGAGTTTGTTTCCTTAACGCGTTTAAGCAATGTACATGGGACCAACATGGGACCAAAACTATTTGAATATGCGCGAGGCTCGCATGGTCTACTGCGAAATCAAAGCAAATTTGATTGCTTGCGTCATTTAATTTACTTCGCAGTAGCTTTTCGCGTGAAATACGTTTATGGACCAGGCTTAACGAGTCAAACGGACTACTAAACAGGAACACTCCAGAGCAAAATCGCTTTGAATAATGTGAGCTTGACCACAGTAAAAGTCAACAAGAACAAATGCATGACATTTATGCAATAATACATTGTAGATCTCCACATTGTCAACTTGACGAACGGTTTCCGTTATCATATTTGTCTGGGAATTGAGTGCCTGGGGGCGGCAAGGGGATTCAGGTCAGTTGTTGTCAGTTCTGTTCATCAATGATTGTCTGTTTTGTAAGTGTACTCGAAGTATTCCTGTGCTTTGGGTTTTCCATTTTGTCTTTTAGGACAAATACATACTACCGACATGTAAACCACTGAAGGTTGCGACAGTGGCCTTCTTGTTAAACGAGTAACTCTGTAAGCATAAATTTGTCAGCTTACGAGGCCCAATTTCATAGAGCTGCTTAAAAGCACACAAAGTTGCTAAGCACAAAGCAATTTTGATTATCAGAATAGGGTTACCAGCCAACGTGCTGTGTCACATGTACCATCTGTGAACTGGCTACCTGTTAATTTTGCTTAACGGAAACTTGTTAAGCAATATTTTTCTGCTTTAGCAGCTCTATGAAATGGGACCCAGGCATCATGACATGGGGCCCAGAGGGGTCCTTACTCAGAACAATTACTGGACCAGAACCTACAACTGTTTCCTTTTTGAATTTCATTTTTAAGGGGGAAAAGGTTTAGGCTGTACCTGAACTGGCGGCTACAGCTATGGCTACGACTGTTGCTAAGGATGTCCTTCATGAAGCATAATGACGTGGCGAGCCAGCCGTAGCCTTAGCAGTACATGTAGCTACCAATTCGAACAGGGTCTTAGACTTGACAACACCACCAACCATTCTCCACATTGTAATTATTTGCCTCGTGGGCAGTACATGTAGCTACCAATTCAAACATGGTCTTAGACTTGACAACACCACCAACCATTCTCCACATTGCAATTATTTGCCACATTTTGTTTAAAGTGTCCAGTGCAAAAATTGTTAGGGGAAAAGCGCTTAACCACTTAATTCCTTCAGTTTGGACCTGACTGGCCCCAGCGCTCAAGTCACTGGACCAGGCCAGCTGGGTCAGGTGGGTGTCTCCAGTTCCCTACATTGTTTGAACCCTATCCAATCTTGTAAACTTGCTACAACTGTTAATTATGTACTATGCCAGTAAGATGTCTGGTGCCTGTCTTGCTAGACAGTACCAGCACACTGCACTTAATCAGAGCACACATGGGGCCCACTGAAGTACCAATTAACGTTGTGCATTTTTATTGACACCTCTTTGGCTACTTACACAGTACAATGTACAACACTTTGAGATGTCTCCCAAGCATGGAAACCAGGGAAAGTAATAGACTTTGCAACCCTCCAAGTATTTTCGGACATTGTGCCCCGTTAAAAAGCGCCAGTTTGTTTCCTTCGCACGTTAAAGCAATGTACGCGGGAATCTGAGGTTTCCAAAAAAATGTTCAAATATGCCCGAGACTTGTATGGTCTACTGAGCAACCTTAGATTTGAACATTTGATTTATGGTTAATGTGGTACTTGTCACTCTCTCAATGAAATATAAGAGAACAATGAAAGAAATGCATTTAAAATTCAACGTAATTTGGCTGCATTTACATATGTTCAACATTCATGTACACATGTAATGGTAATACCATAAGAGTGGGGACCGTAGAACAAAGGAATACAAAAGGGACAATGCTGTCCTCAAATTGGAATCTTTTGTATTTTTGTGTCCTCACATTTTTTCGTGTGCTTAGTCTATGGAGAGTGTTAAGTTAGAGGGACAAAGGAAAGTCCTCACATAGATAGCAATAAATTGATGCATGTATGTATTTAAGCATACTGCAAGGTCAGCTAGTGTACATAAACACCGCTCTTACGAGTATGCACGTTTCACTATCGTTGCACACCACCCGACACATTTGCATTGCACTGTTCCAATAGGTGTCTGGCAAGTAGAAAACAAAGAGGTCAGAATACGACTGGTGACTGAACCAAGAAACTTCCGCAGCATGCACACTAACACCTGCAGACTTGTTCCATCCGGCGCTTTGAGTTATTGATATAATGTGTCTTTGTACACGTACTATGTACATTGAACACATTAGGCAAAAGATTGGGTTATAATGGTTTACCATGGTCAAAAGGTCCTTTAAAGAAGCAATATGTCACAAATGAAGAAATGGCAAAGCAATAGAACAGATCTTTACACTTGCTAAAAGACTAACAACCTCAAAGAAATAAACAACAAGGAAAACTGACTGGGTAAATTTCAAATAATTTTGGCTCAAACAAAGAAAACTTGACTATAGACAGGCATGCAACTGCCCGATGAAAAAAAAAGAGGAAATTTTCAAAGGCACAACGCAAGCGCGGAGCGAGGCAGCCAAAACGCCAAGGGACATGAGATCCACAATGGTACCCTAGAAAATGTTGATGTTTATTATGCTCTTAGGTGCATTCTTAGCATGTACTAGGCTTATTTCACATTATTGTGGTTGTACATTGTTGTTGCCAAGCATATATAAGGCTTTTAAAAAAAAATCGCCAAAAAAAAAAAATTTTTTTTTTTTGATTTTTTTTTTTTTTAGCGCTGATCATTTTAAAAAAACGCGGAAATCCGCGGAAACGCGGAAGAGTTGCATGCCTGTATAGAGCGGAGCTTGAACCTGCAACCTCCCGATTAACAACTTCCCAGGTTGTATTGAAAACTTGGGTGTCATCCCTGGCTACACTGCAGTATCAGGTTGAATGGCGGTTAAATGGCTTCGACTGGCACACCCGGAAAAAAGATATTGACAAAATAGGGAGACCGCCAACATTACAGCTAAGAGCATTGGCGTGGTAATCCAGAGGTCGCAGGTTCAAGTCCTGCTTTAACCCTAACCCCCATTAGGGTCTCTCTACAAAGCCTGCCAAATACAACAGAATGCAACACAGTTGAAATGAGAACCATGCCAAATGCAACAGAATGCAACAAGGGATTTTGTTGCATTGTGCAGGCATGTTGTTTGTGTTAGGACTGAGCAATGGTGTTTGCCCTGCTAAATGCAACAGTATGCACATAAGTGTAATGTTTAACTGTTATAATAATACAGTCTTTTGAATATGATTTGAATTATGACTCTTACCTAATATTACATCATACTTCTCAATACTTTTCCCATAAAAATTATTTTGAAATACCCATTATAAGTTGTTCAGATACAATAGAAGCACCCAAACCTATATGAAGTCACTTCACTGCTGAATGCAACAAATTCAGTCCAAAAATGACATCTGAGTTGACTGCCAAATGCAACAGATCACAACAACTATTACCATTTGGTGCATATTGTTGCATTTAGCATGGTTAGGGTTAATCAATTTGTCTTTGTTCAACTCAAAAAATTCTCCAATTCCTCGATCCACCTTGGCCCCATAGTGAGTTTACCCTTTAGCTTACCCTCATGTCTGGTTCAATGCTGAGCCGCTGCTTGTTCAGATAGTTGCCGCCGGCTTGATCCTGATTGGAGATGAGTTGTTTGCTCTCCAGGCCCTCGTCCGTCTCCTCATCTTCGTCAGTGGCGATGTGTTGGTAGCACTGAGGATCAGTGCTCTTCATGTACTCCTCACGCTGTTTCAGGCGTAGCACTCGTAACTCTTCTTGTCTGGTTGGCAAATTACAAGACAGGTTTCCTATAAATATGTTGTTTGTGTCCCTTCAATTTTGAACACAGCCTTATCCCTTCCTTTACTTTAATCACTTGATTAAGAAAATGTCAATGTCCTACAAAGCAGGCCTGATACTTCATTCTTGTAGGGTTGAGGCAGTTTTTTCTTTAGGAAAGCGCACCTTTACGTGTATGAGGGGAATTTAAATTTCTAATGAAACATTTCAAGGGGGACCAAGGCAAAGACCAGGGCCCAATTTCATAGAGCTGCTTAAGCAGAAAATAATGCTTCCAAAACAATTTCCTGCTAAGCAGAAATGAGCAGGATACCCGTCACAAATTGTACACGTGACATGGTAGTTTGGCTGGTAACCTTATTCTGGTAAGCAAAATTTTATTGTGCTTAGCAAATTTGTGTGCTTAAGCAGCTCTATGAAATTGGGCCCAGGGGTTTGGAGGCAAATGTAGAACATGAACAGAGCACATTAGTTGTTAGTACGCCTTACTCTTAGTACATGCACCTCTTAATATCTCTTAGAACATACACTAGTAGGTATTAGTACATGTGCCTCTTAATGCCGTATCTCTTAGAACATAAACAAAGCACACTAGTACATGTACCTCTTAGTACATGAACCTCTTAGTACTGCTTAGAAAATGAAGAGTACGCTAGTACATGTACCTCTTAGTACACGTACATGTACCTCTTAGTACCTCTTAGAAAATGAACAGAGCACACTAAGTTCATGTACCTCTTAGTACTCTTAAAACCTCTTAGTACTTCTCATTTATATAAAGTGTAATACTAATTGTGTAGTCATCTTGGTTTTCTTGCACTCCAATCATGTTAACTAAACTGTGGCTAGACGAAATAACAGTATGGTCTCTTTTTTCAACATTGAAATTAGGATAACAAGAGTACATGTAAGTGAGTCTTCAAGGAACTTGACAGCCTTCTGAGTATCAGCTGTTAACACTCCTCATTGATAACTTTAGAAACCAATACGTTTAGTCAACAGTTGGGAATACATCCTTTTCTCAGAAGAACATGCATGTTGTTAGAAACCATTGGCCGACACATTATCACAAAGATTCAAAGACAACTTGTCAGGAAACTGCACATTGTAAACCTCCTTTGAAAAAACACAGCAGGGTACATGTAATTTCATACCGCTGCCCTACATCAAAGTAAAATGTTTTGACTTTTTTAAAGCAGTTCAACCCAATTGTAAAGGGGGGTGAGGTGGCACAGGTACACTCCATCCAATGGAGAGATTCAAAAGAGATAAATCGCCCAACTGTGTCATTTAACCAGCCCTAAATGTGTTTTTTGTCTGAAGTGCTTACGTGAATGGCTTGGCTATCTATACCTTCCACTATGCCCTGAAGGAGCATGTCTCAAATTACCAGCCCGAGCTCATTTAAAACAGACACAACCTTTTCTTTATATCCGAGCACGGTGTTCATTTCAAAGATTGAAAGAACTTAATATGGAAAGAGCAAGCGCGCCTGCTTGTCACTGTTACCGCGAGTGAGATACTCTGTCCTCTGGTGAAGAAATTCATACCGAAGTTTTTGTTTTTACTTTTTGGAGTGCAGGGATCAAAACAAATGGATTTGGAAGTCTGTCATGTGCAACTTAAGCTGCATGAAAATTGATCATCAAAGTTACAGAGTGATTTCTAGTGATTAAATGATAATATTTTAACTTCCTGTGAAAGAAAATTCTTAAATTAACTGGGCTCTGAAAATTTGGACTTGGTGTTGTAACTGTGACATTTTTAAGGAAAGCATAACAGACTTTGTTCTTACCGTCTTTTACGTTCCTCCATAATCCTTTTTCGTCTCTCATCATCGGCAGCTTTCTGCGCTGTCTCAGGTTGCATCACCCAGATTGGCTGAGGAAGCTGCTCCTGGACATAAAAAGAAGGAGTCTTCATGGAAGCCGTCTTGCTGGTTGACAAGGCCTGCTGGAGCTCCTTCATAGCATCTTTAACATCTACTGGCTTAGGAGGTGGTGATGGCTCCTTGGTGACTTTTGTAGGGTATCTGCCAGTGGCTGGGCTTCCTAGAGTTAGGTTTTTGTAGCCTGGACTGAAGTTGAACCTCTCTGGGAAGCTGTCTGGAGTTGTGACACTGCCGCTGCCCCCGCCCGACTTGGGCTCATCTTCCTCGTCGGCATCCGAGAACTGGTCTTCTTCTGGATGAGGGGGAAGATTGCTTACGTTGACATTGCTCTCTGCATGTGCAGCCAGGCGTAGGCCCACTACGTCATACTCCATGGGGCTGACGTTTGGCATGTTGGCCTTCCTCTGGTCCTGTTTAGCCCCGGCTGCTGCAAGCTCTTGGGGTGTAGTCGGGGGACTAGGACCTGAATATTCCGATGACTGCCTGCTACTGTCTGGTTGGACCCCACTATCTGATCCAGCACTCTGCTTGTTCTTGTCATTGGACTTCCAGAGATTGGCAAGCTCTCGTGCCGCTAGTCTGGCCAAGAGATTGTCATCAACGCCGGTTGGTGGGATGATCGGTGCCCTATCATCACTGTCGGTGCTGCCATCGACATCTATATCATACTTCCCACCTGAAGAGGATACAGCAAGATCTTCTTTCCTGGATGGGTGTTGGTGGGATGGGGTGTAGCTATCTTCATTACTGCCTGCTGCATAGCCTTCATCTACTCGATACTCTCCTTCATCTGGATCCTCTTCACTGCTTGATTCTCGATTAGCCATCTCATAGCTGTTGCGTCGTCTCAGTGAACGTGGCCGCTCCGCAGGAGCAGAACCGTTCATTGGTTTGCTCAATCTCTTTGTGACACCGTCAGGGTTGGCAGCGCCGCCCATTCTCTCGTCCAAGTAAGCACCGCACTCGTCGCAGTCATCAAACACGACCTCTCCGGTGGCACTGTCCGACAACTCACTCACATTGAAGCTGTACTTGTCGGCAACCCTGCCCCTCTGCAAGGCACTAGATCCAGGGGTGGCCCTTTGGATGTTGTTAGCATTGGAATTATTCCGAGGAGGTTCTGGATAAGTTGCTTGCATTTGTTGGGGACTGCCAATGCGGTTGGCAGGTGAAGGTGGCCCCGACCTCTTTGGTGGCTGTGCCTTTACTCCCGGCTGTGAGATGGTTTGGTTTGTAGTTGGTGATACTGCTTGTGCCCTGCCAGGTGTACTTAATCCTGTACTAGATCTTTCTCCTCCAGGTCTAAGAGATGATACAGAAGCATATTCTTCATTATGGCGGGCACGGACAGGACTGGTTCTCTGTCCAGGTTGTGCACTCTTAACAGTTTGTCCATTTTGAGTTCTCCTTGAGTTTGTTTCTTGCGCAGGGTTTTTAAAAGTACTTGATGACAGATTCTTCTCCAAGTCAAAGATTTCCTTCATCTCATCCTGAAATCGTGATTTCAAGGATGCAACTGGCCTGGCACCACCTGGAACTGGAAGTGGTTTCTGTGCCTCCTTTGGCCTGTCTTGATTTGCATCCTGCTGACTTGACTCAGATTTTGGAATGGCAACATTCGCTTCTGGGACTTGTCTTCTCTGGGCTTGGCCTGGGCCGACTCCTCTCATGTCACCCTTGCCAGGTTCCTGTCTCTCTTGGGGCTTCTTCACAGGTGGTGATGCTTTGATTGCTGTATGTGCTGATGGCTGTTGTCTTGTAGGCACTCGTCTTGTCGGACTCCTGGGAGGCTGACATGTTGATTGCTCTGTAGATACAGGCGGTTTTGTAGGCTGGGCATCTTTGGGTTTAGTAGTAGTGGCCTGAGGAGGTGTCACACCTCTCTGAGGTTGAGCAGTAGTACTGTTGCGAGTTCCTGCAGTTGGTCGTGGTCCCGGACGCCCTGCACTCCTTGGACTCTTTGGACGGACAGTTTTTTGAGGGGCTTCCTCTTGATTGCTTGCATGTTGCCGAGCTGATTCACTGGTACTATCGGATGTGTATGTGCTCATTGGTTGCTCAGGAACTCTATTTACATTAGGGTACACAACATTGATGAACTTATTTTCATGGGCGCTCTCACTATGTAAGTCTAGTGTTTCGCTATACGGGTGCTCATGGGCTAAGCTTTCAGCAGCCATAGGCTCATTTGGATAGCCATGCTCGCTGTGGACTTGACTGAATTCCTCCTGATCTGCCTCGGCTGAGTCACTCTGACCCTGATTATCGCGATCAAGCTCTATACCTAGATCTTCGTTTAAATTATGCCTAGCCGGAGCTGGTGAAGGCTCTTCAAGCTCCACCATTTCCTGCTCCTCTTTGACTCTTTCTTGGTCACAGTTTAGGTCCGGTTCGAGATACTCCTGTGACGCTGCATCATAGTCAATGAAATGAGTTGCTGGGTTTTGATGAGAGGCTTGGGGTGCGGGATCATATGAGTCACTCTCTGCTTGCTCTGACTGAGGTAGCTCTTCTTCCGGGACAGAGTTCTGCTGGTTCCCAGGATAGAAATCGTCAACCTCCTCGAAGAAGTCCTCCCCTTCTGCTTCCTCGTCGCTCATATCTTGCATTCCCTCTACCCTGGAGTTGCTGATAGCGAGACTCTCTTCCACCACGGCCATAAGGTTATCTTCTTCTGCTTCGTCACATTCTCTGGGCGGCCCGTCCACTTCCCCAGAGTCGTGCTGCTCATCCTGGGGGGCATCTTCTGTGTAGTACTGACCCTCGCTCATGAGGTTATCTTCCACCTCTTCCGTCTCCACTTCTTCCTGGTAATCTCGGTCATTATCGCTCTCCGTCATGTCCTCCCCTGTTTGAAACTGATCTGATGGCTCTACATAATAATCATTTTCGTTGACCTCGAGGTTGAAATGTTCATCGTGTTCATAGCTTGCCTCCTTGTTGTCACTGTAATAATCCTCTGTCGGATCTTCGTCACCTCCACCAAGAGCTCCGTTCATCTCCTCCAATCCAATCTCTTCTCCGCACTGGGACTCCGACTTCTCAGATTCGGGTAGCTCCCCATTGCTCTGGAGGGCTGAGCTACTTACGTTCAAGTTGAGGCTCGGGTCAAGGGTCGATTTAGGGTTCACAATGTCACTCTCTGCGTCCTCAAAGGCGTCGTCAAACTGGGCCACGTCACGCCTTGCCATGGTTGACAGCTTTTATACCTGCGCCAAAACAGACCAGAAAAACGATCATTATTAGAGAATCAATGCAAGGATAAGGCATTCCACAAAATGATGTAAGTCAATTTTCAAATAACTTGTGCTGTCCTTGAGAGTTATTGCCGAGTTTAATGTGCGCCAAGCTGGTGAATTTGCTACATCAGCATTCTCCCTTAACATGGCAACACCTAAGAACCAGTCAAACTTCACTCCAAGCAGTCCGGCTGGCTAGTTCAGTGTTGAAAAGCATCCCATTGGATACACCCCTTGCATTGGCCGTCAACATTGATGACAAACTGTAGAAATGTGCAAGCATGCACGCACTGTGCACGACTCTCAGCCTATGATAGGTCTTTACACGCGGCTTTTCCACTGTTTGTCATCACTGATGGCGGCGAATACAAAGGGTCTCTCTTGTGAAGAAGCCGACAGACTGGTGAACTGACAAGCTAACTGGTCCCACTAGCTAGAATCAGTTAAGGACAAACCCTACATATGTACATAGGTGCTGAAGTAACTCTATACCAGTCAACTGTTCAAGTAAGTGTTTGTATTGAAGAATAATTGTTTTTATAACATTTGTTTTACAAAAAAACTATCAATTATAAAAGTGAATAGTGTGTACGAAAAATAATGCAAATTCAATGTACAGGATGCCATATTATACATTACATTCATGAGATGTAAATCAATTATGGACAGCTGCATGAAAATGTGTGTAGTACATAGACAATGTCGTCAAACCGCTCCTGCAAATGTAATTAAATGTTTACCAAACATACGCAGTCAATATTGTGTTGAAATTGTCCACACGTATTGCTTGTATAGAACGTGATTAGGATCCATCCTGATCAGCATACAGACAGCACTTTCAGAACGTCTCCCAAAAAAGTGTAAGTTACAACCGGCAAGAGAAGCTAGTTATTCCATCTTGGCTATATCAACCCAAAGCTTGTATAGACTGTCTGATACACCCAAACAATCTCTCCAAGATCTCACCATAAAAAAAACAACAACATACACTGTGGTAATTTCCCAAGGGTGTTGAATCCCCATCAGTAGGTCAGTAAGGTAAATCACACAGTGCTACAGTATCCTCACTGGCTGCAATAACCTCCCGTTGAGCTGAACTTTGCAATTAGGTTCTGCTAGCAGAGGAAACTGCTGTAAGTTTTGTACATGTACATCGGCACAGGTAGAGTATGTATCAACGCTGCACAGTGTATGGCTGGCATAATTAATTAATGCTTGGTAAAGTTCAACTACTGTAACTAAGCAAGGAAATGAACCCGAGAGTCTCTGTGTATGGATCAACAGAATCTGTCAAACTTTAATTATCAAACCCATCCATGTGCAGCGCTCATATAAAATTCATTCGCGGCGAAATTTAAAGCGGGCTATGGGCGTAATGCCTGAAGTTCGCGTCATCCCACTAACGGGGTTTGAACAATGTACATGTAGCTCACGTTATTCTATACAAACGCCGGGGTATTTCCTGTTTGTTGTCCACACTGTCCACACTGTGATTAAGCAAACACAGGGGAGGTATAGATGCTAGTTTGTCTTGCTTCTATCCATCGTGCTCGTGCATGACTGCAATTCGTACAATTCAATCACCATTGATTGTGAGGCAGGAAGTGTCTATAATTACATACAACCACCACAGTGCATACATATGTACGTATGGTACACAGCATCAGTGCTGGCCATGAAGTAAAGCGGACAGACAGACTGACAGAGAGAGAGAGAGAGAGAGAGAGAGAGCAGTGGATGGTGGATGGAAGGAAGGGTGAGGAGGGGTCACGATTTCACTTGAAGTGCTCCAGTTACAAACTTATTGCTTTACAGCACAGTTACCATGGAAACCTGTTGACATGAAAGGGCAAGGCAGTTGCACTATGGTAAAAAGCACTCCAACGAGGAAATCGTAAATTTGTACTTGAACATTCAGAAGGGCACCAAGGTGCACCACAAGGGCACAAAGGTATTTTTGGTACGTGTGTAACAACAGTACATGTACCAGGCCTATATTTATTGTGTATTAATATGCAAAGCTTTCCCTTAAGGTGATCCCTCTGCTGCCACGTCCAAGGTTATATCGCACACTTGGGTGTGATCCCTGGCTATACGGCAGTTACAGGTTGAATGGCTTCTGATTGGCGCCCCCAAACACGGTTGGTGGAGCGCCGGCACGCCCCGCTCCAGTCAGTTTTTCTTTGTTCAACCAAAACTTAACGCTTTCAACCAGGGCTTGCCATTAACTTTATCAGCCAGTGTGACCATTGGGACCAGGTTCACGTCAGCCATTTGAAGGTCCCAAATTGCCCATAAACCGGTGAGTGGTGATTGTGGGTTTTTTTTTAGACCACCTATTTGGGAGAAAATGGCCTCTTTGTGTAAACTATAGAGGGCGCACTGTATCGTGAATTGCCTGTATTCAAATCCTTACAGTAAATATCATGATTGTAGGCTATACTATGGAGAAAGGAATTCCCATATTTGAGATATGGTGGACACAATACTACATGTAGGACACTATAAGTTGGGGTAAATTTGTCTGTATACACCCAAACCAATTAAGGTGCACCCCTATAGTGTCCACCAGATCTCAACAAGGCTAATGGGTACATACTCAACATAAGCATGGGTTTCCAAGCGATAAGTTCATTAATGTTGAGAACCTTCACATCACGACTACGCAGACAACATACAGTAATGTACTCTGGTACTCAAGTACATTCACTTCACAGACTGCACGTCACTCAGAAGCAAAAAAAAGAAGGAAAAAAAAGGATCTTTTTGCACACTAATCCGTGAGCCGTCTGTCTTGTCGTAGGGTTAACCGGATTGCCAGGAGATAGTCAGTCTGTTCGCATGGGCGCACTAAGTGCCTCACGCTGAGGAAACCTTGTAGTGTCTATGGACAAGAGATGATTGGATTTGTCTCCGAACATCCAGTGGGGAAGGGGGAAGATTAAGAGGAGACTGATCAGATTGATCAAAGCATGCAGACAATTTCAAAAATTGTAGCTTGTGAGGGTTCCGAGGGGGCAGTGCGCAACTGCATCCTCGGGCCTAGAATTGTGTAGGGTCATGACATACAGGTAGCTCTAAGGTTAACCCTCCTACTGTCTGACCATTTAATATCAGTACTTTTGGTATGCCAGAGAGTAAGTTACCAGAGAGCAATATGATATCATGTGGTGAACTCATATTACACAGAACACAGTCAACCCTCCTACTGTCTGACCATTCAACATCACTGTTTTTGATATGCCAGCAAGCAATATGATATCATGTGGTAAACTCATCTACAGAGAACACAGTCAACCCTCCTACTGTCTGACCATTTAATATCAGTACTTTTGGTATGCCAGTGGCAATACAATATCATGTGGTGAATTTATCTACACAGAACACAGTCAATCCTCCTACTGTCTGACCATTTAATATGATCCCCTGGGGTTTTGAAAGATAATTTAGATAAATTATGCCAGCCTACAATGTGATTTCATGTGGTGAATTCATATATGCATACACAGTACACAGTCAACTCTCCTACTATGTATCTGATCATTCAATATCATCCACTATGGTTTTGAATGATAGATAAACTACATGTACATGCATGCCAATCTCCAATATACATAGTACATGTATTATAATGGTGAATGGATACCTACACATTCATGAGATTACACACATGTGCATAATGTACACGAGCAGTTGATGGGTTTCAAAAGTTTAGTTGAAATGTTTTCAAGACTACATACGTACATGTAGGCCCTAAGGCACTATTTTACAAATGGGAGTTTCCATTAATCATGACATGATTCAAAATTCAATTTCACTATTTAAATAACAAAAATACGTGTACACAACACACTTGATTTGACATCATGTACATGTACATTGTGAAGCTATCCTGATTGGACGCTCCAACCCACATGTTTCACAGTATGCTACAGTAGAGAAACATGTAACTTAAATAAGACTTAAAGGTTTGCATGGTGGAAGGATAATGGACAAGAAAATTTGCGGTGACAACATATACCTGTAGATCTCTTTTGAGTGATGGAGGTTCTCAGAAGAACCGGAGGGCTCATCCTTTGGGTCGGTATACTCTGTCCATCGTCAGGAGACTGCTGGATTCCAACTGGGTCTTGGGGTTTAAGGGAGAGTGCAGTGAGCCGTACATGCTGGATGCGCTCGGCTGTGCAGGTGGGAAACCAGTGGTGTGGAACTGGAGATCCCATGAAAGGGTGGAGTGAAGTGGCTGTTCACTCGGGTGTGTCAGTCTGGCTAGGGTGCTTGAGTAGGGAGGGTCAACAGGAATCAGGAATAGAGGAGGGGGTGAAGAGACCAGTGCCCTAGTTTAAGTGACTTCGGGTATTATAGAAGACCCTAGGTCTGGGGTTGAGGGACCGGTGTCTTGTTTGGTCTTGCTTGGGTTCTTGACGATGGACAGAGTATACTGTCCAAAACGTTGAGCCCTCCGGTTCTTCTCAGATCCACCATCACTCAACAGAGATCTGTCTACTAAGCTTGGGCGGTTATACGGTATTACCGAGTAGTCACGGTTTTTGTTCAATACCGAAAATACCGTGAGCTGTTTTAGAAATACCGAAATACCGTCCCGCACGGTTTTCAATTTCAATACCACCAAAAAAACAAAACATGAACGCATGTGCTGTAGCCATTTTTAAAAAATAAAAAAAAAACTTATCTGTTAGGCCATAAATGAGGAGAATACAAAGCCCAATTGTCCATCCCGAGCAGACTGTTTATTGTTTGTGGTTTTTAGCAGTTTCTGCCCTCGGCGGCACCCGGCCGTATCTCTGTAGTAAGTAAGCGGGCGATCACAACACAAGCAAACGCACGCTCGATGTTTTGCAATGCCATTTGGGTGAGCGATAACCTCAAGAGGGCGCTACATTTTTAGTGCGCCCTCTACCGACAGCTTGTATAAGTTGCGACAAAGAGCGTCAAAAGCGGCGAATTTCTGATAAACACCGACATTCCGCGACTTCCTGGTTACACGTTCGGATCGGGATCGTGGCGCGCTGGTTAACGAGTACATGCATTAGCAATGCACAAGTGGCTGTGCGGGTACCACCAAGATAACGACAGCGCGTGCAGCATGCAAACGAAAATAGACCGCAGAAAATAGATCGCGGTATTTTCATCAAGTTATCAACCATGAGAATTTCCTACCGCTGCTGCACGAACAGTAAGCTTATTTTGATAAGTTTTATGTTGAAAACAAGTCAATCTATTTGTCCTAATAAAAGATAAAGACAAGCTAAGCGCTAACCTGCTGTTAAATAACCATGATTGTCTGGCCTCAATTCAATGCGTGGTGTTTGTTTGTTGTGCTTCTTTGGGGGTTTTTCCCCATCCGAAAAGTTCCCGGTAATACCGATAACCGCGGTATTTTGGCGACGGTAAACCGTGGACCCTAAAATCAAAAACCGCCCAAGCTTACTGTCTACATGGTGTCACCACAGATTTCCTCATGTCCATATATAACTTGTTTTGCAGGAAGCTTTTTTCCTGCGAGAATACATCATTTAGGTCAAGATCCGTTACAAAATTGATACATAATGTTTTTCAAACGAATGTTTTGTAACATCATCAGCTCATGGCTACATATAAGATGTATGCATGTCACTGTGCATATGTACATTTACAATGAAATGTCAATGGACACGTACACAAATGTATGTACTACACAGTTTGCATATATTTCCCACAGGCCACACAAACCACTGATTTTCTTCATGCACTATTATACATGTAAGTATTACACTACTTCTGATGATGAAACCAAGGATGCCAAATAAAAGAACTAAATCACTGCAGCTCGCAAGACTCAGGAAACGTGTAAACAAGAGTGCTTGCAAACCAGACACACCGGGGTTTAAACCCCCACCCTTCCGCTTTAAGCGCACTACCAATCCTAGTAAACGGGCCCTCGACCCAATGTCCCATCCGGAGAACAATCCATTCATCTTGCTCAAGGGCACAAGGGCCACGACCGTGAATAGAACCCACACTCCGCAGATCAGAAACACCGGAGCTTGAGTACGGTGCTCTTAACCACTCCGCCACAACACGCCACAACACGCCACAACAAGCCACAACGCGCCACAACGCGCCACAACGCGCCACAACGCATGCAATACATGTACCACATTCACATGCATGTACACGTACATGTATCAACAATGTACAGTGTAACTCCATTAGGAACAGACGTGTGTCTATTTGCCGAACTGTATACACAAACATGTACAATATGTGCATTTCCAGAAACACACACCAAATTACAAGTCTGTTCATTCCCCTGGCAACGCACCTGCATCTTTAGAGAATGCCCACTTCACTTAGAAACAGCTTTTTATATATCGACTCCCACAGACTACACCAAACTGGCCTTGGAAAAACAGTCCGCATTATGTACAGTAACAGTGATGTACCGAGTGTACATTTGTGCTAAGTTACTTTGTACATTATGTACACACTATGTACATGTACATTATGTACACACTATGTACATGTACATGTACAATGTATTGCAGAGACTATCAATAAAAGGTTTTGTGGCAGCGTGCACCATCTATCTGATCATTGATGACGTGCAAGTCTGGTTTTTATAAAAGCACTGTAGCGTATCTTACATGTACATTGTAAGTGCATGAGGTCTTGACAGAGCAGAATGTACTGTGTTGTATACAAATAATACATGTAGCGAATTCCCAGGTGTCCAGGTCTACATGTACATGTACATGTACTACTCATCATGCTTATGGACCTTTCAAAAACGTTGGCTTTGGCTTTGGCTCTGGCTTGGGCTTCAGCTCAGTTTCCGGCTCGTCCTCCGGCTCAGGCTAAAGCTGGGCTCCAGCTCGGGCTACAGCTCTGGCTACAGCTCGGGCTACAGCTCGGGCTACAGCTCGGGCTACAGCTTTGGCTTCAGCTTGGGCTCTGGCTTGGGATAAAGCTTGGGCTACAGCTTGGGCTTCAGCTTGGGCTTCAGCTTGGGTTTCAGCTTGGGCTTCCGCTTGGGCTCTGGCTTTGGCTAAAGCTTGAGCTACAGCTTGGGCTACAGCTTGGGCTACAGCTTAGGCTACAGCTTGGGCTCCGGCTCGGTCTCTGGCTCAGGCTACAGCTTGGGCTTAAACTTGCGCGCCGGCTCGGGCTACAGCTTGGGCTTCAGCTTGAGCTACACCTTGGGCTCCAGCTTGGGCTCTGGCTTTGGCTTCACCTAGGGCTCCAGCTTAGGCTCTGGCTTAGGCTACACCTTGGGTTACACCATGGGCTACACCTTGGGCTCTAGCTTGGGCTCTGGCCTGGGCTCCGTTAGTGGTGTATTCGATACGGGCAAACATTCTTTTCAAATTCATGCACAAAAATGTATATAATCAAAAATGTTCATCTCCAAGACCAATACCAATGTTACCATCTGTATACTACAGTAGGGTTGGGGTGTTTAACCGGTTAACCGTTTAACCATAAACAAATGTAGAAACCCATTTCCAAATTAGCCCGGCCTCTATCCAGGGAGAATGGTTGACCCCCCTTTTACTGCCGAAATGTTTCTCATCTTCATCCCCAAATGCATTACTTTCAATTCCCTACAACTTGTTATACATTTTGCTTTTGTACGCCACCCCACTGTGGCTTGCGGTTTCTAAGGCTGGGTTACACTGCACAGTGTTCCATGTTTAATCCTTAAAAGAGTGTTAACACTACTCCTTCAAATCTATGGGCTCATCGTTCTAATTGGAATTCGCCGCATTTTTGACCACGTGAGGGCGTATGTGGATAAATTTCACATGATGAAAAACAAGTAAACAAACAGGGTTTTTTCACTTTTGTATCGCTATTTTGTATGTATTTCTTCATTGGTGCAAGAAAACTACAAACAGGCAATTATAATAAGCTAAAACTGCTATTGTGATGCAAGACATTCCCTAATGACAGCGCCCTCATGCGGTCAAAAATATGGTCAATTGGTAGTTCTGGTTGTTGAAAGTCACAAGTTCCGTTTAACTGTTTAACGGCAGACTATGCATGTATCTGCCATGACCTAACAGTCTGGAGCGTCGAACTCAAGTTCTGATGGCTGAGTCATCAGAGTAGTGGGTTCAAATCCCGGTCATGACACTTGTGTTGTTGGGCAAGACACTTACATTTTAACTACAATTGCTTCTCATCATCCAGGAGGAAATGGGTACCTGCTAGGGTAGAGGTTGCTGATGTGAATGATTAGCAACACTGTGCGCCAGTTTGACTGCCGGTGCTGCATACTGCCAAAGAGTTGAAATGGTTTCAAAAGGCCCACTGAACAAGGATAGTTAATGGTGTAAGGTGCTTAGATAAAACATTTATAAGCGCTTAATAAATGCCTATTATTATTATTACAGAATACAGTTACAAGAAAATTCTTCTGAATTGTGCATAGTACATTATGCATGTAATAGCCATCCATTCCAGCTACCTTTTAACAAAAACAGCAAAAATAGAGTACCCAAAACGAATACATTCAATGTACACACCAACATGACGTATAAAATATGTACTACATGTATGCTATGCGTCCCAAATTACATCCCTGTTTAAGATGGTATCCCATTACAGACATACCACTAAGTACAGCGCCGCATCAGGCAATAAATTCTGATGCTTTTGACGTGACACGTCCTGTCCGTCTTCAAATTAACTTTGGATATTCCCAAATGGTTTGCCATTGAACCCCGGGCAATGTTGCCCAATCATAATGGCACAGTCAGAGACCACAGGGAAGTCAACATCGTTCTCAGTGTAAAACCTTGTGCGTACACTCGGCAACTTCATCGTCGCAGCATCTGAAATTACTCTTTTTTTGCGAAGTAAAGGTGCCATCTCATTTTCATTCCGGTCTTCGTTTAATACCCACGATCTTTCTGCGCCTGACAGTTAATTTTATATTTTTTTACTAAGCTTGTATATCCCTGTACGAATTTTCCCTCACTATGTCCGACGAAAGGGACCTCATAAAAATGCACGGATGTTTATCTGTTCAAATTTATCTCAAATACTGTCCTAACCATTGGAAACAGCAAGTGTCATAGCCATTATGGTTTTCTGCCGTTTTTAATGTAGAAAATTTGTCCGAACTTTGAGCCATTTTTTATAGCTCATTTGACTGAATCCTGCTCATTAGTGTGACATTATTCCACCCTAACCCAAGCCCGCTTCACACAAACTGGCTCTGGTGATTACCAGAAGCCAATTAGTCTTGCCCATGAAATCTGCTAATTACATTCACGCATGCGTATACAGACACCATTGGCTGGTGAACGAGGCCACCGAGTTGTGCACCAGGCAGACTTGTAAATAAATGCGCATGCATCACACCATCATCAGCCCCATACAAAAAGTTCCCACATTTTGCCAACCAGTAGTGTTAGTGCACATGCGATGTGCAACTTATACTTCATGGGTAAGGGCAACACAGGAAATGCACTGAGCTAGTTTTTCTTTGCTGATTTATCTGATTTTTGCTGATTTATTCAAGAAAACATTATCTTTAGACATCCACGTCTTTCCAAATATGTTTTGGCAAAAACTCAACTGATCAGTTTGTTACAAGAAATGGCTTCGAACAATGAACAGGCGACTTGTGGTAAATAAATGCCAATATTGGAGCCGGGAGCTCGTGTAGTAGAAACCTTGTACATGCAGACGATGCGCACATGTGACGTATTGACTTATGAACAGGATAGGAAATGGCTGTACATGTACATCATGTACATAGGTACATGCAGTTTCTATTTCAGTCAGTTCAAAAGAAATTGAAGTAAAAAACAGTAAGTAACTTAGGACAAAAATGTACATACAGTAGTTCCAAGACAAAATCATTCAAAAATCGTACAGCGCCCCAAAATGGACCAGATTAAAGCCTGCTATATTGGTGATACTGCATGTATGTTCCTGCCCCCTAGCTCTATTTCTTGAGTCCCCTCCTCGGAGAAAATTGTTCGAATCTTGAGAGTTGGAGGAGTTGACAACAAAAGGGAAGTTAGACAACTATACATTGTGCACTATATTCAGTCCTTGAGTACAATGTCTACTGTGTACACATGTACATCATCCCTTTATTACAAACAAAGGTAAGTTCTCGATGACAAGCCACTGTACAAACCCTTTTCCACCTGTACACTGTACCATAATAATAGAGAGGTATCGCCTCCACTGGCTGACCCTTTGCCTGCATAGTTTCAGGATGTGGAATACAAGGTGGCATGCACAGTACAGTATGCTCCTACAGTTCACTGCATTGTAACTATACCTCCTGCACACGCTGTTACGTTCCACAGTGCTAGAATTTCCATGACAACAACCGCGCATCTGAAATGCCCTCAAAGTCTCTCTGTATCCACAGAACCAGATCACCAGGGAACCGGTGGCATTTACAATTATTTCCATGACGAGAATCTATCCTGTTGACAAGGGTACCCATTATTGGTAACTGATACTTAAGGCGGACGAGGAAACGGTAAACCGTAAACACGCAAAAATGCAATCAAAAATTATGCACAAAGTATGAAATAAATAAGAAGGAAATTAGGATAGAGCTTTAGTACACACACACACCATCTACATGTACCATGTCTGTTTTCAGGGTAATATTATGGTTACAACAACTTAGAATTAAAAAAGTCTTAGAGAATTCGTGAGGCTCCGTGCTAAAACCAGGCACTTCCTGCCAAAACTCCAAACTGGGAGTATTTGTTCATCAAATGGATTGAGAATAGGCTTTCAAAAAAAACACTGCATAAGGTATGAAAAGATTTCTAAGCATAAATAATGTTTCAGTCATCCCATCACAGCGATGTCAATCACGGATGCTGTTTCGGTTGTCTTCACAATCATTGGCCTAGCACTGATTCCGAGAAGTGCCTGATTGTGCCATGGCCGTCATATTTCAAGAACATTTATAAGCATGTACCCGCACACTTCCTTACATATGCCAGTTAGGAGGTACCTCCATTGTTGTTCTATTATTCCCTTTTCTGAAGAAATCTTCTCCGGAGTACCACTAAAACAAAGAAAACCTTGTGGGGTAGCAATGTTCCATTGTGTATAAAGTACCCTGTCTGCCTGTACACTCTGTAAGTTGGCGTGTGTACGGGTATGCCAACAAACTATACACGTACACAAGGACAACACCCTTTCTTTCATTGTCAGATACATTCTGAAGACCAACAAACGATTGGTTCAAAACAAAATTTAAATTGTATGAAATTTGAATTTAACTTTTCTTACATTCTGCATTGTAAAAATTGCAGAAATGGAAGTGTTGTGCATGCATCATGCATCAACATTGTCACAAATGCAACAGAGCTGCCCAAATTTGCAATCAGGAAAATTTGGAACAGCAATCAGAGAGATTTTTAGAACTCCATTCAACAAAATAGGGGAAACGTTTCCACAATCAAGGAGATTGTCAAATTTGTTCATTAGAACGTGGACAGATTTATTTTCAGGGGAATTTCTGCAGAATCAGGGAGAGTTGGCAGTGAGTCCTGAATGTGTTTCTGAATGTGTTTCTGAAAATACATATAACTTCCTTTTTCAAATTAACACAATTTAAGCATTCGCTTTAAAAACAAACCTCTTTGGAATTGCAAATTGACAGCACCGTCTAGGTCCATTGGGCCTAGCCAGCCCTAGCCTCAGAGTCATCAAATCATCTTACAGTGTGTTAAAAGACCACAGTCTTTAATTTCTAACCCTAGGGGTCTTCTCCTAGCTCCTCTATTCCTGCAACCTAAGCCTTGATCCACACGGTGAAGGCCAGGGGGCGTCCGACCGAAGCGATACAGACTACAGGTATGTTATGTGTAAATGTACCATACATAATGCGGCTTAACAGACAGAGAGACCGCATTCATGTTAATGAATTCGACAACATGAATGTGTACGTATACATGTACAATGTGCTGGCCTCGCCCTTTGCTCTTGTATATGGACAAGACAGTTTTTCCTTAGCCAAAGTGTACCTCTACAAGTACGAGGGAAATTCTAAGGGGCACCATGGCAATGACAAAGGGGCACAGAGGCAAATGCCCCTGTTGCCTCCATGAAATGTGAGTCCTGAATGTGTTTCTGAAAATACATATAATTTCCTTTTTCAAATTAACACAAGTGTACAATATGTACAGTGTACCCCACATCAAATTCAGGATAAACATCAAACCTTGTATACAGTAGGCCCCCTACCAATTACGATGTGGACACTTGTCATGTAAGTTATGATTACTGGTAATACCAGACCCAATTTCATAAAGATGTTGTGCAGAAAAAAAACCTGCTTAATGAAAAAATGTTGCTCAGCAAAAATAAGTTCCATTCCCAAGTAATGCACAATAAGTTAATGCACATATTTTGGCTGGTAACCTGATTTTGCTAATAGGCAAAGACTTGTCTGTGCTCAGCAAAGATGTGAGAACCAGCTTTATGAAATTTGGCCCGGTTAGAGCAGCAGATAACTAAGCAGTTTGTGTTGACTGTCTGTCAATCTCTGAAGAAAAAAAAACACTTTAAAGCCACAGGCCGGATACTTCACAGAGGCAACGGAAGTAATTGCCTAGCTGTTGCCCCTGGTCATTGCCTTGGTGCCCCTTGAAATGTTCCAATAGAAATGTACAATTTCCTCATAGAGGTGTCCTTTTATACCAAGGAGAAGATGCCATGCTGCCCTTGCCCTTTCAAAAAACGAAAAACATCAGGCCTGAAGCCAATAAGATAAACCTAAGTTACAAGATTCTATATCTCCTTACAAATAGGTTGCACATCATGTAGGTCCTTCTCATCTGGTTTAATCAGGTCTTACCGTGCATCATTTCCGCTCCTTTTGATGTTAAACCACGCGGTGAAAAGAATCCATCTCCCTCCTCTCTGTGTAACAAATGTATCATCCCTCCGTGACAAGACAACATCTGACTTCAGCGACTAAAAAGTGGCATTCCTGTACATAAAACGCACCGTTCAGGGTACAAATAAACTCGTACACATGTGGCAGAACAACCCGTGGTCATCATTATGCAGGTCTGCCCGTCTGTGTCAAGATACACACGTGCATGTAGCTGAACGAAGACCGATTGCCTCAATGTAACCTCTTAGGGTTCTATTTGCGGTTGTTATGGCTCAGTCCATTACCATGGTAAAGGAGGAGTAAAAAGGTCTAAGTAGATGATTCCACAATGCATCATGAGTGTGTACGTACGTCAGGCAATAACCTTGACAACATCAGTCTGAGAAATTTGTAAGTTAAGCAACCGATGAGGCATAAGGATGACACATTCCTGTAGTCTATCGCTTTGATGAGGAAGGGGGGGTGGGAGACGATCTCTGCATAATACAAGGAGATGTCTTGTTTCATCACGGTACGAATCATCGTTAATACTCAGGGATGACGTGGTTTGGTGTCCTCCTTCTTGATTGAGATGGGCTAAGGAGTGATAGATGCTGAACGATTAAATTGATACGTAGGATAAGCACTAACATAGTACAGCATACAAACTCGTTGCTATTAATCTGTATTACAATGTACAGTTGTGTATTATACATGGTGTGTAAATCTTAACAGAAACAAAGTCTGAGACCCATAGAAGACAATGAGATGTATTCATCAGTGAATGATTTTCCCTTGTATAGCACCAGCAAAAAAGCTATTCAGAACGTTTGAGGACTTTGCTACTCAAGAAATAGAATCACCATTCGCTACTCAATATTAGCATTCGGTGCGCAGTTGTTTTCAGTGTGCACAAAACATGTTCGGTGTGGATAGTTTGCTAGATGAACAATTGCTGGATGAAATCTCTCCCAGCACATACGTACATGTACAGAGTGTACAGAGTGTTAAACGAAGAACGGGTTCAGAGTAAAAGGAAAGATGAGTTTGGTATTTGTTTCACAGTCCTGGAATAATATCTTTGAGAGGGCAAGGTCATTTTCGTTTTGCAAGGGGCACTTCCACTGGAAAATCTTAAAGTCCATCATGGACATTTTTTGAAGGGGCACCAAGACCATGACCAGGGTAGTAGAGGCCATGGCCTCCGTGGTCTCGGTGTAATTTCAGACTTGCTTTGGGCCTGCTTTACATAACTGTCTTGAGGAAGTGACTCCTTGGAAATGCATGTAATGTACAAAAATAGCGTACTGTCATTGTGGCGTGTCGTGGCCGAGTGGATAAGATCACTGGACTCAAGCTCTGGTGTTTCTGATCAGCAGAGTGTGGGTTCGAGCCCCGGTCGTGACACCTGTGTCCTTAAGCAAGACACTTAACCATGATTGCTTCGTCCTTCGGATGGGACGTAAAGCCGTTGGTCCCGTGTGTTGTGTAACGCACGAAAAAGAACCCAGTGCACTTATCGAAAAGAGAAGGGGTCCGCCCCGGTGTTCCTGGTTTGATCGGCTGCATATTGCGCCACAGCACCTTGTAAACCATTACAAGGTGCTATGTAAAGGAGTAGGTCTCATACTTCAAAACGTAGCCCCAAATACCTTGCAGGAAATACTGAATGTTAAGCGCTTAGAGGCTGGCCTGCAGTAGGCGCTATACAAATACAATATATTATTATTATTATTATTGTAAATACATGTACAGTGTTCT
Organism: Pisaster brevispinus; assembly: GCA_023634235.1. NCBI lineage: Eukaryota > Metazoa > Echinodermata > Asteroidea > Forcipulatida > Asteriidae > Pisaster > Pisaster brevispinus. Next base: position 18,810,355 of record JAMKCF010000011.1, read on the forward strand.
CACTTAACAGTGGCCAAATGTACATTGTACACATGTACAACACCTGAGGACCAGTCAAATTTGTCCCCAAGTGATCCAGCTGGCTAGTACAATGTGTTCGAGAGCATCCTTTTTAATATGAATTATGGACCAGGGAAAAAGCTTATTCCGTATTTTTTTATTTTCAATGGAGGAACCGAGGAGAAACAGTAAATATGTAGAAAAGCTGAACGATTGCACGTCTGCATGACATACATGTACATAACATGTGTCCCTTAACCTCCCAAAGCCGTCTAATCCTCATTGCCAAACTGAACGATTCTGAAGGATTAAGGGTCTTAGGTCCAAACAACAAGTGCTTATCACTGGGTAAAAGCATTCCAATCTAAGTTAGCAAACAATTTGGTGTGGGGTGACATAATATGCAGTATAGGAGGGGGAGAATATTGGAGGACTGAGAATAATGGAGGATTGAGGATATTGGAGGATAAAGGATACATGTATTGGAGGATTGAGGATATTGGAGGATTGAAGATACATGCAGGGGATTAAGGATATTAGAGTGAGGATATTGGAGGATTGGGGATATTGAAGGATTGAGGATATTGGAGGATTGAGGATATTAGAGGATTGAGGATATTAGAGGATTGAGAATATTGGAGGATTGAGAATATTGGAGGATTGAGAATATTGGAGGGTTGAGAATATTGGAGGGTTGAGAATATTGGAGGGTTGAGAATATTGGAGGGTTGAGAATATTGTATTGGAGGGTTGAGGATTTTGGAGGATTGAGAATGTTGGAGGATTGAGGATGTTGGAGGATTGAGAATGTTGGAGGATTAAGGATGTTGGAGGATTGAGAATGTTGGAGGATTGAGAATATTGGAGGGTTGCAGATATTGGATGACTGCGGATAGTGGATGATTGCTGATATTGGATGATTGCAGATATTGAAGGATTAAAGATGTTGGAGGATTGAGATCACATATATGTAAATGTACATGTTGGCAAAAATGCCTAGAGAGTAAGGGTTACGGTAACTACATGTAAATAAAACAACCATCAAACTCAAGCATTTGAACATCAAGCACAAAGTTGATATTCTAGTCACGACAGAGGTGCTACATCGTCAAGACAGAGGCACCCAAGCACAGCGGACTGTCTTAATATTTATGGAATTTTCTCCTAATAAATAATCTGACCGGACGTCGTTAGTCAAATTCTCATTGAGGTGTCTTGCAGAAGACATTAACAAACAGTAAGTGCCATGGAGAAACGACTAATATTTACACAGGAAGTACGGCTTAAGTGTATAAATGCATTATTGGGATGTTGAACAGTGTATTGGTACTGTAGACAAAGGTGTTGATTAGTTCAGGACATTGACTAGAAATTTCTCGAGCTTACAGATGGGGAGGTGGGGGGGGGGGGGGCTTTTCCATGAAATCTTTATTACAAATCAATAAATAAGTCACTCATTGTACAAAATTCCAAGGTAATTAATGAACGTAGAGAGTACTGTAACAGCGGCAAGTGCAGTACAGGGTATAAAATTAAGGGCAGATAAGTGAGGAAAGAGCCAGACACTCTTTGGCAGTGGTGGAAGCCTTGTCTCCTGAGAAGCTACCACAAATTGCAAGACTCCTCCAACACAATACCTGACACAATTAGAAACATGAGTTTTGTCTTCAAATCAATAAACGGAAGAGACAATTGATTTTACATACGTTCTATAGGTAATGGGGAGAACATAACCCAAGATGCCCAGACAGGCAAGGGGAAACTATACCTGATAAACAGAGAGGAGACTGAATGTCTCACAGACAGAGGTTTACCAGAGAGATGATGCAATGTCCACATTGTTCGAGGCTTGGTTACCTTTTGCCTTGACTATGGCCATTCGTTGGTACATGTATCACCAATTGCTCAACTGAACCAACTGTAGTGCATCCAAATTTAAAGAGTTTATGGCGTATCATGGCCATGAGGTGTCTTTCGACGTGGGTAAATTTTTTACCGAGACCGTGGTTAACATTCCAATAGGTGAAACTTACCAGCGTCCACACTTGGATTAAGGACGCGAGTAAACTAACCAACACGACCGGTGAAACTAACCCACTAACTTAAGCCAAACACAAGAGGGCGCTATCACAGTGACCTTTGACCGGGGTGCATGACAGTGAATGCAATGAGTACAACCGAGCTACCGTGTAAAAATGCGTGTAAATCTGGGGGACGGGATATGGCTTCTTACCGGGACGGCTTTTACCAAGACGGCTTTTACCCAGATCGCGTTCGCACTGGACTTTTCGGCTCGGTTTAACTGACCTGGTCAATTTAACCGGGCAGTTGTGGGCCGGTTAAACTACCCGTTCGGGTCAGGTAAGTTACCTGGGAGGGAAACTTCCTGGGCTGTCCGCAGTGGACTTAAAATGGTCAAGTTACCCATTTGCTCGGTTAGTTTACCCAAAATAAGTCCAATGCAAACACGGCTTTTGCACAGCGGATAAGTATACTGGACTCAAGCTCTGGTGTTTCTGATCAGCAGAATGTGGGTTTGAGTCCCGGTCGTGACACTTGTGTCCTTAAGCAATACATTTAATCATTATTGATGCGTCCTTTGGATGGGACATACATGTAAAGCCGTAGGTCCTGTGTGTTGTGAAATGCACGTAAAAGAACCCAGTAAACCTATCAAAGAGAAGAGTGTTTGCCATTGCGGTGTTCCTGGTTTGATTGTCTGCATAATTCACCAAAGCACCTTGTAAATCATTAAATGGTGCTATGTATAGGAATCTACATGTACATGTAGGTCTCATATATCCTTTGTATTATGTATAATTTGTTTTGTAAAGTGCTTAGATCTGTGAAAAAGCGCTATGAAAATATAATTTGAACATGATTGTATTTACTCCATTCTTGTATGGGCAAGGTAGCTTTCAGTAGTAAAGGGCACTTTAATGAGGGCAATGCAAATTTTGAGGGGCATAGAAGCATGCACGAAGGCAATGACCAGGGGCATGGAGGCAATTGCCTCTGTTACCTAGTGTATAAGTGCAGAATCTAGCCGATCAAAATAACAGCTCACTCCTCCATTAAACATGGTCTTCTTTTTCTTTTCTTTAGATCTGTTCGACTGCTTTCTACTGCTTCTCCTTACAAATTTAAATTCTTTGAACTGTCAATGACAAGGAAAAAGCAGGAACGACAAAACTCGATCGAGAGGAGGCCATTAGCGATAAGGCATTGTCGAGCTGCTGTAGACGCATCGCCAGCGAGACACAAACTCACAATTGGAATCATGAACACATCATATCTTTTATGTAATTTAACCCATCGAGGAACTATGGTACAGAAGGCACTCAGTACCAGTGGCAGCAGTCTTTGCAAAGAGGTACAAACAAATATTAAAAAGGTGACAAAAGAAGGCATCCTATTCCTGATGAAAGACCTGAAGAGGAACCTGCCCTTATTTCATCATGCCATCCATCCTAGCACATCACAGTGAACAATCATTTGAAACCGCTGTTGAATGGATTCAAGTTTGTTCTGAAAATCAACTATCAAGAAGAGCATACAGGTACATGTATGAGGTGCTAAGACATACAGTAGAGGGTGAAAAGAAGAATCTTCCTACAAGTACAAGGCCAAATTTCATAGCATTGCTTACCACCGATTTCTGCGTTTACAGTGCCAGCAGGGCATCCTAAAACACAACCCTTTTGGTCATCAGCTCTTGTGATGTTTTCGCCCTCGTTGTAAAAGGGCTTATGACACATTCAACGCATCATAATGTGGATGAAATCGTTCTCACAACGCATCGTAACATACGATGTGTAACGCATCGTAACATGTGTAACGCATCATATCTTGTGATACGACGCATCGCAGTGCTTCCTGAAATCAGGCCCAGGCTTTACGTTTTGTCATTCTCTGGGCTGTGTGAATCTCGTGACATTGTTTACCGCTGAAATCTTTGGTTACATTGCCAGGCTGTACAGTTTGTAATTCTATGGGCTAAATGAATTCCATCGCATTGCTTACCACCAAATTCTTCGCTTACAGTGCCAAGCTGTACAGTTTGTAAATGGGCTATATAAATTTCATTGCGATGCTTACCACCAATTTCTGCGCTTACAGTGCCAGGCTGTAAAGTTTATAATTCTACCGGTTGTACAAATTTCCATAGCTCTGCTTACCACTGAATTCTGCAATTACAGCGTCCTACTAAGTGGAGAATTCTGCAATAATCAGAGCCACAAAGTTGGGCCCCTGACCATTTTCAGATTCATTTTCTCTTTGCATGCGCGAGTAAAAAAAAATTCAGCCCCTTTCACACCACATAAATTTCCAGAGAAATTCTGATTGATCTTTTCACACTTGAACTGCTAACCCTTGCAAACTCCTAAGCAACAGCCATTCCCCCTGGCTGCCTGGAAATAGCCACCCCTGCTTGGGAGTAGGGCCAAGCCAGATACATGTACACTTATGAACCCCGGGGTTAGTATCTTGAGAGTGCATTTTTTCCCAGGAAAATTGCAACAAGTGTGAAACCAACCATGAACCAACATAGGGTGGGGCTAAAATTAGGACTGGGAATTTGCTCAGTGGTGTGACAAGGGCTATAATCTATGCTATGTCACCAAGAATAGTCCCAATTACTAAACCAGGACGATCTCAAGCCCTGCAACCAGCACATTGACCAGTGTATATTTTATCATAATATGATTTGTACTGCTCTCATTCTCAACCAAGCTGCCACATTTGCAGACCTGACACCTTTAATAGGTTGTACAAACAGCTGGTGAAACATGACCAGGGACTATTAACAGATAAAGGAATAAATTTATCCTATGGATGTCATCTCTTGGGAAGGCACCTGACACCAGCGCCTTGATGCTCTGTGGGTTCAAGCGCAGATCTACGGTTCATAACGTTTGATGCCAGAAGCTTATGAAACAGTCATCTTCAGTAATTCACTTTGGCCAATTTGGTTTTGTACTACACGTATTGAATAACTATACACAAGATTGTTGTGGATGTGAAGTATCACAGCTTCAAAGCCAACTCTTGTAAATTCACATGAAGTTTTGCTTTGACACACCTGCGCTTACACATTTACAGTACATGTAAAGTGCATTAGAAATACATGATATATTTATGTCGTCATGTTCATTCCTGAACATGTAATGCACATGCCTGTGTATAAAGTTTTGAGGAACAAAACATCTTTATTAACACCATTCACAGTTTTTATCAACAGACAAAAAGTACTTGATCTATAGTAACATACATTAACACGATACATGTAGATAGGTTGCAATATGACGTAAACTGACCATCTTTACGGGCAATTTGGAACACACAATCATGCGTTTCGCGTGAGAACGGCCGGCGTGCAGCACATGCACATTTTACACAAAACTCCTTGCACGATTGGTTGTGAACAATGCGGCTGTTTTAACAATTTGAGCGCCTGACGTGCTGGCAAGCCTAATTATGCAAATTTGCCTGTAAAGATGGCGTCTATTGGGAACTACAACATGTATTTCAGTTTTACAAAAAGGAGTACAGTGTGTACATGTACATGTAGCTCTTACGATGTTAAATTTAAAGACCATTTCTAAATTTAAAAACTGCATAGCTCTCAATCTGACAGAAAGTTTCTTAATAGCAAAAACCTATTTTAATTTTTGGCTCTAAAATTATTAAGAATTTGCCTCAGAGCACGTTGATTTGCCTCCATGTAGAGTTTTGATACATGTATTGTGGATAACGTGTAGTCTAGAATTAAATGCAATCTGTGTTTTGTACACAAATGTACAGTTTACGTAGGTTGGGGACAAAAATTTAGCATAAATCTTTAGATTTAAAGCAGAGTTCTGTTTGTGCACAAATTGACCTGATCTGATAAGTGATAACGCACGCTGCACAATTTGTGAATATTTTGCAAGCCTCAAACTTGCAAATCCGAAGTAGATGCAATAAAATGACCTTGCAGCAGTCCCAGGATTGCGGCCAAAGGCAATGGAAATTCTTGTTGCAGTTACGAAAAAGTGCATAAAAACGACATGGTTAAAAACAAGGTAAAATGCATGTTTTCATTGTGCATGCAGTGTTCTCCCTTAACAGTGGTCCAATGGCCAAATGCTAGTAGAAAAACCTGCAAGTAGTCCTGCTGGCTAACTTTCAGTGTTGAAAAGCATGCCCTATTGTATACGAAACATGGACCGGTGAAAAAAATGGCAGACTAGTGAAACGATAAGTTAACTACATGTAGTCCTGCTGGTTCATCGTTACAAAAAATTACGGGCAAACCCTGACATGGTTGCTGTACTGACAGTGCAATATATGTGAACAAGTAAAAATGGACATTGTAAAACATTGTTGCAGTATTAATGTGTAAGATGTATCGCCAAATTTTGGGCAATTATTTTGGGATTTAAAAACACTAATTTAAGTGCTAGTTCACAGAGGCCATGCAGGGAAGCCTCTCTGTTGCCCTAGTCTTAGCCTTGGTGCCTCCCCCCCTCCTTCACTAAGTTCACCATGGACTTTAGGATTTTCCAAAGCATTGTGTGCCCTTTGCAAAAGGAAAATGGCCTTGCCCTTGTAAAGATGAAATTCCAGGCTTGAAAAATATCTGTCGGTGTTTAGTAAAAAATAAAAATACATCCTGTACAAACACATTTTGGGCCCAAACGTTGTCCCAACGATACATCCTATATTACACAAACAAAAATCCAAATTAGTCAATTATGTATTTTAGATTTTTCCAGCAATATTATCAAATTGTTTCATCTTTCAGCACAAAATCGGTTGATATCCTTTCTCTATGATGCAACTCAAAGCTCAAATCACTGAAACCACAGGCCCGAGGCCAGTAGTTTGAGTGCCGGGCCAGTAAACTCATAGGACAAGTCCGGCGGTCATGTGTTTTTCAACTGAATAATAATAATACACCCACTCAATATCTTGGACAAAAACAAATTATGTTCAAATGTTGACTATGAGTCTGATAAAAAATTTTTTACAAATTCTACTGAGTAAAGAAGAATACTTAACATCCATTAAACACAATTTGGAGATAAATCTTCTCCTACATGTCGTAGTGCTTGTTTTAAAATAAAAACAGTTAGGGCCTATACATGCATACACTGTGTCAAGACAATTTTTCTCATTTTTGATTCTGGTCTTGTAAAAATATTACCAGTCCAGTAAACACTTTTAGTTACAAGCCCTGTAACCCCAAATTTGATCGCTGCAACTTCATAAAACTTTAAACCAGTCACACTCCACAATATTCATGACTCATTATCAAGAATCTCTTGCATAAAATAACGGACAGGCACGCTGTACTGTGATACATTACAATGTCTTTGCTGAATATCGTATAACATTATTATAATGTACTCAAAATACATTGATCATGTATACATTTATCTCTTGTTTCAACCAATCGCTGACTCATAGTTCGTTATTCACACTGAACCAATTCAGTCTGTCTTCGCCAAGGCCCTCTCGGGTTGCCAGTCTTCTGGTTTCTGAGGTGTAGTGACCCTGTTGCGACCGTGGTTATTAGCCGAGGGGGCTGTTTGGGTATCCTACGGTTTGCCTGACGATCATGGAGGTTGATGGGCATGCACTACATGCATGTTTCATTTGCAGAGAATGATGCCTTTATTTATGTTAATTGATTAGCACTTTCCTACTTAACATTCTTATTTTATATATTTTGCAGTTCCAGCGAAATTAACAACGTGTACTTTTAACCAGTCAATGTGAATGAAATCAAAGACTCATGCGTTAATTCATGTGAAACAGATGCACATCAGTTTGTCTACTTAGGGATTCAGACAGTTTCACACTGTCATGACTGTACAGGAATTCAATGAGCCAAATTTGCGAATTAGATTTGAACAGGGTCTGGTACAATGACTTGCTTAGTCATTAGCTACAATGTGTACTGCTTAAATTTAAATTCCTCAGACTAATAGAGACAATTGCTAACATCACATGGTTCAGGGCAATGCCGCAACTACTGAAGAAAAAAAGCCACGACTAGTGTTGAAGTCGTGACTACATGCAAGTGAAGCGCGACTAGTCCGGTAGAGAATTTCACTTAGTCGCCCTGGCCAAAATTTGTCATTGTCTGCTCTGATTATTGCAATGGCATCCATAGCAATGCATGCTTCACATTTCAGCCTGAATTTGTTCATCTTGAGCCAGCAGCAATCCTCAATCTTTTGGTTTTGAAAAGAGTGGTGACTAGTCATGCTAGTGACGAAGTCGCAAACTACATGTAAATGAAGCCGGATAGTGAATTTCGCTAATCCCCAGGCCTAGTGTATGCACGTGCATAGTGTATGTACATGTATGGTACTGAGTAAAGGTCTACAGAAATTCTACATGTAGTAGGATCTTTTCAAAAGTTACATATTCGTGTAGGATCGAAATGGCGAGCAATTGTGTGAGTTGGGGATGTCACGTGTTATACGTACAAGACAGACAGACTGAAGGCGGTAAACGAAACAGAATACAACACAAACAAACAAAACAGTGGGCACGATTGTAGGCTGCTTAAATATGGTGTACACAGTACTAAGTTAATTCACACAATCAAAATAATATTAATACACATGTAGGGTAAGCCAACAATGCCCAAAATTACAAATCATTTCAAAGTGGAGACTAAGCTACATGTACCTGTACATGTATTTAAAATGTTTCAGTCTATCAGCATGCAGCATTCTTAGTTGACCTGGGCTCATTTTTACAAAGAGCTACAGAATGATCTTACCTGCGAATCAATCTTAATTGCTAGGCAAAGTGTGATGTCACAATACATCAAATCACTATGGTAATAATGACGACTCATCTTGAGATGAATCTTAGTGCTTTGCGAATCGGCCAGTGGTTTACAAAAGCAGAGGGCTACTACATGTTCTAGATGTATTTGTGCATTGTACCAGCTGTCTGACTTAGCATTATCATGGAGCTTCCCGTTTGTTATGGAGCCAATGAAAGGGGGAATTCCATAAGTTCAGAAACCCTTTACGTACATGTAGGTAACATTTGGGAATCCCCTTATTGCCTTGTCTGGTGGTACAGTGTAATGCCCATTGTAGGATTAGTCGACTACTGTATGAGAGGTAACGCCATGCAAATTTGGGTACAGATTTATCATTTCTGCATGAAAAAAAACAGTTGTTATGACTGGAAAATGAACACAAAACAGCTGGATGAGCACTTTGGAAAGAAAATAAGACACAAAGTGGTGAATGCCTATACATTTATAAATATAAGTATAGGCAATTTACTATAACTTATGAGCTGCTGAGGTGGCCGAGCGGTCTAAGGCGTCAGACTTAAAATCTGATGGGGTTCTCCCCTCGTGGGTTCGAATCCCGCCCTCAGCGAGTTTTTTTTTTGTTAAAAGTGAAACAACTTTTCCTTGAATTAGGATACACAAAAGCAATCTCAACATAATGAAAAAGTAAAACAAACTGCTTCTATCGATAAATGAAACATAGTGTAAAAAGATTTACTTTTACTATTTCAATTTCAAATACATTTGATCAGTAAAAACAAGTTATTCATACATTTGTAAAAAATGTAAAAACTAAGATTTGCAAAAATTTACTGTAATTGTGAATACGCATTTGAGACGAGGACGTACATGTACATGTATGATACATGTATATCACGTTACATGTGTAAGGGCACACAGTGCATGTGTGTACACTACTTGTGTATTACACAGCTGGTTACCTGCCAGTACATGTACAGTACCGGCCACAAGTAATTCCAAAGCCTCGCGGGTAACTCGCAGGGCTTACCGAGTGCGTGCCGGGGACCCCCGCGAAAAAACCGCGAGTGTGCAGGGATCCCCGCAAAAATCACCGTGGGCAATGCAAAATACTTGCGAGGCCCTGCAGACATGCCCCACAAGACTGCAATTGCTTCGGGGTCTCGAAATTAACGGTCGCCCGGTCGCCAAATGCGAGTGAAAACAGCAGCGGGCGAGTCAAAACCCTTCCTTTACTAGCCCGCCGGGCGAGTCAAATAATTGTTCCTTTTCAAAATAAATGAGGGTTACAGTGGTAAAATCCCAAAGAGAGATTATTTATAAGTTCGTAAAATGGTTTAGCAAGTCTTGACATTGCAGGAGCAGTCATGGCCGGGCAGTGCAGGGGAAAAAAAAAACAAAAACAAAAAAACACCACACACACACACGCAAGTGTGTAAACACCTCCAATCGGGGACCTCCTATTGTCCCTCTTTTGTTTGGACTCTAATTTTTTGGCAACAGCTCCCATTGGTTTTGTACACAATTTCTAACTGGGGACCTTTACCCAACCGGGGACCCTATTGTCCTCTTTTGTTATAGGTCCCCGGTTTGAATGTGAAAACAAACTCACACACACACACGGAAATTTATCCCCTAATTTCTGCCCTCAATAATCCTTTTTTAATCAACAACCATTTTCATGGATTTGTGATTTGAGAATCGGTTTTATAGAACTTCTTTTGCAATGAAATCTTCGTGTTAACGATCGATCAACGACGCACGATTAAGAAAAAAGTCAATTGTGCAGCATTTGTTTACTCGACTCGCGAACGTGTACAGAGTTGGAGGCTAGCCAAGCTTTCTTATGAATATTAAATTTTTTAACGGGCCAATCACAGCGTGCGAAATGTTGTTTAGGATGGACTTTGGACTTGCTGTTGTACTGTACAATACACCATGTGCTGTGTGCGTGAGTTTGTTTTCACATTCAAACCGGGGACCTATAACAAAAGAGGACAATAGGGTCCCCGGTTGGGTAAAGGTCCCCAGTTAGAAATTGTGTACAAAACCAATGGGAGCTGTTGCCAAAAAGTTAAAGTCCAAACAAAAGAGGGACAATAGGAGGTCCCCGATTGGAGGTGTTTACACACTTGTGTGTGTGGACTACCGGCGGGGGAGCAAACGTTGTGGGTACGTTGTGGGGAACTCACTGCCATGTGGTTATGTGCGTGCGTGCGTGCGTGCGTGCGTGTTTTACTTATGAACGATCGTGATCGCGATCGCGATCATTAAATCTAGCAATGTCAAGACTTGCCAAGCCATTTTACGAACTTATAAATAATCTCTCTTTGGGATTTTAACACTGTGTACCCCTCATTTATTGTGAAAAGGACAAATTATTTGACTCGCCCGGCAGGCTAGTAAAGGAAGGGTTTTGACTTGCCCGCCGCTGTTTTCACATTTGCATTTGGCGAATGGGCGACCATTAATTTCGAACCCTCATGTAGAGTACTACGTACTTGAACTTAATTCTGCTTTGCAAATTAATTTATCCTTCAACAGCTACATGAATGTGACAAAAGCCCAGGTCATTACATTACATTACCCATTCATGTGTATGCTGCACATTCATACTACATTCTTACATTGCTATTGTAAGGACTTTCCTTTGTCCCTTTAACTTAAAACTCTCCATAGACTAAGCGCATCAAAAATGTGAGGACACAAAAATACAAAGGATTCCAATGTGAGGACAGCATTGTCCCTTTTGAATTCCTTTGTTCTACTGTCCCCACTCTTCTGATAATACCATGCCTAATGTACACGAACATGTGCACACACACATATGTAACGTACACAGACTGTGGTAGTCTTGCGCACACTCTCCGTCAATTTCAGGAAACTTCGAATCCAAAGTGTATTACTTTTAACGTGTGAAGGAAAATGCAATCGTGCACTTCAACAAGTCCAAAGTTTGAATATGGGCGAGACTTACATACGGTCTTTACACCCACTTGGCTACAATCAGACCGTCTCCATTAAATTACACAGAGAACTTACTCCTCCGCATTTAAATTGCATCTGATGTACATCATCCTCTCTGCCCTCACTAATGCAAGTGTCACCCCCCCACCCCTTAATTCAACATGAAACCGAAATCTGCATCTTAAATAATTGAACGCTCGAACACTACCCCTTCAAGCACTGAGCCGCTTGTTTTGACATTAACGCTTATTCTCATTTCATGGTCTGCATTAGAAACCCCAGTAAATCGATACCTAGAGACCATAACTCATTATGATTTCAGTGATCATGTTCTCCGTACACAGTGGGGGCACTGAACAGCCACTTCAATGTTAAGACTTAGGCCTGCTACATGTACATGTATAATAATTACAAATGCGGGGATCGTTCCTTTTGACGATGGCTCCAGTCTGACTGAGGGGGAGGGGGGGTTTGTCCATAGACCAGATAATGTCAAGGCTCGTTGTAATGGGTCTTGACATGTTTGATGGACTGGCAGTAATCCTAATGTAAAGGACTTGCCAATGCGTTAAATTAAATAATACATTTTGGAATTGGAATCTATTTGTCAATTCACATACAAAACATGAAACTCAAAATCACGTGTGCATACCATTTACATGTTACACTCAAAATATTTAATTTTTCATTCATGTATTTTCCCCCCATGGACTGTTTACTAAATCATGACATCTCAAAACAAAACAAAATGTTGAAACAGAAATCCCTTGTGATGATTTCTAGGAACATGTTATCTGGTGACATTACAAGCAGGCCTGATACTTTGTTTTTTTGTGGGAGCCAGGCTGTTTTTCCTTTGTAGGACAACTATATATATGAAAATGTAAGCTCGTTTCGGAACATTTCAAAAGGCACCAAGGCAGTTTCTTCAGATGTCTCCATGACATACATTGTACCATGTACATCAGCAAGGTTTGCCGCTAACTTTTTCAGTGACTAGCCAGTACAACCAATGCTTGTAATTTCTCTAGTCCGTCAGCTGTTTCACTTGTCCATACTTTATATTTGTATAGACCACTTGTATTGGCCGCGACAAACAGCAGAAACGTGCACGTGTGAGGACCTACCATTGGCTGAGAGTCGTGCACAGTGCGTGCATGCTTGCACGTTTCCGTTGTTTGTCATCAATGTTGGCGGCCAATGCAAGGGGTGTATTCAATGGGATGCTTTTCAGCACTGAACTAGCCAGCAGGACTAGTTACAGTGAAGTTTAACTGGTTCTCCGGTGTTTTTAGTGGCATGTGGCCAGCAAACCACTGTTTTAAAGGGAGAACGCTGATCAGGCCTGGTGAACATTATACAGGCACAGCATGTACATTCACAGACGCAACAAGGACAGTTGCATCCATGCCCCAGGCCATTGCCTTGGTGCCCCTTGAAGTGCTCCATTACAATTTTGTTATTTCCCTAAAGTGCCCTTTACTACAAGGAAAACTCCCTTGCCCATACAAGGTATCAGGTCTGCACGCGTAGTGTTCATACACAGTACAAAAGATAAAGTGAACAGGCCTGGTATTTCATCTTTGAGTGGGTAAGGCCATTTTCATTTAGCCAAGGGCACTTCCGTTAGAAAAACTTAAAGTCTATAGGAAGCTTTTGAAGGGGCACCGAGGCCAGCATCAGGTTTTAATTCCGGGCTTGAGTGAAGCCAAGACTGTAGTGTTTTTTAAAAACAGAATGCACTTCTAGTGTACATAATTAATTACATTTAAAAACATGTACTTTCCATTAGAGCCAAAGTATGTTGGCGCCAACAAAATCATAATCCGCAAACATAATTAATCAGTCAGCCACATACATATGTACAGGGCTCGAATTTGACACTGGACCGCAGGCCCGAGGCCAGTAGTTTTAGCATCGGGCCAGTAAACTCATGACCGGACAAGTCCGGCGGTCTTGTATTCATGTTCAAATGTTAACTTCCCGTCTGATATAAATATAACTCTGTTGATTACTGAAGAACATTTACCAATTAATACAAATGAGATAAATCTACTCTCAAATTCAAACAGTTCAATTGTAAAACTGTGTCAGGCATTTTTCCTTCGCATTTTAAAATTCTGGTCTTGTACACAACATTCTGGTCCAGTAAACAGTAAATAGTCTGGGCTACATGTACATGTACAAGCCCAGCGGTCTTGTGGGATTTTCCCCGTGATTCGAGCCCTAATGTACATGTACACACATTTACGTGTATAGCCTACTACAGTGTGTAACATCCCAGCTGGTTAGAAACTCTAAGGCTCATACACCTTGGAGATTATTATTTTAAAACCAATGGTCTAAAACAGCAGACTTGATACTCCGTTCTTTCATCCTGTAAGGGCAGGGCAGATTTTCTGTAGTCAAGCCATGTAGGTGCAGGGGGGCAATTGCCTTTGGTGCCTCCATGAATATCAGGCCTGTAAAGGAAATTACAATCAGCCTCCCTCCCGATAAGAATCGGAGGCAAAACTCAGCTAATTTATATAGTCCTCCGTACTGATCTAATGTGTGAGGAGACACCTACAGAATGTACACTGTGTATTCATTACGTTTTGTGAGCTGGTGTTTGGCTTTAAAACAAGTACAAGGAAATGAACAATGTAAGGTAACATACAAATCTGGATTTATTTTTTTTTACTGTCCCTGTTTGCCTAATAAGGATTTGCATGATGAGTTGGCTTTATCTGCAATCTGTGCTGCAATTCTCCACATTGTACCCAGTATACAACTGTGCTCTACATTGCATAGTCAGTGTACAGGTGTATGAAAGATTGGGAACAAGTCAAAATTATTAGAAGGGCAGGCAGTCTCTGCTCGCTCTAAAGCTGATTAATGATAAGACTAAGCTACACATGAAGCTATCAACCTTTGGACGATGTGGTATGAATGTAGACCTACTGCAATGTCCTTTATGTTCTTAGGGTCATGCTGTACAGTATCTTCACACAATTACTTTTAAAAATAAGAAATTCCCATTCACTCAAATTGAATATATACAAAAATACTACTGGCTAAAACTTCAACAAAACTACTTCTGATCGCCAAAAGTAGAACATTTCTGGATAAGTTGACATTTACTGTCTCAGGGCCTTGAACTTGTTTTTTCCTTGAACATGTTGAAGAGGCAGGACATTTTCCACTGGTAAAAGGGCATTTCTAATAAACCAGGAAAATGTTTGTATTGTAACTTTACAAAGACCACTGTGGCAAGCCACAACACTAGACAGCCTTGGGGCACCCACGGAAATTGCCATGGATTTGTCGTGAACGATTTCCCTTTGTAAAGCGTAGCAAAAAATGCTGCACAAAATGTACCAGTCGAGCTACTTAGAAATAATCATTTGCTACACAATATTGGCATTCAGTTGGGGAAGGGAAGGGGAGGGGGGGTGGGGCATTAAATATTTTGTTATGCAAGATTGTAGGACAACATCGGTCCCTGTATGGGTGAGGCTGAGTTATTCCATGCTTGTTAAATATTCTCCCAACAATAAATACATCTAAGGTGTACTGTGTATGCTCTGTAGTGTTTTCACTTTTGACACATGGATATTAAACTTTACAATATTTAGAAAGTTCCTGTGACTCTAATATTTCAATATCATTTAGGCCCCCTAATGTACTACATTTAATGTACTACTGTCATTTTTATGTACTACTTGACATACATTAACCCTAAGCAACTCCAAACCCTTCAAAATCCAAACTGCTTTTGTTTTGTTCTCTATGACTGAGGAATGCAGTAGCAAAACCGATTCTACTTTATGGGATCGGACATACCACAATAATAAAAGTCCAATAGATGGGATGTTGATTTGCCACAATATAGTGTTGGATTTTGTTGGATTGAGGAACGATCCTACATGTGGCGTGTCGTGGCCGAGTGGATAAGATCACTGGACTCAAGCTCTGGTGTTTCTGATCAGCAGAGTGTGGGTTCGAGCCCCGGTCGTGACACTTGTGTCCTTAAGCAAGACACTTAACCATGATTGCTTCGTCCTTCGGATGGGACGTAAAGCCGTTGGTCCCGTGTGTTGTGTAACGCACGAAAAAGAACCCAGTGCACTTATCAAAAAGAGAAGGGGTCCGCCCCAGTGTTCCTGGTCTGATTGGCTGCATATTGCGCCACAGCACCTTGTAAACCATTACATGGTGCTATGTAAAGGAGTAGGTCTCATACTTCAAACGTAGCCCCAAAATACCTTGCAGAAAATACTGAATGTTAAGCGCTTAGAGGCTGGCCTGCAGCAGGCGCTATACAAATACAATATATTATTAATATATTATTAGTACATAAAAATCACTCATGGGATCAGGCATATGTACATTGTACACATGTAATGTACCACAATAATCAAAGTCAAACAGTTTGGGTGTTGAGTTACCATGGCGTTGGATTTTTGTGGGCAAGGAAAGAAAAAGGAGTTACATGTAATGTACGACTAAAGAGTGAATAACTCGGAGGAGATAGTGTTAACAAAAAAGCGCTAACATGTACAGTGAATATTTCTTTAGATACATTGTACTTATGTATTTTCTTTCTCAAGACTTAACGTCTATTGTAAGATTATATTTTTTCTAATGTACATGTACTTGTTTATGACTATATATGGATCCATACACACAATGTGAATCATAAGGAATTGTAAAGGGTCTTAATAATTTTGTATTACCCATGGCTGAAGGTGACTGATGTCATTGTCAGCTTGGTTCTATAATGGGCTGGGAGTATAAAGGAAAGTACAGTGCAGTGCATGCATTCAGACAGTCCTCAAGTGGACATGTAGGCATGGGTAGGTTAGTCCAAGCCAGACCACTGACCAATAATCAAATTCATCAACATTTATAGGCATACACTTAAGTATTTTACGTGTGTATTAGTGTTCATGTACATTTGTATGGTTGTTTAAAGAAAGGGTACCCTTTGGTACAAGTACTCCCCAAAATTAATGACCATAAAATCTTACTTGATAAGAAGCACTGTACAGCTGTTGATAACACATTTTGAGAAATGATTTTCTTATAAAGGAATGTGGTTTTAGAGAAAGGGATTCAAAAATTTTTTAATCTGATATACATTTTAATGCAGGAACATTTCTCAGATTAAGTATCTCAATTAAAGATCATTCTTCCTGCGTGGACGTAACCGCTCCAGATTTTCGCCGATATCTCAAAAACGCTTCCACTTTTTGAGATGAAATTTTCGCAGGTTAGTTTTATTGCAGGCCTTGAACTTCGCTCTTGAAGGGGCACGGCAATTATTCTCTGGTAAGGGGCACTCTACACAATGTATGAGGAAAATGTAAATTTGTATTGGAACTTTGCAAAGGGCACCACAGCAAAAGCACAGGGCACCACTGCAATTGCTGTGGGTGCCGTGGGCTATTTTGAGGCCTGTTATTGTATTTAAAAATCTACATTCCCACGGTTTCAAAAACTAGGTATTCTTTTCATTTAATTCCTGATGTACTGTGTAAAGCAGTGAATTCCTACACATACCCTGTACATGTACTACTGCATCAATAACATACAGGGTTAGTTCATGTACAGTACATGTAGTGTACATCATATGAATACTTGCAAATTATGGAAATTGGAAATTCTGGTCTTGTAAAAACAGTTCTGGTCAACTGAAACAGCCCAGTGGTCTAGTGGATTTTTACCTCTAATTCCAACCCAGTTGATTACTCCTTACGTGTAATTCATCATCTTCTGATCCATACAATGTACATGTACTCAGTAAAATTACTGCACAACAAATCCTATCTTTTATCCAAACTAATTGACTAGCCTATATTAAAATTAATCATCAATACGGCATAATGTATGAATCCATTACTCTTGAAATTTAGACCTTACTGAGGAGGAGGGGGGGCATATTTGATGAGACTTCTTCAAGCTTCATTGTGCACGTACATGTAAATTAATTAGGTCAGCTCGTTAAGTATCATAACAACCTGTAGTTGGAGACATGCATAATGTAAATTAAGTGCATGACTCGAGTCTCAGGGACAAGAATCTTCTTGACAAAAATGAATACAAATCAGATGATCAAATATCATGTTAATTATTTCCTAGCAGATAGTACATCGCATACGTACACATGTAGTACGTGTGGATAATATTGTTGTGAAATTACACGACACTTATTGTTTATTAGTTATTAGTTATAATTAGTTATTAGTTATTAGTTATTGATTACTTAAATTTGGTTAATCATTACCTGCTGATAACGCGCTCTGCAATTCGCGCGGTCAGCGAGTTTGTACGCTCTCGTGAATTGTACATTAATCGCATCTGCTGTGCGTGAATTAGAATCACATGTAAACAGCGCGAGCTTGTTTGGCCAAGCTAGCGCCCTCTGTTGGTGGAGTACACCAAGTTGTTTTGCCAGGCTGCACGCTCAACGCTACCTTAATTAGTGGTTTTAAATGGATATATGTTTTGATGGAATGTTCTGTTCCATATTCCTAGTCAAAACATGCTGTGAAGGTATAAAAGGCAGCTGGACATTATATTGTTAGTTCTTGTTCAGATTCTGAAGTTGCCGGACCTCCGTCCGATTGATGGAATTAAAATAGTTGAACCACACAAATTTCTATCCGTGATTTATTCTTTTCAAGTTGTGTTTCCCACAAATTGAACTCACAACAATATGTACACTTTGTACACTTTGTACACTGTAATGTACCTTGAACAATTCTCACAAACATGACAAAGTGAACGACATTTAAGAGATCATGCCAAACCAATCAATTCCATGCACAATTTTGTCACACTGTGAGTTTAGCCACATCTAACTGACTGCCTTATTGGACTGGCTACCTCTTGAAAAACAATACATGGGGTGTGTACACTGTACAATGTATGTACATTATACATGAATGAGTGTACATTGTTCCCATACACACTCGTGTACATTACATATGGTTTTTTTTAACTATGCATCTGTAAAATTATACTTGGCTTTGTATACATTCAGTATTTTTCTTTTAACAAAAGTTGCAATTTAATTACATGGTTCCAAGGTGCCCACACACACAAATACATGTAATTCAGTAAAGTTAACACTAAAAAGGCTATATAGACCCCTTGCATTGATAATCTGACATCACACGCAGATGTACTGTCCCCCCATTTCAGAGCTACCAACATTTACATCTTGCACTCAGGGAGATTTTGTACACAAATCAGGGAGATTTTTAGAATTACATTCAAACATAATTAGGAAAAAAAGTTTCCATAATCAGGGAGATTTTCAAATTTGCTCATCAGAGCATAGAATGTTCTGGTGCCTCTTTTGTCGATTTAAAATCTATATTGGAGGTGTTGTTGGTGTGTTGACGGTACTGTTTGTGTTGGCGGTGCGTTGATGGTATTTAGTAGGACCTGAATTCTCCAACTGCATACAATGCCGCGAAGCTCAGGGCATCATAAAGGTCCCCTACCAAGTTGCAAAAAATGTTGTAACAAAATATTTTCAAGTTTATACTTGATGGAGGAAGCTGGAAGCTGAAGCTGAAGCTGAACACATATTCCTCATGTCCAGAATTCAAAGACTGCTGGGTTCAGAATTCTTGGGTGACATTCATTTTGAAAATTACACCTCTAGGTATAGCTTTCTGTACTGACTGCCTACGCATGTGAAAACTTGTGCGTACTGCATACACACGCCCACAATATTCATTTTCATAGCAAGTTTATTTATTATTTACAGTAATCCATCACCAAAGTACAGTATCGCCACCCATCCTCACTTCAAAAGTTTTATAACTAAAGAATGTAGTATCAATACCATGGACTTACACTTATCAAATATTTTGCTTCAGTTGACGTGAAAGTCGATCGGAGTTGCGACACATTTTGCGCATACATGTAGATGCGCAAATATTCTCACTACAGTTAGGCTAGCCCCACTTGTGTGGCCAAGGGACAGGAAACCTGAATCCTTGGCCACACGTCGTCACCCATATTTTCGTCAGCCCACCGATTAAAAAATAGAGGCGCATTCCCTAAGAGCGGGTCGGCGGTTTAAACCACCTCAATGTGTTCACCTACCTCTTAGCTTGACATGGGTGTTTTGGGTGAGTACATAAATAACAATTTCAAAAGATATTTCAATTCAAAATTTTCAACTCTATCCGAATTAGATTTTCGCGACATGTACTGAGCGCGGCCATTTTGGATTTATTCTAATCGTGCCAATCAATTCATGACATCACCGGCCGGCCGGGCTGTAGGCGGAGCGGATACATAAAGCAACCATTGCAATGTGCGCATCTTCGCTCCGCCCACAACCCGGCCAACTGGTGATGTCATGAATTGATTGGCACGATTAGAATCAATCCAAAATGGCCGCGCTCAGTACATGTCGCGAAAATCTAATTCGGATAGAGTTGAAAATTTTGAATTGAAATATCTTTTGAAATTGTTATTTATGTACTCACCCAAAACACCCAGGTCAAGCTAAGAGGTAGGTGAACACATTGAGGTGGTTTAAACCGCCGACCCGCTCTTAGGGAATGCGCCTCTATTTTTTAATCGGTGGGCTGACGAAAATATGGGTGACGACGTGTGGCCAAGGATTCAGGTTTCCTGTCCCTTGGCCACACAAGTGGGGCTACAGTGAGTTAGGCCTACTATTACTAACTACAGTCACAACTTCACAAGTCAATGATTGTTTACAATGGAAGCGTTGACCTGCTCTTTATTTTCTTCTGGAATAATGTCACCTATGGACATGATGGATATGAATTTTGTGTGTATTTGTATTGCCCCCACTAATTAACCTTACAACAAGGTACACCGCACCTGTCTTCATCAACGACGCGTTCACACCCACCCCTCCAAACCACAAACCAAAGCCAAAGGGAAAGGGGGAGGACAGGAATGTTCAAGCGTTAAATTTCACAAAGAATACAATTTTAAAACACATAATATGCGTTTTGTTTTTAAACAGAAACAGAAAGATAAGCATAGCCCCGCAACTCGGCAAGAAAAGTGAGACAAAATTCCCATTTCTCAAGTTTGACGTGACTGACATTTTGTGTTATTGAACATCGATGCCGCAGCTCGAAAACTCAACTCAGCTGCCCTGGGCGCAGCAGCGCAGCAGCATTAACGTTATCTGTTAACCACTGAAAGCCAGTTTCCTCCGCAACAAGCGGAATATAACTCAACATAACTTACCTTCAATTCAATCGGTGTTACAGATCTCTTAATTAGTCACAGTAAACGAGTATTTCAAGATTCCGGAAGCGACAATTGTGCTTTCCTCAGAGACTTCATTTTACAAGTTGGAGACGGCCATATTGTGTGATGACGTCACTCTGACTGGATTTCGTCACCGTTCGATAGATAAATAAACTTGTACTAGCTCTTTAGTTCACAAATCGTGATCTGGCTATTCGATTTACGTGTCTGGCAAATTCAAACTGATTGGTGGCATGATAGCCAGTTTAGTTGGGAAGGTCCGTCGTATGCACGCGCGGTTGCCTCTTCTTATCCTGAGAATCCCATCCCATTATCTTTTTTGTCATAAACTTCTTCGATTAGTAATAATAATAAGTATTCGCGCAAAAACTTCACAAGTACATTTTCAAACATTAAGATATATTTTTAAAACTTACCGACAATCAAACTTTTCCCGTGTTGCTGGTATGTTAACTGAATTATTACAATTCTGCTCTCTAATGTTAAACCAAACTTGGGTTCATAATTTTATAATCATTTAATCAGCCTAATTTTTTTACTATTGTGTACAATGAACTTTTAGCCTTCGAGAAAGCCTCTGCTAGGATCGAAACGTCAGGCCACTAACTGGGTTGTTTGTTTGGGGTTTTTTTCATTAAAAAAACTTACGTTAAACAACAGAATGTTTATGTAACAGGAGAGCACAGGAGAGCATACAAGTTCTTAAAAAATTAACTGCCGCCAAAAGGCATATGTCTCCCAAATCCCCCAAAAGGCAAGGAAGATTGAGGCAAGACGGGGCATGTACATACAAAAAACAACACAATGATCATTTTAAAAAAATCACAGAACAATTTAAAAGGCCTAACAAAACAGAAAGAAGAACACTGAGACATCAAAGAGAGTCTTTAAGTCGTCCCTAGGCATCAAAATGACTCTTAAGTTTACATAAATATTCTGTTAAGAGGGCACATATTAAAATATTAACAAGGTTGGTAGACACTCCACTGCGAGCAAAATGACAGAAATAGCAAAAATAGCAAAGGCTCAGAAAAACAAACTTTCCCCTGTTACTGATCAGTTGACTGAGTTACTATACAATAATTTTGCTCTCGTTATGTTAAAACAAACCTGGGTTCATAATAATTATTATAATCGGCCTAAATTATGTAGTAGTGTGTATAATGACATTCTGTATGGAAGCCAGGCAGTGAGGCGGAGTCCTCGTGGCCTCTGTTTTCCCACAGAGCAAGGACCTTGCTGTCTGTGGTTTTCCAAAGAAGCAACATTATCTTAAACACGGGCAAAATGAAAGCAGGCAGGCTAAGTGGAATTCGCCACCACGTACAGTGTGCCTATTTTCAATACAGCCCGCTTCAATTATTTACAATTTTTACAACGAAACAACTATTTCAACAGAACTGCATTCACAAGTTACTGACACGTGATCCTTCGTCTTTTTCAATTAGCGTTGGCCTGATTTATAGTGAAACAACTAAAAGTTATTTATCGGACACTAGAAAACAACGAAATGGTTTCCGAATCCTGGCCTATATCCAATGATTCCGAAACGGGATGTTACGGGTGTCCAAGTCTCTTCCTTATGAACTTTATTCCGGTTTCAGTTGTGGAAATCGTAAAAATTATGATAGTGTGATAATGTCAATTACGGGAAGGTTGTGCTGCATAGAAAATCATACCGTGTCAGTCTATCACGTTTTAATCTGTTTTATAAATAAAACTTTAATAAGTGTAAAGTGGGTCGATAATTTGTACCTGGTATCAGTAAAAATGGTCAAAGTTAAATAAATATGATTATGTTGAAGAATAGTTTTCATTTTTTAGCATATATTTGCTCATTATGTTTGGACCAATAATTCAAGGCCAAACAATAATAACTTGCGATGAGGGGCACAGTTGAGCATTCATTCAGACAGCAGAACTTTCGCTTTGTATGCTTTAAAAAGTACTTTATATAAATTTCTTGTTTGGCCCGATTTCCTCAACCAATCCACAGAATCATGACTGTATTATGACACAACGTGCAAGAATGTGCTCACATAAAACAAATGGCTTCCTGGGCTGCTGGGGGGTGGGGGGGGGGGCTTAAACGGGACCATGAGCCCTGCATCATGTGTTTATTTCGTGTTGCGTGGGTGCCGATCAAAAAAATGCTGACGACTTATTTATAGTGTGTGATTGTGAGAGCGCCCTCCATTGGCTCTACACCACCACCAAAAACAACAAGATAATGCATAGTTGTGCGACGAATACACGACGGACCGGTCCACAGGCTAGGTGCGCAGGGTGAATTCCCAGCTCCTGTACTACTGTGTAACTGTAAGGCATGTTAAAAATGTAAGTAAAATCATCCTTTTTCTTATCTATAAAACATCACCACAAATAATTTTTTTTTTAGATGTTTATGGTTACAATCTGGCATTTCTGAAGGTGAAACCATGGTCATGGAAATGGAGGTAGAAATTGTGAAATTAACGCTGGCTAGGCAGCTAGGGCTGCAGCTGCAGTGCAGTGCCAGTGCCCCAACAAACTGGAATTAAAAAAATTAATTAGATTAGTATGTCTTTGGCCTTGCTCCCTAACTTACCCACAACAAGTTATCGTGTTTTTGACCTCGCGCCCGAGCTCCCCCCCCAAAAAAAAGTGAACATATTTGGTTGGTTTTTGGTTGGTTACACCACTGCACTGCTGCCTGGCTGTGTGACTGACAGGGGTCGTACTAATTAGCGTCAACAGGCCCATTTCACGACAACTCAAGACAACTCAAGACAACAAGTTTAAAATACCATCAAATACAATGGTTGTAATCAGAGTGTATCTGGAAACACATTTAAAACTGACTGGGATCATCATGCATACATATTTTTCTCGGGAAAAAATGTTTTTTTCGTAAAAAATAGTCAACTTTCTCCGTCCGTAAAATTGGCCGATGTAATGCTATTGCGCTAGTGCAATGACTTTGGACAGCACCATTATGATATGGGTGGGTAAGGACAAAAAGAAATTGAGACAGAAAAAAGAGTTAAAGAACAAAAGAAATAAAGAAAGAAAAAAGAAAGAAACAAAGAAACAAAGAAATACATGTAAATAAAACTATAATATGAAAAGTTTCTTACATTGACATGAGTGTGTGGGCACCATTCTCGACTTAAAAATTGCACTTACCTGTAGTGTAATGGTGCGGTCCAATGTTATTGTGCAAGCGCAATAGCATCACGTCAGCCAATTCTACGGACGGCGAAAGTTGACTATTTTTACGAAAAAAAACTTTTTCCCGTGAAAAACATGTATGCACGATGGTTCCAGTCAGTTTTAAACGTGTTTCCAGATACACTCTGATTACAAACATTGTATTTGATGTTATTTTAAACTTGTTGTCTTGAGTTGTCTTGAGTTGTCGTGAAATGGGCCTGTTGACGCTAATTAGTATGACCGACTGACAGTGGAATACTGAAATAGACAATCTTCAAAATAATGTCCGGTATCGACGGTCGGGGTTCAACAACACACGTTTGCATTTGCAATAATTCGATGTGAATTGAAAGTGAAAACCAACAAAACCAACCTGTGTCTACACAGTACACAACCTTGTCATGATTTTGTTGGTCCTTGTCCTTGTACTATGTCCACGAACAAAGTATGATTAGAATGTGCAGTTTTAGTTTTACTTATGCTGTAGTGTAGTCTTCAAAAGTCAAAACACAATTTGCTCAATAATAGTTCAATTCATGCCACTCTAATTGAGCCCCGGACCCAATTGTGGTTTTTAATCCATATTTCTTGGTTTTTATTGCATGTTTCCAGGAAAGTTGCGCATCTCCAAAGCATCAGACTACCACCACTACATAGATCCTTTCTCTATGCATAGAGTAAGAAATACGGCCATGATTAGCATGCAGGTCACCTAGGGCATCTGCGCATCACAAAATAGGTTTGTATGAATAAGGAGAGAATTTACCATGTTGTGAACACATCTGGGTCTGTCCACTCTATTGACACTTATGTGTACAAAAGTGTCTAATTTGAGGATACTTGGTAAAATAATAAATATATTAAATGAAGTATTCAAAGAGGATTGCTCTGGAAAATAAAAATATTTTAAAAAGCTCATTATATAAAAAAAAATGCTGGTGATCATTTAAAGACTGTCACGTTCATAACAGAGACATACTTTTTTTTCAAATCTGCAGGAAACACTTTGGCCTCTTAAAACAAATTTGTAAAGGGACAAGGGGGGGGTTCTATTGCACAATCATTTGCAATCACGGTTTGGGTACACTCCATTTTTTGAAAAGAGGTGACAACCATTAAAAAAGAATAAGAAAACCATGTTTACCATTAAAAAGTTCTCTTTAACAGCACTGAAAACATAGCAGTAGGGCGTGAATATATTACCAAACATTTTCTGCTGGTTTGTTGCAGCGGCTATATTCCTAAATGGGTCCAGGTGGGAATTTTATTTCAAAAAATCTCCAATAAAATGGCTACAAATATAAACATCATGCGAAAATTGTTATTTTTTCCACTGAACTTATGTTTAAGGATACATTGCAGAAAGTTTAAAGAAAATTCCTCCACTACATCCTCTGGATATTTGATGTGAATAATGTAATTTGTTGAGGAATTTACATGTGTTTTCTTTAATTTCAGACCTTAGTGACATCTGAGGGATTCTTCACTATGACACCAGAAGAATTCTGGGCGATATGGCAAGTTCTAAACACAGCAGTGGGAAAAGAAGAGTATTTGTAGATGAGATGAATAGCATCAGAACGGCGTTGTATTCAAACACCCACCATCTGGATTTAGAGATGTCATCGTATTCACATCCAAGTCAACAGTTGGATTCCAGGGAACCTACATGTACTTCCCTATCGTCAACAGAGACCAGCTCGGTTATCAAATCATCTGCTGATGAGGAGTGTATGTCAACTTCGGACAGTCACTTGACTTCGGGTTCAATCGTTTGTTCCTCCTCAAGCCATGGCAGCACTGTCGATTGCCCCTTGTCACTGTCATCGAACTGTGGTGAACTTCAAAGTACCCCAAATAGAGTCGACAATGTACATGTATCGCCAGAGATATTGCCATTGTCGTCAGCCTGTGGAGAAGTTACAATAAACGGAGAAACCCAGAATCAGACTGTGCAACTTGAAGGGGTAGAGAAGTCAGTTCAGTTGGAGATGTCAGACTGTTCCTTCTCCAGCCAAGATATTCCCGAGTTAGCTCTGTCTCAGTCATCAGACAGTCATGGAATCTCCTATCCTGAGTGTTCAGTTCAAGTCAAGGTTGACCACACAGGTCTGCTCATGAATGAGCACGGAAACAGTGTTTCAGTGGTCAGTGACAACTCACAACAATCGACTATCTCATCAAGTCAATCCGATCCGTTCATATCAGGTACAACACAACAATCCAACACAGTGGAATCATGTACATGTACATGTACATGTAATGCCTGTTCTGGTAAAAACATTGCAGACACTAATGACCAGGGCATGTTGAATAGTAAAGAAACTAATGACCAATGTCAGGGCTCTGCATTGAGTAGCAAAGACACTAATGACCAATGTCAGGGCTCTGCATTGAGTAGCAAAGACACTAATGACCAATGTCAGGGCTCTGCATTGAGTAGCAAAGAAACTAATGACCAATGTCAGGGCTCTACATTGAGTAGCAAAGACACTAATGACCAATGTCAGGGCTCTGCATTGAGTAGCAAAGACACTAATGACCAATGTCAGGGCTCAGCATTGAGTAGCAAAGACACTAATGACCAATGTCAGGGCTCAGCATTGAGTAGCAAAGACACTAATGACCAATGCCAGGGCTCTGCATTGAGTAGCAAAGAAACTAATGACCCATGTCTGGGCTCTACATGGAGCAGTGAAGACGGCTCCGGTAAATTGTACAATTTTGTTATTTTTTTCCATGATGATGATGCAGATGCAGCCGAATGTATCTTTTGCCTCTTGGAACAGGAACATGGTCTTAGAGGATTCAAAAATGGTCGAGATGACACACCAGGAACATATAAGAATGATGAGGATGTGAAAGCCATTGAGAATTCAGAGAAAATTTTGTTACTACTCACACCAAAGTCAATTTGCAATGACAACTTCAAACATCGGATGACTCTGAGTTTATCGCATTCTATAGAAAATATTAATACCAAATTAATACCCATTCGTTCTGGGATACAAGGAGACCAAGTTCCGAAAGTCATAAGGTATAAATATTGTATCAATTACAACAATTTCAGTGATAATTTTCAAGCTAGTCTTTTTAAGGTGTTTCAATCTTCGTTAACTTCTAGTGTGAGTAAACCATCTGATTCTCATTCTACATGTACTTCACCTACATGTAGTATGGAGAGCGAATCGTCTACAAAATCAAGTGATTCTTCTAAACTCAGACAATGTCACAGTACGCCGCCTTCTATACCCCAAGAGAAGCCATGGTACCAAAAAATATCTCAGTTTTTCTCATCTCCTAAGTAACATCACCAGTTTGTGTCAACTAAAGTTTTCATTTATAAGAACAATTTAATTTATAAGAACAATTTGACAGCATGTGTGTCTTACAAGCCAGGATTTGTGTTTCACGCAAATTGTGAAAGTGGAGTGAATTTTCTTAGGCCTTAATTAGAAAGTAATTTGGGTTTGAACAAAGAAAACTTGACAGGAGCGGGACTTGAACCAACGACCTCCGGATTAACGTACCGGCGCTCTACCAACTGAGCTATCCAGCCCTATGTTGGCGGTCTCCCTATTAGTCAATATCACCCCCGAACAAAGATATTGAAAAAATTTACCCAGGTAGTTTCCCTTGTGGTTTATTACTTGATATTTATGATTAAAAAGTCACATCCCCTTAAGGTGATCCCGTGGCTGCCGCTTCCCAGGTTGTATCGTAAACTTGGGTGTGATCCCTGGCTACGCGGCAGTTAACGGTTGTATAGCTTCTGACTGGCACCCCCGAACAAAGATATTGACTAATAGGGAGACCGCCAACATAGGGCTGGATAGCTCAGTTGGTAGAGCGCCGGTACGTTAATCCGGAGGTCGTTGGTTCAAGTCCCGCTCCAGTCATTTTTTCCTTGTTCAAACCCAAATTATAAAAATAAAAAAATTACTCAGTCAGTTTCCCTTGTGGTTTATTACTTAATAAGAAAGTAGCGCGACTGATTGTTTGCAGTGCAAAAATTTGTGTTGCTTTTACGTGAAGTGTGAACCAGGCTTGCTGAGACACACTGCCTTGGGATTGGGCGTTTTGGGCTATAAAAGCATTTATTATGAAACTAATATGGTTGGAAAGATATAGAATTGAATAATTCATACAGATATCCCTCAAAATTGTGTGTTTTTTCTTTAGAACCAAATTGTTGACTCCGCAAAGTTACAGACTGCGATAGTTCACAAGTAAAAGGAAAAACCATACAATTTCGAGGGATACTGTAGTTAATCATTGTACCTTTAAAACATCTTGCCGACCGTATTCATTTCATAACAAATGCTTTTTATAGCCCAAAGAGCCCAACCTGAAGGCAATGTGTCCATTTAACTTGCTATTAATTTCTGTGAATCTTATGTGAAGTGCCAGTAATAAACATGTTGTACTGAAACATATGCAGTCATCTTCATCATCTTCCTGTACTGTGCTGAATTCTCTTCAGACCTTGCGCTTCAGCTTTTTGCAAACTGTCCATTTTACTTGCCCCCAGGAAGTTTCAGTAGCGCAGATTTTAAAGGGTCACGTTGCCTTAGATTGGACGATTTAGGCTATAAAGAGGCTTATGAAATCAAATTAGATTATAATGATCCACACAAATACCCCTCAAAGTTATGTGGTTTTCCTTTTATTTTGTGAACTATCACGGTCCGCCATTTTGTAGAACCAACTTTTTGACTCCACAAAATGGCGGACTGTTAGTTCACGAAGTAAAAAGAAAACCACACAATTTTGAGGCAACTTTGTGTGGATCATTATATTCTTTAAAACACCTTTCCAACCATATTCATTTCATAACAAACCCTTTAAACGCTTGTTATAACCCAAATCTCCCAATCCAAGGCAACGTGTCCCTTTAAACATATTGTCATACATGTAAATGTATCTTTCTGATTTTATTAATGCTAGCAATCACAACCAGTTTAATGGTCAAAGGAAGTCAAATCCAAACACTCAAAAATAAACTAACACATACTTAAGTTATTAGTCACATCTGAAGAGGAAGAAATAGGAGCATTTTGAACAAGTAGTTGCACATTTTTTAGTAGCCCACAGGGCAAGTTGAGAAGTGGTTTTTACTAGCCCGTAACATTGTCTATGTCCGAAGAGTATACCCAAGTGTACTCGCACATTGTTGCAAACAAGCACAAGCACACTATTGCAGCCAACCAAGCCAGAACCTCGGGGCAAACCCCTTCTTTTAGCAATAAGTGTACTGGGTTCCTTTATGTGCATTACACAACACACTGGACCTATGGCTTTACCTCCCATTCGAAGACTGAAGCAATAATAAGTTTCTTGACCAGGGGTCGATTTCACAAAGATAGTCCTAACTTAGGACTAGTCCTAGGAGTTATTAAAAACTTAAGGCTAGTCCCAAGTTAGGATGAGTAACTCGTCCTAACTCGAGATAAGACTAGTTTTAACTCTTTGTGAAATCCACCCCAGGACTCGTCAAATACACAACCTGCTTATTAGAAACACCAGAGCTCGAGTCCGTTATGCTTCACTAAGAGTGGAAAAAGGTGAAATTACTTTTCCCATTATTCGTCGATTGCAACCTAACTTGGTCCAATGCATCATTACATGTAGCTTCATTTAGGTTGTGCACAGATTTTGATCAGTGGTCACCTATTGTTCAGCAGTGGTCATTAAATGAATATCTAGAAAATTCTTCTTCCCCACATTCTTAAACTAATTGCAACCTAACTTGGTCAAATGCTTCATTAGCTTTAGCAGCATTTAGGGTGTGTACAGATTTGGGCCAGTGGTCACCTATTGGTCAGCAGCTATCAATTTTGGAAAAAACTATTTAATAATTTTTTTTTTTACGTTTTAAATGTATTTCATCCATCTAGGAATGCTCACACAATTATGCCAATGGTCATCTTGTGGTCATTTCCAAATATTTCCAAATGCTTCATCTCATACATTCATCATGTTCTTCAGCGGATTGCAGCCTAACTTTGTCCAATGCTTCATTGGCTCAAGCCAAGATTTTGGCCAGTGGTCACCTATTGGTCAGCAGTTGTCACTTTATTTAAAAAATAATACAATTTTTTTTTCATTTTAAATGTATTTCATTTATCTAAGGATGTTTATAAAATTTGGCCAATGGTCTTCTTGTGGTCATTTAAAAAAATAATAAAAAATACAGTCTCGCCTCTCCTTTTGCTTACTGACTTAATCAAATGCTTCAATGGCTCCTGCCCAATTTAGGATGCACATACATGGGTACACAAATTTAGGCCAGTGGTCACCTATCAGTCAGCAGTACAGTGGTCATATTATGGGGAAACAAAATTATAATGTTGTTTTTAACATATACATTTATTTCATATTTCTGATATTCTGTGCACTGTGAAGCACATTAGCTTTAGTGCAGGCTGTAGAAATAAGTCATTTTATGTTAGGGAGCTAAATTGCAAAAATTAAACAGATGGTAACTGAAGGTTAGCCTCGGGGTTTATTGAGGTTTTCCAGGGTTATCCAAGGTTCAACCTCGAGTTACCTTGAGTTACCCCTTATTTAATTCTGCAATTCTAATAATGGTTTAGTGTAGCAAATTAACAAAAGTAAACCTCTTAATTATTAAACATCCGCACTTTACATTTTCTATCAATACTTATCAAGAGTAATAATCCTTGTAAAAGCCTAACTTATATGCAAATGCTTGAAAGGGCCAATAGTTCCGACCACACCATCTAAGGTATAGTAACAAATATTTTCTGTGCATTTCCCAATAATTTGTACATCTAAGTGACTTCTTTACATGCCCAGCTACTGTCTAGAATTATTTGAGTACTTCAGTTACCCAGTAGTTGATTTTTCCCCTAATTACTGAAGCTCTAATTATCTAAGCAAAGCCCCCAACTTTACCCAGACGAGCGAAAAGGCCAATAATTACTACCACACCATCCACATGTATATTTTGTCACAAAATATGTGCATTTCCCAATAATGTTTATATCTACGTGACTTCTTTACACGCCCAGCTATTGTCTATGATTATTTGAATCCTTTAGCTACCCAGTAATTGATATATTTCTCTAATTATCTAAGCAATGCCCCCCGACTTTACCCCGACGAGCCAATATTTACTACCACACCATTCAATATGTATTTTGAAAAATTCCTGTAAAAAAAGATATACTCTGGAGTATGCCCCCCCCCCCCCTCCACTTAGATATGTGTAATGGTCTATTCTATGTTATCACTGAGTTTGACAACCCCAGGTCATTAAACTTTGGATAAATGGCTGAGTTAATCATTGTATGGTATGATCAATTGGACCTTTCCAGCATCTCACTTGATTCTCCGTGGCTGCTATAGCTACACTGCTGCAGGTGCATACTACAGGCCTGGAACTTCTTAAAGGCCACGGACGGAGGCCATGGCCTGAGTTGCCCTGAAAAGTTTCCCATAGACCTCCAGATTTTCCAATGAGAATGCTCTTTGCAAAATCAAAATGGCCTTTCCCATCTCAAAGATAGAATTCAAGGCCTGGTTGTACCATAATTCATTCGCAAGTCCAATAGTTTTGTACATACTGTAACGGTGTTGAAGTTAAGTACATTGTACAACCTAATAAAAATAGTAAAAACAACACAAAACCATTAAGAAAACCAGTGTGCGAAATAACCAATGAGTTGAAAATAGACAAGGGGTAGTCCATAGGCATAACCTTAGTTTCACAAAAGAGAATGACTCCAGTGCTGTTTATAGAGCTGAGTGTATACTTTGGCTAATCCCAAACTCACATTATGCGGATGTTTAGCAAGTCGTTGGTTTCTTACACATCAGATGTACCCCTTCCCTATAAGCTTCAGTTACGAAGATAACTTTGAAGTTGGCCTGTTCCAGCGCCTCTTTAGCTTTCTCACGACCCCACAGTGCCCCCAAACCTGCTGCCCCCCCTCCCGGATATAGAGATGTCGGCATACAATTTAGCAGACTAAAAGTGTATTCAATTAGAATATTCTCGCGGTCTTGCATATCCAAGTTGTCTTGGAGGTTTGAGTGTGCATTGCTTTCAATAACTGAAAGAGTTCCTCCTGGCTTGAGTACTCGATGCATCTCTCGGAGAGCCTTGGTAGGGTACGAGAGATCATGCAGGACAAAATGCATGAACAGGTAGTCAAACTTGTCCATCCAGTCGGAGGGCATTTGTGTGATATCGGCAGTGATGAACTTGACGTTAGAGAGACCCACCCCAGCAGCTTTATCTCGAGCTTTGTTGAGGGCTGATTGGGATAGGTCCACACCGTAAAATTGACTCTTAGGAAAGTGTTTGGCCATGATGAAGGTGGAAACGCCCTCTCCACATCCGATGTCCAACACCTCGAGTCCGGTTACTAAAATAAAAGAGTTATTAAAAAGTACTTTAATAAACAGGGTCCAATTTCATAGTTACTTTTGAAGCACAACATTCAGCTAAGCACAACAATTTGCTTACCGCACAAGAATGCGGTTACCAGCCCAAATCCCATTGCACCACTTGTGACTGGTATCCTGCTAGCTTAAGCAACTCTATGAAATAGACTGTGCAAGTCTCGGTTCCAAGTTTGTTTCCTTCACGTAAAGAAATGTACCGTTACGTGGGACAAAAGTGGTCCCCAAAATGTTCGAATAGGTGCAAGACTTGCACGGTCTATTGGACCCAGATATTTAAGAACAGTCACTACACTCTCCAGCAATAACAAACGTTTCTTACTTAGCTGTTGGTGAAGCTCAGGCATGGATGGAATGAACTTCTGGACTAACTGATCCCTGAAAAAAGGGCCTTGCATCGAACCCATCAGCTCATCAAACTTGTGATATGTCTTATTTGCTACACCTTAACAAGAGATAAAGTGAAGAGATGACAAAAGGCAACTAGTAAATAATAAAATAACAGCATTTTAAAACCAAATTATATTTTTCCAGTGATATTTTTCCAATTACAGAGACAATTCACAGGATTTAAAAAAAAAAACCTGAATATTCCTGGGGAATTTTAACCCTACTTTCACCCTATGTTTTGTTCACACTCAACAAAATTTTTCTGTGAAAAAAACCCCACAGGAATACTTGAATATTAACCCTGGGGTTAGCTCGCTTAGCCCTATTCCCAAGCAGAGGTAGCTTCTTCCCCTGCAAATGGCCCAGACAGTTTACCAGGATTAGCAATTCAAGGTAGTGAGAAAAGTTCAACCAAATTTTATAGAGAATTTCTAGTTAAATTGGTCTTTTATGAAAGAAGCTTTAGGTTGGCCATATTTTATAGTATTTTTATTTTAAAACTAAAACCACACCCCAAACCCTCGCATTAAGGCTTAATTCTTTCACCCAGACATGATGCTTGGTCCTTGGGGAAAAAAAAGTAGGAACATTTTATTGAGTACAGGGGCTGACATACATGTACATATGGTGTTAGCTTTAGACGACTTTCCAGACTATTTTTTTTTGTTTAGTCTGAAACCAGACTAAATTAGGAAGAATGTCATGCCTGTTCACCTGATGGTCCATCCTTTCTGAAACATTCTGCAACTTGGAAGAATCCTCCGTACAAAATGGGTGGTGTTAAAGCAAAAGCCTTCAGCTCCATGATACTCGATCGGTTGGATGGGAGCCAGAAGGTTTCTGTTGTTGGATCATATTGAATAATATCTGCGGCAGCCATGCACCCCAACCACTCTCTTACATACCTGTGAAAAGAAGCATACACAGGCTGTGATCAAATATGTAAATATGTAAATCAAAAGATTGGTACAAAAAAGCCACAAAAAGCAAGTAACACCTTACACCAATCAGCACCCTCACCAGGACTTTGGGGGAAAATCCATCGCGACAACGCTCTTGGGCGGGGGGCAAAACAAAAAATGAGTTTATGAACCCTAGAATGAGAATAAATTACACATTCAAATCAATACACTTGATGACTTGAAACAAGCAGCAAACCAATTATACTTTTAATTTGTTTTCATTTAAATATTGTTTACAGTAAGTTACTGTCAGTAATACCCACTTACACTAAAAGTACACCAATGGATGTAGCAAGTTTGATATGCATGTATAATCTCTCATTAGAGCTGTAGTTTGGTGGTGTCTGCCATTTACTGTGTCTTTGTTCAACATCATTATTTCTTTCCTAAAGATATTGTGTACAACTTCCAAGGAGATATTCAGAAATTTATATTCGACATGAAAAGAGAAAAAAAAATTCACAATCAGGGTCGGGGAGATTTTCAAATTTGTTCCTCAAAAGAGTGAGATTTGTGTTTTTCAGGGAACTTTCTGCAGAATCAGGGAGAGTTGGCAGCTCTGCAAAACAAACTTCTTTCAGCCTGGTACCAATGCTGTTTTTAGAGTTTGGTAAAAAATACTGTGATGGTGTCTTTGAAACAAGGTTAATTCTTTATGGTTGATATAAGGTTGATTTTTTTATTGTTAAAAAAAACCAGAGGATATGGGACTACATGTTTTGTTGTTTGTTTCTCAGTTGTAAATGCAAGCTCTGTTGCAGTCACAAGGCCAACAGGTGTCAAACTGAAAACGTAATCTTCTTGAACATAGCAGCTCTCTTTCAAGTAGACTGTTTTTCAGGACGACTACCACTCCAAAACAAATTAAGCTTTTTTTCTGAAACTCAAAAGTTTGTTTAACAAATAACAATAAACACCATGAGTAATTTGTATATATATATTTTTTTTCTTTGCATTACATTTCTTATGTTATTTTTTAGAAATGCACAGTTGAGAATATTCATATAGGTATTGCACACTATCAATTGATATTATTATTATTATTCATCTTTATCTTCATTGAATTAGTCGGCAAAATATCTTTTGAAGCAATCTCACTTACTTGTTATTGTAGAGATTAATTGTTTCACATAACTTTGATATCATGGACTTTGGAGGGGAACAGTGACAAAGGAGAAATAACAAATCGGTGAAACTTTGGAGTTTGTAATAATATGGGCAACAACAAGTCTGGTGTTCAAAATGTTAGGTTAGATACTGATGATAATTAATAACATGCTTCTTTTGAATAGTTAGGCCAAAGCCGATGAATGTTTAAAGTTTAGCCGAACCCATGCAAATATTACTCCCCGCCCCTTTGCCAGGTGTTTTTCTTACACCCATGTTAATGAGGGGCAAAGGAACCACCCCCATGTTCCCATACTTTTTTCCAACCATTCTTCTCTTGTAGAGAAGTATCCCCCCCCCCCATGTTCCCATCCTAGCACACTATACTCTTGAACAGAAGAACCCCCTGGCCTAAGATCCCCAAAATTCCTGAAATTTCAAGCACACAATGAAGACACACACACACACACATAGCCTTTCTCTGCATAGGAGGAGGTGGGTACCTAGAACTTAGAAGTAGTTACTTTATGTCCCATATTGAGCACCAAATGTTTTTCTGATGAATAAATACATTGAAGTTAATGGAATTGAACTTTGAAAACCTTTCTTTCATTCCGGCAGTGTCGGCAATCTCTTGGCTGGTGTGGGGACTCTCTCCCAATGAACTCATCACATCAAACAAACCCGTCTCCATACCCATGGCAATACCAATACCCGCTATTCCTCCCATGAGCTGTTCAGAAACACGGTTAGAAAACGACTGATCGGTCTCATCACGCCGGGGCTCGCCGGTGGTTGCCATTTTTCCTCATCCACGTAGTCGTTGAGACTGCTTCTAAATCTAAAGTCTACTTTATACTTGCTAACGTCTGCCTGCCTCGACTGACTCTGAACAAAGTATGACTCTTTGCAACAATAACTGCATACAAATCAAAGATTATAGAGCGCCGCTCTATAATCTTTGATACAAATACAACGAACAAGAAAACAAAACATTGCTTTCTAAATCATGTACGGCGCCGGGAGGCGGCCCAAAAGGGATAGGCGTGCACAAAATAATGACTGGAATGTGGCATGGCGTCCACATAAAGCGTCTTATAATTAACACACCTTTGTCCAAAATGTGAAAAAAAGAAAAAGGAAATGTTGAGTAGGGGACTTAGACAAGTCAAATAGCGCCCTCTAGACCACATTGTTTACTATACGTTCTCATCCTGAGTATGTTCTCTGACATGACTAGTTTGATCTTGATCTCCTCTAAGTACATAATAAAGCCAGACACCGTTCTGATATTGATAACAGTTACTCGTCCTTGACATTTCTGCTTTACTGCTCGTCTACGCAACATGGTGGCAGCGGTGGAGGTCACTTTCGTCTCTGTAAAGGACTACAAAAGTTGCCCGGTCTGGAAATCCGCCGTGGCCAATTTACGGACTAACATAACGGTATGTACATGTTTCGCACGTGATCTCCACTAATTCAGTTCAACGTTCAATAAAGTTCTCGGACTTACTCTGTATTGTTGCTGACTATTCTGAAGTTATCTACATACAAAACTAGTGTCGACATGGCTACAGTAGCACCAGTTAGTGGAATCAAACCACCACATCCACCAGATTTTGGGACTGCGAAGCACCTCTCAGAAAGTTGGAGGCTATTTAAGCAAAAGTGGATGAACTATGCTGTGATCACAAAGCTTGCTACTCATGATCGAGCTTACCAAGTTGCACTGTTACTTCATACACTTGGTGATGAAGGTCTGAAAATCTATAATGGGTTTCAATTCGACACTACTGAAGATGTTCGTAGTACAGAGGAAATTCTTGCAAAGTTTGACTCTTTTGCAGTTGGTGAAGTGAATGAGACTTATGAAAGGTTCTTGTTCAATAAAAGGGAACAAAAAGAGGGAGAATCAGTTGAATCCTTCATTGCAGCAATTCGTGGCCTCATGAAAACTTGCAATTATCACGCTGACTCGCAAGATTCTATCCTAAGAGATCGCATTGTGCTAGGAATCCGTGAACAGGAAACACAAAAGCTGTTACTACGAGAGCCCAAACTAACTCTGGATCTGTGCATCAATATTTGCAAGGCTGCTGAGAACGCCAACACGCAAGGAAAAATATTGAGGCCAGAGTTGGGGGAGGCAACTTCAATAAAGAAAGTCCGTGGATCACAACAGAGATCAACTACAAAGCAGGCAACACGGAAAGCTGCTGCTAAACCTAAGCCACCCTCTGACAACAGAAAGACACGCTATACTGCGCCTCAAAAGCGTGAGTGTAATTTCTGTGGATTGACTCATGTGATGAAAAAAGAGGACTGTCCTGCTTGGGGCAAAACATGTACCAATTGCAAAGGAAAAAATCACTTTAAGGCCAAATGCAAGAAAACAAAGGTACACACAGTGCATGACAACTACGATGCTTATACTGACTCTGACGACGAATATGATGCGTACCTCGCAAACGTAAACAACAAAAGGCGAAAAATTCTCACAGCCAAGTTGGGAGTAAATGGCTGCCATATTCGCTTTCAGATGGACACAGGTGCAGAGGTCAACACTATCTGTCAGAGATTTGTTCATAAGGAACAAGTTCAGTCAACTAAAGTGAAACTAGTAATGTGGAATGACACAAAGGTCAAACCTCTAGGGGAAGCGAAGATCCCTATACTGAATGTTCGGACTGGAGAACACCACACTGCAGTTTTTATTGTTGTGCCAAATAATCTGAACTGCTTGCTAGGTTTGAAAACAATGACTGACATGCACCTGATAACTGTCAACAAAGATCGATTCATTGCGGGCATCACTAGCCTGACAAACCAGCCCCTGGGTGATCTTGGATTGGCTGGACTCCAAGTCGATCCGACAAGAAAACCTCGAACATTGCCTTGTCGCAAAATACCTATTGCACTTCGAGGAGATGTTCATACAGAACTTGACAATCTTGTGGAACGCGGTGTACTCATCCCTGTCACCGAACCTACCCAGTGGGTAAGTCAGATGGCTGTTGTCCGAAAATCTAATGGCAAACTACGCATTTGCATTGACCCGCAACCACTCAATGAAGCACTCATGAGAGAGCATTATAAGTTACCTACTGTTGATGACGTACTGCCAATGCTACATGATGCTAAAGTGTTCAGTAAACTTGATGTAAAGGAAGTTTTCTGGCATGTTAGACTGGATGAGGAATCCAGTAAGCTTACGACAATGATCACTCCATTTGGACGCTTTCGCTGGGCTAGATTGCCTTTCGGACTGAAGGTAAGCAGCGAGATCTTTCAGCGTAAACTCATGGATGCGCTGAGTGGACTTGACGGTGTGTTCACGATTGCAGATGACATTATAATTGCAGGATGTGGAAAAACAAAAAGTGAAGCCATCAAAGACAATGATGTGAAACTCGCAAAGTTGTACCAGAGGTGCAAAGCACAGCACATCATACTTAATGATGCCAAAAAGGAAATTGGAAAATCTGAAATCCAGTTTCATGGTCATCGTTTCACTGATCACGGTGTGAAAGTTGACAAATCCAAAGTGGAGGCCGTGCTTAAGATGCCGCACCCAACAGACATCCAGGGAGTGAAACGTTTGTGTGGAATGGTGCAGTATATGGCAAAATTCCTACCCAACCTTGCTGCCGATCTCGAGCCAATCAGAGCCCTAACTAGAAAGGACACCGAGTGGAATTGGTCTACTGCTTGTGATATTGCACTGGAAACTGTGAAACAAAAGCTGTCTACCACTCCAGTGCTTGCATATTTTGACTCGAATAAGGACATTGTACTCCAAGTAGACAGCAGCAAGGATGGTATTGGAGCTGTACTGCTACAAGGTGGGAGACCTGTAGAGTATGCATCTCGTACACTCACTACTACTGAACGGAACTGGGCACAAATTGAAAAGGAACTACTGGCTGTGGTTTTTGGGCTTGAGCGCTTTGATCAATATACCTACGGTACTAAGGTAACAGTCCAGAATGATCATAAGCCACTTGCATCTATCATAAGAAAGCCACTCAGTCAGGCTCCTAAACGACTACAAGCCCTCATGATGAGAGTCCATCGTTACGATATGGATTTTCACTTTCTCAAGGGGTCAGAACTTGTCATTGCTGACACCCTAAGTCGTGCCTACATTGACTCACCTGACCTCCGACCTCGCATTTTGGCAATCACTTTTTTTCCTGACATATCTGATGCCAGACTACAAGAGGTCAAGGAAGCTACATCCAGGGACATGGCATTGAAAACACTGCAGTCACTCATTCTAGATGGATGGCCCAATGCCAAGTGCCAGGTACCAAATGATGCACGTCCATACTATGACATCAGGGATGTACTCAGTTATGAGGATGGAGTTATCCTCAAAGGCGAAGCTGTCATAATTCCCAAATGTCTGAGGCGTGACATTATGAAGAGATTACACTCTGCTCACATGGGCTACAATAGCATGATACGCCGTGCACGATCCCTCGTTTTTTGGCCCAATATGGCAAAAGACATCAAGCAGCTCGTGGATACATGCGAACCCTGTCAAGAGCTGAGACCTCGTAACCTGAGGGAGACACTTAAGCCACAAGATGATGGCAATGGCCCATGGGACAAAATTGCAAGTGATATCTTTGAGGCGAAAGGCCGTCAAAACTTAGCAACCGTTGACTACTATTCTAACTTCATTGAAGTTGATCAGTTGCAGACCACCACTAGCACGAAGTTGATATCTCTGTACAAAAAGCAGTTTGCTCGATTTGGTATTCCTAGAGTGCTCACTACGGACTCTGGTTCGCAATTCACATCAGGAGAGTTCCAGAACTTTTTAAAGGACTGGGGAATTATTCATGTTCGATCCTCCCCAGGCCATCACAGTGCTAATGGGAAAGCTGAAGCAGCAGTGAAAGTAGCCAAACACCTGATAATGAAAGTAGGCAAAGATGGGACCGATCCAAACATCGCGTTGTTGGAACAACGCAATACCCCCCGTGCAGACACTGGCAAGAGCCCAGCTGAGATGATTTTTGGCTATAAACCCCGTACCATGCTTCCACGTTTTCAGAAGGATCACCGTGACCCAGATGTTGTGAGACAAAAAGCTAAACGCAGAAGTGCTGTGAAACAATACCACGATCGCAGAGCTCATGATCTACCGCAACTCCATCCCGGCCAGTCAGTTTACTTTGAGCTTAAGGAACATGACCGCTGGATCCTTGGCAAAATTGTTGAAGTTGCGGGTGATCGCACTTATATGGTTGAAGGACAAAACAATGGCTTGTATCGTCGAAACCGAGTACAAATTCGTCCTACCAAGGTTGAACTGCCCAAACACACACCACCACCATGGATGCCACACACCAGCTCTGGAACCAAACCACTACCTCGCCAAATCCCGCAGTTGGACACCCATGGCAAAGTCAACCCAATGTCGAACACTGATCAAGGACCCAAAGCTCACGCAAAACCACCCATTCTAGAACAGGCAATCCGGAAAAGTGACAGAATCCATAAAGAACCAAGCTATCTGAAGGATTATGTTCGAAACTGAACTGTTTAAGATTTGGACTGCTACATGAAGTTCATATTATGGAAAAGACATTTAGGGACACAGTTCAACAAAGCCTCGTTTTAAAAGACTTTTTTGTGGCAAAATTACTTTATTTCCCGATTGACATTCATGTAAAGGTCACATGATAATTTACGCATTTTGTTTAATACACTGCAAATCTGTTTTCTTCTATTTTTCGAAGGCTCGCTTAGCAAGGAATTTCTGTTTTTGATTGTTTAAAAAACAACAACGTTTTTTTTTTTTTCTTTTCACCTCTCTATTCATTTTTTTCTTTTGGAGGTAATTAACTCCACAGTGTCTAAGGAAAAAAATGAAAAAATTTTGGGGTGCTCCAAAGTTCATGCTTTAAAAAAAAAAAAAAAAAAAAAAAAAAGGGAGGATGTTGAGTAGGGGACTTAGACAAGTCAAATAGCGCCCTCTAGACCACATTGTTTACTATACGTTCTCATCCTGAGTATGTTCTCTGACATGACTAGTTTGATCTTGATCTCCTCTAAGTACATAATAAAGCCAGACACCGTTCTGATATTGATAACAGTTACTCGTCCTTGACATTTCTGCTTTACTGCTCGTCTACGCAACAGGAAATTTTCAAGGCTTTATAACCATGATAACTAAACCCAGCTAACACAATACGTTGTTAGTATTACACTAATGCACAACGTTGTTATATGGTTGCAATT
Source organism: Pisaster brevispinus (assembly GCA_023634235.1). NCBI lineage: Eukaryota > Metazoa > Echinodermata > Asteroidea > Forcipulatida > Asteriidae > Pisaster > Pisaster brevispinus. The sequence continues at coordinate 18,851,701 of JAMKCF010000011.1, forward strand.
TGGTCGATGGGATGACAGCGTTTTTACTACATCAGATCTTAACATGATTTTCAACCAATGTTGTAAATTTGTTGCATGTTGGTAACTTATGCAAAGTTACCGAAAGTTTTGTATGAAACATTTTCACAACATACATTGTATTTCGGTATTATTACAAAGTAACTAGGATTTAAGTTGTGGTAGTCACGTTGTATTTTGGTAACATTAAAACGTAATATTTAAATTGTGGCGGGCACGTTGTCTTGTCGTTGTATTTTTGTATTGTGATGGTTCTACCCAAAAGGCCCGAGCGGCTGGACTAAAGGCCGTAGGTTTTTGAGAAAATATATCTCTAGTCGGCAGATTAAAACGAGTTGATTGAGCGGGCCACCTTAGACCCAAAAGAAAGTGGAGTCGACAAAAGTAATGGTTGCCACGACAATAATTCTGGTTGACAACAATTTATTAATCCCAACAACAACAACTTACCGGCTGGTCTCTCTAGGCTTAGTCTTTGGCATAAAACGAATTCACTTTAATTACCCCAAACTTTTGCGCAGCGCCTCTCGTTTAATTTTGTACACAACGTGTAACTACAGCAGCAGCATGCACAACTCGCTCTGCACACACCGACTGTGAAAAACAACAGCAGAGGAGACTCGCGCGTCCCACCTGTAACTTTTCGCGCGCTGTGACGTGGCAGTCTGCTATTGGCCAACTGCCGCTGGCCAACTACCGCTGGCACTCGCCCAACAAATTTGCGTTACAGTATTACTAAAACGTAGTATTTGCGTTGTCTACACGTTGTATTTTGGTAACTTTAAAACGTAATATTTGAGTATAACTAAGCTTTGTCTTGTCGTTGTATTTTAGTATTGTCAAAACGTAATGGCTAAGTTTTGGTGATCACGTTGTCATCACTTTGTAGTTTGGTTTTGTAAAAAAAATGTAGTACTAAAGTTGTGACAGCCACATTGTCTCAACCTTTAACTACACACGTATAATTGTGAACATCACGTTGTAGGCCTTTTAATTGCCTCACAATGTAGTATCCTTGTTTTTACCATCACGTTGTGGAAATGTATTTTAGTTTACTTGCAACGTACACACTATATTTTTTAGACCTTAGTTGTTTGTGAACAAACACAAAGCTGTTCTGTTATGTTTTGCTTTGACTAAACGCTCCATACCTTAAAGTGAGCCTGACTTCGAGAAAGAAAACCATTCACCTTCAGCATGCCCTTTTTAATTTAAATGTGCCTGCTATAGTGGGCAATAAACTCGTGTTTATAAAGTAGTGAACAGAAATGTTGACACCCACACCTACCGTTATATAATATGTTGAAATCACCTTCTTTCAAATTTTTCCCTACATTATTTTGCTAAATATATGGTACGGAGCTCGGGAAGGGACAGTGAGAGAAAAAAATATGCAGGGGCTAATCCGTTCGAACGAATTAATAATCAGTTCGCACGGTTTAGAAGTCCGTTCGAACAAATTAGCAATCCGTTCCCACGGTTAAGTAATTCGTTCGAACGAATTACTAATGTGTTCGAACGGATTAATAAACCGTGGGAACGGATTGCTTATTCGTTCGAACGGACTTCTAAACCGTGCGAACTGATTATTAATTCGTTCGAACGGATTAGCCCCTGCATATTTTTTTTCCTTCCACTGTCCCTTCCCGGGCTTCGTAATAATTGATTTCGAAAACAAAACCAAGTTTGGAAGTCAGGTCTTAGACCTTGTCCTGGATCCGTCAACGACGTAAGTATCGTAACAACCCCCAGTGCCCCCAAATACCACAGAAACTGCTTCGTAGCGGCATAATAGAGTTTCATTTTCTACAAACAATTTATTTATTTTCAGGGAAGTTTATGAAGTGTTAAACAACAGCAAGCCATTCCAGTGTAAGCGTGTGGGTAATCCTCAACGTCCGTCCACTCATCCGTCTCTACATCGTAACACTCGGCAGACCGGAGCCAGGCTTTCTTGTCCCAGCAATAGCCCCCTATAACGTAGATGCGGGTACCCACTACGCAGCCTGCTGCCTCGGCTCGTGGCTGCTTCATAGCTCGAAGTTTGGTCCACGTGTCCTTGATGGGGTCGTAGCGTTGGATGTGCGGGACGCACCGCACTCCCCCGGCAGGGTTGACTTCAGCACCGCCGGCGAGGTAGAGGTAATCCCCCACGGATGACAAGTGGGAGAAGAATCGTGGTGACTTCAAGTCTTTCTTCGTCTTCCAGGTGTCGGAGTGGGGCAAGTAAACCTCCACTTTATTTGATATTTTCTTGTTCCCTGTGTTAAACATAATTGATACAAAAAGGTTTAGGCATAAACTACTAATACCAGTTAATGATATCGGTGCACTCTAAAAACTATTGGGTCAGAATTGAATCGGATTTTGGGTCCCAGGGTGCCTGACCCATTTCCGGGTCAGGCTAAATCGGCAAACGCAACCTCGCTACCGTTGGCAGCGCGCCGTATGGGATACCTCTCGTCACTAACAAACAATTCGATACCTCTCGTCGCTATGATCGAGCAAGGCATGCTGGGGAAAAAATGGCGCGGCGAGATCGATCACCCCTGAGAAGGAGGTTGCGGCAAACGGTTTTAAAATGGGATTTTAACTCGGACTCTGCGTCAGTTTGACCCATTCTGGGATGGGTCATTTTGGCACAGAAGTGGGTCATCTGACCAAGAAATGCGTCAGTCCCCCACGGGACCTGGATCTGGGCCAATGCTTACCCGTGAGTTGTTTCGAGAGAATTATCCTCATTCAAAACATCAGTGGCTCTATCTTCAAGTCGCTTTGGAGCACCATATCATTCAAATACACACTTTCAAAATGTTTGCCAAAGCCAGCATGAAGAATGGACGATATTTTAAAAGGCTTGTGGTTTAAAAACCGGACCAAAACATCTCTTTAAACATTATAGGTGGTTGAATTTTTGTCACCTGATCCGCCCACGGCATACAACTTCCCATTATGAACAGCGACAGCAAGACATCGTCTAGGGGTTGAAAGTGGCGCCCTGTCTTCCCATTGGTCGGTGTTTGGGTTGTATCTCTCCACGGCAGCCAATGACGAATCGCTATTCATACGTCCTCCTAAAATGAGTCCAGAAATTTTAAGTTGAGAAACTGGTATGAGTAAAAATATATATCACAAAATGGAGAAGACAAATTTAGCTAACTTGTTCCCATGGGTAGAGTGGCGAAATGGACAAGCCAGCCCTGACATCACCACACAAATCACCGTGATGAGTAAACATGTCTATCAGGCTAGAAGATGGAAGTAGGTCACGTTAATGAGAATGGAAGACAACTGCCACAGTGGGACAACAATGACATGCAGGTTCTTGAGGGCAGGAGTAAAGTAGGAAGGCCGAGAACAACATGGAGGCGTACTGTGGAGAAGGAAATGAAACAGGTATGGATGGAAGTCTTGGAATGCATAAAGTGAAGCCAAACCTGTATAGCCAAAAACAGAGCAAACTGGATATTGAGTGCATGCACTGCAGCCTTGCACTCGGATCGAAGAGAAAAGGTGAGGTGAGGGGACGAAATATCCAAAACATTGTCAACTGGAAAAGTAAGAGCCAATATCCACTCACCAACAGCGTAGATCATTCCATCCACTACTCCCATCTGGAAGCTCTCCCTTGCGTTGCGCATGTCTGCAATTTGAATCCATGAGTCCGTACGTGGGTCGTACCGATGAGCCGATTTTAACGGGGCCTCTGGGCTGTGAAGGACCTCCCTTCCACCAGCAACGTACAGAAATCCACCCAGTACGGCAGCTGAAAAAAGGGACAATGGAATAATGAAAACAGGTTTTCGAAGATTAAAGACCGTATTGCACAATGACGTCATTTTAGTAGGTCGCCCTCGAGTGTTTACGAGACGGTAGCTTGTCTGTTCCTGTGCGCCGCGCGTTTTATAGTGCCATTCCATTTTCATCATTGAGAAAGTTCTTGTGATTATCTTATTGGTAAATTTGCAGTTTGAATCCCACATGCGTGGTCTGTGTTTCAGGAGACAATTGTTAAAATTAACTCAGGCGTGTGTTAATAAACCATTCTCCACTCCGTCACGTAACCTAACCGCCATCTTGAAACAGTGACATAACTTGCAGTGACATGACTATAGACCTTATGCAATGACGTCATCAAGCCGCCATCTTAACCGGTGATAAGACATGCTATATGCATGGCGCACAGGTCTGGCCAATACACAACCTACTGTTGACCTCTAGGCGAGCGCCCTATACACAATGACTATAGGTCTATAATGAAACAGTGCTCCAAGGCTAGGTTGATCCAGTTGGACTAGCTAGTCAAACCACGCATTGTTCGAGTGACATCTAGATCGACTACAGTTAAAGTCTATAGTCGACGCTATAGTCAGCCACCAGAACTTGCTTATTGTTTTACCTGATGGCGGCGTGTTGACGGCGTGATGACGGCGGCGTCCAGAAAAAAAATCACGATTCAATGGGTTGGGTTCCTATGTACATTGCTTTGTACATGACCGATAGAAAAAAAGCCAGATATCTTACCAGCATGATGATGTCTTGGTTGAACCATTTTGGTCAGCATTCTCCATTCATTGGTGTTGGAGTTGTAGTACGTCAAGGCATCCCCCACTGGTTGTGTAGCCTGACGAGGATGTCCACCCAATGCCACCATGGTGGTAAGGTGTACTGTAGACCGAGGAGTCGTCCGCTTAGACTGCATGATGCTCTGCCTTAGAGGCAGGCAGTAATAGTGAAGCGCTTCCTTGACCAGAACCTCACATTGGGGGAGTTGCATGAGGTACTCGACGCTTTCCACGTGGTCCACGAGGTCCGGAGGCTTGATCATCGGGAGGCGTACATTCTCAAGGAGCAGAGCAGCGTGATCCAGCCGCACCTCGCGATACACGTCTATCCAACGGAGCATCGCCCGGAAGACACTCAGTTCAGTGTCCACAACTAAGTCATCCCGGGAAATAAGGTTCATCAGAGTCTTCACTGGTAAATCCAAGAAATCCTGAGTATCGGCAACCAGGGAGAAATTTCTCGACGCCATTTCAGATGCTTTATCAATCACGCGCGTCAAGCCAAATACAGTAGCCAACCCCAAAGTTCGCAAGCAGGTTGGCGTATCCAAGCTTTCGATCATGAAATCGCTGCAATTCTTTAGTGCAAACGACAGTTTGAGATAGACAGCTGCTGAGAGTATCTCCTCCAGTCGTGAGGAATCTACGGAGAACTGACCCGTGTACATTGCCTCCAGGAGCAGTTTGAGAGTCTCGAAGGAGATACCATGGAGCGTGTACAGGAACTCGTCATCGTTGTCTCCAACTCCGCCCTTCGTAAAGAGTTCCAGAAAGTATCCACTGCAAGCGGCCAGGATGAGTTTATGAGTTCCGATCCGGTGAGGTCCAATGGCCAGCACCACATCGTTCAGTTGTTTCTTCTTCCACAATGCAGTCATTGCCACGAGCACGTGTTCGGCATGAGGAGCGTCTGTGTCGGACGATGGAAGCACAATATTTTGATGGGATGCCTCCAGTAGCGTGCTGAGCTTCGATTGTCTCCCTGGTGGCTCCGGCAACACGATTCCTTTTGGTGAATTCGATACTGGTGCTTTGTTCTGGGATTTCGACGTGAAATCATGTTCTAGAGATTCTACTGGAGGAGAAATCACGGACTCCTGTCGCTTTGTGGTGACACCATCCTTCTGCAGCTGATGGGTGACAGAACCCTTCTGCAGCTTGGTGACAGAATCATTCGGCCCTTTGTTGGTGATAGAATCCTTCTTCTGTGTTTTGCTGCCTAGTGTAGGGGCATTTCGTTTCCTATTTTTCCACTTTCGCATTGCGGACAAAAATAGGCCTCTAGTTAGTGCTGAAGAGGAGAGAGCTTCTTGTAAGTTTGTCACAGCGTATTATGCCAACGTTAGTAAAATACATATTTTGCCGTATCTGTCTGTGCAAACATCAAATTCGCGCGCCTGTAACCAAAACTTGTATTTTGCTAAGATACTCACTCTATCGCAACAAGAAATTGTACGTCATAAACAATGCGCCGCAAATGGGCACAGGCGCATGCGCAACGCGCGCGTCAGAGGAGTGACGTGGGTGCATTGCATATAGAATATAATATTATATTCTATATGCGCGCGCGCGTGGGTGTTGGTCATTACGCGTCGTCACACGTCCAGAGTATACTCTTCTTGTAAAATCGCCAACAGAAAAACTAGCTCAAGCTTTTGGTTTTGTACGCGAGACTGTGAGAGAGTTTAAAAAAGAAAGAAAATCAGTTATCAAAAGCCATGTCTAACAAAAAATGTGTTGGATCTGGAAAAGTGGAACGCTGTTGGAGATCCCTTCTCATCGACTCTTTGGCAAAGCTGAGTTTGTGAGGATGTGGGATAACACGCGGGGAGGGGGATGCAAGGGGCAGAAGGAAGGCTCAAGGGTACCTCGACTACTTCTCGGGCATCCCTAGGACTGTGTGAATGTAACATTTTATAACTTTTGTTCCCCTTTTTACTTATGTTTTGCTCACAAAAGCCAACATTTATGAGAATTTCCAGAAATCCCTTGCAACCTCCACCTTTATTCGCAAAAGGACTGACTCTTTGTAAAACAGCCAGATGATGATGACTCAGTCGTCACAAGTGTCGGATTTGGAGATGAGGGCGCTATACATACTCTTTTAATCGTCTGGTACCACGAAAACACACACCAAGGTGAAATTAAAGCAAACGGTGAGGAAAAGAGGTTAGCAAATTGGTTATTGAAACGTCAGCGATATAATCGTCATTTTCCGTGAATTTTTGACAAAAGCTCCGATCAGAATGACTCGTAAGTAGACTGTAACATTTATAAAATAAAAACATTAAGATAACGCATCTGCCATCGTTTATCTCTTGGCCTTTGTATGGGGTGAAATCATAAAATTGTTATGATTACAGATACAATGTTACGTTTGTTTACAACTGAAAAAGTCCTCCATGCCATGTTGAAATAAAAAAAAAATTAAAAAATCATATCAATGAAGGAGTAACGAGCCTGTTACTATGGAGGTGCAGCCGTTATCCTAATTCCGGATTGTTCTGATGTGAGTATTGGTAGACCAACCAAAGCAAGACTCATTTCATTTATAGAATATGGTATGTAAAGGTAAACCAATGCCGCTGCCTTGATTTTCTCTGACAAGTGACATATCATTTTGCCGTCGATTGCCTTGGACGGCAAAATATGAATATCCACTGCCTGACCTGACAAATTAAAGACAACAGGGTTCTCTCATGTCATAATAATGAGCACTGGACATTGTTGTTCTCTTATGAGAAAAATATATGACTGAGTATGTGTTCACCATGAATTGCAAAACCTTGGCCGTAAGCCACTGCCAATAATATGCCAGTGGTATATAAAAAAAAAACTATATATGCTGGAATCTCGGAGCGCTTTGATTTACCTCCCATTGAGCTAAATGTCCAATCTGAATCTTGTAAGCCACGTTTTTATAAATTCAAAGGAAAAAGGTCTGGAAGTTCGGGATTACACAATAACCCCTGAAAAAAGGAAGCTTACGAGCATAAAGTCTAGGACCTTCTGTTCCTCTGTGTATGGGGAAAACGAAGCTTAGCACGACGGTGATTTAAATGTCAGCCATCAGACCATCAGTAAAAAATTGAGGGCACTGCAAAGTTGTTCTGGGTTGGGAAAAAAACTTTTGCCATAAAACAGTTTAGAAATAAACTGCAGATGTACACGTCATCCAACGTGAAGTGGTTCAGAGATAAGCAATGGGAAGCAAAGTTGTATTGAAACCATAAAATAGGAACTAGAGGGCGCACTAGCCTAGTTACACGGCCTGACAAGGGCAGTGGCTGCCATTTCGTAAGTAGTCAAAAACCAACATTTGTCTAAACTATTACTATTAGTGCTTGTTGCAACAGAGCAATGGTTAACAATGAAAGGGTTTACTGTGAAGATTATGACATGTCAGTGAAAACCGTTTATAGTACTATGTATTATAATCCCCAAATAAATATAATATTTTAGAATTATATTCCTTCGATTTGGACAATAAATCATGGCATGTGTGTTCATCCTCTATTGAAACGAATAAGATAAACCTCACGAAACAACAGCCGCTCGTTTTTTGTTAGACCGCGTAATGTGTATTTAGCAAGCACACCGTATTCACCGTATTCAATTTTGCCCTCGTACAAAATGGCGCGTGTGTCTCCTTGTGGTCTCGTCCCGTTTGTGCACGTAGCATTACCAGTGCGCCCTCTAGTTTCTATATATAACTCTATGATTGAAAACACTCATTGGAAGGCCCTAGTCAGGCCATATTTCCATAGAACTGTACTCATTACTTTTACACTGTGACTGTTTGGTTAAATCCAGGTGGAAACCAGAGAGAACTTGCGAGGGCAAAAAATCAGAAGAAACAAGAGCAAGCCAAGAAAAAAGGGGAATCCGGTGGAAAAAGCCTGGAGGACAGACGTCACAGGTAACTAGAAATTAAGATTTTTGTCACATTATGTAGTCAACTACATGTAGTTAAATTTCCAATTTTTCATTCCCTTATTCTGCTGATTTATTTCCAGAATCTTTCATCACTTGTGACTTGTCAGGATTGTTCATGATATTTCATTGATCTTCCTGCACCATCAGATTTTCTTAGAAAAGGCGCAATTACCATCACACAAATAAAAATCATGGCCCTTGTTTCAGAAACAAACCTTCAGAATATCTATTTGAAATGATATACATGTATAGAGAGTCTGTAAACCAGGCATGATTCTTTCTACTTTAATGTGATTTCTGATTGTTTTGCATAGTACAAGTATAGGTCAGCCCGTGTACTCAATAATAGTTTCATTTTCCCCCCTCTAAAGGCCAAATATCATGGCTGCTGTAAACTTCAAAAATGTAATTTCCTGTAAATTCAGGGAGCTTCATCTCCACACCAAGAGGAAGCCAATATATAACATTTTCAGGATTTTTCATTTTTCATACTCAAGTATCTAAATCTTACCCTAGATAATCTGTGGGCCCTACCCTCATTTGTAACAAAAAAAGAAGAGAGAAAACAAAGATGTCACTTCTGGTAAGGTAAGGTTAAAGAATGCAATATTTTTGATTCTTTCAGAGATGCCGAGGCCATGCGTTTGAAGCAGCAGAAAGCAAATGATAAAAAAGATCAAGAGGCCAAACCCGGGAAGAAGTAACCGCAATGCTCCTGGATGACATTGGCAGAAAAAAAGGGCAAAAAATTCTCCCAAACCATTCACCCTTTGTCTCCTGGTAGCATCTGGATGCGACGATTGTACAAAGATGGGCAGATGAAATACTTTTATATCTCAGCAGATGAACCAGAAACACTTGCTATTATTATCAAGGTTCAAAAAAATCCCTTGGATTTTCACAGTTACTTCTTGTAAAAAGATAGATTATTACTCAAAGCAAATGTTTGGTTCCTTGTGCAGTTTCCATGTGTTTGTGTTTGTGATGCAAGTTCCCTTGTCCCTCATAATATGGTAATTCTGAGGTCAGTTGGACTTTTGCAAAATTTCATGCATGTTTAAGTGTTAGTTATAAGACATCATTGAATAAAGTAAATTTTGAAAAGAACGTATGAACACTGAATTAAAAACACTAACAAACCTCAGCCCATCTAAATCCAGCAATCTGTTTTAGTTGAACATGTTAAACTGAAGACTGCACTAGTAAAATCGATTGCTCCTTGGGGGGGGGGGGGTTACGCCTTGATTTTTGATGTGAAATAATGCTGTGATTCATTCTGAAAAAGTAAGAATAGTAAAACGGCATTTGCAATGTGAACTTTCCTCTCAAAATTGTTCCAAGGCGGCGATCATGTAGGAAAAATATGAACGAAAATTATAAATATCAATCTACCAGCTTACATGGACTATTTTAAGAATGTACACAGTAGCGACATGTTTCATTTTTAAATCAAAATTTATAGGGTTATTAAGTGTCAAAAATTGTTAGATTTACCATCATGTTTAACCAACGTTTTCCTCGTTAATGCTATCTTTTTGTTGCATTTGAAAAAAAAAAAAAATGTGTTGTTAGTTTTATTGTATGTGGTGATGGGCTGATGGCTCATTGTGACAAGGATCAATCTTGTATTTTGAGGAAAAGCTTACAACATTATTTTCTTCATAAATTCTACAGTGCATGTTTTGCTGTTCATGACTGGGTCTTATTCATCTCTGTAACAGGTGTAACTTGGTACAAAACATCACTGCGAGTAGCTTTTTTGACTTAGTTTATACCCCTGTACAGATTTAAACAAAATAAATTAAAACAAACCAAATCAGTGTTTTTGTTATTGTGGTTTTTATTGTACACATACTTGAGCATTAAAAATAGTATTAAGTTGAACATTACAAGTTTCTCATTTACAATGACACAGAGTCCATGCGTTGGTAATTGAGGCAATTGCCTATATGCCTTTAATCATCATTGCCTTGGTGCCCTTTGAGATGTTCCAATATTGACCCCTTGCACAACCCAGAACCCACCTCTGCACAATTCGTTTGTGTACATTTTGACTCCCAAAATAGCAGACGGGATAGGTGCGTGTAAGTGCGTTTTGCAAAGGGTCAATAGATTTGTAATTTCCTCGTAGAGGTGCCCTTTCCCAAGGAAAATTTGCCTTGCCCTCACAAGCACAAAGTGTCGAGCCTGGCACCTGAAAGTCCACAAATATTATTTGTATTAATTAATCAGAGAAAATCGTCTCCAGTTGAGCTGGGACTCAACACCACAAATTAATGACCAGATAACAATCAACAGACCACCCCCATGTGGTTCGAAAAATCTATGAGATATTTAGAATTACATTCAGCATCATAGGAAAAAAAAATAAAAATATCCATTATCAAAGAGATTTTAAAATTTATTCATCAGAACATCAAAAGTTGGTTTATTTTTAAGGAACTTTCTGCAGGATCCCTAAGACTTGGCAGCTCTGACGGTGGTCTGGTCTTGTTTTTTAATTTTTTTTACAAAACAGACTGACCACACTTTGTTGTGTTGCAGAAAAAGAAAATTCAAGTCATCAACGTATCAACAACATGGAGAATAATACAATGTATGTACTCTTTGGGCAGCTTTTATATTGGTGTTTCCTCCCGCACAAAATGTATCCAAAGATGCAATTCAGTTTCCTCTTCAAGATTTGCCTCTGGAAGCATCCTTGAAGCTCCTGGTGAGAACATTGTAAAAGATGAAGGTCAGTAGAGACGACGAGATGAGATGAGATGAGGCCATTGCTATCTAGACTGAGCACCACTATTTCTTGGTCTTGACTGACGCTCTGATTGTCGTCGACTTTCTGGTGTTCTCGGAGAGGCGGCGGTGTGAAAGGCTGACCTTCCCTGTTTCAATCCCTGGGGAAACAAAAGTGAATAAATGAGAAAACAATTAAACCAGCTGATCACCCTCAGTCTTAATTTTGTTCATCACGATGAGTTCATTTAAAAAACCCTGCAAAGAGGGCCGCTGTTAGCACATGCTGAATTGTCTTAACCAAATCGTGTACACTGGTCAGCTCATATGCCATGATATCCTAGGCTGGACCATACCACACCTCCTAGAGGGGGTGTCAATCAACAGGGTCAGTAATAATAGGTTAGAAGGGTGTAGGACAAAACTCTGCAAGCATCCTTGTACAAAATCGGTATGTCAATTGTCAATGGTAGATGAAACCAAGTTATAAAACATCACTAATTAAGCAAACAAACAAGCTTAAATTAACCCAGGCAATAGCTGGACATTTTAAAAACACACTTAGACAAACAAAATGGAAAATAAATTGCAAAAGAAACACTCTTTGACTTACAGCAGGTGCAGACAAAGTACCACAGGTACATTGCAACCAAAGAGGTCCCTTAGGGTTTTATAGAAACACTTTAGTAACACAAATACCATAACAGTGTCTAGCTTTCACTAAGAAAATGATGTACAAAATTGAACTGGGAGTATTTTTCATCTTGAGATTGCCTGGAATTTGGTTGCCTGTAAAACTGCCGAGAGTTCTAAATTACCTGGTAGTAACCGGTGTGATATCCACTCATATACCAAGACATTAGCATCGAATGGAGAGCCTCCTCATCGCCCTCTTGATGTACCTCAGGAGGTGTGGACATCGGTGGTGGAGGAGGTATCATGGAGGGTATATGAGGCATTCCGAAACCCTGTAGGAGGGATATGAAAACAGTGAGTGTGTCAAAATTCTCAGCTATTTTAGAAAAGGGATCTTTGAAAATTCCATAATCAAGAAAATGAAAATGACATTACTGCTGTAAAATAATTGTTAATTTTTTTTGATAAACTTAGTGTGTGAGTGTGTGTGTGTTTTGTAATGCAAGTTCGACCCAAACAAGGCTAAAAGCCACTCTTTGTAAGGGGCTACAAGAAGAAAATATTTAAGATGAAAATATCTTAGGGAAGCTGAAGGTATGTGAGTGTGCGGGCAAGAAGATGCAGTAAGTGGAGTAAAGCTGTTGGAATGGCTCTTTGTTCTACATCTCAGCAAAGCAAGAGTGCATGGGTGAGAAGAAGCAGAAAGTCTGGTTTCACACTCAAGCCTCCTGATAGGAGGAACCAGGTCGGAGAGACTGATGGAAGGAAAGTTTGTGATTGAACATAAAGCAATGCAGAATATGAGAGAACTCAAGAGTGACTACATCGGCACACCAGTTTGATTTCTCAATCCATTAGGGACAAGGAAAACTGCATTCATGTCATGATAATCAATTATTTACAAATCTATAATCAATAACACATCCAATAGTAAGCAAGTAAAAAATACTGGCACAAATCTCTTATACCCAATATTAATGTACATCAAATCATAAATCACAAAACAAGTCAAATGACTAATAGACAAAATATGAATTATTATTATTATTTGATATTATTTGTTACTATAATACACAAAGGAAAATTGTCCAGTCAACATATCTACATTATTTACAGGTATTAAAATTAACAAAAAAACTTTCAACAAAATGATTCATCTGTTTGGTTGTAAAGAATGAATACTGTTTCTTTACCTGTTGCATAAACCCACTGCCTGGATAGTAAGGAAATGGAGGCATGCTCGGTGGAGTGAAGCTAGGTTGCTGCAGGATTTAAAGGACAAATGTAATATTTTTAAAGTACACCATGGACATTTAGTTCAATGCTTTCTGCATGCACAATTTGTACACTGTTGGAAGAATGTTAAATACATTTTACAGGGATTTTGTATCGACTTTTTGATATGGAGACTGGGGGCAAATCTCAAAACTTGTTCCGTTCTTACAATAGGCCCCTTGCATTGGTCGCCATTGTTGATGAAACATGCAAGTGTGAAAGGCTACCATTGGCCGAGAGTCGTGCGCAGCGCGTATATGCGTACATTTTTCCCATTATTTGTCATCAAAGATGGTGGTCAATGACATGCAATCCATGTATACTTGAATTTGTATTGAGATTGCAAATTGGGATACAACATGTAAAACTTTCCACATCAACACTGTGGCATATGCCTGCCAGGAAATTCCCCGGAATACACAAGGTCACTCTTATTGCAAGCAAGGTGACATAGTCAGTAATATACTGTGCATGTCCGACTAAACAAACTCACCATCGGGTGGGGCGGCCAATGCATCCGAGGGGGACCCGGTGGAATGAACTGGGAGTGAGGTTGGTGCCAAGCCTGCGCACCATGATACGAGTTGTAGTTTTGACCCCTGAACTCTGACCCAGAATGGGCGGGGCTTTGGGTGTGGTTTGGGTAGTCCATTGATTCATAGCCTGCCTGTTGAGGAAGCAAAGAAAAGGTAATTTTCAAAGTTTGTACCCCAAACAAATTCTGCATTGCCTAATTATATTTTTATTCTATTGATAAATGTTAAATTTTGAACCATTTCAACAAAGTTATGTATTCATCTTTAGTATAAACACTGCAGTGAAATCAAACTCTTGCTGAACCTACCTCAAAGTCTCCATTATTTGGTCTCGACGGTGAAGCACTTTCTGATCCAGCAGACATGAGCTCGCTCAGTTCTTTTTCCTCTTCATTGCCGTAGCCAATGTATGTCACCCAACAAGTAGATGTGTCACGATCGATAAGCTTAATCACGGCGTCGTAAATGAACTCATCCTCTGTGTAGGTTGCACGGCAGCGGTCACCTACTTTCCACTGGTGACATTTAAATAAAAACCAACGCACCTTGTAACAAGTTCACAAAAAGAGCCACAGAGACGGGGCTTCCTGAACGTATGTCCTGTACATTGTAGCCAAGTATCAGAGGTTTGTCTGAGGGCTAGTTTCTTAAAATGTAATTTTTCTAAGCTTGCCCTAGATGTATCATAAAAATTGTCAGATACAAACAAACAAACAAACAAACAAACACCCAACAAACACCCCAACAAACAAACAAACAAACAAACAAACAAACAAACAAAAAACAAACAAACAAACAAACAGACAAACACCCCAACACCCCAACAAACAAACAAACAATTGTAACCAACCCCGTGTTTCTTCCTGTTCTTTTTGTGATGTGCATAATATTTCCTCTTGCGGCGCCTGCTGGCGTTACTGGCACTGCTTCTGCCGTTTTCTACCTCGCCACTTTCTTCGTTGCTGCCTCCACCCTGTAAGAATGGAAATTGTGTTGATATTAACCCTCCTACTCTTGGTATCATTTTTCATTTGAAACCATTCATAGCGCAGCGCGATCGGTCGATCGCGCAAATTGACCGATCGCGCCCAACATAGATACATTCACCACGTGAATCTATCAATATTGAACATGGTCTTACCTGGATGGATTTAATGGCTTTGTCATATGCTTTGATTAAGGCAGTGTCGTCCCAGATATCAGACGCATCATTGTCATCACTCTGCTAAAAGAAAATAGTGATGGAGAAATAGTAGGCATACATCATCCCTGTAAGGGTTAGATACGACAAGATACGAGAAAACCTTTCTCTGTGCATGGCACTACTGGCGGACTGGCTACACAACACTAACTAAATCTAGTTAACAATACAACAAATAATGAAGTGCAAACAAATTAATAAATATTATTAAATTATTTAATTCCTCCATATCATTGTCCATAGTTTACAAAAATTAAATATAGCTAGGCCCAAGTTACAATTGTTCATACAAATAATTATTATTTTAGCTATTTTTATTTTTAACACTCTCTAAATTCTAAACAGGTCTAGATACAACCATGGAGGTAGAATTCTAAGTTCACCTCCATGACAATGTTCCGCCCCAACTTGATGATCGTCCCAACTATAGTTGGGACTGGTCCCAACTTGAGTGTTAAAGTTGGGACGTCCCAACTATAGTTGGGATCGCAGTGCACACAAAGCACCCCACGAATAAACCATACCTCCATGGATAAACTAAAAACATAATAGTAGTAAGTATCATACTCATAGTTTTTAAGACCACTTTCCCTTGAGAATATTTTAGCTTAATTAGAATTTTGTTTTTCCGAGAGGAGGGAAAACTAAAATGTGTAGGCCTACTGAGACTGGAAAGCGTCACCCGGCGGCACTGAGCATGAGGCCGCTGTCAGAACCCTCTAAAAACACTGTTTACACTGAGTTAGCGGTCATTTGTGAGCGATATACTATTATTCTAAACCAGTTTTGACATGACTTTGTACAGAGCCGAGACCCGGGTTTGAAATAAAGAATCTTCAGGACCCCTGATCGATCACGGTGTCCTGTTGAAGTCTATGGCATGGGCGATCCCAACTATATTATTTGGGACGTCCCAACTTTAACACTCAAGTTGGGACGAGTCCCAACTATAGTTGGGACAATTGTCAAGTTGGGACGGAACAACAACAACCATTCCCATGGAGAGAAATCTAATTCTACCTCCATGCAACAACTGAACTAGAGGCAGAGGATGGAGGGAGAGCACTCTAGGCCTGCACTCTGCAGCATTATTACATTCCCAAAATCCCAGTGTCGTTTAAGAAGAACTTTAAAACCAAATGAAAAAAATATTTAACCATGCATATTATCTTTGCTTGAAAAACAGTCAATTCCTGAACCGCACATATACCTTTTCGGTACGAAAGACAACTGCCGAAGCTTGGTTCATTTTCACACAACTTCAAGAACTGCTGAATGCTGGGCAGAAAGGTTGAGAATGTGAGCTAAACACAAACACGTTTATTCGACGACGGAGGGAGGTTTATGATGAATACGTATCCGAAGTACGACTACAATTCACATCAGTAATTAACATATCAAAAACGTTAACACTAAGAAAGTGAAGATAGGTCGATTTTAAGCTTATTTGTTGTCAACATCTCCCCAGTCTTAAGCTATGATTTATAAAGTAATAATGACCAAACTTGACATTCAAGCATGATTCAAGACACGTGTCTGTGTGGTGCAAAAACGCCCTCATGCGGCATAGGTTGGAACAATAATTTCTTCGGATACGAAGAGTGACGATTGAGAGATTAATCATGATTTTTATGAGGATCGAGAAACACCAGCAGAGCTATTGAGTCAAAGTTCTTCCACCACAGTAAGTGAAACTGCCATTTTTCCTCAAAATAATAAGAGTAGTTCTTGACTATCAAGTTAAGAAACGCCTTTATATTAGTTGAAAACATCAGTCGTAAAAAGATGTGTGTTCCGAAGGCAAAAGGAAAAAAAATTGCAAATCATAAAATGTCATTATTGTTGTTCCGTCCCAACTTGACCATGTTGACTATTGTCCCAACTATAGTTGGGACTGGTCCCAACTTGAGTGTTAAAGTTGGGACGTCCCAACTATAGTTGGGATCGCCCATAGACTTCAACAGGACACCGTGATCGATCATGGGTCCTGATGCGATTGGCGTTAATTAACATGATTCTTTATTTCAAACCCGGGTCTCGGCTCTGTACAAAATCATGTCAAAACTGGTTTGGAATGATAGTTTATCGCTCACAAATGGACCGCTAACTCAGTGTAAATAGTGTTTTTAGAGGGTTCTGACAGCGGCCTCATGCTCAGTGCTGCCGCGGGTGATGCTTTCTCAGTCTCAGTAGGCCCATGGAGGTCTTTTCCTTCCTCCATGGGGGACCATGGTAGGCCTACGCATTTCAGTTTCCCTTCTCTCGGAAAAACAAAATTCTAATTAATCTCAAATAATCTCAAGGGAAAGGGGTCTTAAAAACTTCATACTATGATACTTACTACTACTATTACTAATGATTTTAGTTTATTCGTGGGGTGCTTTGTAATTGTGTGCACTGCGATCCCAACTACAGTTGGGACGCCCCAACTTTAACACTCAAGTTGGGACCAGTCCCAACTATAGTTGGGACGATCATCAAGTTGGGGCGGAACATTTGTTAACCTTTACTTCAGAACTAGAGAGTAGACCTATAGACCATGGAGGTAGCTAATTCTACTGGCCAGTTTTTCTATTATTATAATATTTGCCAATCCGCCTACATGTACGTAAAGCGAGGTGTGTATTATGATTTATCTAAGAAAATTATATTTTGTTTTGGAATGAAAATAATAAAGAAAAGAGTAAAATGTGATTACAGGTGGAGGAGGGGATCAGTCAGTGGCTGATCATAGAGGAGTGAGATGAACGAATAAAGATTGATCGCCAATTTAAATGCTTAATATTATCAATGTCATTGTAACTTTATGTTGTACCTCTGGCTAAATTGACGCACCCCTATTCCTTCACAAGAAGAATGTTTCAAACACTCGTATGAGAGGAATATAGCTTTACATTACAATAAAGTGCTTAAATTGTTTTGTTTTTTTTCCTTATGTTTTTTTTTTAGCTGTAACCGGATCCCTTCAGTATGTCATTCCGTAGCAGCGGAGGAGCTCGATGGCATGGTTACCAGGCCCAGGGTAACCAGCAGACAGATCTGAGCCAGTCCAAGGCGGTGTCAATCAGCGAACAGGAGCGTCTCATTGAGCAGAAGAAAGAAGAGATCCAAAGAAAACTGGCAGAGAAGAAGAAACAGAAGGCTGAAGAGGCGGCCAAGGCTGGCACCGCCAAGAAAACTTCAACAGGAAGCATCAAATTGTAAGTCTCTCATACTATTGTTATATATTTCTGGTAATAAAACCAAGGATGCCTCATGTGAACTTAATCGCTGTAGCTCACAAGCCTGAGGAAACCTGTAAACAAGGGTGCTTGCTATGTGGACCAGAAACATGAGGGTGTTCTGGGTTCTTTTTACGTGCACTACCAATCCTAGTCCAAGGGACCTGTGGCTTAATGTCCTATCCCAAGTACAAAGCAGTTAATGGTGCACTATCTTGCTCAAGGACACTAGACAATCGAACCCAAACTCTGGTGACCAGCAACACCACAGCTTAAGTCTGGAGCTCTCAACATCTAGGCCTCTAAACTCTGCTGAATGGTTGGTCTTTTCTTCAATTGGGGACTTTTGGGATGACGGGTGGCAGCAGACTCACCAGGTAAATCCATTGTGCTTGGCAATGTGCGCATGCTCAGAAGTACTTAAACAATGGAAGTTTACCTGATAAAAGTCTGCTGCCACCTAGCGTTCCAAAGTCACCCATTTTTGGTGTGCTGCGTCTTTGCGTGCTGCAATTAACTTAATGTTCAATCGAAGTTGGAATAAACAGTTGCTCATGAGGTTTGCAGTTTAGCTCAAAGAAATAATCCTGCCATGTGTTACAGACAAGTGGTTATAACAACTTCAAATTAAGAAATCATTCATTTAAATAAATATTTATAACTGTTACATGTGCACTATCAGTTCTTTTCAATGTGAACAACCATAAAATTTGTTAGTCTTTGTAAATGTCTTAGTAGCATTTACAGCAATTGCTTTTTCAAATTTTAACTTCTGATAAAGGTAAACTGTGACTTGTAGCAATTATAACTTATTTTCCAGCAACATCGGGCAACCCAAACCTCCGGCTGCTGTAGAAAGTTCCCCGGCACCAGCTGCTGAATCGACGGCAGCTGCGCCACGTCCCACAGTACCGCCCAGCGCCCCCATGCCTGTACGAAATATTTTCTCCAACGACGGCAGTTTCTTGGAGCAGTTCCGCAAGATGCAAGAGCAGAATGCAGGACAAACTAAAGGTTAGTGTAGAACGTTTAAAAATGCTTCAAGGGTAGGATTTTGAAAGTTAAGGAGATGTGACCTGAATGCTTACTTTTGTGTGTGATACAAAAACAGAGTGTCTATAAATTGCTGTCTGAAATACTACCATATATAAGAAAACAGTTCAGCAGCATGCAGTTCTTATTTAAGTTTTTCAAATCAAATTAAGTTGGTCTAAAGATGTGCACAAAATATTTAAAAGAGCATAAACTGTTAACTCTCGTACTGTGTGGAGGTCAAGTTACCTCTGAATTCATGTCTGTTTTTTCCATTTACATTTTGTGTGTGTGTGTAAAGGATCAGGTGTTTCAGGTGCACCCATGCTGAACCAAAGTCCAAATCTAAAGGATATCCCATTGCCAGATTCCCCCCAGCCAGCATCGGATACTTCTCTGCCCTCTTCTACATCGGTCGCCCCGACCGCAGTCCAGCCTATAGCCTTCAGCCCAGCACCTACTCAAGCTCGCAAGACCTCCTTACCGTTGCCCAAACCGAGCGCCTTCAGAGACTCCGATGAAGAAGAGGAAGAAGGGCTCAATGCAAGTAAGTTGATTGTCCCCGGCTGTGCCTTGAATGAAGACTACCATGCAGCACCCTGCCAACATCCACACACAAACCGTTCTTGGTACTAGCAAAAATTCTCTAGCATAAAACTCACAGCACACAGACGCCTTTTATTCAGCACCAGTTAAAGAAGCGTCTTACCCATTCAGTGGCTGAGAGAAAAGAGGAAGATCATGCAGGGCATTATTGGGGTGCCAGAGGGCGCTGTTTGGTAAAACTCTTAGCATTAATGCCTGTCGGCCTAGGGAAATATGCAAACGTGGTAATTCGCTCTACAGGTAATGTATGAGTGGCATAGACTGATTGTTTGCAGGAAGTTGCATGGGCTTCATTCTCGTCACAAAACACTTGCCAAACCAGAAGGAAAAAAACCCGAGCTTTTTGACTGTTTTTTTTTCAGACAATAGAAAAAACCATGAAACCATATTGCGCAGGCATTGTTCAGAATATTTTCAACAATACCATTTAATGTTGGTTAGTGGCAAATTCCATTAGGTAAAAACTCAAGATTTCTCATAATTATACCACTTGGCACTTTGGTCTTCAGAACAAAGTTATCTTGTTGGGGGTTCGTTGTTAACCTCAAAGTTAGGCCGTGTCCGAAACGGCGACTTCGGCTAGAGCTACGGCTAGATCGCGTGCGTCTGCCTATTCTTCAACACTGGCAGACGCGCTGATCTAGCTGTAGCTGTAGCCGAAGTCGCCGTTTCGGACACGGCCTTACCTCTGAAGACATCAAGGTAATTTGTTCACATTGCACGACTTTACGTACGGCTCTTCCTGCTGGCGTTTTCCCTCCCACCTCCAATGCCGATACTTATAGGAGCCTTTAGTCTTACCGCCAGAAGATCCTGAAACACTGCACGCCATCAACAGACTGGCTGAAGAGGTTGCAGAGGGAGGACTGACAGTTGAAGAGACTGCTAAGAAGAAGCACAAACGTGATCCTCTGTTCGGGTGAGTCCATATCAAATCAATCGGCAGCTTCATCATTTTTGCTTTTCCTTCAGTAATTTCAATTGTCAGTGTAACTCTTATATATCAAGTTATAAACCACACGGGAAACTGGAATGTTTAAATGATTAGCGGTTAAACAAAGAATAGTTTATTAAAGTAGTTTTTGAACCAACGACCTCCAGTTTAACGTGCCGGCGATCTACCAACTCAGCTATCAAGCCCTATGTTGGCAGTCTCCCAACATAAGGCTAGATTGGGAGACCACCAACACAGGACTAGATAGATCAGTCGGTAGAGCACCGACCATTAAACTGGAGGTTGTTGGTTCAAATCCCACTCTAGTCAATTTTTCTTTGTTCAACCCCAAATCATTTAACTCTTCTATAAGCGAAATGTTTATCATTGTAAACTAAATAGTTTTAGTCCTTGGATTTTTTGTTTAGTTTTAACCTTGACATTTTTAGTTTTGAACTTTTCAGGCCTGGAATTTCATATTTGAGAGGGTGAGGCCATTTTCATTTTGCAAAAGGCCTTTCCATTGCAAAATCTTTAAGTCGATAGGAAACTTGGAAGGGGCACCAAGGCCAAGACTAAATGAAAATGGCCTTGCCTTCTCAAAGATGAAATTCCAGGGCTGATAAGATAAGACAAGACAAGACATACTTTAACAGGAATGCTAAGGTATGAATCTTGTTATTTCCAGGTTTCTGTTTGACAGCGACAGTCTCGACCATAAGTACTACCAGAAGAGACTTGTTGAGATGAGACTAGCTAAGAAGATACGCTTTGTTCAGGAAATGAGAAAATCAGGTAAATGCTTTCAACATAACATGCTGGTCTGAACCAAGAGAGTAGTCTCCACTCAAGACTGAAACAAAACAAAAATATTTTAAACCCTAATTCCCTGAAACCCTAAGCCATCCCTACTCGCAGCTGAGAAGCTGCATTATGAAGGACGCAGCAACAAAGTGGTCGAACTGCAGAAATGTCAAGACACCTTTGGTAGCCAGCCACATCAACCCATATATATGACCACTGAGCACAGTGAGAGATCCAAAGTGTTTGACTTTTCTGGACGGAGGAAAACCAGAGGGCCCGGAGAACAAAATTCAACAACATATGGTATCTCAACAGCTGTTGGACTGTGATTCAGTGGCATGCCTTGAAAGAATGATCAGTTTAGTAATTCTGTAATCCAACAGAGTCAGACAAAACTCTTAAGTTGGATTTTATTTATTTTTTATTTACACATCCAACCGCACATTTCGCACCAATAACAGGATGACTGTTAAACAAGAAGACATTTTCAGTTTTAGATGTGAGAGGAAAACCCCAATGGGGAAAACTCAAGCAATCAGGTAGGGACTGAAACTCAATCCACATGCAAGGCTTTGGTCTGAGGTGGGATTTGAACCAGGGTCCACAGAGGTGAAAGGCAGGGAAAGAAACCACTGAGCCAATCTGAATACCCACTGAGCCAACCTGATTATTTTGTGTGTGTTTGATGTTTCAGCCGGAGCCACGAGCCAGATGCAGGGACGAAAACGTAAAAGTCGTTGGATAGAAAGCGGACCAGGGGACACTGCAGCGATCCCCCCGCCGAAGATCACCATCATTGCTCCAAGCTCCGTTGGTGGTGGGGCAACAGCATCAAAGCTCCCAGGGGTAGCTGGGGTAGGGGGTACAGGGACGGGGCTGGAGGGTGTCGAGGATAATGATTGGGGGTTTGGGGCGGGGGGAGGGGTGTCGACGTCAAGCCTCGGGAGTAAAGTTAACCCCGTTGGGATGATCGGAACGACTGAGCTGAGTGCGGCGCAGCTGAAGCAACTGAAGGAGCAACAAGAGGTTTGACATCATTCCATTTTTCCTAATTTCATTTCATTTATTAATTGTGGTTGTGAAGCAAAGGACTCTCAGGAAAGTGAACTTAATCACAACACTATCCAAGAACCCCATGGAGAGAGGACAAAGAAGGAAGTTTCAGTTTTTAGATATTAGAGGAAAACACCAGAGCATTTTTCCAGGGAAAACCCACGCAATACATGCAGTGTCACTTCATACTGAATGTAATCAATTTGAAGTATAATTAAACAGACTGTTTTAACATTTCTATCTTCACTAATGCACAAGATGCAACGGATGGTAGATTCCATGGTAAAGTACCACAACAAGATGGCGGCCAACACGCAGAGACAGGACACCACAGAGGGCAGCGGGAAGAAGAAGAATAAGTACGCGTACGACAGTGACGAAGATACGCAGGGCGGAACGTGGGAGCATAAACAACGTATGCAAGAAATGACGGAAACCAGAGGTACGCCTTTCTAGATGATCCCATGTCTTTTTTAAGACGTCGTTTGAAATAGTTTTTCGAAATATTTTTAAAAATTTCTATACCTTTCTGGTAATAAAACCAAGTGATCCTCAAAAGTGACTAGCACTGTAACCCATTAGTCTGAGGATACCTGTGTAGAGAAGATGATGAGGAAATGTGAGTTTTAGATGTGGGAGGAAAACGCCAACTGGGGAAAACCAACAAAATCTGGTAGGGACTGAAAACCCAATCCCCATGCAAGGCTCCGGTCTGTTGCACGATTCAAACTGGGGTCCTCAGAGGTGAAAGGCAGGGAAAGAAACCACAGATCTGTCGGTTTCATTTTTCTGTGTGCGAGTTATTACCGTTTTAGATTTAAGGAACATTATTAAATATATGAAATTGAGAATAAGGACGCTAAAGTATTGTTCCCAAAAAGGAATGAAGTCTGTTTTTACTTTGAACAATCAAAGATCCTCAACCATGTAGCCATCAGGAACACTTGTCAAAGAATATCCCAATCCAAATAGAAACAGCCATTGACACTTGCAGGCACCGTCCGTCTTCCCAAAAGGAAGGTGTGGGCATAGTTTTATAGCAGAATGGTGCCAGTCACTTTTTCAACGTCATTATTCATACGTCACCCTTCATATGACTGCCTTGCATGGTGCTCGGAGGCTGAGACCCACCTTCGTCACCACTACTCTATGGTCTGATCTCACCGTAGAGAAGGTACTGTGGGCGCTTGAGTTGACGATGCCCTTGCGCTATTTCCTCCTAGTCAGGCTGTCGTGATCTGGGCCTTCATCCCAGATCACGACAGCCTCGTCCACAGCCTTCCCTTTTTTTTAAACAGGGTGTTGTTGGCGTGAAGAGAGTAGTCCTAACGTCATTATATCAATGCTGTTATCATTTCTCGTTTGGTTTTTTGCTATTCTCAAACCTACAGAAAGGGCAGAGATCCTCACTCAGATGGGACGTGGCAAGCATCATCTTGGCGACTTCCTCCCTCCAGACGAGCTGGAGAAATTCCTTGAGACGCTTGAGGCATTGAAAGAAGGCAGGACCCCAGACTTCTCCGACTACCAGAAGTTCAAGATTCAAGCTGATAACATCGGTACGTATCCAAAGCCCACTTCAATTTGATAAAACTGTCAAGGAAAAACTTGCTTAACAAATTAATTGGATAAGGAAAAATAAGTAGGGTACCTGTCATAAGTAGTATACATTACATTAAATTCTAGCAGGTAATCTGATTTTGCAGAGAAAGATACCTCTATGCTAAGGAAATTTGTGTGTGCATGAACAATATTTCCCCTTTTCAATTGGCCGTTTAGTTTCTTGGAACCATCTCGGCTTCCTTGAGAATGTGCAACCTGTGCTGCCAAGTACATACACTAGCATACCATGGCCTGACAGGTACCCGTTTACTTGTGGGCAAAGTGAAGCAATTGTAGTCGAGTGTCTTGCTCAAAGCAACCTGTGTCATGACCGGGATTCGAACCCTCACTCCGTTGATTCAGTCACCAGAGCCCAATATCATAGAGCTACTTCAAGCAGAAAGTATTGCTTAACAGGTTTAAGTTTTCCGTTTAGCAATAAAGAGCCAGGTACCAGTCACATATGGTACATGTGATACGGTATTTTGGCTGGTAACCTTATTCTGGTAAGCATAACTTTGTTGTGCTTAGCTACTTGTTTGTGCTTAAACAACTCCATGAAGTTTAGCCAAGACCTCGAGTCTAAGTGTACTAGACCGCTTAGCCATCACACATCTGTATAAGGCCTTTATAAGCACTGATCATTTCACAAACTGTACTGATCGTCAACAGGTTATCAGATGTTGAAGAAGCTTGGATGGGAGGAAGGCCAGGGACTTGGAACTGAGGGGCAGGGTATCACCGCACCTGTCAATAAGTAAGTCATCTAACAACCGGGCAACAATAAACCCGGTACAAAGTGGATTTGAATAGATTGTCTACATATTGAGAGGAAGTTATCATAACTACACAGCTTTCTTAGACTTCAGCCTTTTAGTTGCGAGGTCACCCAGTCTTGGTAGGGTCCTTTCTGTTAAAAAAAGTTCCTTTGGGTGAATTTTCATGGTCAAACACATTGACCACATCTATCCGAAATTTAAATTTCTGAACGACTTAAAGCGGATTGATATATTGAGTTGATACGTTGAAATAACGAATTTCAGTGGGTTAAGTTGACTCCTACAACCTGAAGCTGGATTAGCCACTAATCCTGCTATGCCACTTATCCCCTCCGTCCATTTTGATGTTTATAGAGGCAGTGCATCTACTGCAACCACGGGCCTGGGCGTTGACAAAGCTTCCAATCTCACCCAGGAAGATGCCGAAGACGAGTTCTCAGCGTATCGCAAGAGGATGATGCTTGCTTATAGATTCAGACCAAATCCACTGGTGAGTTTACATCGTAATAAAACATGAACAGCAAAACAAATAGGGTTCCAAAATATTTTGAAAAGGAGTAATTAGTTCCACATCTGGTAAAAACCAACCAACAGACATTCATGACAGTGTGTCACAGTCATAGACTTGGAACCAAGCCGGGACTATGGGACTATTGACATTTATGACAATGTGACACAATCACAGAACCGGAACCGAAGCGCGTCTTTGGGACTGTAGACATTCATGACAAAGTGGCAAAATCATAGAACCGGAACCAAAGTGGGTTTATGGGACGGTAGACTTTCATGACAATTGACAATGTGTCACAGTCAAAGAACCGGAACCAAAGCGGGTCTGTGGGACTGTAGCCATTCATGGCAATGTGGCACAATTGTAGAACTGAAACCAAAGTGATAACTTCAGCATACAACAATAAGCAAATTTGAGGTTATAAACTATTCTTTGTTCAACCCAAAATGTTCAACCCAAAACGATTCATAATACTTTTTCAATTTTGTTGATCTGCAGAATAACCCGAGAAGACCGTACTACTAAAGGAGTAATAGTGACTAGTGAATGACTGTCAATAACATACAGGTTGTACAAATGGATAATGTAAGATTAATCACTCCTTAGAATTATGTATCGTCCCTTTTGAGGAGATGCATTTTAGTGTAGCTATCAAGTTATTTCTAGGCATGTCTGGTAACATTGTTCAGTTTTGAAACAAAATTTCCACAAAAAATGTCTGTAAAATAACAGAAATGGTTGGGTTTTTTTAAAAATGTAAATGTAGATAGTATGTTAACATTGAGACATGTCACCTTGAGACATGACATCGTTTGAAATTCTTGGTTGATTTGACGGTCAAATCTTGCGGCCATTTGTGGCTACAAAGGGTATTTAATACCAGCCATCTGCGGCCGCTATGGCCTTTAAAGTGTTTAAGGAAAGCTTGTTTGTAGCACCTATAATGTTATGCATCTGTTTTATTGGATATTGGTTATTCCAGAACTGTCGACTCTCCCTGAGTCTGCTGAAATATCCCTGAAAATCAACCAATCTTTCCATGTTCTGATAATTGTAAATATTTCCCTGATTGTTGGAGAAAATCTCCCTGATCGCAAGATGCAAATTTCATTTATTGATTCTGGTTGTGAAGCCAA
The DNA here is from genome assembly GCA_023634235.1 of Pisaster brevispinus. Lineage (NCBI taxonomy): Eukaryota > Metazoa > Echinodermata > Asteroidea > Forcipulatida > Asteriidae > Pisaster > Pisaster brevispinus. The sequence continues at coordinate 18,878,279 of JAMKCF010000011.1, forward strand.
GGACTCTCAGAGAAAGCGAACTAAATCACTATACAAGCCAAGAGCCCAATGGAGAGAAGACAATGAAGGAAGTTTCAGTTTTAGATGTGGGAGGAAAACCCCAGAGAATTATTCCAGGGAAAACCCACGCAATCAGGCAGGGACTGAAAACTCAATTTCCACATAGTGCCCCCGGTGGGATTTGAACCGGGGTCCCAGAGGTGAAAGGCAAGGCAAGATACCACTACACCAACCTGACCGCCCTAATGTTGGGCAGCTCTGGTGTTCTCCTCTTGTAAAAAACATTGGAAAGGACTTCATTTCAAAAGTTGTAAAATAAACATTTTCATTTACGTTGAATTATTAAATTGGCACAAGTATTGATCACCATGAGGTTTCATTATTTTAAAATTTGAATATATATATAGATTTCAGACAGGTGTCAGAGACCAAAACAAAGCCATTATCAATCTCTATAAATGTTTTTAAAATTTTTTAACATATTTTTTTGTTGGGTGTTGACGAGCACAGTTGACTTTTGTTTTCAGATTTGGTATTCCATGGTTTTTCTTTTGGGGAAGGACGTGTTTACATGGTGAAAATTGTGCATGGTTTTTCGCTATTTTCTCCTGACTCACACAACGGAATAAGCCAAAATTTTCACAGGTTTGTTATTTCATGTATATGGTTGATCACACAAACCATGAAACTGTCTCAGACCATTTTGTCAGCTCTACCAATCCTGTATAAAACCATGAAAGAAAATTGATATGCATAAGTGTTCAGTGTTTAAGTGGAATAACCACGTTGTCACCATTACATCGGCCGTTTGACTTGGACTTGAGCTCCGGCCGTCTGTTTGAAGTCCCAAACCAAAAGTTTAGAAAAGGGACATAGTAGATGAACAAGACACCTCAAAATACAATGTGCACATCTCATGTGTATCCAACCATTTGAGGCACCTTGGGTTCCATGTATATTGCTTCAAATTGTGAAGGAAACAAAATCACACACTGTAAAGTTTACACAGCTCTGTGTTGCACACAGAGACACTCATTTGTTCTGTGCACTTAAGCAAAAACAGATTCTTCACCACTTAAACAAAAAAACCAACACTGTTTGGGCATGTGTAAGTCCATATAGGGTTTCAGGTCCCTGCATTGTGTGGACCTCTTTTGGGTCCACACTTCCAATGTAAACACAAGACCTATGCAGGAAATTTGCAATTATCCTGCTACAAATTTGTAAGTTCAGTTGCTAAACAACACTTCTGTTTTAATACTGGGAGATTGATTGTAAATTACGTGGGAAACAGAATAAAAAGTCAACTCAAAGCAATCTGCGCAAGCTTTTATTTACTCCAGTCGTTGTAAAGGCCTGTAAAGGTGTTACAGGCATAGGCCTAAGCTGGGCATTGAGAGAGTCGGACTACTTATGATTAGACACCATTTTTCATCCCCAAAAATGCATGTGCGAACAGGGTGCTAGACCAATGTTCCCATCCTTTAACACACAATTTTTCTTGTGTAAAGAAGTATAAATCCTTTAAAGAATTTTTTAGATTCCAAGCACACAATGAAGACATAATAGAGAGGGTACCACCATTTCCCATATTGTGCACCAAACAACACAATGGGTTGTGCTACAATTGGAGTCCAGCAACCACATGAAAATGCAAAACGGGTGGTTCCCTGGTGCAACACACTCAATACATAGCTCAGCATAACAAACTGCTAATTTCCGACTGTTACTTTGATTCACAGAGAATCTATCTTTGTGTCTTGTACATACTTTATGAACATTTCATATCACTTCAGTGTAACCTAATGTATCAGTTCTGTGATTAAAGCAACAGAGAAAAAGAACTTGGAGAAACCTATGTATGTAGTTACTACATCTGCTTTGAGGCATATCATACAAGCTGCCATTTTAGCTGTACAATTTTTCTTTAAAATATGTACATATCCCTATAGTAAATGTCTGGTTTCCGTACCCAATGATGATTATAACACTTACTCTCTGCATTCTTAAAGGGCCAGACTATATTTCTCGCAGCCTTTTTTTATCGCAGCAATTTTCTGTTGTGTTTCAAGAAAGCTTGATAATTTCCACATGGGAATTGGCGGCTACAGCTTTGGTTGCGACTGTTCCAAAGGTTGTTGCTAAGGTATGGTATGTCGCGGCCGGGCAGTCAAGCACACTGGATTCGAGCATAACTTGTAAATAAAATATTGCACGCTTTGAACACTTTTGCCTGCAGGTGTGATAAAGTGCTAGATTAGAACTGACGTCCTAAACTTCAACGCATGATGAGCTGGTCATCCAGCCGTAGCTGTAGCCGTAGCTGTAGCCATAGCAATAGCCATAGCGGTCAGTTCGGACATGCCCTAATTCTAGCAACAACAAACAAGTACAAAATTGTGTACTTTGCATGCCCAGTATAAGGTCAAAAAGGGCATTCCTGGCACCTGACGAAATTTCATTTAATCTACACAAAGCAAATTGCCTGAAGTTCCCATAAAATTATAAACCGTAACGACAATTCGTCATGCTAAGAGAAGAATTTGTTAGTTTCAATGATTTTCCCTTTTACTGCTTACAGCCCTCTGCTTGGACATAATGTCGTACTTTGTATGCCAAGTAAGGTCAGAGGGCATTCTCGGCACCTGAAGAGATTTCATTTATTCTACATTATGGCAAGTTGCCCGAAGCTTCTCTAGTCATCACAACAATTCGTCATGCTACAAGAAGAATTTGTTACTTTAACTGATTTGTTGGTTTGTAAATAAGCACATGTGGTCATGGTCTCTCATTTGAACTCCGAGGTATTGTTCCTGCCACCCCCCCCCCACGAAAAATGGCAATGTTCTTGTTGGGAATTTCTTTCTTTCATAAACAGTTATCAATCGACTATTTAGTTACTTCACATGCATCTTATTTTGTACTCTGTAAATAATCACTTTGTTGAAATAAAAATAGTAGTGAATGTCAAAACACAGCAACCTGATTTTGAATTATTCTTGCTTTCAAAAAACTAAAACAACCTCCCCCCATGACTTTAAGACTGTTGTTTGAGACTTGTTTCCCCCCTGCAAACTCTACTTATTGTTTAGCTAGAGCTGTTTAATTGTAATGAGTAATTAGTTAAAACATAATTTCAATTTACTTCATTTCATTTATAAATTCTGGTTGTGAAGCCAAAGAAAAAGAGTGACTTTAATCACTAAAAAAAATACTAGCCAAGAACCCCATGGAGAGAAGACAAGGAAGGGAGTTTCAAAGGAAAATCCCAGAGAATAATTCCAGGGGAAACCCATGCAATCAGTTAGGGACTGAAAACCCAATCCTCATGGTGCCCCCGGTGGGATTCAAACCAGGGTCCCAGAAGTGGAAGGCGAGGAAAGAAACCACAATAGTCCAACCAGACCACCCCCAACGAGCTCTTTGAGATGCCTGTCAGGCGTAGATTAAGCCCTATACAAGGATATTAATTTGGTTTTACCCTACACGGGCATATTACTCGGGTGGGATTCGAACCCACGACCTTTGCAATTCTAGAGCAGTGTCTTACCAACTAGACCACCGAGATTGCCCGGTAGCTAGAGGCAGTTCGAATCCTATATTTTAGCAGCGGGTTCTGCAACAATTTAATAGATGTTAATTTTGCATCTGGGATAAAGAATATTAATTTTGGTTTTACCCAACATTGATGCATGTTAGCACTGTATACTCAGTACTTTCCCCGAGTTCTGTGAAAAAAATACAAGAACTGAATGTTCCTATACAAGAACTGAGTGTTTTTCAAAGTATTTTTTTACTGAGCAGTAGACATGAGTTCTTGAAGCTGGTGCAGGTTGAGATCATTTTCTCGTGCAGCTTCATCCACCAGAGCCTGAGTACAAACAAACCAACAAGAATATCTTGTCTGTTAAAAGTACAGTCATAGATTGCTTTTGTCCACGTATTGCTGATTTTTAGGCTAAATTATCAAAAGAGATACAATAGAAGTCAGAAACAAAATGAGAGAACTTAGATATGCATTAAATTTGCATTCACGTGCAGAAACGTACGTGTTGAACTTGTGTTCATACTTTAGTGTAGCGCAAGGATCTGTTCATCAATTGATTGATTTGTCCTTGCATTCCTTCCAATCTTAACCGCAGATTTTCCCGATTTTCCTTCCACAACGTCACTGCCCTCTGCACATCTCGGTATTCTTTCAAACTTGTGTTATACAGATTTGGAAATGGGCGCAGGGTTTTTAATCTTCTCTAATCAGGTTTGCCATCATTCACCGACACTGCAGATACGCATCCGACATATGTTCAAATATTTCAATTTGCCCAACTACGCATCCGATTAGTGTGTGTGACCTACATGTAATTTAAGATTGTTTTTATTCGGACGCAGAAAAGCAATATGATTTCGCACAGCGCTTCCATTATTACACACTGCGATAAAAGGGTCCATGCACTGCGAACGCAGTGAAAACGCAGCGAGTATGAACCGACCTCCATACTCATGATGGGGTCGATAGCTTTTTCTCTAATGGGTAGGAGTAAGCTATTCCACACATAAGGGAAATGGATAAAAGCAGAGTGTTTAAAGGCATCAGTTCTAGCAAAAGAAATTTTCAATCTACATAATCTACGTTGAATCTCACCTGAGCTGAACTGAGATCTTTCTTGCCCAGTAAGATCTGAATCATGTGACATCTGGCCAAAGATCTGGCGAGATTCATATTATCACCCGAGGAGATCTCAAGAACTTGTTGAAAACATCTCTTGGAAGGCCTAGTACATGTAGTAAGACCAAGATAAAGAAAAGGGCATTTATACCATTCAAAGATTAAAGTGGCCACAGGCGCCTTGTACTAAAATGCCAACAGCAGCCGCAAACGGCTGCAAGATTTGACCTATATCCAGTCAACGAAAAAGGATGTGTCTTGAATTTTCAAACGTTTCCCAAATTTACATTATATCTACATATTCCACTTGCGCTTATTATTATAATTATTATTATTTAGTTGTCATCAAACACAGTTAAAAATACAAAACAGAAACATACAATACAAGAGACAGTAACTGATGACCGGTTCTAAAAAAAGGAAGAATTAAATCAATGTTGCCCTCAGGCATTTAGCTCCTGAAAAAAATAAAAATATAAAAGATCAATAATAAAATATTTGGAAAACAGTTTTAAAAATGAATAGGCAATTTCAACATATACAAGTCAATTAAAAATATGAATTACTTAAAATAAATAGAAACATGCTGCTAACGATCGCAATGAGTACAGACATCGACTTTGAGTTTCCTCATTCAAGTATTTGTAGATAATAAAACAAGCTTGTGTGACAGTAGCGTAGACACATTACAATATAATGAAACAAAAACAAAACAAATGGCTGGCTTTACTGTACACCGCACTATAAACAGTTTAACAATAAAAAATTCATCTATCCCTCAAAAATACAGCATTTCTCTGATAAAAATAATGGTTATAAAACAAGCAGAATACTCACTTTTTAGTTTCTATAAAAAAATTGCCTCCCACATAATTATCATTAGAAGCATGGCCAGAGCCATGATCCCTACAAAGAGAGTAATCTGAGAAAATAATTGCCTTAGCAAATAGAAAGTTCATGCAAGCATCAAGTGTTTAAAGAAATGCAAATTAGAAAGCTACAGCAACATTGAGGGCGCATTTGGTATCCCTACAATAATAACAAGTATCTATAAAATTCCATTCAAAATATTTGCTCTCGCATAGAGGAAGTTCACACACACACAAAGTGTTTGAAGTAAATATGTAAATTAGAGAGTTACAACAACACCGAGGGCGCACTTGGTATCCCTACAATAGTACAAATAGAATTTAATCCATTTTCATACACACACAAAAGAAGAGTGAACCAAATGTTGTCATACAACACTTAAAAGTTCACAGAACAGAAATTTGTTTTCTTTCAAATCAATTGGTGGCTTTACCTTGTGTTTCCTTTATGGTGTTGTAGAAGTCCTTGTAGTAACAGAGCTGTAGAGCATTGTGGTAGAATCTTCAATACCTCTGTAGTTGCTTCCAGTCCCAGAAGCACCCATCGCTCATCACTGCTCACCTTGAAACGCAACACAATGTCAAAACTACATTGTAATTAACAACGCTTGTTGACAATGAAAAATAGCTAGTCAAGTTATCAGCAGAATTGGCTGCTTGTGGTTCTGGCTTGGCTGTTCTGAAAGCTAGATAAGCCAATCTGAGAGATGGAACAACCTGCTGTCCAGGCAGTGATCGTAAAATATTCGGTCTACTGTCTGTAGCCCTGGACCCTTACCTTGGCAGATCTTAAAGCTAGATGAGCCAATCTGAGAAACGGAACAACCTGCTGTCCAGGCAGTGATCGTAAAATATTCTGTCTACTGTCTGTAGCCCTGGACCCTTACCTTAGCAGCTCTTAAAGCTAGAAGAGCCAATCTGAGAAACGGAACAACCTGCTGTCCAGGCAGTGATCGTAAAACATTCTGTCTACTGTCTGTAGCCCTGGACCCTTACCTTAGCTGCTCTTAAAGCTAGATGAGCCAATCTGAGAAACGGAACAACCTGCTGTCCAGGCTGTGAGTGTACTACACTTTGTTTGTAGGCTGACTCAGCTGCAGCCACCATGCCTTCTTTCTCATACAGCTTGGCTAGTAACTGAAATCAAACCGAACCAGAACTTTTCAACAAACTTATACTCTGCAAAAGGTCAAGATTCATTCAACTCCCTTGTTTATAATTTAAAATCTGTTTTTCCATGTTGATTTACAGCAAGAGGCCAACGTTACCTTACTATGCCCTATGTGTGCACAGTTTGTACATGTTCAATATATCACTGATCATTCACAGCTTGCAGCAAAAATTAAATCTTAAGATTATACAAAAAAAGAATGGAAATAGCATATCACATCTACCCGAAGAGACAAGATCGGCTGCACATAGATATAGACCCATGAAGGTAAATAAGATCATAGAATGACTTAAACTAATATCTTTCAAATTGTGTACCCTTTCTTAATAAACATAGGATTGCCATTATTTCATATTCAGACATTTTTACTGGAACACATTGTGTACAATTATCATTGAAAATAGGCATGTCTGGGTATAAGGCAACACTCACACAGAAAAGCACTGTCTATTAATCAGAACAATACATTAAAGATTTAACCCTCCTACTGTCTGACCATTCATTATCATCCACTGTGGCTTTGAATGATAGATAAACTATGCAAGCCTGCAACACGATATCATGTGATGAATGCGTCCACACAATACACACATGTACACACCCACACACAATCTTCACACAGTTGTTCCACCCCACACAACCTGTGTGATTGAAGGGTTTCAAATGGATGGTCAACTTTGCTGGAAAATGTTACCAAGAGTAAGAGTAGGAGGGTAATACTTAAGAGGCCTTATGATTTTAAACACGTTTTGTCATAAATGTATCTTTCCAATGTATTAATGGTAGCGATCACAACCAGATAATGGTCAAATGAAGTTACATTCACGCACTCAAAAATAAACTAACGTATTCTAAAAGTTTATTACAGGAAGAAATATGAGCATTATAAACAAGTAGGTTGCACAGTTTTGAGTAGCCCACAGGGCAAGTTGAGAAGTGGTGTTTACTAGCCCGTAGCAATTTTTCGTAACGATGTATGGCGGGCTAATGTTAAGTGCAAGTCCTGGGGTGGATTTCACAAAGAGTTAAGACTAGTCTTATCTCGAGTTAGGACGAGTTACTCATCCTAACTTAGGACTAGCCTAAAGTTTTTAATAACTCCTAGGACTAGTCCTAAGTTAGGACTATCTTTGTGAAATCGACCCCTAAACTCTGTTCGTACCTGCCAAGCTGCGGATGACTGCAGAGAAGTCATTGATATGACTCTTCTAAGGAACTCGATACTTTGATGCGAGACATGTTGCATGCAGACGGCCTCTGCTTGCAGGAGCTGCAACGTTGACTTCATGACGGCGTCGGACTGATACACAACCTCCAACTGTTGGACCAAATCAAAAGGAGGTCTTTGTCTTAAAGCACAAGTACAATTATAATATTGGTAATTGTCAAAGACCAGTGTCCGCACTTGATGTGACCCAACATGTACATGAAATAACATGTACCAGAAATAACAAACCCGTGAAAAGTTTAGGCTCAATTGGTCATTGGAGTCACAAGAAAATAGTGAAAAACCCAATTACATGTTTTCACTGTTTTCAAACATCAGGTTTTGGACTCCGTAGGTAAAAACTATTGTTGTATGTATTTCTCACAAACTAAAGCATTCCGAGCAAGTTTTCGACATAGTTTTCGACTATGACCATCTTTAAACCATGTAAGTTATGTGTCAATCTGTGAAGGTTAATATTTTCATTCTTATCAATGTTGTACATACCCTTTCATCCTGGTTCATACTTCATGCAAAAGCGAAACTGATGTTCTTGCATCAAAATTGGAAAAACAGCGCGTTTGATTATTGCGTCACACAAATTCGCTTCATATTTGCTTTGGCGTGAAGTATGAACCGGGCTTTACTCTTATTGCTAAAAATATGTATCTGTAAACCTTATTTTAATTCAATTCATAATAACATTTATTTCCATACCAAATGAAAAAGTAAATCAAACAGAAAACACATGAGGAAGCAAATGAAATTATCAACAAGATATAAGAAGCAAAAATAATATTGTTACGGAAGCATCTTCTAGAAGCCTGAGCTTGTGGCTAGATGCCTGGGATGGACTGTACATAACAAAAACAAGACCAAGAACACATGGACAGTTGGATCAAGAGATATCCTATAGGACCTTGTCAAAATTAGTTCAGGACAAAATTTTTACCCGCCGTTAGTTCACCTTTGAAATTGGGTGTCGGAGAAAATATGGGAGAAGTTCACAGTGCCTGGGGCTACATTTGTTTACAAATCGCAGACACTTAGATTGCTATCTACTGAAAAACAAGCAGGGGGTCTCTGCATGCCACACTAAAAAGTCTCACTACACATCTTAGTTAAATATAATGACCTCCAAACCTTTCAGATCACTCCTAAACCGCAAGTTTGTTAATACTACATTTAATCAGCCAGTCAAACTGCAGAGTGCTCAGCGGGGTGCATTGCATGGGGCTTGTCTTTAGTGCATCAGAGAACTGTGTGCCTTTCAGCGAGTACAACCACGTCTCTCATAGAAAAACAGTCCGATGGAAATCCAACAACAAATTTACATCAGATAATTGTTATCTGACTACCTGTCCTGGATTAATTTTGACAAGACCCCAAGCATGAAAACTGACAGATGAGCAAGAAAGGTACACATTGAAAGAAAAAACAATTGCTGAAAAACAAAAACAAACTAGACATATTGCATTTGTGCACAAATGCCGAGCTGTTTCGCCATAACTTTTTCAAAAAATCATAAAAAATCATGTGATGACGTCATTTACAAGAACTTGCCAATATCCAACAACCTACACTTAGGAGATATATACAACATTAAAAAAGGCACCTTTAATGCCGCGTCACGTGACCCCCGATGACGTCATCGATCTGAAATTTCACACATATGATGGCTGCCTGACGATCAACATGTGTGTAAATTTTGAAGTGATTACACAAAACTTCACCACACACATCTTCAAAAAGTCCATTTTGATCAGTTTTCAACCTGCCGCTAGAGGGCGCTCTTGTGTATTGTGACGTCATTGGTAATTTTTTTTAATTACCCACCCTTGCCAGACAATAACATCGTTGAAAGCAACTTCATAACTATTTACACTTTTGAATAACGAGGCACTTCCTGTTTCGACCGGAAGTAGAGGTCATGTGAGGTCACGCACACTGAATAAAATTAAGACCTAATATATCCCTATACAATCCCACAAACAGAAACCTACGGTCTCTTGTGGCTGATTTGTTACAGATTTTCAAATATTTAAAATAGAAACCTTTAAGATGACGTCACGTGACAGGTGATGACGTCATCATGACATCATTAGTTTTAAAATCATTATTGCACCAATGCCTTTCATCACTGAAAGTTTCATTGCAATTGCTCTTTAGGAACTATGCAAAAGGCCGCTTAGAACGAACGTGCGTTATGTCAATAGCCTTTTTTACTGAAACAGACAAATAAAAAAAATAAAAAAAATAATAAAAAAAACTTTAACGAAAACAAGAGCTGTTTCGCTGCGCTTTGCTGCGAAACAGCTAATGAGGCGTAAACTGCAGTAACGCACAACAAACAAGCCCATGTTATTACCTTCCTAGTGAGTGCATCAGCTCGCTGTATCCTGTCTTCATGTAGTAGGCTAACAACAATCTGTAGCGCTGACCATTTCTGAACCGCAGCGTTTCCACTTTCCTCACCTGAAGAGAAAACGGACAGACGAAACTCAATCATACAAGATAGGTAACTACTCACTACTAGTAAATTTAAAAGGCTACCTAAAGGATTGTTAACTCTATGTAAAAATTTCAGTTTTTCCAATTTGACTTTTATTCTAACTTATTTAAAGGGAGGGTATGCCTTTGGTAAGTTAAAATATTTATGAGCATAAAAACTTACTTGCACTAAAGAGCTGATGGTATTGTAAACCATCGTTAGAAGCCACCCCTATAACTCTATAGAGAAAGAGGTAATTTTTCACCCAACATACATTTGAATTTGAGAAAGGCTTCAGGCATGAAGCCTTTCTAAAGCATATGAAAGCACACAACTCTATGCAACAAGGGTGCTTTTTTCTCCATCATTTTCTTGCAACTTCGATGACCAGTTGAGCCCAAATTTTCACAGATTTGTTATTTTAAGCATATGTTGGGATACACCAAGTGAGGATACTGGTCTTTGACAATTACCAAAAGTATACCCTGCCTTTAATAAATACATTTTATTTAATGTCATTTCAAATGCACATCGACCAATAGGCTGGAAATTTTAATAGAGAAAATATAATCCACTGCAAGTTTCACTAGATAGAAATCTAAGTTCTTTCTGATACTTGTGTTTTGATGTTTGTTGAAACAGTGTTGACAAAGTAAGCAGGAAGGAAACAGCAAAAGCAGGAAACTGTGGAACACTAAGCATTTCCCCCAAAATGAATCAAGTGTGTCGGATGTTTTGACATTCTCACCCCAAGAATGCACAAATGTAGCCAGCTTGGACGCCATGTTGTTTTCCACATGCTCAGAATGCGTCTGCGCCGAGTTCCATATTCCATGTGAGAGATAGCTTGCACTCAGTGCAGCCCAGTTCTCCAGTGAGTCTGTGCAATAGAAAACAAGTTTTTTTCACACAAATAGGTACGGAAAACTTAGAAGATTATTGGATGGACATACAAAACTCGTTCGGGCGTAAAGGTATCGGTATTTGCATAATAATAATAATAATAATCATAATGACAATAAGGCATTTATATTGCGCTTTTCCAAAAATGAACCGAAGCATATTACATATTAGATGAAGAACAATAAAACAACAAAATACAAACTAAGTGTTTGGAAACAGATACATCTTAAGGGCACTCTTAAAACGTTTAAGTGAGGTAGTAACCCCAGGATTGACAAAAATGCAGGGAAGGTTCCACTAGTTACTAGCTCCCCAGTAAGCCAAAAGGGAGGGGTGTTGGAAACCTCAGCTCAAAACCTAGCACAGGCTGTCAGCCAGACATCTGGAAGCCTGCTACAAAGAACAGATGGCTCCACTTCATCGGGGGGGGGGGGGGGGGGGGTAGATCTGGGTAGGTCTGTATGTAAGTACAATTATGTTCAAGAAGTAAATGGGTGAAAGTATTTTTAGCCCCTCAAAAGAAATCTACACAACCCTGGGACCTGATCCCCCTCTTCGATATATGGAAAGGTCCAGTCTAGGATATCAAGGACTTTGACTCCCCCCAGGGCATTGCACTTTGGAGAAAACAGTGAAATAAATATTATGTGCCATGACTTAGTGTTACCAGCACTCACTTAAGGGTTTTGAATGTTACAACTGAGAAAAAGTCCTCTAACTGGCAGGCAGTTCTAAAGAGCAGTAGCCGAATCCGAAAAACGCTTTTTTTGAGGTATTAGGAATGTTCAGACGAGTTGTATCACAAGTGCAAGTCCTGTGCAAGGACTGTGCAAGTCCTGTACTCATTCAAATAGTGGAACCCTTTTTAACTACACTATTTTGTTTGCATAAATGATACAAATTTGTTAAAGCGCCATCTATCTATTACCAAACATATTCTGGGGCGCTGGAATAAGAAGAAAAAAATGTCATAAAAAATGCTTACAACTACAAATACAAAGTATAAATGGTACGTGTATGTAAATAAGATCACAATAAAGAGAGAGTGAAATGCACTTGCAAAATCAGGTGGATATAATTGCAACATAATAGAGTCAGTCATAAGCAGTGTAAAGGACAAATGCAAGGCCAGATTTACAGTGTTATGTAAATTAGCACTCACCTGCATGCTTGAGTGATTGTTGGATTTGCTGTGTGCTATTGTGTTGTTTAGGTGTGTCTTACTAGCCTACGGGAGTTCCATGAAGTGAACTAGTTCATGTATACTGTGTATGTACTACAGTGGCCAGGCAGTCATAGTGTGGCAATTCGTGCCGTTACCCTTGGTGAGTTCAACTTAAAGCTTTATTTCATTTAGTTAATGTTGAAACGACTTTGCTCCTTATATTTTGATACTGGCATTTAGAAATTGAAAGACAATTCATAAACAATTATTTGTGCACTTTAGAAGCTCATTTTAAGGACTTTGTGCAAGTGTTCAGAAGTAGATTTTCTAAATTTCACTTATTTTGCGACATTTCATTGTTCTTCTAAATAAGTACACCTTTTACTCACTCCACGAAATTGGGATTGATTATAGGTTATTTATTCCAAAGTTTATTTAACAACATTAAGTGTTATTTATTTATGATTTCTAACAGCTAATCGGTTTTCTGGATGCGGTTATGCAGTTTTAGATATAGTTACCAAGTTTTGCTGTGGAAGTTTGTGATGATGTTGTGTAGCTGTTATGGATGCATTAAACTGTATTAACAATCAAGCAAATTGTGTCTTTATTGAGCGGTTGAACTGGTCCACTAGAAGCAGTGTTGAACAAATGTGCTGTAAGCATGCTTTTGAAAATGTCCAGAGATTCTACAGCTCGGATATTTAACCATTTGAATACGAGCAACTACTCAAAATGGAAGAGTTCATTTCACAGACCTGAAAACGAAACAACTTATTGATAGATAAACACTTTGTATATTGTAATAAAAAAGAAGAAGTAATAAACCACAAGCGAAACTGACTGGGTACATCTTAAATAATTATGGGTTGAACAAAGAACAATTGACTAGAGCGGTACTTGAACCTGCGATCTCCGGATTTACATGCTGGCGCCCTACCAACTGAGCTACGGTATCTAGCCCTAAGGCTGGTGGTCTCCCTATTTTGTCAATATCTTTCTTCGAGGGTGCAAGTCAGAAGCCATTCAATCTTTGTTTAAACCCCCCCAAAACAAACTGAGCATTGTACAACTACAAGACCACATAGCATAGTCTGACCTGGGTAGAGATGGACAGCTTTCTGAGCAGCATTCAAACACCTCTGAGTGGTGGGTGTAGACTGGCTGTGTAGACCCATGGCTAGAGTAGCCAAGGCATAGACGGACACTGAACCCTGGGAAAGAATACATCACCAACATCATCAACAAGGACGCACAACTTTTATATTTATTGAGCTCCCATTGAGCTCCATTGCTTGGTCTCAGCTCTTTTCAGGTGCTTTTTTTTTTTTTAATGTTTATTGTTTGGCATTAACTGTCCTGTCCGTCTGTCTTCGTTTTTTGTTTCGTTTTTTGTTTGTTTGTCTAGGGCTGTTCCCTACAAGCCTCGGCTTATCTGAGCAGCCTCCATACTCAGTACATTCTTAATTTATTTTGTTATTTTCAGTACCGTTATCGTGGTCAATTGTATTTGTACTATCAAGTATCTGGTTAACAACTCATTGTGATCTTTGTTATTATGAGTGTGGAAATAAATGTTTAATTGAACTTGAACTTGAACTTGATTTACAAATAAGATCATACATCCCTAAATGACCCTAGTAATCACCTGAGGTCAACATCATCATAATATTCGTGTGTGATACTGTTTAGTGAATATTTTTAGTTGTCGCAACACAACAACGCATACCCTAATTGTAATGCACAATTTGACTCCCAGAATGACGAGCTTGGAAAAATCCTGACAAATGACAGGCCTGACCTGTAGCTAACTCTTTGTATGTAATAAAGTTCAGGTTGCATACCTTTGTAGCCTTCTTGTCTTGTATGGATGCATGACTGCATTTAACGGCTGCCTATAATAAAGTAATGAATAAAATACAGTTCTTGCTAAGTAAGTGCCGAGCACTGTGGCGTGTCGTGGCCGAGCGGATAAGAGCACCGGACTCAAGCTCTGGTGTTTCTGATCAGCGGGGTGTGGGTGCGAGTCCCGGTCGTGACGCTTGTGTTCTTAAGCAAGACACTTAACCATGATTGCTTCGTCCTTCGGATGGGACGTAAAGCCGTTGGTCCCGCGTGTTGTGTAACGCATGTACAAGAACCCAGTGCACTTATCGTAAAGAGAAGGAGTCCGCCCCGGTGTTCCTGGTTTGATTGGCAGCATATTGCGCCACAGCACCTTGTAAAACCATTACATGGTGCTATAAAGGAATAGGTCTCATACTAAAATGTAGCTCCACATACCTTGCAGGAAAAAAAATACTGAGCACTTTGATACGCCACTAGGGGTGTGATAAAGCGCTATATAAGAACCAAGTATTATTATTATTATTTTAAACAGTGCTTAATACATATCAGTGTAAGGGTAAAAACTAAATAGTATAAATATTTAATGTTATTGTTTCCCCTAACCTAAATAACCACAGAGCAACTTGACCTGCGATTGTAGCAGGCATGATACTTGGTTCTTGGGAAAAAAAGTAGGAAAAGTTGTTGTGTACAAGGCCTGACCTACATGTACATGGTGTACATTGTGTTTGGTTCAAAAGACTATTTAACAAATTTTTCTGATTTTTCTAAAGGAAAAAAAAAGAAGGAAAAAATCAGAAATCAGACTAAAATAGAGAGAACATCATGCCTGGATTGTAGGCTTTTCGCACTTTCATCAGATTAGTTAAAATGTAATGATGCATTCTGCACCATGAATAGGTCTTTGCAAAATCAACCAATATAAGGCCGTGTCCAAACTGGTAGCAAGGGCTAGGGCTACGGCTGTTGCTAAGCACAACCTATGCTTTAATGCACATTGACGCATTGATTCAGCC
Source organism: Pisaster brevispinus (assembly GCA_023634235.1). Lineage (NCBI taxonomy): Eukaryota > Metazoa > Echinodermata > Asteroidea > Forcipulatida > Asteriidae > Pisaster > Pisaster brevispinus. Next base: position 18,893,615 of record JAMKCF010000011.1, read on the forward strand.
ATGTTGGAGACACGTTGGAAGGGGGGTAGGGCAACAAACCTGAGCTTTCTCTGGTATAAGTTGAAGGATAATCTCTGCCATCAGTCTCCAGAGTTCAGGAAGTCCAGGATGCCTGATGAAGAATAAAAAGGTGACAACCATCGATTCAGAATTGATTTTCATGTAGCTTTTTTTTCTACCCTAGCTTATTGGATGAAAAATATCACCATATGGCTACCCCGAACAAGATACTGCCAAAATAGGGAGACCCCAACATTAGGGCTAGATGACATAGCGTATTAATTCCGTGTGACATGCCTATATCATGTATATGACAAAATGAACCAGATCAACCAATGGGAAAGCTGATGTTTGCTAAAGAGCTAAAATGGTAGCATGCATGAATAACACACTCCGCACTAATGACGTCATTTTGCTAAAAATACCAGGATGTCATACAAACTTTTTTGCATCAGTGCGCCAGACCGCAGAAGTACAGTACACGCGAGTTAACATAAAACACTAGCATGGCCTACATCAGTGCAGTTTGACAGGTTGTCCGAGATCCTGGTACTTGCGTGACGCCACCATCTTGACCTTCCTATTTTTTAGTGTTAGTGCAGAGTGCTATTTGACTCAAAGCAGATACAGACACATCACTATACCAACAGTGTTCTATCGGTTCTAGTTCCATGTTTTAACCATACCTTCTTATTGCCTTGGCAATCTGTCTGTACGCTAGGTGATACTGACCCTGTGGTATGGGAACCGAAGAAGATAAAAACCATCAAAAGCTATTCCAAGATGAGTCTCTATATAAAAAGGAGATTTGTTTTGGGGGGATTTAACTCCCGGCATCGAGTAAAACAAAATACAAACGGGACGAGAGCTAATCACATATGAACTGCGCTTTTTGACGGACTGTCCAAATAAAAATTCAATTCAATTCAATTCAATTCAATTCAATTCAAATCAAGTTATTTCATACTACTCTTTTTTGAAAAAAAACCCATTTATACAAAATATCACATAGCTAAGAAGAAATAATAACAGCAAATGAAGGAGAAGAATTAATCTATGTAGATCAGAATTAGAGAGTATTTGTTTATTTATTTTGTTTTCTAATCAGCTTTCAATGAACTGCTCTCCCTGGGGACCCTGCACACATAGTCTATAAAATATACAGGAATAAAATACTAAAGCAGCTAGTATGAGGCTGTCAGAGTAAGCCCAGGCTTGTAGAAGACAGCCCAGACAGAAACAGCATAGACAGACAAACTATACAAACATGAAAATAAGACAAACAGGTTACTCAAGACAACAAACAGACTGTGGATGCAATGAGAGGCACCTAAACTACAAGGGTTATTGAATACATAGCTGATGAAAAACGAAACTAAAAAGACCGAGTATGACAAGAGATTCAAATGAAATCTTCTGATCTGTATCATTTGCCTTTCAGAAGAATAACATTTCTTAACCCATGTATGCCTAACTACGGGATTTCCTGTAGAACGCATAAAGGTTGTTAGCGCCGAACTACATTAAAACCAACAGATGAACAATACGTAAGTGTCTTTCTTTGTACTGTCACTACTAGTGATATGAGATGGGAAACATGGCAAAATATATATATCACATTACAGAGAACGAGATGCTTTTTCCAATGGTGAACAGTTTGTTGAGATATATTTATTAGCGAAGCAGTAAATCATTAATGTTTATTGTAATGCTGCAATGGACCCCTTGCATATGGCGTCACATTCTCAAAAAGCGCCCTCACTGAGGCCAAAAAGCGCCCTCACTGAGGCCAAAAAGCGCCCTCACTGAGGCCAAAAAGCGCCCTCACTGAGGCAAAAGGAGGCGAATCATTGGACGATAGCTGTTCTTTGTGTGTACAAACGTGTACGTGACCTCAGCGTACCTGAAGCGTTTCACGTTATGCAGGGGTCTATAAGCGCTACATGCATGGACTTGGGCAGAAAACATTGATTAGATGCACTGTGACCAGTCAGGTGCATGGAGGTGAAGCCAGTTGGGGATACCTTAAGAGCATGAATCACAGCCCCGGCAAAAGCCACGTCAGCGATGAAGCCTTGCTTGTCTTTGAATTTCTTGAGTTCAGTCACAGCTGCCTCAGCTAATGTGAAGTCACTCAGATGCACACCCAGTGCTAAGAGAGCCAACAGGCCTTCTGGTGATGGCTCGGACTCCTGAGAACTGTGCCAAAGAAGAAACACCACAAAATTACGTTTGAATGAATTTCATTTTGTTTGTACCGTTACACCAACCTTGTTCCCAGTGGTGATCGATCTTGCCGTGCCATTTTTTCCCAGCATGCCTTGCTTGCTCATAACCCCTAGAATTTAGTTCATTAAAAAGTGCCAGAATCTAGCACATTTTAATTAGGCCTATGGCCGATCCACTCTATGCGCCCGCCCAAGTATGGTAACACGCAAAAGAGGTATCAAGTCAAAGAGCAAATGGTCCCCTCTCATATTTCTTTGAACTTATAATGCGGCTAACTGTATAGAAGTTTAGGGTGACCATGTAAAAACATGATTCATTTGAAATGGATACGCGTCAAACTACTTGCATTTTGATGCGCACATACCACATGTACTTAAAGCGGCCTACAAGTGCTCGAAATTTTATAACAAGCGTGCATGCAAAGTAGTCACTTTTGGGAGCCAATCAGTGCTGTTTTTCAGTACATCCCTACCAGGGGTTTAGCGACGAGAGGTGTTGATACGGCACGCCATGGTAGCGAGGCTGCCTTTACACTGATGTGTGATATAGACTTGTAATTGTTTATCATTTTCATGAGGACTCATACCGTTGGAAAAAAATCACAAAACTGAGTTTGACCTTGGAGCCCCTCTTAAATATACCCAAATCAGAAAATACCTGAAACATAAATAATAATAATAATAATAATAATAATAAAAACATTTATATAGCGCCTTATGCAAGGCCTAAAAGCGCTTCACAAAAATACAAAAATCAGCAACTACATATATTATTACAGATAGTAAACACTCATAAAATCTTACAATAAGCAGATAAGCAATACAATACATACCAACACAAAATATAGGAATTTAAAAAGAGTCGATAAAAACACAAGAGGGGAGAGGTTACCAGCACGATTCACCCTCGGCCAAGATCCTCAGCATCTGGCTAGTTACAGATAAAACAATACAACTGGGCTAACAATTATAACAAAACCAGAGGATTATGCATATGAGTTATTGTTTTAAAAAGATGGGTTTTCAAGACCTTCTTAACCAGTTCAATGTGGCAGATGGGTGTTGATTTACCTTTGGAATAGTAAAGTTTTGGTGCGGTCCTGGTCCCCACACTGAAATGCCACCATGCCGAGACACGTCAACAGCTGAGACCGAATCAAACCATCAGTAGCCAATTGCAGAGCTTGCTCATAGGCTGTGACAATAGAAATAACACATTCAGGTCAAAGTTCAAATTACGAATGACCTCCAATGAAATACAATGCAGAGAGAAGTGGTGAGAGGTGTCGCCGGCAAAAAAGGTTTGAAACCAGGATCCAAATGGGATATTGAAATGGCGTGTTGTGGCCAAGCTGTTTAGAACACCGGACTCAAGCTCTGGTAATTCTGATCAGCAGAGAGTGGGTTTGACGACATATGACCATGCAACAGATAACAAGAAGTGTACTTTGATCCAAGATGCTGGGAGTTTTTACCCTGATAGCTAGCCTGTAGGTTGCCCGTCTTGTAGAGGGCCAGTGCCAAGCAGCAGATGTCCTCCAGCCTAATCAGAGGTGTGACTGATTGAAAATGCTTCACTGCTTCCTCGTACTGACCTACAGAGCTGAAGAAAAAAAAATCCCGCAAAACAACATATGAAAATTAGAATAACTTTAAGAGGGGCTCCACTGACAAAATGAGTTTTGTGATTCATCCATTTTCCAATAAATAAAGTCCTCATGAAAGTGGGGAAAAAGATACAAGTGTCTAAACTAATTTGGGGTTGAACAAGGAAAAATTGACTAGACTGTAAGTCGCTAGACTCACGATAATGAGGTGTAAAATGTCATTTTATTTGATACTCTTTCAGAGCGAAATTTGACAGATAATATCATGGGACATCAACAACAAAATGGGTCTGTACATTCCACAGAGGGAATGTTGAGTCAGTGAGAAGGTCAAGCTCAATGCTGTTTTGATTGAATAGCATCAAAATTCAGGAATGAACTAACAAGCCTCTGTGCAAAAAATGTAGAGGTTATAATATTTGAAACGTGACATAACCAAACACTTTTGGATTTTGGACAAAATTTACACTTGAAGGGTATCAAACATAGTGCCATCTTACACCGTTTTAACGCTAGGGTAGAGAATTGTAGATGTTTTTCTATCTATTGGAAAATGAGTTCGTCACAAAACTGAGTACATAAACTAATACAAAGCTGTAGAATTCCGGCATAAAAACTTTTCAATATGAAGTCTTACGTTGTTCAATTAGTAAATGTGCAGTCTGTGATAACTGTTGATGTTATACTTTCATTGCCACCAAATGATGGCTCAATAGTTTTTGTAGGTTTTTTGGTAAGCATTAATTTTTAATAAAATGTTATGCAAGTTCGCCCCCCAAAAGGCTAAAAGCCCCTCTCGGTATTAAGGAGCTACAAGAAGAAATCATTTAAGATGAAAATAACTCAGGGGAGCTTAAGGTAGGAATTAATATTCCTCTTAAAACAGTCTAGATTGTAGGATGGAGGGAAACATGCACCGGGCATGGAGTTCCAAAGAGATGCAGTACGTGGAATAAAGCTGCAGCACTGGCTCTTTGTTCTACATCTCAGCAAAGCAAGAGTGTATGGGTGAGAAGAAGCAGAAGCCCTTGTTTCACACCCAAACCAGGTCAGATACATTGGGGGCACATTTACCAAGAAAATATCTGTAGAAAAGACAGAGGCTGCCTACAGAGCTACGGTGGGAAAGAGGTTGTAATGTTGATGCCTACCCTTCACCAACAAGATTAACAATATGCCTCTGCACTCTGTAAAATGTCATAAACTGTCAGGATTGGAGAAGCCAAATTTCAAGTTGTACAATTTAGAAGGAGAAGCTGATCTTTTGATGTCTGTTGGACTGATTGACTTACCATAGACTTCTTGCATAATTGGCCAATGCTATGCTCATCACCTCCTGTTCCTGATTGTCTTTTACGAGCTCCAATGCCCTGTTTACAAATCAAAATCAAAATGAACTTCGACATTTAATAGATGTTAATTTTGCATCGGGGATAAAGAATATTAATTTTGGTTTTTACCCTACACCGATGTGTGTTAGCGCTGTATACTCAGTGCAGTGTATACTGTGCACTCATAGCACTGTATAGATTCAGTTCGAATCCCACCCAAGTAATATGCCTGTGATTTTTTTCACAGAACTCGGGAAAGTACTGAGTATACAGTGCTAACACACATCGGTGTAGGGTAAAAACCAAAGTTAATATGAACTTCGACATTATGAATTAGTTACATTTGTTATTTTTATTCATGCTTTATTAAAAACATTCAATTGGGTTGCCAAAGGCAGAATTAAATTGAAATTACAATCAATAAATTACATTTAAAAAAGAGAAATTAGATTAAAAAGAACCACTCCCATGGGCACAGGAAAGGAAGAAAAACCCTGTGAACAAAACTGTTCTATTGGTTCCTGGACCCCACAAGGAACCAAGTTTAAGTCCACATTTACAAAGATGAACTTTAATACAAACAAATTATGAAGTAACGAAAAGCAGTTAGTAAGTGTATGCCCACATGTACATGGGCAATTCCACATGAATGGGCCATTTTGTACGAGAGGCACGGGAGAGTGAGACAAAAGTGACTATTTTGTCCCAGTCTTTTCCTGTGCATTCCAAAGCTGTTCATGATTGTTCATATCAAAAATTAAGAAATTAATCCGTGACCTTTAGAAATTACAAGGTCAATTTTAAAGTATTACCATCGAAACTTATCACAAATTTGATATAATTAGATTACTTGCTAAACATGATAACAATAGGCATTAAACAGTGTAATAATAGAATACAGAAAAGTGGCTAACAAAGAACGGATTTACGGGTAAGATTTAACTTGACATTTAAACACAATTGGTATGGGTGAGGTTATAAACCTTTAGAGACCATTCATTTCTGTTAATCATCACCATACACCCAGACATGGCTAATATTGTGGAGTTTTTGACACACTTTTTTCTTGTAAAAGTGTCTGAAGATTGTTTTGTTTGTTTTGTTTTGTTTTAGAAACTATGTTAACACGGAAAACATTGAACAATTCCAATTCAGGACACGACCTTTACTTTGACCTTGGTTGTGGGGAAGCAGGTCAGATCATGCAGCCATTTGTGGCCACGATGGGCATTTTGGTGAAAGCCGTTTTTTGGCCGCTGTGGTCTCTAATTGGTTAATGTGACACTAGGAAGCTTGTTCCTGTTGACTGCACCAGAGTACCGAATGGTGTGTTTAAAAAAAAACTCATGCGTCTGTGAAACAGTACCTTGCAAACGCTTTGCTTGCACTTTTGTGCAGACCTTGCCTCTCAAGCAGTAATCCATGCATGGTGTGTGCACAAGCATCAGTTTGAATTCGATCTGAAAAAAAACCCCACAAAAAACCCCCAGTAAGGCCCATACCAGGAACCAATTTCACGGCTCTGCTTACCGTAAGCAAAGAATCGGCGCTAACGGAAGCAGGGAATTCCGCTGTTACGTCAAGCAGATTTCACAGGTTAGCAGGGAATTTTTGCTCGAGCGCGTGCTTACTCGCATTCTTAGCTCACACAGCTATGGCAGAAATTCGATGCTTGCCCCGAAAGCGTAAAATGGGGATTGCAGGCGCAGAATTTGCCGGTAAGCAGAGCCAGGACATTGGGCCCCAAATTGACGGCTTCTTCTTCAACATTACCCCTGCTGCAAACAGCCATAGTCAAAGTAGCTTTATTTGGACACAGCACTATTAAATCAACACGTACGCAATTTCTGAAGAACATTTAAAATCATTCTGATAAGTAAAATGGAAAATGATTAAACCGTGGTACAATTTCTTAAAAGCGTGGCTCCAAAGTCAAAATTTGGTTTTTATGATCCACTCATTTTCCAATAGAGTCCTTATGAGAAAATGGAAAAGAAAATTACAAGTCTCTAACATCACATTATACAATGGTGTACAACGCCACTGTGTTTGATACCCTTCAAGTGCAGTTTTTGTCAAAATGCAAAAACGCTTGATGACAAGGAAATTGGAGGAAACAAAATTGACTACCCTTTTGTTTAGAACAGAACGTTTCAAATCTTACCCCATCGTACACAAACAAGTCTACGGTTATGACAGCTTTTATTGTTCCAAGGCGCTCACCTGTGACTTTATCAAGACCTACGGTTGCCAGGGAGACAGCGTTCATCTGAACGATGTTATAACGATATAGCTGGGATGTCATATCCAGCGATGAGTCTAGAAGTGTCTGGCATACCCAATGAGCATAGCCAACAGCGCCCTCACTCTAGAAAATGGCATAAGGGGGGCAAAACAAATCATGAATTTTTGTGGTTTGCAAGGTCAGTTTTGTCTGAATATTACAATGAACATTACAAAAATAAAGAGTTTCAAATAGAAGAGTTAACTAGTAACTTCATGAGTAACTAGTACAAACAGTATAAACTAGTTACTTATATGGCTAGCAGGTTTCACATTAAGCCGTGTAGCAAATTGTATAAAAAACAGTAAACTACAGAACTAAGTTATACAGTAAACTAAAATACTTATAACAGTAACAAGTTAAATGTAAAACTGTAAGCTGGTTAAATGAAATGGTATGTATAATTGATGTAAACTGAAAATGAGTGGATAACTTCACACAGAACAATACTTGCAGAGTACACTTTAAATAATCATGAAACCTGACTTGACAAATAAGATTGGGAGAATACTGCCCTCTAGTGTTGATATATTACAGTTACTTACATGTGTGGCCAGCTCCGTTGTATGACGGAACAAGTCCATAGCCTCTTCACGAACAATAGTCTCAGCAACGAGGGCCTGTCCAATCCAGCACTGTACATAGTTAGGCTCCAAAGACTGGGATATCTTGAAGGCTTGGTGGGCTAGTTCTTGGTTGCCTTGGATGAGGTAAAGTGCTCCAAGATTGGTCCAGGCCACAACATTCTAAAAAAAAAAAAGAGAGCATTATATCTTTATACTTTAAGAACTTGAATCCTTGATCCATGGCAACAAGTGTGCAATTAAAAAATATTGCACGGTCCATATCACACCCTGCCTATTGCGCTGCTCTTAATCCTTCTATTGCACTATTTTAAGCGAATTTGCGTTTACCCTTTGACCATAATTTATACGAGCAAGTTTACTAAACAAATTGCAAGCGTGGCGGAGAGCAGCTGCATGTGACCTCTGGGCAAGGGGTTAGTAAATGTTCAAAAGGTGAGCTCAGAACAAGTCTCGGACAGTACTCATATTTTGTGTCATCAACCATATACATGAAATAACAAACCAGTGAAAATTTGGGCTTAATCCGTTGGGCGAGTCAGGAGAAAATAGTGAAAAACCATGCACAAATTTCCAGCATGTAAACACTCTCTCCTAAGGTTTGGTTGTACCAATCGAAATCAGCTGTTACATTTTTTTAAAGGTTTTTCAGACAGTTTTCTCGAATATGACTTTATTTCAGAGCGAAATATTTCACAGAAAGAATGGTTCTAGTATGAACTTCATAATCAGCAAGCTTTCAGACTAAAATCAAACAATGATGTTTTTGTCCTTATCATTCCTGTGCAATACATTGAAACTAGAACTTAAATGACCAACATATGGATTAACCCTTTGCTTGCTACGGGCGCATCCAAAATCAACTCTGTTTAAACTAACTGGTTGCCACTATTATACTCTACATTTGTCTTTTTTTTTGCATTTTGCAATAAAATAATTCCTTCACACAGAAAAAGGCTTTTTAGTACAACCGTGTGTAATTTTAATGATTATGCAAAAAGATTCCAGCAGGCAGGAAACAGTGTGTGTAGGGAATGGTAGCATGCAAAGGGTTAAAAAGGGCCTTTACAACATGGTATATTCCGTATTCAAAATAAATAATAAGTTCAGAGTAACCGTTCCAGTATGACTTCTTACGTTGGGTTCAACTTGAATCGATTTGATGAATGCGTGTTGCGCGAGAGCAGGGTCATCCACACCTGAAATAAAAAACATTCCAAAAGTTCAGAATTACTTGGTAAGTCTACAAAGTTCTTAGTACTCAAACATGTCAAAGCCCCCCCTAGGTTTGAATACTGGGATACATTGTATGGGTTTACAAGGTGTTGATGTAGTGTGATCTACAGCCAACCATGCCAGAAAACGCTAGGGCAAACCCCTTCTCTTAACGATAAGTGTACTGGGTTCTTTCATCATTTAGAGACCACAGTGGCCGCAAGCAGCTTTACCAAAATACCCATAGCGGCCATAAAACAGCTGCAAAATTTGACCTACTTCAGCTCAAGCAAGAGGGTCAAAGAACAGGTATGGGATCGAATTGACATTTTCCAATGTTTCCATTATTAAAAGTTCTTAAACACAACCATGTATTTCTGTGTCTTAATAACTTTCCTGACCTTCTCCCAGAAAAATATCGGGGCAAAAAGTCAAGAAGATTAGCAATATCTGGGCATATGGTGACGATCATACATCAATGAATAGTCTCCAAAGGGTTTTAATAAGCGCAACACAACACACAGGACCTACGGCTCAACGTCCCATCTGAAGGATGAAGCAACTGCGGTCATGTTTCTTGCTCAAGTACACAAGTGCCATGACCGGGACCAGGGCTCGATTTCACAAAGAGTTAAGATCGATCTTAAGTGCAGATCAGTCTTAATTGCTAAGCAAAGTGTGACGTCACGATACAAATTACTATGGTGATACTGACAACTCATCTTAAGATGAATCTTAGCGCTTTGTGAAATCGACCCCTGAACCCATACTCTGACAACACTCTGCACTAGACCGTTCGGCCACGACACTCCACCCGTTCTAACAGGTTTTACTCAAAGTTGGCCACGACTAACTTACCTTTGCCTGATGCGATAACTCCCAGTGCTGTCCAGTGGTTATGGTTAGAGCTGTCAACAACTATGGCCTTCTTCAGACACTTCAGATGTTCATGAAACGAGATTTTAAAAAACACGTATAAATGAACAATCTGCAAATTCTACAGAATGGAAGTTTAGACCCGTACTGCTCCAACAAGAGTTGACATCCAGAGTTGCTTACAGGGATTACATTGTTGGTTTTTGGAACAGTAAATTCATTGATATCCCCCTCTATTTTTCCTTTTCAGTGAAACAACAGCCCCCCCCAAAAAAAAAAAAAGAAAAAAAAAAGAGAAAACAAAATTTTCAGGAATGTTTAAAAAAAAAAAATTAAAAGCCAAGGTGATTTGGGGGGTTTTTGACTGCAGTTTTCTTGACTTTTACAATCTGTGACGCCCCATGCCAAAGTCAGGCACTTGGAAATAATGAAATCGCATTAAAAGTGAAGATAACTGAAATATCAGCCATGATATCAATGTGAGATGATGTCTTATATATTCTATATGTTGCTGAGAAAGACTTGCGTTACAAGCCCTAATTAGAAGTTATTTAAAAGCTCTTATTTTTCATTTATTGGATGAGCATATAAACCCAGTTTTGAGCTGTGGCGGGAAGTGCCTGGTTTCAGCATGGAGCACACATATTTCAGATGAAACTGTCTCTCTCACGGGTGTTCCTACCTGCAGGGCCTTGTCAGCAAGCTGTACGGAGCTCGTTGCATCCTCATTGCGGGACTGGTGGTAATAATTCATACCTAGGTCGTGCCACAGGCTGGAACAACCACTCTGAAGGCGTAATGCTCTCCCGTAACACCTGCAAGGGATGAAACAGTCTTTTATTATTATTATTATTATTATTATTATTATTATTATTATTATTATTATTATTATTATTATTATTATTATTATTATTATTATTATTATTATCATTATATATTTCTGGTAATGAAACCAAGGATGCCACATCAGTGAACTTAATCACTGTAGTTTGTAAGCTTGAGGAAAACCTGTAAACAAGGGTGCTTGCAATGTGAACCAGAAACACCAGGGTTAACCTCTACTCTTTCATGATAAGTGTTCTAGGGTTTGTTTTTACATGCACTACCAATCCTAGCACAAGGCTCCTCAACTTAATGTCTCATCTGAAGGACAAAGCAATTATGGTAATGTATCTTGCTTAAAGACACAAGTGCTAAGACTGGGACTCGAACCCACACTCTGCTGATCAGAAACACCGGAGCTCGAGTCCGGTGCTCAATCGCTCAGAGACAAAATGCCAGTCTTATGGAATGTTTTAGGGATAACATTACTTGTTTTGTTGTGTGTCCATAGACTGTGTAAGTCAAGAGCTCAATCATGACAACTCAGCCACCACAGCTTGAGTCCAGTGCACTCGGCCAAGACACCCTACCTGCTAATAGACTGTGAAAATCTCACTGGTATTCAAAGTTCTAGGACCAAGTTGGTTCCAACCATAATGACTTTTACATGCCATAATTCTGTTTCTTTAAATACTTTAGTTGTTAACTGTTGGAAAGTAAAAATTTAGCCATGAAATGTATGAAAGTAAACTAAATTTAACGAGTAAAAAAAAGGAAAACCAGAGATTATGACTTGACCTCTGTTTCCGGTTACTTGTAAACAATTTAGAATTTTGCACGACTGACGTTCATGTTAGTCATTAAACCTATGTAATGGTTGCACAAATTCGGGGATAATTGGCAAATGGGGTTTCTAAAAGATAAGCATCTTTGTCCCCTCGTTTCATTGTTAATTTGACAAACTATTTAAAATACTCAAAGATTGCAATTGATTTTATAACAGCTTGCTTTGGTATTTTTATTTTCAATAAATTTAATTAAGTAGAATTTCAAACGAAGATTTCACAGAAAAATAAAGTCTTCATACGCATTGGTTTCTCGTTTTGATATGCGTGAGACTTGCACAGTCTATAACAGGCTAGCAAAAATTCCAGTCAAAAATAATTAATAAAGTTGTCGTCAAAAGTGTTTTTCTCACCCTGCTCCGATTGCAAGCAACTGCTTTTTACTCTGGGCCTTCTTCCCATGTAGTGACTGGTCTGGTATCAGATTACTTGGTACTGTCACCCTGTAGTAGAAAAGCAACCAGCCTTTGTGAATGCACAAGTCGTTATCCTACATGGAGAGTCATTATTTTTAAATCCTAAAAATGGCTTGCTGGCCTAGCCTCTGCCCCCCACCTATTACAGACCCAGAACCTCCCAGATGTTACAATCCAGGAGGTTTACAGACTCTGTGTATCACCAGAAATGCAAAACCACAGGTTTAGAAACAAAGTGGACTATTTCTTTCTCCTTTTGGTGACTGCTTTACTTCTTTCAAGAAAACTGGAAGGCTCTAGGAAATTTTGTGAAAATCTTTAAATCAGGAACAAACCTGAAACACATCACATGCATACAGCCGATTTCACGAAACGCTAGGATTAATCCAATCTCGAGTTAGGACGAGTAACTAGTCCTAACTTAGGATTAATCTTAAGGTTTACATGTTACAGTGCAAGGCTGGGACTCGTCCTAAGTCCTAAGATTAATCCTAAGTTAGGAAGAGTTTGGTGAAATCGACGGCTGAACACCTAACCTGATGAGTGAGTCACAAAGCGGATGTAGTAATGTGCATGCATCGCCCAACAGCTTCCACACACAGCTCAGATCCGGCCTCAAAGACGATGCCCTATCAACATAAAATACATCATCAATTTCAGCATCAAGCATGCAGGAATAATAGTAGTCACAATAACAATAGAACCCTTGAATCTTGTTCAGTACTTTCCTGGAGTCCTGTGTAAAAAAAAAAAAAAAAAAAAAAAAAAAATCCATAGGCATATTACATGGGTAGGATTCGAACCCACGACCTTTGCCATTCTAGAGCAGATGTCTTACCACTAGACCACCGAGATTGCCAATTAGCTGGAGGGAGTTAAAATCCTCTTTTTTTTCGTCTTTTTTTTTCCCACAGGGACTCGGGAAAGCACTGAGTATACATTGTTTTACACACATCGGTCAGTGTATGGGTAAAACCAAATAAAATTCTTTATCCAAATGCAAATTTAACATTAAAATGTTGCGGTACCAGCAGCTACAATATAGGACTAAAAAAAAATTGATGCTAATAATTATTGCCAAGTGTTGTTTCTTTTGCTTTTAAATCCATACCAGGCAAGAAAATCCAGTTTTTTTTCAATGGCTTAGAAAGAATGAGCTGCCAGCCCAGACTAGATTCCTCACCTCGCTAAGACCTGAATGGCCAGCTTGACATAGTCCACCGCTCTCCCATTGAAGTACTGCTGGAGTGAAGATTTAGCAAGACGAACGTAGGTCTCCCCCTGACCTAAATGGGCATTTAAGTTGAGTTAAAAAAAGAAGGCAATATACTTTTGTAAGTACATTGTACATATTCATTCCTTGACAATGTGGCATGTTGTGGACTAGCGGTCAAGCGCACCGGACTCGAGCTCTGGTGTTTCTGATCAGCAGAGTGTGGGTTAAAGTCCCGGTCTTGACACTTGTGTCCTTAAATAAGACACTTATACCATTATTGCTTCTTCCTTTGGATGGGACATAAAGCTGTAGATCCCAAGTGTCATGTAGAACCCATTTATGCATTTATCGTTATAAAGAGAAGGGGCTCGCCCCATTGTTACTGGCATGGTCTGGCAGCAATATGTCCCACCTCACCTCGTATCCCTTTCAAGATGTTGTATTATGGTTGCTTCGTCTCATAAAATCATTCTTAACAAACACATTTGATAATTCAGAGCCATATTATTATTACTATTCATTAGTTTTTTTATCAAGTAATAAACCACAAAGGTTAATGTTTTATAACACAATCTCTGGGCTCAGTTTCGTAGCAGAAAAAAACTACTTCGAAACTTTCTGTTAAAAAAAAAAACAATGATTAGAGAATCAGTCACAAACAGTACACAGGATACGGTATTTTGGCTGGTAACCTTTTTCTGGTTTTTAGGAAAATGTGTACCTTTTAAGGCGGGGATATAGTCTGGGTCAGTATCTAAGATGAGTTGGTACTCTGTCACGGCTTCAGAGTATACTTCAAGCATCTGTTTTATAGCTGCTATCCTATTTGAAAGAAAACAGGAAATATACATTTGATTTTTATGGTAACAGAAAAATTGGTGAGCCAGGAGAAAAACCCTCATGGCACAGAAAAGAACCAACTCACAACTCTACTCACATATGGCCTTAGCCAGGAATCGAACCAGGGCCACAGTGTTTTACGCACTAGCCACCCATGCCACCCAAAACCATAGTTCGTTGGCACAATCATGTGAAATCGATTCTTTAAACAAATTTAGAATTGAGTATGTTGTGAGATTACAAGAGTCATTGTGAGTTGACACTGAGTAGGAGGGTTAATAAATAAACACTTACAACCATAGTATCTTTAGATTATTTAGAAATGTTTACTTACTGATACAAACAGTACGTTGCAGATGGATCCAGCTGTGATCAAGAACAAGGACAAGTTATTAGTTAGAACGGCACCTATGCTCCCCAGGGAGTTGAGAAAGTTTGAGGAATGGTCTAAGTATGCCTGATGAAGAGGGATAATAACGTTGTAAAGTGCCTTGATCTAGCTACTAGGATATGTGCACTATCAAGTACTATTATTATTGTTCACGGGCAATTTGACTCCCAAGATGTTAGACCTTAGGCAGACAGAGTATCAGTATGTGACGGCAGCTTCTTTCCCAACGTAGGTCTGTAACTTCGTTTGAAGTATGAGACCTACTCCTTTACATAGCACCATGTAATGGTTTACAAGGTGCTGTGGCGCAATATGCTGCCAATCAAACCAGGAACACCAGGGCGGACCCCTTCTCTTTTTGATAAGTGCACTGGGTTCTTTTATGTGCGTTACACAACACACAGGGCCAACGGCTTTTCGTCCCATCCGAAGGACGAAGCAATCATGGTTAAGTGTCTTGCTTGAGAACACAAGTGTCACAACTGGGACTCAAACCCACACTCTGCTGAGTCGGAAACACCAGAGCTTGAGTCCAGTGCTCTTATCCGCTCGGCCACGACACGCCAAGCCTCTGTCTTTTCTACAGATATTTTCATGGTAAATGTGCCATCAGTGTGTCCGACCTGGTAGCATGAACCAAGGCTTTCTGCTTTTTCACACCCATACACTCTAGGTTTGCTGAGATGTAGAACAAAGAGCCATTCCAACAGCTTTATTCTACATCTTGCATCTCTTTGCAAGTAAACTTTTTAAAATTGTTTTAAGAGAATCTGACAGCTTGTTTGGGGGGGGGGGGTTGTTTGTTGTTTTAAAGAAATACATACCTCTACACCTCTTGTGAATGCTTTCAGTGCTGCAGTGTAGCTGCCTCTATTCATATAAGCATCCCCAAGACATTCCCAACAATGCCTGCACATAAGTTCATTAGAAGATATGAAGAAAAAAAATAATACTGTACAATCTCGAAAATTTTGATTTTTAATTTGAAAAAACTTGGACAAAATAGTTCCTAATTTAATTAACATATAATTAACATTAATTAAATAGGTAATACACATCAACAAACCTGTCTCTAGGATCAGCTCGTAGTGCTGCCTGGAAGCTGTAATTATGAACAACAAATAAAGAAGGTGAACAATTTGTAACAAAAAAAAAGGAAAAAAAGAAAAGAAAACAAAGTATTATTATGGTTACACCATGGCTTCTTTTCAGAGCCACCACAACAAATAGAGAGATATTTCATGTACACGATGTTACCTCAAACCTCACTAGATTAAATGACCTGTCTATTGACCCAATTCACATGACATAGTAATCTGAGTTGCAGCATTTTGGGAGTCAATGTCCCCATGTGTTATACAGTGTAGTGCACATTAGGCGCGTGTAGTGCACGTGGCAGAGATTAGGCGCGTGTAGTGCACGTGGCAGAGATTAGGCCAAGGTGTCAACACTTAGTCTCACTCTCAAGGCGTTATTCTCAACAACTACCTGTCTATAGCCTCATTGCCACTGTCGGTGATAGTAGTGCATCCTTAGTCTCAATCTCAAGGCGTTATTCTCAACAATTACCTGTCTATAGCCTCATTGCCACTGTCGGTGATAGTAGTGCACCCTTAGTCTCAATCTCAAGGCGTTATTCTCAACAATTACCTGTCTATAGCCTCATTGCGACTGTCGGTGATAGTAGTGCACCCTTAGTCTCAATCTCAAGGCGTTATTCTCAACAATTACCTGTCCATAGCCTCATTGCCACTGTCGGTGATAGTAGTGCACCCTTAGTCTCAATCGCAAGGTGTTATTCTCAACAACTACCTGTCTATAGCCTCATTGGGACTGTCGGTGATAGTAGTGCACCCTTAGTCTCAATCGCAAGGCGTTATTCTCAACAACTACCTGTCTATAGCCGCATTGCGACTGTCTTTTTGGTAATAGTAGTGCACCCTTAGTCTCAATCTCAAGGCGTTATTCTCAACAATTACCTGTCTATAGCCTCATTGTGACTGCCTTCATGATCGTAGTACAATCCCAGCCTCAGCCAAGCCCACTTCACAGTTCCAGCGGGGGCAGCTTGGGTCACATTTCTGTACAACTGTACAGCAGATTCCTACAGTGGAGCAGATTACATTGAAACAGTAAAACCTCAATGTCCAAACACCAGAACGCCAGAGACTCATAATTTTTAAAATGCTGGAAAATTACTTTAAAGGAGGTAGATAAAAAGCAAAGCTACTTCATCCTCTTGACCAATTTAGCCTGATGTCAACACCCACAATAACTTGGTTGAGCTCAGAACCCTTCCCCCCTATGAGATAAAATAAATAAATTCAAAATTCCAAACCCAATTGTTTTGACTACAACAAAAGTCTCCCAAAATGTCTTTGCAGCTCGCCCCCAGCCCCCCTCTGAAAAAAAGAGAAAAAAAAGAGAAGAGCTTGTGTCCTTGCACCTGAAAAGCAAGACACTTGACCATTACTGCTTCATCCTCCAGATGGGACATAAAGCCTTTGATCCTGTGTGTAGTGTAAGGCATGTCTAGAAATAAATACTGATAAGTGCTTTGATATGCCCGTAGATAAAGTTAGTTATTAGTTATCATTATTATCCATCTATGTTTTTCCTTCCTTTTTAGCACCATTTCAATGCAATCACTCATAAATGTATATAATAAAAAAATCATAAAAAAATACTGCTTCAATAAATAATTGACTCCTATTGAGAGGCCTGATTTTATGACAATGCCTCTGCAGTTAGGGGCTCAATCGGCCGGCAAGTGGTGGGTGTGTCAAGGTTTGAGTACCTGAAATTTTCATTGCCGGCCTAAAAGTTTGCAGACTGCTGGTTTAGTTGACATTCTCAAAAAATCATAAATAAAAAAAAATCCTGCCCAAAAAAGGTCGCTTGACATTCCCCCTAAAAGCCTTCTTCTGATTTGACATTGTTAAAATCCTAGTTTTAGCTGAAAAACAGAAGTTTGACTTTCAACGAGTTTAACAAAACAAAAACTAACTATAATCTACTTGTGAATGCGCTTATAATAGATTATCTGATTTTGATCGAACTCATATTTGTCTCGATAAAGTTGTATCTTTTTGTAGCGAGCCCCTAAAAATAATCCCAGTTGGCTTTACAGTTTGTAACAGCTTGAATTACACCTCAAGTAATTTCAAGTATTTATCAAATGGGGCGTAACAGCTGGAGTACCTGATTTGTGTGAGTTAGTTACTTATCTATGGCAGATGACTGATTGTGAAACTGTGCGACCCAAACTGCAAATTATCCCCAGATAACACAAGTGATTGCAGCAGTAAATAATGAACCAAAAATAAATGACCTATGCCTGAATTACACAATAAAGACTTGAGAATTTGTTTACTTTGTGTATAAACCCGAGAGAAAGTTCCACTAAAAATTCCCTCAGAGTTTACTGCCTCAGAAATTCTTAACCTTCCTACTGTTGTGACCATTCAATATCATCAACTGTGGTTTTGAAAGAAAGATAAACTATCCCTGCAACATGATATCGTGTAGTGAATGCATCTTACACAGTGCACGGTCAACCCTCCTACGTATACTGTCTGACCATTCAATATCATCCACTGTGGTTTTGAGAGAGACAAATTATGCCAGCCTGCAATATGAGCATATATATCATGTGGTAAATGCATCTACACAGTGCACAGTCAACCCTCCTACTGTCTGACCATTCAATATCATCCACTGTGGTTTTGAGAGAGAGAAATTATGCCAGCCTGCATTATGATATCATGTGGTCAATGCCTTAAATTCGACAATTTTACCTGAATTTTCAATTAAGTTTTTACTTATTGTTTTACTGTAAAGCACTTTGAGGCTTACATAAGGCACTCTATAAATACATTATTATTATTTTCATGTCTTTTTTTAGGTCGTTAGAGAGCATCTCAAAAGTCGGGCATGTTAGAGGTGCAAAAGAACATTCCCGTGGGCAAACGCCTGTAATCCACTGGATTGCCAAAACGTTCCGCTAGAATGCATTGTTGTGCCAAAGTACACAAGATATCCTACATGACTGAATACACCCATCAGTATTTCAAATGTTCCAATGGAATGTTCGAATGCACTGGTCTCTGCGCACTTTTGGGATGCTAGGTGGCAGCAGACTTACCAGGTAGCTCCATTGTTCTTGTTTATGTATGCATGCTTTCCTGGTAAGTCTGCTGCCACCTAGCGTTCCAAAGTCTCCCATTAGAAACATTCCTACCACTCGGACTTTCAGACGCTCCTGCTAACCAAGTTGGTTCTTAAACAATTTGATCAAATGAAGTTGAGCTTACCTGGTCTCCCAAGTCAATACAGGCATCTCCTAAAGACATCCCTGCCTCTTCGTTACTTGGCTTCAACTCAAATGCTTTCTGATAGCATTTTCTCCCTTTGCTAAGAAAACAAATGAACGACAACATCGCTGGTCAAGCATCCGCACAACATTGGTAAGATTGAAAATATAAACATTCACAGATTTGCACACAACTTTCCGTGGTTATAAAGATGGTCATATTTGAAAACTGCCCTTGAAATATTTTGCTTGAAATGCTATAGTTTTTGAGAGATTACTATAAACAATTACCTTTGATCTCGCAATTCCAAAACCAGATGTTTGAAAATAGTTAAAACATGTTTTTTTCTAACTTTTTTCTTGTGACTCTGACAACGGATTGAGCTTAAACTTTCACATGTTTGTTATTCCATGTATATGTTGGATAACATCAAGTGCGGGTAGTGGTCTTTGACAAATTACCAATGTGGTCCAAATGCTTTAACAGAATCACATTAAAACTTTAATGCTAGGTTTTTCAGAAATTTCAAAGACTTCTATTTAAAGGAAATGAAAGCAGGCATCGATGGAATGATTTTAGTTTGTGAGGCTTCACAACGAAAGTTGTTTACCTTTTGTCACTGACAACTCGCCAGTAGAAGTGACCAAGGAAGAGAAACGTGTCTGAATAGTACGGATCTAACTTTGCAGCCTGGAAAAACAGAGAAAACAATTGTTTACTATTTCACAGACACAAAACTCAAACACTTTTTCTCAAGAAAAAACAAATTCCCTGTCAAACCAAAAAGTTTATTTAATCATAATCCCCGTTTGTCCGAAACGAAACATAATGTTCACCGGTATTAATGCTTTATTTTTTTTTCCAGTAATAAATTTCAGCTAAATTAATGTTTTTTTTCCCCCACTTTAAACTGAATGGTGTTACCTTCAACAGTGACGCCAACATCTTTGACTTGTCAGTCCTCGTGGTCTGTCCCATTTCCCAGTAAACTTTCCCCAGCCAGAAATGGTACAGTCCAGAGTCTGCTGCAAGACTCGAGGCTTCAAGAAACCTTACAAATTTAAACATTCATATTATAATTACAAATAATTATCAGTCAAATTAGTTGTCAAGATTTCTGAATAGATCTTTATTCTTTATCAAGGCAGTCATTTTGCTTCTCTGCCATCACACTCAATATACCAAAATGAGGCTGTAAGGGAGAAAGAGTAAATTCCTCATAATGTTATATCATGCCTGCCAAGAAACGCCCTGGAATGCACAAGGTCACTGTTTTGTGAAAATTTGTCTATACTTGAACCCGGCCTTCACCTTTGTTTTGCCTGCTGGAATTGACCTTCAGTTACACAGATCCTTCCTTGGAGAGCTAACACTTTGTCATCTTGACTGTTAACCCCTTTTGCTTTCTCATAAAACTGAAAAAAAAGAAAGATATATAGGTAGTTCAGTAGAGTATAGAGTTGTAATCAGTGGGGATGGGCTTGGTGGAGATGGAAGGGGGGGAGACAGTTATATAGGGGCTGTTAGGGGTTTAAATTTATCAAGGGTACAACTGAAGAAAAGAAGATGACAAGGGACCAGGACAAACAAACAAACAAACAAACAAACAAAGGAAGCAAACTTAGTACTCTCTGTGCAACCTGAAAACTTATGAAAACTTTGGACGTCCCCAACATTCTTGTGCATAGAAGTCCATGTGTGTAGTTTGTTAACTCTTTCAGTGCCGCCTATTTTTGTCTTTTTAACCTAAATTGTTCAGCTTTTTCAGTTTTTTTGAAATTCTGTATAAAAAAGAATAACAAATTAGTCTTTCTCATCAAGCAAAATGTATCTTGCTGATTTGTGTTGCCTTGGTACATCCCAAAGTCAATAGAATTTCCTGAGTGGTAACGCCCTCTAGTGATAACATGTATATTAGATCAGACATGTACAATAATGGTGCTTTCCGAAGACTTTTCAAAATAGATTGCACATGTCTGACCTTGAAAGAGTTAAAATCTGAAAGAGATAACTGTGCAGCGAAACAAAAAGGGGTGCTGTATGTGCCCAGCAGCCGATTTCACGAAACGCTAGGATTAATCCTATCTCGAGTTAGGACGAGTAACTAGTCCTAACTTAGGATTAATCTTAAGGTTTACATGTTACAGTGCAAGGCTGGGACTCGTCCTAAGTCCTAAGATTAATCCTAAGTTAGGAAGAGTTTGGTGAAATCGACGGCTGGGGCGTGAAAGGGGGCAGATTCTAACGGCCCATTTTTGAACGATAGTAAGTGAATAAAGTGTGTTGTTACGGATCATGCCCAAACACTAGTGGAATGATTCATATATAGACACAGTTCAGTATCGCATTCTTGCCAGCACTTCATTCATCCAGGAAAGCATTCTGCGGGGAGATCAATTGGACTCTTTTAGGGTAAATTCAGAAATCTCCAATCAAATGTTTCCCTCTCCGATATTAGTTTTAAGCAAAGTGCTTCACCTCTTGGGTCTTCTGAGCATTTTCAAGAATCAGATATGCTGAGCACAGTCCACAAAGGAAGTCCAGCTTGTTGCCATCAGCCTGCTGTTCATCACAAAGTAACTGAAATTATAAATAAATTTTAACATTGGTGATACAGACATGAATTCATTTTAGCAGGTGGTGTTACAGTCACCGAAGTGCCCCTTTTGAACGATAGTGAGTGAATAAATTCACAGATTCAAACAAAACATGCAGTTGGATTTTGGCTGAAAGGATCAGACTGATTTGTATTTATTATTTATTATTATTTTATTAAAGACTGCTTATTATTTTTGTTTGTACAGACGGACATGATTAAATTCTTTTGGTTTCATAAATGAAACATTTCTAGTGAAAAAAAATCCTAGGAAAACAAAATGAAATAAGAACATACAAACAAGCAGAAAACCCTTAACAAAACCATATATCTTTCAGCGTTCGCTTAAATTTTTTTTACCATCTTAAACTTGATGAAAAGTTCATGGGTTGGTTGTAAGGTGTGTTTATTAGAGTTAATGTCACTGTGGTCAAGTGATTAGACTGCAGGACCTGCAATGACAAAGTTGTGGGTTCGAATCCAGCCAAGCAAACCACTGATTTCACAATGACTAGAATAAGTATTGTTGTCTAGTTACTGAATAAACAATTTTATCGATGTGTGCAATTCATAATTATAATCATAGAAGTTAAACCAATGTTTTTATAAGAGAGATTGGCTGGTGCCAGCTGGGCTTTTTATATCCCCCGTTGGAGCTTTGCTAAGCTCTGTTGTTTGGAAGATCATCCAAACAAACAAACAAACAAACAAACACCCCAACAAACACCCCCAACAAACAAACAAACAAACAAACAAACAAACAAACAAACTACAGTATAGAGAAGACAGCAATCTTCCTCCAAAACCCAATGAGGTTTCAATGTCATGATGTTGATTGTATGTTTGAATGGCACAGCAGGTAAATGTCTGATGGGGCCTACGGATTCATAGAATCCCTTTTGCTGACTCGCCATGTTCTCCTTCATTTTCAAGAAAGAGTAAGCCCAACACAGCCTTCAACACCACTTGAATTAAACAATGTCAAAGCAACAAGCAAGAAATTGATTTTTTTAGTGAGGAGAAATGACTGGATTTTAGTCTGGACGGCCTACTTGTTTCAGTGCTTCATTTACCAAATGAGGGTCAGAATGAAGACTGAGAAAAATTTTTGATGTTGGTTTTTTTTTCTTCTCCTTTTTATTCGTGTGTGTGTGTGTGGGGGGGGGGCATGACACCCTCCTAAGCCCCTATAGTCACTATACACCTGATAATGAAGAGAGACCATTCAATTTTCAATGATAAGGAGAAGGTCAGGTAAATTAATCACCTCCCTTGCACTATCAGGAAGGCCATCACCACAAAAATAATCTCGAGTACGGGTCCATAAGTCAATTTCAAAATAAGAAAAAAAAATCAGTACAACTTCAACTGGTTTTGTTTCTACTTTATTCTTCTCTGCCCATCCAAGCTTCTGACCCAGCTGAATTGACCAATCTTTGTACTGTGCAGGGTAAATATTGTTGATTTGATTTTTCTCTTCTGGCTAGACAAAATATGATAGAGATAGGGGGTATGGAAAAATGAAAAGTTTGATACAGGATCCAAAACACTTGCTGGCTGATTTTTTTTTTTTTCAAAACTTGTATTATTAATGTGTACATTTTATCAGCAACTTCTTTAAGTGCAAAAAAGTCCTATGCATGCAGCCAAACCTAAAAGTTTGAAAAAAATAAGTGTTTGAAGTTAAGCTAATTTTGAAAAAAATTGATTGCCATTTAATCTTTGAAATTTGACTAAACTGGAATGTAGAGATCTGCAATCATACAAATCGGTTTTAATTTTGTTCATAACGTGTTTAATTAATGAGTAATTAACTAATTAATTAACAAGATTGTCTCCTCGTGAAAACTGTGAAATCATGGTCTGTGTGTAAACGTTTTGGCTGTTCATGAAAACGCACAAATTTGAGCACTTTGTGAAAACGTAATTCCAGGTTCTTGGGGTTTTGCTTAAAAAAAACATTGCAGGTCAAAGTTTTTGGCACTTTGTAAAAACAGGAAAGCCTGAGCACTCACGTTTGGCACTATGCCAGCTGCGTAGTCAATACGGTCGCGTATACACAAAGTGACAAAAAGGTTCTTAGGGTTTTTGCCTTTCATCAACTTAGCATAATTAAGAAACTAGATGATTTGGGGACCTATAACTTCACAAATTGTTAGATACTGATCAAAAAAGAGTTTGGATATCCATTTCTATGTTTTTGGCACTTTGTTGCCGGTGATTTGGATTTGGAGGTTTGCAGTGACACCGTGTATTAAATCTTTTTGTGGGCATGTATGTTTCTGAGAAGAACCGGAGGTTATATCAACTGAATTGAATTGAATTGAACCAGAGGTTATTTACTTGATGTTTCAAACAGTAAGTTCTGTCCGTCATCAACAGAATATCAGGAAAATCAAGTACATGTAGTACCAATTAACCTCAGATATATTTCCATCTAAAATTCAGCCATGCGCAGGAATTTCCCCCTCCGCCAACCCCCACATCACCCTGCCCCCTCTCATCCCCTGCAATGCCCTTTTTTCCCCCATTTACCACATTGAAATAAACTCATTTCAAACCCTCATACAAAGTTTGGAAACAAAACATTGACATTTCCTGAAACAGTGGCTCCATAACTTTGTTGCTTCCATTGATCTTGGTTTTCTTTTTTGAATGCCATACAAGCTTATTTTTAACTTAAGTTAATGGTTCAACAAATCCAAATCCCTTTTCACATTACAGAGTCAATTCCCAGGAAATAAAAACCCTGAACATTCTTGGGAAATTTTAAACCCATCACCACACAATGTTCGTTTCACACTCAATGCAATTTTACAAGGAAGAATGAACACTTAAGATGCTGACCCCAAGGTTGTCTCACTTAACCCTACTCCCAAGTAGGGGTAACTATTTCCTGGGAAATTAGCAAGTCCACGTGTAAACAGGGTGAAAAGGACAACCAAGTTTACCTGGAACTTTCCTGGAATGGGGCTTAAGAAATAGTATAATTTCTTCAGGACAAGCAAGGGATTAAACATGAAGCCTCAATTTCTGACAACATAGTGGATAAGAGAATAAGCAATAATGACATCATCAATTGCTAATCACCTCCACTTATAATCCTTTTTTAACTCAGCTGGGTTTTTTTTGTTTTAAAAAGTGAGTGATGACCATTTTTTGTTTTTTTGACAGGGTAGATTTTACTTGTCTGAACTGTGGATAATCATGGAGAATCCAGTGAAAGCAATCATCTGGGCTGTCCCTCGTACATGCTCCACAACTCTCCTGAAGAGTCTCAGTGGGGTCCAAAACGCCAAGATCTTTAACGAGCTGTACACCATCGCATTTCTCTTTGGCCCAGAGCGACATGATTCAGCTCCAGAAGTGCCGGAGCTCCTCAATTTGCAACAACAGTCCCAATCAGCGGAAGGATGTACTTTCCCAAACTCAATCTGCACGCACGAGTGGATTAAGACAATCCTAGAGAAGGATTACTCAGGCAGTCAACTTGTTCTCTCAAAGGAGATAGCATACTGCTTGAACAAGAAGTATGAGAGTCTACCAGGCAGCTATCGCCACGTCTTTCTCATCAGACACCCCAGCAAAGTCTTTCCTTCCTGGAAGAAACTGAATCATGAGATTCTGGAAAAGCTTCTTGAAGAGGAGGCGAAAGTGCCCTTGGAGGAGTTTGACTTCATCCAACAACCGCCCCATATACTACCACCAGGAAGGGCTTTCAAAGAGGCGTTTGATTTGTTGGAGTACGTCAAGGAGAAGCAGCTGGATGAGCATCCTATCATCATTGACGCCGATGATCTTGTAAGCAACCCAGCAGGTGTCTTATCGACACTATGCAGTAAGCTTGGAGTTCCCTACAGCGACTCTCTCTTGACATGGGACAAAGGGGCAGGTATTGTGGATGGTTGGACACTTGGAGGCAAACTCAAACAGATCATCCAGAATTTCCAGTGTTTTGAGAACTTCCGAAACAGCACAAGCTTCAAAAGGCAGGTGGCTCCTACATCTGTGGGCCTGGGGGAAGTTGAGGTCACTGCCGATATCAAGCATTGCGTTGACTTCAGCATGCCATTCTATCTGAAGATGTATGAGCAGCGTTTGAAGGTTGATCAAGCTTAATTAGTTTTAACCAAGACATCCAGCCCAGAACAGACATAACTTTATAGTCAGGTGCCATCAGTGCCTCAAGGCCTGGATGGGCATAGTCTTGGTGCAAGACGTTCTTTTTGAGTCACTCAACACTACACACGACGCGACTATTCCACCGATAGAGGGCGTTCTGTGGAAGCCGCAAACCCGTTTGAGTGCGATGTGTGGTGGTGATCTGGAAGTTTCCCAACAGCGCCCGCTATTGTTCGATAGTCATGCGGGCCGCGGAGCGTGCTAAATCGCGATAGTTGCGTGATAATGAACAACAATGTCTTGCACCAAGACTAGGAAGAGCAAGGCTAAGAAGCAAAAGACAGATGAGATCTGGGATGCTAACGGTGAATGAAACAACAACAAATTTCCATCCACTCTTATTGCATTGTACAACAAATGTTTCAGTCACACAGCTTTTAATTGTACTCACAACTGCACCCTTGGTATACATAATTTTTTTTTAAAGAAGCCTGCTCTTTCCTGAAGGGGATCAGAGCATACTGATCGAAATATTATGTTGTTACACCACTGGTTCTGTTCCAACCACGGTAGCTCATAGAGAGCCATTTCATGTACATAGTGTTACAGCAAATCTCACTACATAGGTTACAATCGGTGTATGAAAACCAGAGAGACGTGCTCAGAAATCAATCAAAGTGTTCAAGTTCACTTAATTTAAATTATTGATTTAAATAAAACAAAAAATTAAAGTATTCATTTTGATCTCACGAGTCCGAAAACTGATGCTTGAAAAAAAGTCAAAACAGTGACTGGGTTTTTCACTATTTTCTTGTGACTCTGTTGACTGATTGAGCTTAAACTTTCACACCTTTATTTCATGTGTACGTTAGGCCGCACAAAGTGGTCTTTGACAATAACCAATTGTGTCTGCATACTTTAGAGAGGGTCCAATTTGTTTTTCAGTAAAGGTTGAAAAATTATCTCTTTTTGGTGGGTGTTATAGCCCTGATTGTTCATGTGTTTTATGTTTAGTCAACTGTACGTACTTTAATCAAATTTTTTTTTTAGTTGTGAGCTCTGAGTGGCCATGAATGAATCAAAACCTGACCCTATGACCTTCCTTGGTGTCTGCTGGTTGGGTAGTCTTTGGTGCAAGATGCTCTCGTTTTGATTTGTCACAATTTCACACACGAGAAGGCGCTATCACCCATGAACTGCTCTAGTTGGTTCAGGCTGTCAGAGCGGCTCGTGGATGACAGCACCCTCTCAAGGGGAGAAATGTGAGGAATCAGAACAAAGAAGGTCTTGCACCAAGACTTCTAATTGGGGACAGTGATGAACAATTGTGGCTGCCTGGAGCCCTCCTCTAATCACTTAGTGTAAAGAAATTTATTAGTATTGTTGTAATTTTCCCCAATACACTTTTAATTGACTGCTTGTAAGTTTAGACGCGATTCAATATACTGATTGTGATGTCTTTTTGTGTACCCCATTTATCTATTATATCTTTATCCGTAAGCTTGGTGCGCTACATATTTGACAGCACAGGCAATATACTCCCCAGGGAGCTGAGATGGTTTAAGGAATGAAATAAACGGCCCAGTGACCAGGGGTAATAATGTTTGAGAGCCATGAGCGTCACTGAGTGATGAATCTGAGTGCTATGAAGCCACTATTATAACCATTCGACCAGGTCAAGTAAAAGAGGGAAAATTCGAGTAAATCAATTGATTAATAAAGTTTATTATCGCTTTCAAGTCAATCCCAATACAAAATGTCTGTCCTCCGTACAAGATGACCCTGTAACTTTTTAACAAAAAACAAAGTGACGTTTACCATACACTAGTCTTGATTGGCAATGTTCATTTTGTTTACATAGTTGCTGATATCACAATACGAATTACTGACCACAGCACAAATTACTGAAGAAGAGATATCTGTATCACACAAACAAAGATCCAGATTTATAGACTTGCCCAGTCCCTCTGAGTCAGCCTCCAAGACGGTCAAGTGCGCCCTCTACTTATAAATAATACAAAAACAGCGTTGCCAATCAAGATTAACCATAAACCAATGTGTGAGAAGCAGTGCTTTCAGGAACCCTGCAGAAAAAAAGTCCACAAACTACTTGAGTAAAATTTGAACACACACATTCCTTTATTCTATAGAGCAGATATATTGACCACTAGACCACTGAGGTGCCCTGTGCTGATCAATTTCTGTAGTTAGCAGCGGTTACCACAAACAATTTAACAGATGAAAGTGTGGACTGACCCAAGTAGAGCAAATATATTCATATCTCTGTGTTGGTCACTATAGTTTGCAGGATCGTGGCAACATGCACGAAGTGCATGGAATATTTCCCCAGCCTATACTGACCAATTCTTTCTATTTAGGAGATAAAGGAGATAGGGTACAGTTCAATTTTTAAAAAGATAACTATCTAACACCATAACAGTTTTGACGATTATATTAGGTACGTTCCAAAGGGGCAATGCATGGTTCTTGTAATCTGGGTTCATGGCTACAAAAAGGTACAACCTCTAGATAAATACTTGAGTGGACAGCCTGGTCTTTCATTATAACTACAAGTCGTGCCTTGACTTTACCACACTCCATCAGGATTCAGCCACTTCAGGTTGTATGGACGTGAGCTTGACTCTGCAAACACTTTAGAACACACAGCTCGCTGATGAGATTGATAGCCTTGTGTATCAGTACCATATTACATTAGCTTTGGTTTAACCACCACAAGCCAGGTAGGTGTCACATGAATAAGCTGTTTTTGTTTTTCTCTTTTACTACATGAACAAAATATTTCAGATTAAGATTATCTATTATTAAGTCGGGACTGTTGTTGTAGAAATGTGGCATACAAGAGTTGGACAGGCTGCCACTACTGTTCACCATTTATTTTTTGGCTCAATCGGAGGCAAGTCTAATCATCCCAAGATTCCAGCATAACATGGCAGTTTTTTGGCCCAAAACAAGATACTAGGAGCATGATTGCCAGTACCTTCTGTCCCTCTCTGTACAGGTGAAGTGAAGCGTAGCACTGTAGGTGCATACCCGTGCCGTAGGCCAGTCCAGAAAGAAAAATGGCAGATATACACATCATTCGACGTGAAGTGGTTAAGAGTCCACACTGAAATGCTTTTCTTTTTTCCAAATTTCTCCTTAGTTTGGTCTGGATAATCATGGGCGAGTCAGTAAAGGCAATTATCTGGGCGGTCCCTAGATCCCGCTCCAACGCCCTCATCAAGAGTCTGAGTGGGATCCACAACTCCAAAATCTTTCACGAATTGTACACCACTGCATTCTTCTTTGGGCCAGATTCCCGCATTCAACCGGCCCAGCCGGACCTGTCCACAGAAGCCACTTCTGAAGTGGACAGAAAAATTGCCGATGGAGGCTATGCGTTCCCAAGCTCAGTCAGCTCATATGACTGGGTTCAACAAACCTTGGCTAGAGACTACCCTGGAAAAGTCGTTCTCTCCAAAGAGATCAGTTTTTGTTTGGATTATAAGTACAACAGTCTTCCTAAGGGCTACCGCCATGTTTTCCTGATACGACATCCACGGGACATCTTTCTGTCTTGGAAGAAAGTAGCTTACGAGGTCTACCATGCAGAGACACAACAAACAGCAGTGTCCTTCGAAGAATTTCAAATTGAGGACCAGGACCCAGTTTCGTACAAAACAGTCTTCAAGAAGTCTTACGAGTTGTACCAGTACCTTAAGGAGAATCAATTCGATGAAAACCCCATTATCATCGATGGAGATGACCTTATGGACCATCCAGCAGGGATGCTGGAAGCTTTATGCAACAAACTAGGACTCCCTTACTCTGATCATCTGCTCACTTGGGACAGAGGTATCAGTGATACGTGGACAATAGGCAACAAATTCAAGTTGATTTTTCAAAACACTCCAGCCTTCGAGAGCTTTTGTAACAGCGAAGGCTTCCAGAGACGCATGCCTGACAAGGGAGCAAGGTCTGGCGATGTCACTGTCACTGCAGATGTCCAGCGCTGCGTTGATTCCAGCATGCCATTCTATCTGAAGATGTATGAGCAACGCTTGAGGGTTGATCACGCTTGATTGACTGTCAACTGGCTATCCTTCACTGCAAGTTCGCATGACAATATTCCGGTACTTGTGCTTACTCTAAGTTACCTCAATTTCACTTGATTGGTTTTATGCTTTCATTTTGTTTTATTCATTCAGTAAAGTTTGAACTATTTTTGTATTATTTCATCAAGTATAGTTTAGTAATATACATGTTGTGTTTTAGTTTGCATTTCATTAAATCTTACTTAATTATTTTGGGAGGTTTTATGCTTTTATTTTGTTTTATTCATTCAGTAGAGCTGAACTATTTTCTTTTTTATTTCAGCGAGTATCATTTAGTTATCTTCATCTAATGCTTTACATGTAGATTGCATTTCTTTAAATTTACATTATACTCAAAAGTTTGTTGACATGTACTTTGATTATATGATTAACATTCTTTCAACATTATACTCAAAAGTTTCTTGACATGTACTTTGATTATATGATTAACATTCTTTCAACATTATACTCAAAAGTTTCTTGACATGTACTTTGATTATATGATTAACATTCTTTCAACAATGCAAAAATATGTTGTACTACAACAACATTCAATATTTTATCAACAGCATTGCACATTGAGACTCAGACTGCATACAGATAGGTTGCAGTATGACGTAAATCAGCCATCTTTACAGGGCAATTTGGAACACAGGATCATGCGTTTTGCGCGAGAACGGCGTGCAGCACGCGCACATTTCACAAAACTCATTGCATGATTGGTTAGTAAACTGCGCGGCTGCGTTAATAATTTGAGCGCTTGACGCGCCTGCAAGCCAAAATGCAATTTGCCCGTAAAGATGGCGTCTATTGGGGGGAAAATATGAAGCAAAATATTTGTATATTCTTCCTTATAAGAAAGACAAGAGGAATAGTAATAGCCAAGGGACAGGTTCAAAGCTGAATGCCACTTAACCATGTTTATGAATGAAAAGTTAATTGATGAATTTCTATCGAGCCATTAGAACTATTGCAACAGCCTCCTTCATGGTTTGTAGTGCCAGACCATCTCATGGATCAACTTCAATGTGTCCAAATCTAACGTGCTAGGCTTGTTTGTAATGCTAATATATATTTCAATAAAATCACACCTTTTTTAATTGATTTACATTGGCCTCTCGTTTTAAATATTTTACAGATTGTTTATGAAGTTTTAAATGGGCAAGCTCCTTTATATTTGTGTAATCTTTCAACTCGAGCTTTTTGGCCAAATATTGTATACCATGCCCGATATGTGGCAAAGGGAGGTGTCCCCCCCCCCCCCAAATGTCCCATACTTTAACACAGTCTTTTCCTCTTGTACAGAAGTACCTAAAGTCTTCTGAAGAATTCCTGAGATTCCCAGAACACAATTAAGACACAATAAGAGGGGGTGGGGGTTTACACCATGCCACCTATCGGTGGCATGGTGTAAACGAACTATTGTCTTTGGTCACGATGGTGTTCCAACGATAATTCCCCATTCAAATCTGGGAGGTGGCACTTCGGACTGCATTGATGCTAGACTTGGACTCGAAACCCATCAATAAGATAATTATCTAACACGGGTTAAGTTTTGACGATTATATTAGGTGCATTCTAAAGGGGTAATGCATGGTTTTTGTAATCTGGGTTCATGGCAAACAGCTGCAACCTCTAGATAAATACCTGAGTAGACAGCCTCGTCTTTCGTTATAACTACAAGTCGTGCCGTGACTTTACCACACTCCATCAGGATTCAGCCACTTCAGGTAGTATAGATGAGAGCTGGATTCTGCAAAAGCTTTAGAACCCAGAGATCGCCGATGAGATTGATACACATTACATTAGCCTTGGTTTTACCACCACAAGCCAGGAACTGTAAGTGATAGCGTTGTATTAAGTACTGTGGGATCACTGCAGTTTTGCAACCTTGTATATTGAGGCTCAACAGTTCGCAATAATTGACATCTCCTGTGCAACTGCTAAAAACTTTTGTGTCCACTTCAGGCAGGTAAATTTTGGAGAACAGATAACCATGGAAGGCATGGTAAAAGCAATCATCTGGGCTTCTCCTCGTACACGATCTACCGCTCTACTGACGAGCTTGAGTGGTATTCCTAACTGCAAGGTCTTCTTGGAGTTGTACAGCATTGCATACCACTTTGGTCCAGAGCGACTTGAGAAGTTCCCTTATGTAGAAGACATTCCCACTGAAACTGATCGTCGAGATGATGACAAGTCCAAGGTGGAACAGGGGTATGCATTTCAGAGCTCAATCTGTACTTATGACTGGGTTAAGGAAATACTACAACAGGACTATCCGGGAAAGAAAATAGTTTTCACAAAAGAAATGACATTCTGTCTGAATCAAAATTATGAAAGTCTCCCTGATGGCTACCGCCACATCTTTCTGATACGAAACCCCGGCCAATTATTTCCCTCTTGGAAGCGACTGTCTGAGGAATTTAAAGGATCTACTTCAGATACCGAGGAATCGGTACCCTGCCTTGACGCTGAAAAGAGGTTTGTAGATTCCCTTCCATCTGGAATGGCTTACAAGGAGACGTTTGATTTGTTAGAGTACGTCAAGGAGAAGCAGCTGGATGAGCATCCTATCATCATTGACGCCGATGATCTTGTAAGCAACCCAGCAGGTGTCTTATCGACACTATGCAGTAAGCTTGGAGTTCCCTACAGCGACTCTCTCCTGACATGGGACAAAGGGGCAGGTGTTGTGGATGGTTGGACGCTTGGCAACCATTTCAAATGGTTCATCAAAAATGCAAAAAGCTTTGAGAAGTTACGCAACAGTACCGGATTCCTGACATCTCCTGTCAGTGTTCCTACGTGCACAGGGGAAGCCAAAGTCACTGCAAACATCCAGCGCTGCATTGATTTCAGCATGCCATACTATCTTAAGATGTATGACCAACGCATAAAGGTTCATCAACCTTAAAAGTAGGGTCATAGATTGGTAAATACTCCAAAAATTGATGACCATTAAAACTTACTTGGTGAGAAGCACTGCAGCTGTCGATTAAACTATGTTGAGAAAGGATTCCCTTCAAAGTAATGTGGTTTGGATAATTATTCACCCCAAAGCAATTGAGTCTGAGAAATGATTCATGCATGAATCGTTTCTATAGAGGGCTGGTGTCCGTTCGCGACTGTTCGTTTACAGTAACATATTACTCAATCTCACACAAGGGTTGCTGCCAACAGTTGTGAACTTAACTGTCCCTTTTTTAAAAGTCATTATCTATGTCTATGCAGAGACATACATCTGTATCAATCAACAGCAGATTTATCCAATTTGATGTTTGGGATTTAAAACCAGGTGCATGATCAACAAAGACAAAAAAGGAAAATGTAAAAAAAGAAAAACAAATGAGACTTTAAACAAAAGGAGAAAACCAAATTCTGTGGTTTGGGGCTTGATTAATCGGTCAAACGTGAGTGATTTCTAATCTAGAATGAAAAGGAAAAGGAGCCATGATGCACAATCACCCCCAAAAAGAGCAATCCTGGATTATAAATTTGGCTCTACAGCTAACATGTGGTAATTTCAAATGATGTAAGGCCATTTTTATAGTGTAAATTTCTAAATGTAGTATTTTTAACAAGTTAGAGTTTTTTTCAAAGTACACAAGGTAACACAAGTACATTTAAACCCGTTCTTTAGAATCTGAAGACGGAATGTCCTTTTAAATTACTTTTGCTCAAAAGTAGAAAACAAACTATAAAACACCTTTAGAGACCAACAGAGGATCTTGATCTTCAATTTTTTTTCCAGGACCCTGGACCCCACATAGCCTTGCATTGCTCTGAGTGGTTGGGAAGCCACTGCATTATGGTTTTACAGATCTCCATCATTTCTGTATATTGTTCACATTCTTATGTTTGGATTTGGAAAAAAATTTCAGTTTAGTTCAGGGTCCAATTTCATAGAGCTGCTTAAACACAAAAGGTAGCTAAGCATCAACATAATTATGCTTGCCAGAATAAGATTACCACCCAAAACACCATTCCACATGTGCGATCTGTGACTAGTACCCTTCTTAGTTTTGCTTAGCAGAAAAATGTAAAGCACTATTTTCTTCTTAAACAGCTCTATGAAATTCGGCCCAGGTCAGTCCCCTTTACTAAAACCCTGGATCTGACCTGACCCATACGCAAAGTTGAAGGGTCACTTATAACAAAGATATTTTGCTGAGATAATGTAAACAAATACACCCCCCCACACACACAATCTCCAACACAGATCTACACCAGTGGTGTTAACTTTTGGGCTTATTTTGATAGTTGCAATCAAAAGAACCAACAGTGATATTGGGGTGGGTAAGATTAAAGGTTTTGTAGAGGATTGGTAAAGTAAAAAAAAAACATAGTTTAATTTTAGTCTGAAAGCTTACTGATTATGAAGTTCATACTACAACTGGGTTTTTTTCTGTGAAATATTTCTCTCTGAAAAGAAGTCATAATCAAGAAAACTGTATCTGAAAATCTATTAAAAAAAACCAAAAAACCAACAACAACTGCTGATTTTGGATGTTACAACCAAACTTATGGACAATGTGTTTACATGCTGAAAACCGGCATGGTTTTTCACTATTTTCTCCAGACTAACACAACGGATTAAGCCCAGGGGAAAGGGGAAAAAAACGCTAGAGCGCCCTCTATTGGTGAAGCGTGACAGAGCGGAATCTATGACCAATCGGTCAGGGGAAAAAACGCTAAGAACGTCTTGCACCAAGACTAACATTCTAGAGGCTTGGACTCTCTGCATTGTTTTTCAAACACTAATTATGAGTTTAGACAAAGAATATGTTCACTGAAGTTTGTAAATTACACAGTGTCTTCGTTAGTGTGACAAACGATGAAATGTTTTGTTCCTTATGTCTTCTCAGGAGAAAATAAATGTTGCTTGCATTTTCAAAAATTTGTTTTCTTGTTTGTTGTACTGAAAACGAGGCAAAAATCTTCACAAATATATCAGTAATTATTAAGCATTGTTTGTTCAATCTCATGTAAACATCTATCAATAAGAGATCTAAAGAGTGGTGAGTAGATCCCAAATGACTGTTTATGACCTCATCACTACTCTTTTAATCTCATAGATATCATTTTTGTTAAAAAGCTGAATAAAATAGGAAAAATCTGTCAAACTTGTCTGTTTTGTACAATATCATTTTCTGTCCAAGAGACCCTTTTCACAAGGGGTAAAATTACACACGGTGCTCACAGTTGTGTGAATGCAAGCATACTAATAATAGATATCTTCTTTGAGTACCATGAGTTTGCATTCACTACGATGCGCATTATTAGCGCCCTCATAAGCTTGCACAAGGGTGAAACACAACCGCGTGAACACGTTTTGACCAATCAGGATGTATAAACATTTCGAGGAATTTATAAATGTTGTCCTCTAGGATTATGGGGGTATGTTCCTGATTTTTGAATAAAACAGCCAGCTAATTAATCTAGAGGTTTGGTCATAAGAAGGGATGTGTTCTTCCTTGTGAAAGCAAGTTCAAATCTTAGAAGAATATCTGAACACGAGCGTAGATTATAATAATAGAAAATCTAGAAATCATGCAAAATCCTGATAAATAAACGGGCCTGAAATAAACAAAAATGTGTAAACTTACATTTTCGTAGATCTGTGACGCTTCCTCCGCTTGACCCATAGAGGCTCCATCTAAAAGTGCTTCGGCTTGCACTATCAAGAGAGCCCTCTTCAGGTGAGAAGATGCCAGGTTCTTCTTTCCTTTCAATATCTTGAGACCTTTAAATATCGGAAAGAGGAGAGAGAGCAAAAACCATGTGAGCATTCTTCTTCTCTCTGTCAGCACATCTTATCCTAGAAACGATTTCAACAGAACTACGTTATGTCATGGATTTTGTGCACGTTCCTACTGACTGAGCCTCACTGCATGTACCATGTCCGAAGAAAAACGCTTATTGGCTCGCAAAAATGACTGTTTTGTGTGGACATTTGTTAAAAACTTTTGAGCGCTTGTACGAAGCTTGTAGGACACTTAGTACGCGAGTGTCAACATGCAAGTATTTTGAAGTTTGTGGAGTAATTCCACTTGACATCCATTGAGTTCAATGCAAAGTGTATCTTTATGCACTTTGGCATTTTGACTCCCAAATTAATTGGCAGGCCTTGAGTCAACAGACAGTAGCCAGCCCACCTGTGACAACAGTACAAGCGATCTGTGGGGCTTATTTTGATTGCAGCAATTGAAATAAGCAGTGCTGGGGTCTTCAAATGCTATTTCCTTGACTTTGACAGTATTCCAGATGGAAATATTTCTCTGGAGGATTGGTAAGGGTATGAACCAAGAAGTTTAGAATCAGTGAGATATTATGGTTGAAAAATCTACCCTGCTTAAAAAAAAAACCTAACAAATTGAAAAAGTGACTTAAAAAAAAAAAAAATGTTATGAAAATTGTTGATGCTTACAAAAAATCTAATATACATTTCATATTTTCAATCCCTTCCTATTATTGATTTCTAACTATCGCTGGTTGGTGTTAATGAAATCAAACTAAAAAATGAAAACAATTTGGGGGTCTTTTTCGTGGCCGATTACCAATGCTGTACATTGACTATAAACACCCAGCAGGTAAACAATAGATCTGCTCCACCACCAGAGGGCAGCAGATGATAGAGTTGGGCAGAACTGTGTATTGGGAGAGTTGCAACAGTGGAAGGATCAGTTCTTTGGTCCCGTGGTTTCTGGACGCCATTTTAGGTCCAAATGCGGCAGAACTGAACATGCAGTCTCGTCTGGCACCCTGTGTGAGAACATGGGTTATGTGGACCAAAAAATGGCTTCTAATCGCAAGTTGTCGCACATCACTCAATACACAGCTCTGGAGTTGGGATATCGGTGGAATTCAGACTTTCAACAAATGTGGTTAATGCCCCCCATGTCACTCCAACAACGCCCTCTTTCTGTTAAAATAGACCCATTGGATTAGAACTAAAAGAAACTGTCCGATATGTTTGGTGGTAGAGATCCCCATCAAAGTTGAATTACTCAATACACATTTTTTAAAGCAAAGATGTAAAAAATTTCTAACAGATGAGCCAACCAACGGATTTTTCAATGAAATAATGAAATACTGTTGTAGGTTGTTCTGATTAATCATCGAAACCTAATTTCACTAAAGGTGATTAAATGACCTTTCCCAAAACTACTCTCTTCACATGGTTTGGATTACATGGAACTTTCCCAACCCCACAAGTTTATTAATTAAGAGCCAGTTCTCTCCTTCGTTAGAAAAAAATCAGTCATAATTGAAACAACGAATTTAGACATTTATTCAACGTTGTCCATTAAGTCCACAAAGTTAATATTATAATTACATGTATTATAATTGGATATAAATTGAATTCAAACCAACATTTATCATAAATCAACAACATACATACTAGAACAACGTTAGGTATAGGGTGAAGCATGGCTTTTGTACCCCAACCTGTGGACAAATACCTACAATTACCATACAAATTACGAATAGGGACAAAAACGCAGGGACAAAACAAGAACATAACAAAACAAACAGGAGTAAAAATAATTATTCATCAGACATTATTATACATTATAAGAGTTAAGCAATTGAGTTTTCATTGATATTGATTGGTCACACAGTAGGAGGGTTAACACGCATTTTTTTCCCTATACCTGTTTTCGTTGAGTCCACTGATGCCTGACTGTCATGCATGTACAATTGGGTTCTAGCTAAGTAGAGCCAGCCATGTACGTTATCTCTGCAGATCTGAAGACCTACACGTAAAAAACAAAAACACAGGCAACTGCACACAATTATTACACATTTCGATATACTACAAGATCATTACAAGTATAAGGCCGTGTCCGAAACGGCGGCTTCGGCTACAGCTACAGCTAGATCGCGCGCGTCTGCCTATTCTTCAACAATGGCAGACGCGCTGATCTAGCTGTAGCTGTAGCTGAAGTCACCGTTTCGGACACGGCCTAACTTTGACTTTTGACAATTCACCAAGACACAAGTTTATGGGGTTGATGAGAGGCGCCTTCCCCCACCCCCACTTGGAAAGTGATTCTCAGAAATCCACCCCAACACCCTCTTTTAAACCCTCTTCAGTACCCGCTGCTGAAATGTAGGATTTGAACCCGCCTCTAGCTACTGGGCAATCTCGATGGTCTAGTGGTAAGACATCTGCTCTAGAAATGGAAAAAGTCATGGATTCGAATCCCACCTGAGCAATATTGCCTGTGGATTTTTGTTACTGGACTCGGGAAAAGTACTGAGTGTACAGTGCTTTACACACATCTATGAAACTCATTTTGCTTTTTCCTCAATTCAAGAATTACATCAGTTAATAAATTGACCATTACAAAAACCCTGACTATTTGTGTAGAAATGCGAAGGGGTGGGGGGGGGGGTGGTACACAGAGTGTGGTTAAAATGTTCTGAAGTGGAGATATCCATGCAGAAAAAAAGGTCTGTACAGAGGGGCTCTAAGTTCAAATTCAATTTTATGATCCACTTACTTTTCCAATCGATAAAGTCATTATGAAAATGGGAAACAAATTACAAGTCTCTTACCTCATGTTAAAAGGGTGTACAAAACTTCTTCCACACTTTTCATGCGGACTCCATCTATTGGAAAATGAGTGCATCACAAAAACTCAAATTGGCCTTGAAGCCTCTCTTTAACGGCTATGGACGGAAATAAACTGGATGAAAACCAAACTTTACCCCTTTGAAGTCTGTCTCTCGCAGTGGTGTATTCTTTCCGTGCGAGACACACCTGTCCAAGACCGAGTGATGCAACGCCAGATGCTCCGTCCAGTTCTTGCAGTTTATTGTAAATTGGCAACGCTTCATCTTCCAAGGATTCTGTCACAAAGAGCCACACTCGTTGTCAAATTGGTGAGTTATGTTGACACATCAATGCATTCGGAACCTTACAAACTACTCTTTCCAGCTTACTTTCAAAAACCACTGCATAGTTTCAAAGTCTGCCGAGTGAGAGGTCCATCAATAGCAGCTAGGCCTCAACCCAGTCATTATTATTATCATTATTAATATTTAATATATATTTCTGGCAATGAAACCAAGGGTGCCTCATAAGTGAACTTAATCACAAGCCTGATGAGGAAACCTGTAAACATTGGTAGGCCCTACTTATATCAACTAGAAATACCGGGGTTAACCCCTACTCTTCCCCAACAAGTGTTCTGGGTTCTTTCATCTGAACTACCAATCCTAGTACATGGAACCTACGGCTTAATGTCTCATCCAAAGGGCAAAGCAATTAGGATAAAGTATCTTGCTTAAGGACACAAGTGTCAAGACCGGGACTCAACCAACACTCTACTGATCAGAAACAGCAGAGCTTGAGTCTGGTGCTCTTTACCGCTCAGCCACAACATGCAGACCCAGTCCCAAACACTGTTATTCCCTACATTTTCATCAATTCTTACGCCAGGCCTAAAATTACATGGAGGCCATGGATGCCATGGTTTCTGTTGCCATGGTCTTGGCCTTGGTGCTCCTTCAAAAGTGTCTCATACACTTGCAGATTTTCAAAAAGGAGGGTCTTTTGAAAAATGAAAATGGCCTTGCCCATCCAAAAATAAAATTCAACGTTTTTCAGCTTCAGAAACTACGAAAATGTAATTTTTATCATTAGTTATTTTTTTTAAAACCAGAATATGTCATAAATGTTTAATAAACTGCTTTCTATTGGGGCCTTACATACATTAATCAATACATGTAATAATAATAACGGCGGTTTGTTATATAGCGCACAATTCCGTCACGCAGTGACGCTCAACAATATGCAAATACAAACAGAAAAAACTCACGTAATAACAAGAAACTGAAAAAAATATTCTCATTTGGATTAGAGTGTGAACATTTGGATTTGAGTGACAGTTTGAAAGAACTGGCTGACGGGGGCTTGACGAAGTGCAAGTGGAAGACTTTTCCAGACAGTAGGGCCAGCATGGGGAAAAACTGCAGTCACCCCAAGAGTGTTGGGATCTGGGAACTTGAAGAAGGGAGGAGTCTGATGCCCTTAGTCTGCATGGATAAATGTAGGCCTGCATTGAATTCTGCATATAGACTGGTGAGGAGCCATGATTTGCGTGGTAGACCAGCAACAGAGCTTTTGAAGGTGATACGTTTCGCAACAGGCAGACAGTGAGGGATTCAAGAATAGGTGTCATATGACTGGGTTTTTTTCTTCGTGAGGTTACAAGTCTTGCAGCAGAATTTTAGAGGCGTACCAGTTTATTTAGTTGTTGTTGAGGGAAGGCCTAAATTTACATTACTACATTACCCACCTGGCTGATGCCTCAGGAATAACTCTGAGATGATTGTAAGGGGGTAGGGGTCGAGTGGAAAAAGGTTGTGCATCTTCAGACATTCCGATAGAACCAGGTCGTTGGTGACGTCATCTCGCTAAGATGCAAGGAATACAAAGTTAGATTCATTAACCGAAAGGTCATTTCTATCAAGGACTTTGAAGGAAAATCAACGCAACACTGATCAAGAGCAGACATGGGGCATGACACCCCACACGAGTTGTCAGTAACAACTCTACCTCCAGCGGAAATTTAAATATTTAAATTATATTTAAACTGGTTTAAATATTAAATTTAAATTTAAATATTTAAATCTAAATATTTAAACTGGTTTAAATAGTTAAATTTAAATATTTAAACCAGTTTAAATATTTAAATTTAAATATTTAAACTGGTTTATCTACTCATTAATGGCAGGGTAATACTTAGGGCAACGACCCTGAAAAGAAATTAGGTACTTTTTATCTGAAATCCTAGTTGTTATAAATGTGGCAATGGTAGTAAGCATCCTGCAAAATTATTTTGTCTGCAGTACCGCCCAGTTGATTAGAAATCAATAAAAGTATGTCAAAAAAAGCCAGGCTTCTAGGAGATGCCTGTATACTTATAAGCCCAAGCATCCAGAAGATGCCTCAATACATATCTTGATTTCTGTCTTGTGAAACTGGATTCATGGTTACTTCTTAAATTATAATTTCTTTTGGTTATGTATTGTTTAGAAGTTTTCATGAAGTACATGTATGGACATAAATGTGAGTTTGAATTGAATTGAAATTTATATTTCCCACTCACTGTTGTCATAATTCCCGGTCCCCTGTCTTCATGTGTCTTGCCGAGTCACCCAAAATACACTAATAGTTTACTTTTAGAGTTTTCCTTTTCAAAGATTTTGTGTGACACATTACGTTGTAAACTTCCATGAAAAATATCGCCCTCTTGTGACAACTGTACCTTCTTCAAAAATTTGATGTAGCCACTGAAATGCTGCGGTTCCAATGCTGCTTCGGCTTCAAGAATAACTTTGTAGGCTTTGTCCAACTGTGAAGAAAAAATTAAATAAACAAATACAGGCAGGAAATAATAACCCAGATGCAGCACATTCAAATAGACTAAATGTAAAAATGCACTATTCCTTTCAAACTAGTTCCAAAAAACAAAAGGAAATAAAACCGTGAGAAAGCCCAGCTTGACTGCACTCTGTGTCCCCCTTATTGATATATATTAATACCACAAGAATGCCGAGTTAATACTTATCCAGGTGAATCCATTGTAAAACCATTTTGCGGACGTGCTATTTTTATTGTCCGTCTTGTTTGTTTGTGCTGGTATGGCTAAATGATATCACGTGACACTCAAGTATCGTGGCCCAAGTGGATAAGAACACTGGACTCAAGCTCTGGTGATTCTGATCAGCAGAGTGTGGGTTTGAGTCCCGGTCGTGACCCTTGTGTCCTTAAGCAAGACACTTAACCATTATTGCTGTGTCCTTCGGATGGGACGTAAAGCCGTTGGTTCCGTATGTTGTGTAATGCATGTGAAAGAACCAAGTGCACTAATTGTAAAGAGAAGGGGTTCGCCCCGGTGTTCCTGGTTTGATTGGCTGCATATTGCACCACAGCACCTTGTAAACCATTACCTGGTGCTATGTAAAGGAGTAGGTCTCATACTTCAAACGTAGCCCCTCATACCTTGCAGGAAAATACTGAATGTTGAAGCGCTTTGAGCGTCACTGAGTGACAGATATGATCGCTATATAAGAAGCCACTATTGCTAAGTATGGCAAAATGGCAGCAGGCACTGCACATTTTCTGTGTTTTTATGGTCTGTAAATTTTTGATAAACACTTGCCTTCGCAATTTGAGTGAAGAATGAACTAGACTTTACTTACCAGAGAGATGTTTTCCTTTGATAACACCTTGACACCAGCCAGGAGTTCAGTAATCCGTATCCAGGATCTCAAACAAGCTGCTGGGTCCGTTGTTTCTCCCGACTTTATAATGGCCTCCAGCACTTGAATTGCCTGAAGAAAAAAAAGCATGATTTTACCCACTTTTAATTCAATCATAGCAAATTTCCCAGGGGCATTTTGTGAGAAACTCGTCTGATGTGAAAAGGGTTTTGGATTAGGGTGGGGCATCTAAAGTTTATTTTCCTAAA
The DNA here is from genome assembly GCA_023634235.1 of Pisaster brevispinus. Taxonomy (NCBI): domain Eukaryota; kingdom Metazoa; phylum Echinodermata; class Asteroidea; order Forcipulatida; family Asteriidae; genus Pisaster; species Pisaster brevispinus. The sequence goes on from JAMKCF010000011.1 coordinate 18,935,883, forward strand.
TGGTTTAATGGAACTTGTGATTTCCTGTTAACTGTTTAACTGTGGTAGCATGGGTGGCATAGTACGCAAAGCGAGCGCCTCTCACTAATGTGACCCTGGTTCGGTTACCGGCTAAGGCCGTATGTGAGTAGAGTTGTGTGTTGGTTCTTTTCCTATTGTTGGTTCTGCACAAGAGTTTTTCTCTGGGTTATATCGTTTTCCTCCCTCTAGCTGTGCTCCGTGTTTATATAGGGCCTATGGGTCGATGCGGCTGGCGCCCTCGCATGCCAGCAGCTTGAACGCGTTGTAGCGGCGTCCTTCGCAACTCAGCTTCTCAGCTCCAATGAAGGATGATCAGCCCCCAAATTATGATTATGATTATTATTATAACAGTTTCTACCGATTCCAATCTGAACTACATGCTGTAATTCTATTAAAAATAGAGTGCTATAGCCCATCTTCACAGTCGCAAAACCACAAACCACAGGTGCGGCAGCGTGCAAGTCAAGATAAGACAGTTCCACCAACAAAAAGGGATGTCAATCATTCTCCCTAGATAGCAACTGGGCTAACATTTTTTTTTTTTTAAAGGAAGGTTATTTGTGTTTCTTCTTTTAACTGTGGTCTTCACATTTCTGGGTCCTTTTCTCTGTCAGCTTCATTTAAACGTTAGGGCAATTTGCTTTATGGTTAAACGGTTAACCGGAAAAAACGTCCCAACCCTATTTTGGGTAGGTTCTATTCACTATGGTACTCGTTTGAGTTCATTTACATGAAAACAAAGAGAAAGATACACCTCGCCTTACCTCTTCAGTCTGGCCAAGTTGGCAGTGGAGTTTGGCCAGTTTCTCCGATACTTCAAGCCACTTCTTGTTGTCTTTTGTCGCCAGCAGCTCTCTCAGGTGACTGTAAACATCAACCAGTTCTGCCTTCAGGTCAGGGTTCTCGCTCTTCTCAAAGAAACCTGCAAGACCCTGAAGGGATGTGCACAAAAGTTTTTTTTTGTTGGTTCTGCCCTGCCAAATGATTGGCCGAGTGGTTCAAGTCTGATTTCGCTTTAACTCTAGGAGTGTCCGGCTATAATTAAAACAATCCACTTTTTTAACAGCTTTGAACTTGTGTACATGGTGTATGCCTCCTTTTATAGTCATTGTTTCTAGAATTTTCATTTGCAATTTCTTTTGAACAGTTATTTAAACTTGGGTGTGATCCCTGGCTACACGGCAGCTAACGGTTGAATGGCTTCAGACTGGCACCCCCGAACAAAGATATTGACTAAAATGGGAGACCACCAACATAGGGCTGGATAGCTCAGTTGGTAGAGCGCCGGTACGTTTCCGGGGGTCACTGGTTCAAGTCCCGCTCCAGTCAATTTTTCTTTGTTCAAACCCAAAATGTATGACATTACGTATATTTAATACCTGGGCCCAACTTCATAGAGCTGCTTACAAGAACAACAATTAGCTACATGTAAGCACAATAAAATCTTGCTTACCATGAGGTTACCAGTCAAAATACCATGTCACGTGTAGTATTTGTAGCTTGTGTCTCGCTTATTTTTTCAAATATCAAGTTATAAACCACGAGGAAAACTAACTTGTTGAACAAAGAAAAATTGACTAGAGCAGGATTTGAACCAACTGCGCTTTTTTTTTTCGTAGCAGAAAACTGTTACGCAATATTTTCTGCTTACGCAGCTCTATGAAAATTGGGTCCTGGTGCTGCTAGGGTTAAATTCACTGCACGTTAAAATCTAGTTACCTGCCACGCTAGGAGTTGCTGGGGGTCCAACTTGATAGCCTTCCTGTACGCAGCTAGTGCCTTGTCTGGCTGGTCTGACTCCGCCGCTGCCACACCAACAAACACAAGAGCATTGTAGTTATTCTTGTCCAGCTTAAGCACCGACTGTTAAAAAAAATAAACCACATTACATTGTAGGTTTTTAAATCTTGAATTATTCAAAAACGGTCAGCGGTCGGGTTGGCATAGTTGGCGTAGTGGTACCTTTCCTATTCTCCCACTTCTGGGACCCCGGTTCGAATCCCGCCAGGGGCACTAGATGTATGTGGATTGGCTTTTCATTTCCCCAAATGATTGCACGGGTTTTTACCTGGAATAAATCTCTGGGGTTTTTCCTCCCACATCTAAAACTGAAGCTTTTTTTTCCCCTTGTCTTCTCTCTACAGGGTTCTAGTGTAGGGCAAGTTCGATCAGCGACCATTTGTCAACCACTAGTCATTGTCTATGGTTACCTATGCATGAAATACATCCTGGGTACCAGGCAAAATCGCCCAATGGTCGACAATAGTCAACTATAGTCTCTTGATCGAACTTGCTCATAGCGGTTTTAAGTTTGCTTCTCTGAGAACCTTTGGTTTTAAACCAGAATGAACAGATGAAATGAAATGAAAATAGTCATTATTTAGCTTTTGGGTAATATCCCTTACAACTAACCCTTGCAAATTAAATCAGACCAGGGGTGGATTTCACAAAGAGTTAAGACTAGTCTTATCTCGAGTTAGGACGAGTTACTTGTCCTAACTTAGGACGAGCCTTAAGTTTTTAATAACTCCTAGGACTAGTCCTAAGTTAGGACTATCTTTGTGAAATCGACCCCTGGGCTCAATTTCATAGAGCTGCTTAAGTGCGAAAAGTAGCCAAGCACAATACTATTATGTTTACCAGCCAAAATACCATGTCACATGTACCTCTTGTGACTGGTATCCTGCTTTTGCTTAGCAGAAACCTTTTAAAGTAATATTTTCTGCTTAAGCAGCTCTATGAAATTGGATCCAGTTCTCATGTTTTGGGGAAAGCACTGCATGCTTGATGTCCTAGGGCAGTAAAATAAAGTAGACCTTAGGGGGGGGACCTGGGCCTTTGAGGTCTAGACTGTCAATCACAAAGGTACCCCTTCCCTCATTCCAAACCATCTCCTGTGACTAGAGAGAAATGAGGAATACAGTAATGTGGGGGTCTTGAAGAGGAAGAGGAAGAGTTGAGTAATGTGAATTTTTCTAAAAAACCTTTCAACAACACTTCAGTTTTATTTCTTTTTAAATTAAGTCTTTAACTTTTTGGGGATATGTTACTAAAATCATACATCCCCTCCCCTTCCCACTACATTCCCTGCCAAATTTAGCCTAAAAACACTAATAGTGTTTTGGTGAAAAACTCTGTAGCCTCTCTCAAACCAATCTCCTTGCTGCAGCTGCTCCCCGCCCCCCGCCCTGCCCCCTCCCTGATTCCTGTGTCCATTACCTCGCAGTGTCCGAGGGCTTCTTTGTAATCTTTAGCCTTGATGGCGTCTCTGGCATTCCTCAAGGTCTGCTTGACTTCCTTGCTGCTCCCACTTGCCATCTTGATGTTTCTAGACTCGAGTCTTTTTCTTCATGGGATATTGAAAGCAGGGAATCTTTCAACTGTCTCCAAAGCTTGCAGAAACCTTGTGGGTTAAGATGTTTTAATTTTAGCGGATAGTTTTTTCTTCCTCCTTGGTAGTAACAGTAGTAATTACATGGTTCAGATGTTCATATGGTAATATACGAATAATGAATATTCATTAGTGCAATGGTGAGAATATTATTTTCATGAGTTGAAAGATGGAATGTTCCATTCTTGCACCTTGGCCACACAAGTGGGGCTAGGGTCCGGTTACTCCTAGAACTATGCGGTTTGTTCCGCTATCGTACCGCATAGTTCTAGGAGTAGGGTCCGGTGAACTAGACTGCTCGGCCACGACGTGCCACAGAACAAAACTGTTTATAACCAATAACAAAGCTAGATAGGATCATTTTTAGCTGATGTGATGATGTGATGTTTTCTTTTTGTTCGCATACATGTACACCTGGTCTCCTAGCCCGGGTAGGACATCGGTGTATGTTGCACTACACTGACGTTGTATGCAATGGAAGAGTCCAACCTGGGCTGCCGGTCTCCTACCTACCCTAGCCCTGGTTGTACTTGTAGAATGTCAGTTTCTAATTTGTTAGCCCAGGTTGGACTCCTCCGTTGCGTACAACGTCAGTGTGACAGTGTAGTGCAACATTAATACATACACTAACACCTGACACTGACGTCCTACCAGGGCTACTGTACTGATTTGTTATTTGTATGCAACTAATTAACGGAAGAGTCCAGCCTGGGCTAGCACACACCATATAATATATACGCCAATCATTCTTTTTGATCATCACCTTGTACTGTAGATCTTGTTGAAAGCACCAGATTCCCATTACATTACATCTCTACCTCACTCGTCCAGTTGTTGCTGAACGAGCTCAACAGGGCGTTGACGACTCAACGTTAGATTAGAACATTTTTATGGTCCGATCTGACTCTGAGCATGCTGAGGGTCCGAGACCGAGTAATTAAATAAAACTAAAAGTAAAACTACATAACTAGGACTAGGTCAGACCCCTTGATTTTTCCCTCTGGCTTTGTGTTTACAACCTTTCGTGGCAAATTGTTTATGTATTTACCTGCAAAGCAAACTGTAATTCCCCGATCTCCTCGACCTCATTCAACTTCGGAACACAACTGAACACAACTAAACTTCACTACCTCCTCGTCTCATCAGCGAAATGGACACGTGAATATAGCTACAGTTTTGTGTTCTGTTTTGACATGGCGCCCTCTCTAGGTGAAGCCAAGCCAACGTAATTATTAATTCGAAGATTGTCTAAAAGCATTTTTTTTTTAATCTTTAAAGGTGAACCAAGTTAATATCGAAAAAATGTTTTCGTCCTGCAGAGTAAAATATGATACAGATGTGAATACATTTTGAGAGAATAATTTAATAGAAAAACAGTTCAGTGTTTATTGTGAGAAAACTGGGGAGCTGAACTTAGGAGGAAAAAAAAAATCACAAATTCACCAACCTCGTGCCCATGGTTTACTTTATTTCCAACCATGTTTACAAGTCAACCTGGTACTGCTCGACACACCCTGGGAACGAAGTTGCAAATTCACCTCTCATGTCTCCCAGTCTCCGTCTACCCCTCCCCAGTCTCCCCTACCCTTTCCCAGTCTCCTTCTACCCCTCCCCCAGTCTCATTCTATCCCCCCCACCACCACCACCAGTCTCTTTTTACTCTCCCCCAGTCTGAGTTCATTTACCCCTCCCCCAGTCTCTCTTGATTACTTTTCTTTGTTCATCTTCTGCCTCTTCTTGATGCATTCTGCTCCTTCCTTGTCACTCCTTTTCCACCTGAGGGCTTCTGTTACACTAATATAAGTGTATGCTGTAGTATGTAACCAGACATTTTCATATGGGGGAGGGGGCAAGTGGGGGAAAAGACATTGGGTATGGGGGGGGGGGTCCTTCTTAACCTTCCATGAAGTCATCGGACGGTTCTCACAATACGTTTGTAAACAAAATTCTGGTTACTCGGCCCAAAGATCGGTTTAAAATGTTGCAAACTATTCATGTGTGCATTTTTCTTGATCTCGAACGTGGGAAAGCGGAGGAGGGGAGGGGGTAAAGGGTTCTTAGCAGGGGGGGGGGGTGGGGGCAAGACTTGCCCGGTACCCCTTTCTTCATACCACTGATCATGCTGACTGTATGTCTATGTTTTAAAAAATGGGTTAAACAAAACAAAATTAACTAGGGCGGGACTTGAACATGTGACCTTCAGATTAGCAGGCCAGAGGTCCCAAGTTCAAGTCCCGCTGTAGTAAATTTTTCTTTGTTCAACCCCAAATTATTAAAAATTTACTCGTGTCAAATTTCCTTGTGGTTTATTACTTGACAACAAAAACCCCCCACTTAAATCACCGGATCTTGTGGATCTGTTAGCTTTGGGATTACAAGAGCTACTATCTGGGGTATGTTTTTCGGTAGGAACCGTTCTTGTGGGGTTTTCCTACATTGTGTTATAAACAAGAAAGATTAACCCTAAAGACACCCTTCATTTCTGTATAATCATCACCATACCCCAAGACATCGCTAACCTTGTTGATTTTTTGACTCTTTTTTACAGGAAGTGTCAGAAAAATTTATTAAGACACAGAAATAAATGGTCTTGCTTTAAAATGGTAGATTCTTTGTTAACGTGGGAAACATTGGAAAATGTCGATTAGGTCTGCTACATTTTCTTTGACCCTCTTCTTTGAGCGGAAGTAGGTCAAATCTTGCGGCTGTTATCGCCATTTAGGTACTAGTCACTGGTGGCCGATGTGGTCCCTCAAGGCTTAAGGAAAAGGGACAATAGAAGACAAAATGAGAAATGCCCACAATGTCGCTCTGTTCAGGATGGCAATCATCCAGTCTGTAAGAAATTTATCTTTAAGAAAATACTGAGGATGGATTCCATGAAACTATGTGGAATGATTCATCATGAGCCTGGAATCAATCGGATCATTCTCTGGCTCCTAAGTGTTTTCGAAAGCTACGTTCCTTAAAGAGAAAAAGGAAGACAAATCTGAGAGCGCCACCATATGGTACGTTTGGGGCGTTCAGCACCAGTCACTTTAGTGATTTTTGTCGCTTAAAGCTCATCTTGGCAGAGATATATATACAATAACTCTCTATCAATTCATTTGATTCACTTTTGTAAAAAACTTTACTGGAGATGTTTTTAAAAACGCACTGCAACCTGGGGGGGGGAGGCTTCACAAGTGTCTTCTTCCTCAAATTTATGTGAGAAGGAAACGGCAGAAGATAGCCTTACCTTTTGAGAATTGGTAAAAACAATCCCTCATGATGTACTTCCTTCATCAACAAGGAATAAGTATACCGGGGCCACAATAGCAATGAATTGCTATCGTGTTTTGGCTCTACTTGCTTATTTTTAAATGATTATTTTGATTGTAGTTAAAAAAAACTGTCAAGGCCAGATGCCGAGGAATTTTGCCTGAGGATGTGTGTGCTAGTAACCTCTCTCCTTACATATTCTTTCCTTTTAACTCTTGTATTTTGTAGCTAATTGTTACTTGGCCGAGTTTTTAAACTATGTTTCTAGTACTTGTAATAATAGGCTTAGAGTTTTTTTTCCTGTACTTTGTTTGTGATTTGTATTTGGGCTTAATTTTTGCTTTGGATTTTTATCTGTGAATTGCCTTGAGACATGAGGCACTCTAAAAATAGTTCATTGCCATTATTATTGTTATTATAAAAGGGAGTTTACACCTTTGGTAATTACTCAATAAAAATTAATTACCATAAAAACTTCATAAAGAGCACTGGAGAGCTGTTGATATTATAAAAACGATACACTTTGAAGCAATGTAGTTTTAGAGGAAGAGGTCATTTTGAATCTGAGTAAGGCTTCAGGCATGAAGCCTTTCTCAGGCATCTGAAAACATACGATTCTATGAAACAAGGGTGCTTTTTCTTTCTTAATTATTTCTTGCAACCTCGATGACCGATTGAGCCCAAATTTTCACAGATTTGTTGTTCTATGCGTGTTGTTTTATGTTGGGATCGCACCGAGTGAGGGTACTGGCCTTTTTGAAAATTACCAAAAGTATACCCTGCCTTTAACTACCTAAGCATATTCTCTCTGCTAACTAGGTATTTGTTATTGCACTATTACTTATGAACAGCAAATCCGAGGTGAGCACCTGATTTTGTACTTTCCCACGACCTGCACCGCATTGACATAATCCCTGGTGCCTTGAAGCTGTACTAGCTGAATCGTGTTGTATTGACTTAGACACCAAACTTCCTGTGGTTGTGTGTGAGGGTTTCATCATCTGCCTTACACTACGACCACAGAAAGACTGGGGCCAAGACCAACTTCTGCAGTCCGATGGCCTTCATCATCATCATCTTTGTCCACTGAGAAGCTTTGGAGTCAGACATCTTCTTGTTCGACGGGGTCTTAGCTCAGGTGTTCACGCCTGAAGGCACAGCGGCGGGTAACCCAAGAAGCTAAAAGCCTGAATATAACAATATGTGGTCGAGTGTTTACCCACCGCACCCCACCCCCAAAATAAATGAAAAAAGCATGTTGAGGATGGAAGGATAAGGAATTATTATTCAGAAAGAAGATTCACTGATTTTGCAGAAGAGAAAAAAGAAAACCTACAATCCAGAATCAAATTTCAGTTCATTAAAATTTTCAATTCATTAACTCGAAATTCAAGTCAAAACAAACTTGCGTCATCTTGAGGACATACACTCCTGAAACTTTGAGGAAGAGGTTCCTACATTTACAAACTGAGAAGACAAAAACAGAAACACCACAAGTCTCAGAAGAAAAATTGATTCTTTTTATTACAATAGCCTCTTATTTACAGATAAGTACAAACCAATGCATACTTTACTCTTTCACACACGATTTTAAATGAAAGCAGAAAGCCTGTTCTATCAGTGAGGAAAGATTTTAAGTTGGAGCAAAAGATCTGCAGCTCGGTGGTGGTCTAGTGGTAAGACATCTGCTCCAGAACGGCAAGGGGTTGTGGGTTTGATTTCCACCTGAGTAGTTTGGTCTGTGGAATTTTGACCGCAGGACTTGGCAAAGCACTGAGTATACAGTGTTTATCGCACATCCGTGTAGGGTATAAACCAAAATAACATTTGTTATCCTGATGCACTTATTACACCTTTTCGACATTCACAGTATTCAGCGTTTTCATCGGTAGTGATTGATCCAAACATCGGTTCATAAAGAACTGCATGAGGTCAAATTTAAACTGGAAGCCATTTTATAGCCACACAAACGTTATTACTTCAACTTGTCAGGTATCCTTAAACAACCTCAACAGCAGCGGTTTCCTTTAACAGTGATCCCCGGGCCAAATGCTAGTTAAAACACCGAAGGACCCCCTCAATATTCACTCCAAGTGGTCCGGCTGGCTAGTGGAGTGTTGAAAAGTATCTGTACTTCATTTGAAATATGGACTAGTGAAAAAACTGACAGACTAGTGAAATGGCAAGCTAACTGGTCCTAACTGGCCAGGTCAAAGGGCAAACCCCGAACTGGTCTGCCACTGTAGGGGAAACAGGAGCATCCAGAACACTGCCCTGCGTGGGGAGTATTTGCCTGTCCCAAAGTGTTCTTGGTCTACCACAACATCTGTTTTGGACGGACGAATGAAACTTTCACTCCACATTGTTTAGATGACAATGGTTACGTAGTAACCCAAATGGTTTTATATAAACTGTTGTGATCTGAACAAACCATTCCTTGATTTTTCAACGACAAAAATGGGACTACATGTGACGAGAAAATTTTACAACCGGATTCAACTTTGTCACTGAACGGTACCTCCCATCGACAGGTAGCTATGTTCAAACTAAAGCTTTACACTGTTCTCTAATATTCATATCCAGTGCATACAATAACTTCCAAATTAGAAATTTGGGCTGGAACTTAAACCATTGCTGTTAAACACATACCGAAAAACACTAGAAGCTAGTTTGTTTTTTTCTCTCACTGGAGTAAAAAAAAAATGGCTGCAGTCGGTAGAGTATCTACAAACCAGGCCACCATGGCACGTTATAATCTTCTAGCTTTGCGTGGTCGACAGCCGTTGTGTGGTGTTGGTGTGACATCAGTGATGGAGACAATATCAAGACCTCCCATCTGAAGACCCTTGATGGATGCCTGAAGGAGAGACAAAGGTAGAGAAAAAAGGAAAATGTAAAAACGTTGACTACGTTGAAGCCTCATTTTCAAAGAGTTGTTAAATGCGGAAAATACTGTTTTTAAATAAATTGCTTTGTAGCAGCATTTAACGGGGAACCAGTTATTAACAACAGAAATAGCATACATGTATTGGCTGGTAACCCATTTCTCTAATCTGCAAATCATAGAGATGGTACAATAAAGCTCTACACAATTTCATCGTACATGGGGGGGGGGTGGAGGGGGCACAGATCATTCTCCATTGCTGTACAATGTCAATGGAACAGGCAACCTTTTCGGTTTCCACATCGCAAACCATTCAAAAAAACTCTCAAAACACACCTAATGTGAAAATCATTTTATTTCGTTTGTTCTCCTTGTTCGCTCTGTTAACTATGTTTACTGTTTGAAACTTTATGAAACTTAATAACAAAATTAAACTTGTATAAATAACCGCTTTAAAAGAAAATATTACTTTAAAAAAATCTCCTCTACATTAATAAACGGTTTGCCTATGAAACCAGACAATGCGCTACCAAAATGAAAACTTTCTGGATCGCAAAGCTTCAGGGGGAAAACAAATATGCAACTGGAAAAACCATCAATTCAGATGAGTTTCTCGCAGTAAATTATGACAGATGTTTTCCTGGATAAAGACTTGATACTCGAGACATGTTTTACGTATTTGAAACCTTATACATGAAACTCAAGACTATCCACTCTGGCTTTGTAGTTGTAATGGAAATATGCTTTGCTGCTGCTTTGTCTCCTTGTTTCTAATTTACTTCATTTTTTTTTGTGGCTGTGTGGTGTAATTTATCTGTTCTTGAAAGATGTAATTGTTCTAGCAATAGCGTGATGATCTTTCCATCAACATTTTAGGTTATGGTCCGAGTTTCCAATCAGTTGCTGTTTACAGATGACACTAACTACAATGTACCTGGGCCCAATGTCAGAGACCTGCTTAAGCACCAAAAGTAGCTAAGCACACCAACATTATGCTTCCCAGAATAAGGTTACCAGTCCAAATAGCATGTCACATGTACAATCTGTGACTGGTATCCTGCTTACTTCTGCTGAGCAGAAAATTGTTAAGCATGAATTTTCTGCTAAAGCGGCTCTATGGGATTTTGGGCCCAGGGCCCCCATTTCTTGGCACTGCTCACCACAGAACTGTGCACTTACACAGCTTACAGAGTCACGTGCTTTAAATGGCATCGTAAGCGCAGATTTCTGTTGGCAAGCAGTGCCATAATAGACCTTTATCATGGTGCGGCCATCTTGATTTTCTCCTATTCAGCTCAATGTAACCAAACCGAGGCCGGAAGGAAAAATAATCTGGTACCTTTTTTGTACAGTGAATATTAGCATCCAATACTGTTACTGGATACAGGGAACATGACCAAGATGGCGGCAGCATGATAAAGGTCTATACTGGGCTCTGGTCCATGCATCTTCCCACTGACTGCCCCGCCCCTCACCCATCACCCCCACCACGCCAACCATACTGCAGCAGCGACTATACAAGTTTTCATACTTTACAAACATTGGCAATAGCATATTGTATTCAACAAAACAATCAACTTTTAAAACAAGAAGAACAAAAGAACCCTGTTTAATCGATAGTTTTAAAGCATGTTAGAGATCACATTTTAAAGGAAGTTCTTGACATTTCACGGTTTACAACAGCTTACATGTACGTGCACATCTCTCAATGATCCAACTATTAGTCGCTACCCTCGGTGTCACATGACTTGGCACCGAGCCAGAATTATCTTGGACTTCATCCAAAAACAGATGATAAATCAAGTTTCAATCGGCCAAATGTTATCAGCGTTTTCATAATTGCATTGACAAATGGTACTTGAAAAAGACAAACACATACAACCATATTAGGGTTGGACAATTTGACAACGGCACTTCCTTTTCAGACTATATCTGCGTTATTACAAACAGGACATTGTCATATAGGAATATTGATTTATCAATTGGAAAAAAAATGAAATAAAATACCACACACGACCGAACTATTTACAGTACCCTGTAGTGTAAGTATTTGCGATTGAGAAAAATAAGTCTAAACTGCAAAGTTTAAAATGTAGAAAAACCCACAGCAGCTGGGTAACAAATACATGTACAGACAAAACAAAGACAAACACGTGTACATCAATTCCAAACCCCTAAACCAGACAAGCAACTTTGTAATTGCGAAAAAAGGGGAGGGGGCAACAGTCAAGCCCAATAAACTATGTATACTTTTCCCTATATGGCACTATTTCTAAAGAAAAAGAAGAAAAAAAAAACAGATACAAAAAGGAAATCTGTCGACCCGCTGAATGGTTGCATGACTGCTAAATGATTTTAGATATTATTGGTGTAAACAGAGTTAAGATCATATCACAGTGAATGTAAAAACTTTTAGAAAGCTTTTTAAACAATGTTGAATTCCTATCACTAAAAACAACGAACGCAGTTGATTTCTGCAACAGACTAAATTGAAAACGACACATTGCAAACTCAACGCTCGCCCTTAACTTGCCTTTTGGGCTACTAAAAGCTGTGCAACCTGCTTGTTTAAAATACTCATGTTTCTTCCTTTTCAGATGTGAATGATGAATTTTTAAAATGTGTTAATTAAAAAAAAAATTTTTAAGTATGTGAACGTAACTTTACTTGACCATAAAACTGAAAACTGGTTGTGATCGCTACCATTAATACCTCAGAAAGATACATTTATAACAATACATGTACATGTTTAAAATCTGGACTACTTCATGGGGGCAAGTAAAACAAACAGTTTACTAGTCCGTTGGGCTACTTTAATAAAAAGCTTAAGCGCAAGGCATAAAACTAGATTTTTCTTGACCTGCCCAAAATCCACCCACCTCCACACACACCCCTCTACTCCTCAAACTCACCTGTCTGCCAGGCCCAATACCCTTCACCATGACCCTCACTGTATTCAGACCCTTGTCTTTTGCTTTCTGCAACAACAACAAAAAGAAAAAGAATTAAGGAAAAGAATTAAGGAAAAGAAAAAGGAGAGCGATAAAACAAGGGTAAATGGACGACACCTTAACTCTTCTTGAATAGAACTCTTATTCTCAATACAGTTTCTGTTTTGTGAGAACAAAGTTTCACAATTGTCAACTTTTTCAATTCAATTCAATGCTTTTATCCTTTGTGTACATACAGCAAAACACAAAATGGTAGTTTACATAAATAACAATAAGGGTGTATAAAGTACAATAAGTGAAAATATGCATTATTAGCCTTCCTACTGTCTGACCCTCCAATGCTCATCCATTGCGATTTTGAGTGATAGATTAACTGTCAGCCTGCTATATGATAGCTGTGTGTTGAATGCTAGACGCATTCACAGTACACAGTCAACCCTCCCACTGTCTGACCATTCATTATCATCCACTGTGGTTTGAATGATAGATAAACTATGCAAGCCTGCTGAATGATATCATGTAGTGAATTCATCTACACAGTACACAGTCAACCCTCCCACTGTCTGACCATTCATTATCATCCACTGTGGTTTTGAATGATAGATAAACTATGCAAGCCTGCTAAATGACATCATGGTGAATGTATCTACACAGTACACAGTCAACCCTCCCACTGTCTGACCATTCATTATCATCCACTGTGGGTTTGAATGATAGATAAACTATGCAAGCCTGCTAAATGACATCATGGTGAATGCATCTACACAGTACACAGTCAACCCTCCCACTGTCTGACCATTCATTATCATCCACTGTGGGTTTGAATGATAGATAAACTATGCAAGCCTGCTAAATGACATCATGGTGAATGCATCTACACAGTACACAGTCAACCCTCCTACTGTCTGACCATTCATTATCATCCACTGCTGGTTTTGAATGATAGATAAACTATGCAAGCCTGCTAAATGACATCATGGTGAATGCATCTACACAGTACACAGTCAACCCTCCTACTGTCTGACCATTCATTATCATCCACTGCTGGTTTTGAATGATAGATAAACTATGCAAGCCTGCTAAATGACATCATGGTGAATGCATCTACACAGTACACAGTCAACCCTCCTACTGTCTGACCATTCAATATCATCTACACTGTGGTTTGGATAAAATATGCCAGCCTGCAATATGATCAGTCACTATTATCCACTTTGATTTTGAGCGATAGATAAACTATACCAGCCTGCAATACGATATCATGTGGCGAATGCATCTGTCCAGTACAACTTGCAGGAAAATGGCACATAGGAGGAACGTATACATGTACTGCTGGGATAATCAGCAGTAGGAGTTACCAGCTCGTCCCCCTTGCCTCCATTGCTAATTTCTGTACAGTTAGTTTGTAGTTTTGAAAAACTGTAGTCAGTGATCCAAACGCAAACTACATGTAGTACAGACAATGAGAATAAACACTGAACCGACAAGCTCTTTTCAGGGGCAACCATGGCTTTGAAGCAGGATCATTAGACGGTGTGCTCGTAAGATCAAACAATAAATATCAAGTCATGGTCATTGTTTTGTGTTTGTAACTTTCATTGTGGCATTTAGCTCGCCAAAATTTATGGTAATATTAAATGACTTGTTTCACCAAAGTCGAGGAAGTCATAAAATTTTATTTGAGTCAAGTAGTAAACCAAACTCATTAGTAATAGGCCTAGCTCTTAAAAATCAACAATTTCCATAATAAAAGTATTTCAAGCGTTGTGCATGGCATACGTGAACGATTTCGGGGGGGGGGGGTGTGTGTATACAAAGCTATCATCTATAAAAAACAAAATTATGAGTTTTAAAGTTTTCTTTTTGTGATTATCGGGTGATGTACTCACAGCAGCTATTGCAATGCCTACTGTCTGAGCGGCTATTGTTGTTCCTTTCTTTGCATTCTTGAAGCCCTCAGCTCCCTGAACATTAAAAAAAAAAAGAGAAACAGGAAGATTAAGATTGACTGATCGGGGCGAATGATTGTTAACAAATGATCGTGTCAGTGTAAAACAAGACATACGTTACGCGCAAGTTTGAAATTGTCAAAACGCTGTGTCTTGCTTTAAAATAGCCTAGATGTACACACACAATAAGTACTCGTCGAGATGCGATATCTTTGCACAGAGCATTTTCGTGTGAGATACAACTGCTTTTGCCTAATCGAGATACAATATTTTTGCACTGACGCGACGAAGTAACAACTGACAAATCCAGATAGACGGGTCACCATCTAGAGATGAGTTTATCGGGTGGTCCATGCCATCGGATATTGAGACTCACTACATCATCACAAATGGCAAACAAGGTTTGGAAACAATACAGCTGTGCCTAAATGACAAGTTCACGTCCTTTAAGAAGATTTGACGGCAAGGGGGGGGGGGGGGAGAGAGAGAAATCTGTGGGGGGAAAAACAAAACCCTGAAATCGGGTAGGATCATAACGAATGATAGGTCTGAGTGATATCCAATCACAAGTTCTGTAAATAATGAAAATGGGTCGCTCCATGCCTACATGTACACCAGGCACTTCCTGCCCAAACTCCAAACTGGGTTTATTTCCTCATTATGATAGATGATAAGAAAAATAAGCTTTTAAATAACACCTCATTAGGGCCCTGTATTTCCTAACACATATATTTGATTTGTCTGAAACTATTTGCTTACTTTTAAGAGTAATTTTGAACTGTCCTGTTCTGGAGATTTTATCAATTTGGACAACAACATGTGGACATTAATTAAACTGAAAACTGAATAACATTTAAGACAACATCACATTTATATCGAGGCTAATGCTTCAGTTGTCTTCACCTTCATTGCCATGTCAGTATTTTTAAGAGGTGCCAGATTTTGGCGTGGGGCGTCTCACACATTTCACACCGTTGAACTTAACTCCAAGTATAGGTTTTGGCTTGAACTCTGACTTATCTCATTATTTGTCTTTGCTGCTCAAATTATTCATGGCTACTTTAGTAAATGCATAAAATTTGGTTGAATGAAAAAAAAAAAAAACCACATCAGCAGTAGCAGCTGTAATTCAAAGTTATTGGTGAATCTTGATGGAAAAAGAAACTAGAAAGTGATGTGCATGCATGGACGGGTCGGTGCGTGTCTGTCGAGGGGGGGGCGAGGGGCTGGTTTGATGTTTGCATTGAAGAGAAGGAAGGAAATCAAATATCGGTCAAGCAATTAAGCCGCATTCAAATCTCATCAGGTATAAAGTATATAAATGAATAATAAGATTTGGGAGGGTGAGGGGGTTGATTTACGAACGTCCTTGTTTTTTTTTAAGTCTTTTTTTTAAACATGTGTTAAGGAGGAAATGAAACCAGGTCGAGCAAAACAGCCACATAGTGATTTCATCATGAACGGTCCCTTTCAGGCATGATAATTCCAAAATATGATAGGGGGGAGGGAGAAAATGGCTGTCATAAATTTAATATACGGTGGTTGATCGGGACAGATTGATGGGCTTTGCCTTTAAAAATCTGAAAGGCTAGTAATTGCGATTTACACCTCCTGGTCACACCTACCTCCTGCCAACAATTCTCCAGGGGGGGTTTACCTGATTGATAACAACTCTTCACAACCATTTTTGCAATTAGGAATCCGATGAAGACGATGCTGTAATACTAATATTCCTTTTTCTTTCTGGTTTTTTTTTTTTTTTTTTTTTTTGTGGACTGGTGACTTCTTGTATATATTTTATTCCACTGTCGCTGACAAAGGAAGCAGAACAATGATTGTCATTTCTTCAATGAAATTCTACTGATTGAACGACGCCCTTTGCCCGAAAAAAGAACAATTGGAGGGGAAATTTGAACGAAGACACAAAAGAAGAAGAAAAAAAAAAAAAAAAACCTGACCAACCGCCAAAAATTAATTTCTAACATTATCCCAAGTTGAATTACTCTAAGTCATTTTGATTCTTTGCATTAAGAGCTCCTGCATAGATCTAGGATGTGCTCCAAACACTATTCGTTTTCCGAGACGGCCAAATGAAGTAATGCACTTATTTCCATGAAGAAGGAGTCTCTGATAATAAAAAAAAAGACCCACCCAGCCACCAAAGTTGCACTGGCTGGCCGATACAGCCATAGTTCTTGGCTGCTGTAACTCGCGTCATCGGTTTTTAACACTGGCCCCAAAGAAGCCAATTATATTAACTAGGTCATGGGATCTACTCTCACTCAACCGCCCCCCCCCTGACATTAGATGGTCTGACAGTCTTCTCATATATATATATACGAGGCTGATGCCATTTCTTTGATGTGCTGTGTAGCTATTTGTGGCGTATTTTAGAGCGAGTGAAGTGTGAGGCTTTCCTGATATGATCTCCGTTTTTTTTTCTCATATATTTCAATTTCTCAATTTGTTTCGTCTCGTTCTGTTTAATTAAATTTTTGGTTCAATTTTTTTCACATTTCAGGCATAAAAAAGATGATTGTTTCCTTTGTTTGTTTGTTTTTTAAGTAAAAAGACCCCATCATTTTATGTAGTAGACTATTTAGTAAATTTGTAACATAAAAAATATATTTATTTTTATTCATTTTCATTATTACTATTTTTGTTGTTTTTACTTTTATTCTTTTTGGCTTGCATTTAGTTTATTTAAACAACATTTAAGTTATTTATTGTTTACACTTAATTTGTTATTTTTGAAATTTATCATTAACTTCTGAATTTCATCTATTTATTAATTTTGTACATTTATTTATTTTGGTTGTTTTCATTTATTTATTTATTTACTTACTTACTTACTTACTTACTTACTTACTTACTTACTTTTTTTTTTTTTTTTTTTTTTTTGGGGGGGGGGGGGTTGACATGATTGAGCCATACCAAGTCATTACAGAAATACCCAAATCCAATATGGGCTGTATCCACTTCCAACCAGCAAAGAAATGCCAAGTGTAAAATCCAATTTGTTGGGTGATTTGCCGTGAATAGGAGTGGGCAAACCAAAAATGAACTCCGGCGAGATGGGAGCACACCAACTTGACCTCCTGAGTGTACTCTGTAAAATTCAAATCACTTTAACAACTGATCGGCTTGGCGTGTGGGTGTGTGTTTGAGGGGGAGGGGGGGGGTGTATTAATAGCAGATATTGATACAGATACATAAATGAATGTCTAATGAGGATTATGGCATCGTGGACAGGATGTGGGGTGGTTCCCAATTTTGTTTTTGCATGTTTCTTACCATGTAATTTAATTTTTCTTGTAAAGGTCTTTTATTGATATTTTCTTTATTATTTGTACTTTTAATAATAATAATAATAAAGACATTTGTAAAGCGCCTAATGCAAAAGCCTTTAAGCACATAAAGAGAACAATAAATTATACAAAGAGTGAAAGATACAATTACAAATAAGCAGATTACAAATAAGCAGCTTCAAACAAATGTGTTTTTAACAGAGACTTAAAACAGTGTAAAGAACTAGCCTGGCGAATATGCACAGGAAGACTATTCCAAAGAAATGGTGCGGCGTAAGAAAATGATCTGTGGCCATAAAAAATGGAAGAAGCTCTTGTAGATGAAAGCAATGACTGTTGAGATGAACGTAAAGTCCGAGTAGGGGAATAATGGTGAACAAGTTCAGATAAATAAGCAGGAGATTGACATGTTTGAGCTTTGAAAGTGAACAAAAGAATTTTATAAATTGTACGAAACTTAAGTGGGAGCCAATGCAATTTCATTAGTACTGGTGTAATATGGTGAGAACGAGGCAAGCAAGAAACGAGGCGAGCAGCAGTGTTTTGTACACGTTGAATTTTAGCAAGATCTTTATGTAGCACTGCAGCCAGGGTACATGTCCCTTGAAAGAGAGGGAGTTGTACGGAGTACCGGGCTGACTTACGCATGCAGGCCTGGCATTACACGGAGGCCACGGTCGCCATTGCCTGTTGCCCCTGGTCTCGGGCCTTGGTGCCCCTTCAAAAGTTTCTCATCAACTTTCAGATTTGACAATGGAAGTGCCCCTTGCATAATAATTAAAATGGCCCAATCGCCCTCTCACAAAATGTTTTCTCAGCAAGTAGACACTGTGTTCAGCTGAAACTTTTAACATGTGACTTTTATTGTATCTTTCGGTACAATTGTGTCTACAAATAAGCATTACCTAGACAAAACCAATCTATGACCCTACCTAAAAGGTCGAACATAGTTACATATCTACAAAGGTACACCAACAACTGACATGAGGCAAAGCTGCAGTTCAAATAAAATTCCAAACGAGCTGAAATACCTCTTAAATTGGTTGACCTATTACAATATGTAAGGCACCGTTATCAACTGCACACAATGTCACATTCTCAAACGGCGCAGCGGCCCCCCCGCTGTGGTAAACAGGAAGACCTACCATCGGCCGGGAGTCGTGCGTGGCGCCGAACACTGGACTGTGTTTGACTTCATTGTTGGTGGCCTAAGTATAGGGTCTCTCTAAATAGCTCAGTGAACGGACCACCTCGCATTGGCCCTCAACGCTGAGGTCAAACAATGGAAACGTGCACACGTGTAACGCGCTGCGCACAAGTCTCAGCCAGTGATAGGTCTTCCTTTGGCCTCAGTGAGGGCGCTGTTTGGGCTTGTGACGTCATATGCAAAGGGTCTGTTCAGAGTATATGGAAAACTTGGTATATATACTTACACATGTACTTCTTGTAAAACTCCTTTCTGTTTGGTAGAATGGGGGGAGAGAGAAGAAAGGAAAAAAAGAAAAGAAGAGATGAATTGATGACAGCTGCTCTGTGTTATTGTGTATCCACTCCCCAAGTCAACTCATCATACAGATATTGCTCTAATGCGTTCCGACATTTGAATGTTTGACCTGGGTATTTTGGGGTTTTTTTTTGGACGCAGTCAACATATGTTACACATTTCCAGTTGCGGGGGTTGGTAATGTAATTGTGATATCTGCCAGGGAGTGGAAGACGAGGAGGCTGGTGGTGGGGGGGGGGAGGGGGGAGGGGGGAGGGCTGTAGAACGTAATTACCTCGGTATGACGTCAACATAATTGAGCGGGAAATTTATGATAGGAGTGATGCTGAATGTTAATGTAAAGGTTTAGAATGATTGGAATGAATACTGCTGGCATTTCTAGAATTCTTTTCCATGGGGGGGGAGGAGGAAGGAAGAGGGAGGGAAGACATGGTTTTTAGTGTATACAATTGTGATTTAAAAGAGTTGGTATTGCAGCGATGAAAAACTACACAATGGCTGACAACCAATTACAAGTATTAAGAAAAGTATGACAAGTAAATCCTGCAGAAAACATGTTACGAATTCGAAAAATGTACTTGTAAACACGGACTCTGTGTAGGTGATGCTTTTATAGCTATTTTATCTCAACGATGACTAGCTCTTCTAAGGTGACATTTACATGTCCGGGTGGGGGGGGGGGGGGGCGGGGAATCAAGTGCCTTTTAAAAAATAAACAAATCCAGACGCTGAGAACAGATGTTAATATAGTTAGGTCCATGACAGACTACGTTGTTATTGGATGATAGCTTTAAACAAACAAACAAGAAAGTATTGGCTAAACTCACGTCCGGTATGATCCGTTACGTTGATGTGTGTGTTGTTGTAGGTCGCCTTAATGTGAATCACAGGCAGCTCGTAGTACGGGATTCCCCCAAACATCAGGCTGTCCGTTGACGAGGGTTGAATGTAGGTTTTCCTGATTTAGAAAAACGAAAAGTTGAAGCTACTGAAAAACGGCGTCCCGAATAAAGAAATATGCATTTATTCCAGTAGACAGAGGCAATCGTTACCATCTGTGCTTGATAAAAAAAACCCAGGAGTGAATATCTGAATGAAAGACACGTGGGAGTTTCAGGGTCCTGTCGTACTCTTGATTTGTATGGGTGCCTTGACGGCTTTTGGACAAGTGCATTCAATTTATTCCAGACTACGGGGAATATCTGTACGTGTAATACATTGTACTCATCTTTCTCCTTTTCTTTTGAAAGAATGCAATTTGTTCCAGCTTGGTAGTTTTCAAAGGCGTCTTCTACCTATATAGTTCAACTAGCCTATAAAATTTAACCGCCGGGGCTAGTCATGCTGTGTGCTAGGAGCCAATAGTTTGAACCTACCACTGTTCCATGGCAAAACAGCCCATCTCGAAAATGTTCGGTTTTTACATCAGATCATTTCTGGGTAAACTGAAGGTGCTTTTTCCATTTCAAAGTTTGAAAGGCTTGCTCTGTATGGTTTCTGAATAAACATGTCCTATGTCAGCCTCTTTTTACACTTTCATCCCAGTTTGATGGCAAAACAGCTTATCTCTGTACTTGCTTTTCTCAAAATGTCAATTTTTGAGTTAGGCTGTTTTGCCATGGAAGGGCCGTGTTGTATTGGTTGACAAACCAGCACCAAACCAGAACCACTGGATCCAAATCAATCATTCGTTTAGAACTTCACCATTTAGTTCATTTGTTCCAGTGCAATGAGTAAACAGTGGTTAATGTTCAGCCTGACAATTTTACAGAAAATATAAAATGCCTGCACACACACAAAAACATGTGCTGTAAGAGTACCCACTAAAAAATGAAAAACCTGTCCACATCCATATATAACATAGCGTATTCACTATTAAACATAGTACACTATAGTCATTGCATCTCTCGAAAATTTGCCCTTTTTGAGCAAGAAAATAAGTCAGGGGGACTGTCACTTATCAACTCTATTCGTGACGGCCCACACTAAAATCAGGCACTTTTTCAGAAGTAATGAAACGGCATTAAAAGTGAAGATGCACCTGAAACACCAGCCATGATAACAATGTGGCCTCATGTCTGAAACACTCTATGTTGACAAATACCAACATGTACATTACAAGCAGAGCTGCCAACATTTGCATATCTTGCAATTAAGGAGATTTTGTACAATAATCAGGGAGATATTTTTGGAATTACATTGAACCTAATAGGGAAAAAATTTGATTTTTGATTTTTTGATGAGCAACTAAACCCAGTCTTGAGCTTTGGCAGGAAGTGTCTGGTTTTGGCACGAAGCAAATTTTCACAAATTTCAAGAGAGGCTTTAAATTGTAATTCATAAACACCTGGGACAGTTTATCCATTCTGATTGGTCGAGAGTAGATCATGCCGTCATGTTTTAATGTGTGATAATAGATGCGATGAGGAGTGTGTGTTTGTCTGCCATTTGGCCCATTGCGAAACAGAGCCCAAGGACGTCAGAGGAGCTAAAAAAATACTTTTTTTTTTAATTACAGATTTTCAAACATTATTACGCTTTTTAAACAAAAATGGCATTATGACTGGGAATAAAAGAGTTAAAACCCTTGCAGGTCCCTGGCCGTGTGATAAAGGACCTAGCCGAAGGCAAGGTCAAAATCACACAGCCACGACCCTTGTCGCCGCTCTTTTATCATTAATATTCTTGAATCCACGCTATTAAAAATTCTTTGTTCCTACTGCCCTACATGACGAGGTACAGCGCGCATTTATCAAGCTTAGTTAATAATTAGCTTTTTAATAGCACAGAGAGAAAACCGGGGTACCATCACCAAACCTGTATTCATAACGACTGTATGAAAATGCACAAGAAATGAAGCGAGTATCGAGCAGTATGCAACTTTTGTTCCACAATCAAAAGTGTTTTAGTGTGGGTTTTTATACAGTACAGTAAAATCAACTTTATGGATTGATACCATTTTGTTTTATCAGGTAAAATGTGATCTGCAAATTCATACAAAAACAACACCCCAATCAAGCCACCCCTCAAAACAATTTGAATAATAAAATAGATAAACAAATAAAACATGTATAAATATGTGCCTGTAAATAAATAAAAATACACAAATAAATAAATAAATAAATAAATAAATAAATAAATAAATATATAAATAAATACAAAAGAAATCAGTAAAGTAACCAAATGAATAACAAATAAATAAATCAATCAATCAATACTTAAATAGCAAAATAGCAACATCTTTGTATCGTACATGTTATACCATACATTTTCTTTTCGACATAAAATTGAAACGTCTAACAAAATCAGAAAGATGTTTGCATTTTCAAATATTTCAGACGTGTCACGAGCTGAATACAAAACCAGAACTCAACTATCTCGAAAGTTTTGTAGTTTGTACAAGAACTTGATTTTTTTTCAAGTCAAACATGCAGAGTGAAATTCAAAGAAGCCCACACGAAACTGACAAAAAGCCCAAAACCATGCGTCAGTTGACATTTTGAACATTTAAAGATAAATGTCAACTGACCACACTCGTGGGTGTTGACTCCTCCATTTGCTTTCTTAGTAACACTAGCGATTTGCACTGTGCGTGGAAGCCAAAACCCCAGGAAAAAATGAATTTAAACAAAGGTCTGACACATGATTTGTGTAAAAACATGATCAATAATAAACTTGCATAATTCTTGCAATCATAGAATGGGGGGAGGAGGGGGGGGGGATGTGATGTCAGAGGATGTGAACGACTAAAGAAGGTGTTTTTGAAAATATTGACATTTCTACTGTAGAGTCAACAGAGAGGGGTAACATGTTACATTGTAAATCTAGCAAGCAATCATGATTATGATCATTGTTATTTTGATTTATGTACGGCAGTAAATGTTGATGACTAATGGACGCCGCGTTGAAAAAGGAATTGTGTTGACGTTAACAGCTCATCAACAATTCTGTCAATGCTGTCAATATAAATAGGGTTCGAACTGACTTGAGCTAGTAGGTAAACTGAGAGGGGCTTTCTGGGAGGGGGGCAAGAAGGGGGAAGCTAACCTCTTTTACCCCCCCCCCCCCCCGGATTAGCCACAGATGCACAAGTAAATCTATCATCAATGCACAGAATGGGGTTGATGAGCTGCTGTTGCGACTGAACACTCCTTTCAGCAGGCAGCGAGTTTGTGCTTTTAAGACAGGCTTGATGATGGGGGGGGGGGGGTGGTAGCGTGGCGCCTGTACCCAAGAGTCCTTATTGACAGTTCTTAATGCATCTTGTGCAAACACGAGGCCTGATTTTGAAGCACTCTTGGAGGCGCATTCTCCAAGGGATTATTACCCCAGGTTACAAGCGCAAAAAACATCAGGGCAAAATATTGAAATACATGTACGCAATGTTTGACTCTGGAATGATTAGCCCCATGGACTAACAAACATTGCAGTAGGGTGGTTAAAAACATTTCATTTCCATAACTGTACCGTTAGTCTACATTTGCATTAAAGTGTACTTATTACGCAAAACTAGACAAATATCAAGGTTCCATATGGTCTGGTTCCACGCTCCATATGGGCGATAACAAGCAGTAGCTCATAATTATAATGAAGCAACATCCCAACGGCACTTTTCAATTACTCCATTTTGTGCACGTGCATAACAAGGCACGGTGTAATCCCACAGCAGCCTTCGCCAACAAAAACACCCCCCCCCCCACCAAAAAAAAGGGCACCCTCATCCAAAATTCATAGAGTATGTTATAACTAGGCCATCTGGTAAAATGCATACATAAATAAAACGAATGAGTGGGTTCATCAACTTGGCCAGGCTGCACTGTGGCAAATTCTCTTTAGTAGGTCCACCGAACAAAACTGTTTCTTTTCTAAATGGAGATATCGGGCAGCAATCTTTTACAATTCACAAATTTCAAAAGTGCTTCTTTCAAAAATATAATCAATTTCATTATTAACGATTGAGGGCAGGGTATAGTTTTGGTAAATGTCAAAGACCAGTAACCTCACTTGGTGTAACCCAACATATGCATAAAATAACAAACCTGCAAATTTGTGTGTAGCTTTATATAAACACAAGGTACAAGTAGCTTTCCACCAACCTGACCCTTCATGACGGTACATGTAGCTAAGCTAGTAGCTAAATGTAAGTACAACACATTTATGCTTACCAGACATGCCAGAATAAGGTTACCAGCCAAAATCCCATATATCCCCTGTACCCGGTATATCACATGACCCTTTGGCACCGGTGTCCTTCATATATTTTTGCTTAGCCGGAAATTATTAAGCAATATTTTCTTCTTAAACAGCTCTATTGAGTTGGGTCTTGGTTCTTAAAAAATATGAACCCCCCCAAAAAAAAATATATATATATATAAATAAATAAATAAATAAATAAATAAATAAATAAATAAACAAAAATAACAGTAATAATTCAAGAATAAAAGACACAAACAACTCTTTCTAGTTTTCAAGGATCCTGTAAAAGAAAGAAGACCCCCCCCCCCGAAAAAAAACACCCAGGAAACAGTCAACCAAAAGTAGACAGTCCTTTTGGATGACCAAAGACCAAACATGGGCAAAAGAGACTTCCACACGTGCAAACCTGACACCTTGTGAGCCACATTTGGGGCAAATAATTGCGTTAATTTGGTCAGGAGGTTGTTATTAACAAACGTTGTCGGACGTGTAGCAGTTGGGCTCAGCGACTTTAAGTAAATTAAATGTGAAAAATAGGCCGAGTACTAGCAAGTACGTGCTTGGACAAATTTGGAATATTTACTTGCAGTGAATAATCTGGAAGATATATCAGATTTTTACAGATTTTTGTTCTTTTTCTTTTCTCTCTCTCCCTCTCTCTCTCGAAATCCGATGGAGAATTCAGTAGACATTTGCTTTCATCTATTGCACGGACTTGGTGTAAAGGGTTGATGTTTATAGATTTGATTTCACATTTATTTTTTTTATATTTTTAATTTAATCTAGTCCACTTCTCAAACAAGATAATCTACATTACACAATACAAAATATGCAAAGACAAGTACAAAAAGGAAATTGATTTTTTTTTCCCTACTGTATAACCAAAAGGTTCAACCTGAGCATTAAAAAAAATAACAAACCAAACAAGCTAACTCCAAGAAATTAATAGAAAAAAGACCGATTTCTATCGGAGTCTTTAGAAGGACAAATTCACTGCACGGTTTCAGTTGTGGCTCAATCACAACCTCATCCCTGTGTCTGACATGCAGACAACTGCTGATTAATTAGCTGGGGTTGATTGTTTTTGGGTACTCGGAGAACAGGCCTGGAGTAAAACGGAGGCCACAGAGGTCATGGCCTCTTCTGCCCCGGTCTCGGCCTTTGTGCTCCTTCAAAAGATTCCCAAGGACAAAGGACATTAAGATTTTCAAATGGAAGTGCCCTTTGCAAAAATGAAAATGGCCTTGCCCTCTCAAAGATAAATTTATAGGTCTGAGAGAACTGTTGAGAAAATCATAGTACTGCCCCATTACTGTAGTGGTTTTACAGGTTAATCAGTTTATCAGTGAGCCATTTTTATATAATAATTCCATTGGTATTAAGGAATATTATTTTGTTTCTCGGGCCTGGAATTACACTGCCTCTGTTGTCCTGGTGCCCCTTCAAAAGTTTCCCGTAGACTTTAAGATCTGCCGATGAAAGTGCCCTTTGCAAAAATGAAAACGGTCTTGTCCTCTCAAAGAAGAAATTCCACTCCTAGTTTTCCCTTTTTTTTATCAGCATATGAAAAATACAAAATAATAATCGAGCCAGACTAGTTTGTCAACATGCACATTTTTTCCCACATCTGGTAAAAATTAGCATTTCACAAGAACCCAGGAAATTTATGAGCTACATGTACTTGCCTAACTGTAAAAACAAAAGCCTTCATAATACAGGAACTACATGTACCATCATGCGGTATTAAACACAACTGTTTCACAACAAAAACGCTAACACGGTTAAAGGTTAACGCCAACTTCATACAAGAACATTGGCACTTACTAATTGGTATCACATTTCTCCACAGGCAGGCAGGACAAAAATGATGGTTTTACATGGAAAGTGTCTTGCTGACGGCCATAATGTCAGTTCGTGGCCACACATGCCACCTTCTAATCATAGAGGGATGGCTATGCTAAAACACAGGCCTACATGAAACCTTGTGAGGTCACAAAAAACCTCCCACTACTGCACTATTAAAGGTAGGATCATAGATTACTCCAAAAATTAATGACCATAAAAACTTGCTGCAGCTGTTGATAGTAGAAAACTATATTGAGAAATGTATCCCTTCGAAGTAATATGGTTTGGATAATTTTACACCCAAAAACATTTGAATCTGAGAAACGATTCATGCATGAACCGTTTCTCAGATTTCTGAGAGGGTTGGTGTCTGTTCGTGAATGCTGCGACCAGTGATGCGGTTGGTACCCGCTGTCACCTCGCTACAATAAATGGAATCAACATTCTTTGGAAAATACTGTGACAGTTTTGTTGCTGCTTTCTCAGCGAGTACACACTAAATTCAGCTGAAACTTGTAACTTTGATTATTTCTTTATAATTTTGCCCGTAAATCACCATTCGTTGCCAAAAACCAACCTATGACCCTACTTTTCAGCAATGCCAACAGGGATGTTTTGGAATGCCTGCTGAAGTGCCCATGACGTTGACAGTACTGTCTAGTACTATACGTTTATTACACACAAAGCAGAAGATCTTACCATGAACTTCTTGCTTGAGGTACCCACCAGAGACCTCGGCTACTTCATACCATCCAATGTTGAATCACTATTAAACATGTGTTTATGACAGTGTTGATGTTTCATCGTCCCCTCACACACCCCCTCCCCCTTTATAGGAAATCATCAATCTGTTTTATCCATGTCGCTTGCATCTCTGAAACACCCACAAGAAAATGTTTCTGACTGTAACTGGTCTGTGCGTCTTCCTGCAAAATGCATGATGATTCCCCTAAGGGATATCGTGCACCAGTTAAAGATCAAGTCTGGTACCAGCCTCCCTGAAGAATACAAACATTCCTGCGGTGCCTGCCCGTTATCCTTGGATAGCCAAACTTGTTGTCCAAATAAATTTCCCCACAACAACATTTTTGTTTGTGTAGATTGCATGTTTATGGGTGAAGTTAGGGACACTAGCAGCCCATACAAGGCCCACATTTCATAGAGCTGCTTATTAAAGCAGCAAATAGTACTGAACAATTTTTTTCTAAGCAATTTTATGGGCAGGATACAGTCACAGATGGTACTATGTGAAATGGCTTTTAGGGTACCCCGGTAACCTTAGTCTGGTCAGCACACAATATTGTTGCGCTTACGTGTAGCTACTTTTTGTGCTTAAGCAGCTCTATGAAATTAGGCCCAACCGGTATGTCATTTTCCTACCATGCATGCGTACATTTCTAAGAACAAACTTAAGCTTAACGGGTTAATCTGCTGCCACCTAGAGTCCATTCTTCCCTTGGGAGACAACACGAAAACTCTCACCTTGCTATACCAGTAAAGGAAGTGACAAGCTTGAAAAACAATCATGTTGCATTCGCTTTAATTTAAAAAGGCAGGGTGTACTTTTGGTAATTATTCCACAAGTTAATGTAATGACCCTAAAAACTCACTTGGTAAAGAGCAGCGGAGAGCTGTCGATATCATAAAACATTGTTAGAAATGACACCCTTTGAAGTAATGCAGTTTTAGAGAAAGAGCAAATTGTTCACCCAAGTATTTGAATCTGAAAAAGGCTTCAGGCATGAAGCCTTTCTCAGGCATCTGAAAGAACACAATTCGATGCAACAAGGCTGTTTTTTTCTTTCATTTTTTTCTTGCAACTTCAAAGACCAAATGAGCCCAATTTTTTTCACAGGTTTGTTATTTTATGCACATGTTGGGACACTCCAAGGATACTAGTGGTCTTTGACAATTACCAAAAGTATACCCTGCCTTTAATACCATTGGACAGTTGGGAATCACGACTATGTTGGAAATCGGAGCCAGATGTTTTTCTCATGTTGTATAGACCCAAATGTGAAAAACCGCATTCAGAATCCAATTAATGTCAAATAATATTCTTACCAAATGTATGCATTGCAGCTTTGCATAAACAGACTAGGAGGGGAGGTTTGATGAACTCTCCAAATGCTTTAGCTTTCCTCCATCTGCCTACATCTAGCTGAACTTAAACTACACTGTTTTCCACATCTGAAAACTGGGATAATTTCACCGATTTTAACAGCGTCAAACTATCCACCTACATGTACATTTACATGTGATAAACTTCTGCCATGTTTGATTGGGCGACGACCAATAATGTTGCAATTCTTTCCTTTAAAACTCGGGGACATATCCCCATCGCATTCTCTGACACAGCTGTCTCATGAATACATGTTTCATCTTTCCCATAACCTCAGACCATCGTGGAGCTTCCTGAGGGAGCCGGCTAAATATTCTAAGAACCCCAAGCTTCTGTTAAAGTAATCAGTGCGACGTGCCCTCTGACCTGACCCCTTGCCCCCCCCCCCCAGAACATCAGCGAGCCGGAGTATTTTTTATGGGCCGCACTCTACAACATCCTGGTATCCACAGAGGGATTCTTGTTGAAGACGGATGATCGCTTGGCAAGGAACGAGGACAAATGTTGCGGGGAAAGTCCTGTTCTATTTGGCTAAAAAATCTCTTCCTTTAAAGAGGACCTGGTGGTTATGGGGGAAATGTTAATTCCGTCTAAAGGCTATAAGCTTTTGAATACTCTGACTTACGCACCGTAAAACAGTGACGCTTTTAAAGCGAGTATGTGTGGGGTTTGCGTCACATGAAATGTTCACTACATTTAGTGTAATTATTATTTCAGTCATTCACCGAATGTTGGCTTTGAAGCTTCAGCTCTTTCTGTGAACTATGTATCTGCTCGACTTCACAAAACACTAAGATTCATCTTTACGATTGAGTTGTCATCTCAATATCACCGTAGTGATTTGTATTGGGGCTTCAAATTTTGCTTATCAATAAGGCTTGATGTACATGCTAAGATCTATCTTAGCGCTTCAGGAAATCGAGCCAAGTACGTTCGCTTTCCTACAATCATCAAAAATAATCCAATATAATTTACGTACTGTACAGAAACTAAACACTAGGAACACACATTTTTGTAATAACAAGCAAAACAAGTAAAAACATCGGGAGACCTTGACGTATGTGCGATAAAAAAAAAAAAAAGTAATCTCTTTTAAAAGCCTCATAAAAATATGAATATGTCATCCCTCAGTTTCTAGATAAAGTACTGCAAAGCTCTTGGCAATATTACCTCCACCAGCGATGCATACATAATGTATGCTTTTAATTCACGTCAATGTACATGTTCACTGTAAACACGTCAGGATCATTCCCAGCAAATGTAAAAAAAGTACATTGTGCCCATGTACATACACGTCCATCTATACGTACAAAGTGTCTAATGTGTACGGATGCTTTTGAACATTCAAGTGCTTACTGAATATTCCAGTTCATGTAATGTTGTGTATGAGTACAGAGGGGGTATGAAGGGGACTACGTGACGATGTAAATGTATATGATGGATCATACAGGCCATGTACATGTACGTGTAACTTGTGACGTCACAGGTTAACACGTTGACTGCCGGTCATATATTTGTAAGGCGTTCCCATTTGCCAAGTGTGGTGCGTATGCGCGCATACCAAATAGGTACTTTTTTTGGTGTCTACATGTTGTAATACGTTCATTTCTAACCCTAACCCTCACCACTGCCAGAAGCGTATTTGTTGCGTTCTCAGTGATGCCAGTGTATTCAATTTAAACAATACAAAAACCTTTTCATTCTCTACGAGTATACTCGTAGCACTGGCAGAATCCGTTACACCTGTTACTACGAATATACTCGTGGGCGGCAGTCAACGTGTTAAACAAATGAACCACAGGGCCTGGACTATTTGCAGGCATGATTTGTACACAGCCCCGTGGAATAAAACATCAAGTCTTTCCGTTTTATGGAGATTGCAACTGTCCATTTTTTGATGTGGAGAGAGGGGGGCACATCTAAAAACTTGTACATGGTCACTCCATTTGTAAACAGAGGTTACATGGTCTACATGTATATTCATGCAGCCTGTGCATGTATCAATTTATTGCTATCTATGTGAGGACTTTCCTTTGTCCCTCTACATGTAACTTAACACTCTCCATAGACTATTAGTGCACGAAAAAATGTGAGGACACAAAAACACAAAGGATTCCAATGTGAGGACAGCATTGTCCCTTTTGTATTTCTTTGTTCTACTGTCCCCACTCTTATGGTATTACCATTACAGTACTATATGTGTAAAATGTGTTCATGTATTACATGTACCTTGATGTGTTTGTTTACTTATCCTTGCTCCCATGTATAACGTATGTACTGTTGTACGTGTAATTTACGCTTGTTCAATCCTTGCTCGATGGTTCTTGTTTGCCAACCCACCCCCCCCCCTTAAAAATGTTGGATCTAGGTTGGCTGCAATAACTGATCACCATGGAGCCTTCAACCATACAACATGGACGCGTATCTGAAACATAAACAACTTACAAAGTCACCGCCACAAGCCTTATCTATGCATTTCGTACTTTTTCCATTTAAATGTAAATAAACACCATGTTCTATTTTTATTATCAAGGCCCAAAGTTCGAACCACTTCACTTCCGCATAGCCCCAACTCAAGGACAGAAAGAAAAAAATAAATGGGTCAGCTTGTGTTTGAATTAATTCACATGTTGACATGATATCTTAAATTTGCAGACATCTGCTCCTCAAATGGGGGAGACACTAAATATAGTCTCCCCGACACTACCTCCCAAAAATGTTCTGGAGGCATTGGTTGCATCCCCAAAGTGAAAAAATATTTATGATCTACAATCTATCTCTTGTTTATTTCTCAGCCAAAAAAAAAAGAAGAAGAAAGAATGTGAAACACAAGAAAATAATTTATTGAGAGCTTGACTAATTGGTTTGCATTGTATCATACTTTTAGAGGGCCTTTCTTGTTTTATTTTTTCATCTACATTTAGGGTTAAATTCATCGAAATTACTACTGATTTGTAACATGCGAAGCACGGAACACAGGTGCGTACTTGTTCGTTATTGTTACTCTAAAAAAAGTGTTTTTTTAGCGAAGCAAATCTTTATCAATGCAAGTACTTGTATTATACACGTATGTACTTTTACTAATGCGAGAACTGCCTCAATTGATTGGTTTCCACTGGCGTGTCGTGGCCAAGCAGTTAAGTGCACTAGACTCAAGCCTCTGGTGTTGCCGATTGGTCAGCAGAGTGTGGGTTCGAGTCCCAGTCTTGACGCCCGTGTCGTTAACCAAGACACTTAACCATTTACTTTGTCCTTCGGATGGGACGTAAAGCTGTAGCTCCCAAGTGCTGTATAATGAACGTGGGAAAAAAACAGTCACTTTTACACCGAGAGTAGGGATTTGCCCCAGGGTTTCTGGCAGTTACTGCTGGATGCGCCACAGCACCTTGTAAAGTGCTACATAAATGGGTCTCATAATATTAAAAAAAAAACTTTAAAAACCTGTCTTAAAAAAACCCAACAATAAGCACTTTGAGACCCCTGTAGATAAAGTGCTATGTAAAAACTAATTATTAATACTATTTTTTATTGTTTTCTACTATGAACAAGCCAGGCAAATTTCATTTTTTAAATTTTTTTTACGCAACTATCACAATTACAACCATAAGGCCTTGTCTCACACAGGGCCATTTTTTTCAGGCAACTTGGTGGCAACCGTTTAACCTGTAAGCAAAAGGAATACTTTGGCAGCACAAGAGACTTTAGCTCTAACTCGCTATTCCCAAGAAATGGAATATAAATATGCAATGTCAGGGTTTTCCCAAAACTGGGGGGGGGGGCATTCTAGAGCCAAATTTGGGAATTTTAGCCAGAGGATGCTGAATTGAAACGACGTCTTATGAATGTTTTTTCTACTTGGTGTTTATCTTGGTTTTTAAAGCCCTACTGTCATGACTGTGCAATCTGGTGCATTCTTAATGGCTTTATCTTGATGTGTTTTCTTTTCAAAAGTACAGTGTATAAGAAATTGACATATATTTTTGTGCTTGTGTATCGGCCGAAAAATGTGTGCGTATCAGCACGCATTTTGCGGGTAACAGCCCGACACGCTAGCTTGTGCATGGGAAGGGAACCCAGAATGCGAGTCTATCGCTGAGCAAGTACATAACCATAGAAAGGGAACGGGGAGGAAGGCTTCAAAACACTTAATGAAAAGGACAGTGCCATGTCCATTGTTATGTCCAAAAAAACAACAACAAAAACGTTTTACATATGGCCAGTCTGACTTGATTATTTTATCATATCGTACACACAAGCTCCAGTCACATGATCCCAGGGCTGTCTATTTATAGCCGTACCATTACCTTCCCTCACATGACTTGGTTTGGATGATCTGTTGTGTTTAGCAGGTCGCACAACTGCAGTAGGGCAATTAAAGTTCATACCAGATCATTGTTTCTAAGTGACATTACGGCGAAAGTTGAGAGAGTAGCGTTTGAAGTCCTTCAAAATCACTGTTGCTTATTTTAGTTGTGACAACCGAAGCAAGCACTTATTATGGAAATGTTTGTTTGGTAGGTATTGTACGGCAGTGACTTTCAATAGACTGCCAGTCTTTCAAATCACTCAGTTTTAAAGGGGTAAAAACCAACTGATGAAAGTTCGTCAAGCTGATTTTTGACACAAACGGTAGCCGCATGGTACATGTAGGTTGCATGCCTGTGCATGCCACCCAATGGAATGTCCAGGTGCTCCAAAGTTGTTCTGGGTGTTAAAAACTGTCTGTCGTAGCAGCCCAGTCCAGAAACAAATTTGGCATGTTAACATGTCATCCGATGTGAAGTAGTTAACATTAAGATTTTGTGCACTAGTGTTTCCTACCGTTACTGGGATAATATGCACAGAGCAACTGTACTTTGTACAGTACTGCTAGCCATGAATGCATTAATTTTAAAAAGACAGTTAGTCTTTTTTATGAGTGTATTATACAGATCCTCTTTGGAAACCATAACATTTCTAGAAAACCTGTGAAATCATGCAGTTTGATGTCAACAAGAGAAAACATTTTGCTGCAAATTGTTTTATGTGAAAGGACAGCCTCTTTAAGCAGCCTTACAAACTTTTTCCAGGGTCAACTAAGGTCATCGAAACCTTACACCAATGGGAATATCCAATGTTTTCATTCTGCTAGTGGCATGTGAGAGGTTGGCTAGGCCAAATAGCCCACAGTGGGTGAGGCCGATGCTAGACCTCAGACCTCGCACGAAATGCCTTCAGAGGTCAAGGATTCTTGAGGTTTACTCTTACATCCAGAATTGCTCTACAAATCGTTCAGAATGTACGGCAGACTATCACTTTCACATTGGGGTCAAGATGGTTAGGCATGTACATGTAGCATGTAGCACATTTTACCAACTGGGGAGCCTGTGAAATGACACAAAAAATTCTTTGCAGACATGTCAAAAAACAAAAAAGCATGTTTAATATGTTTTTTTATTTTTCAGTTTACACTATAGCAGTGTTGTTGTTGTTGTTGTTTTGGGAGGGGTTTTTTTCTTGCAAAAATCAATTTCTAGAAAATCTTGCAACTGAAAACTATCCAAGTCAACATAATTGGTAAGGAACGATGGGTATACTTTTGTCAACAAGCCAGGCCTGATATTACACAGAGTCCATGGCCTCTGTTGCCCCTGGTCTTGGCCTTGGTGCCCCTTAAACAGTTTCCTATAGACTTTAAGATTTTCCAATAAAATGGCCCTTTGGAAAATAAAAATGTGGCTTTGGCCTCTCAAAGATGAAATTCCAGGCCTACAAGTAGACCGATCAAGTTTAGGTAAATTTCATAATGTCCTACAGCGGTGTTTTTCCTGCTACAGTCTGCTGGGACAGGTTTATGTTCTTGTACGTACATGTGTTCCATTTATTTACATCAACATCATTGGTTGGAGATGCCTGCGATGCATTAACAATGAAGGCTGCGTGCGTACATTGCTTCCCAGTTAATGATAAAAACACCAATGGACTTGTACCAAACAACTTCTAGTATCAAACTTAACTTCAGTTATGAGCGTATCCTAGGTTAATGATCGGGTTATCAATAACAAATTTGTAAAGGGATCACAAGTGCTGACCATTTCTTCGAAAGAAGACATTCAACCCTTTAATTCAATACATGTATGTCCCGAGTAAAAAATCTACCTATAACAAAATGTGATAAAATACAATTATTGTTTTCAGAAAAGGTCACTGTACCAAGGGTAGTAAGCGTGGGCCACTGTACGGTGTCCTCGTGTACATACAGGTACGTGAATGCACTCAGCGAAAATCAAACATTTTATTGGATTCTTTGATTAATGATGACACGATGAGTAATAACTTTGGAAGCAAGAGGGGGGGGGAGAACAAGTCCCGTGGATGCAAATTGCCAAATCCAATTTTCCTTTTTGCGGAATATTCCCCGAGCTTGATGGGAGCAGTACAGTTGGCACATGAAAACAGTAACGGAACACGCCGAGTGCGGGACAACCATTAACCAAATGCAATTTGAATCTTTTTGACGAACTACACGTGCCTCCCACACGTACGCTATGTACACGATGTGACAGTCGTCAAATAAATTGGGAGCTACTATCCGAAACGTCTTGGCGGCAGCATCACAGAACCCTCTGCGCCAGGACGGAATTGGCTGGGAACACATCCCAACGAGTCACCCACAAGACTTGGAGAGAAGCGGCGTGCAAATCGGATCTCCTTGTATTTTATTCTGTGTAACCTCCATGGGTGCAGAAAGTGAGTTACTGCTAATCCCCCGGTGACGGTCACGTATTCATCGCTTTTTTGTTTTGAAACTGTATACGCAAGGCAAGGCACAAAAAGCTCAGTAGACCTTAGCACCGATGACGTCCCGGTTTGTTTACCACTCTGCAGAAGATTGGGAATCCATTGTGTCTCTGCTCAACAGTCGGAAATACAGTACCCGGTAAACAGCACTTTAAAGCAACACGGTAAACAATCCCGTGACAACATCGGGCACCCGGGTCTACTCAAGTTTTTACCACAGTGAATATCATACAGTAATCTGATCTTTAAAAAAAACAACGAAAAAAAAAAAAAAAACCCAAACAAACAAAGAAGAAAAAAGTAAAATAAAATATTTAACAAAGTTTGTAAATTTGGTGGTCCCAAAAGGGTTGTGCTTGGGGGGGGGGGGGTCCAAAAAACAAAACAACAAAACAAAAACACCCCAACAAACATACAAACAAACCTATACTTGCCACAAATAAGAAGCATAATTTATATCCATTAAAGAGGGACTCCAAAGTAAAATTATTTTTGTGATCCACTCATTTTTCCAATAGACATGATTAGACAGAGTTCTTATCACAATGAAAAAAATTACAAGTTACCTTGCATTAAAAAATGGTGTAAAATGCCAAACATTTTTTGCCTTAAAAAAAAAGAAGAAGATTGATTTCTGCAGACCCTAAAGAGGAGAAACTTTAAGAAGATGTAAAAAATATGTTTTTGATTAGTGCAAAAAGTGCATTTTCCGTTTGGCTGTCAACAACAGCTACCCTGCAGATGAGTAGTGTAATTACATATCATTAAGCTCACAGTGTTGAGAGAAATTCATCGTACAGATTGGAAACATTACCTAACTCAAGTTAAGTTCATGTATATGATGAAGGACACAGGTATGACTGAAAAAGGAACAGAATTCATTTCCCACTTTTCCCTCCCTGAGATAATTTGAAAGATGATAAGAGCTTGGGAGGATTTAACCTCAACGGTAGTTTTTGTGTCATTTTCTAGAACCCATGAGCATCGTGAAGTAGGCGTTAACCATGGTGTTATCCGGATTATTCAGGGTTTATACATACTTTTGGTTTGTAATAAAAATATAAATCAAATTGAATTAAATTAAAACCTACCTATAAATGCCGACTTGATAAGAGTGTTCAAGGTAGGGTCATGGTATTGGTAAGCACTCCAATACGTGATGACCATAACAGCTTACTTGGTGAGAAGCACTGCAGCTGTTGATAGTATAAAGTATTTTGAAAAAGGATTCCCTTCGAAGTAATATGGTCTGGATAATTTTTTACCCCCAAAACAATTTTGAACTTGAGAAAAGGATTCATGGATGGATCGTTTCCGAGGGTTGGTGTTCATTCACGAACGCTGCGTCCAAGAGATGCGGTTGGTTTCCACTGTCACCTTGCTTAAACGTGGATGCATTCGACGTTCAATGTGAAAATACTGTGACAGGGGTTTTGGCTGTTTTTCTCAGCAAGTAGACACTGTATTCAGCTGAAACTTTCACAGGTGACTTTTACAGTATCTTCATAGTTTTGCCTATAAATCAGCATTTATAAATTGACAAAAAACCAATCTATGACCCAACCGTTAAAGACCTTGTGGGAACACAACAGTTAGGGTGCATTGTAAGGCAAAGCCAAACGTACAATGTGTGCACATATGCATCAGTTTTAACATGAAGGCAGAGTACCGGCTGGCAGTTCTCTAGAAAGTGACAAACATTTCAGGCCCCAAACCGGTCCTCAGTCACGCACATGCCTCGAACATGTCTGCACCCAGGAGGCTTCAAAACATTATATGTGTGTCTAGAATCAAGAATTAGGGCCGTGCCACACGAGGCAATTTGTACAGTCAACGCCGTGGCCGCCAACTGCCAAACGAGCTTAAGGAACTTTGTTAGCACAAGATCCATTTTTTTTTTCTAGCAGTGTCTCCAACAATCTCCTAGAACATGAAATCATAACTTAAAGGAGAACGCGCTTCTTCTAGGAGATTGCCTGGATTAAGCCATTTACGAGTTAGACTGTGTTGAGTTATGTCTGGTACAATAACTCGCTAAGTCAAAACTTACCCCTTAAATTTGAATTCCTCAGACTATAGAGACAGTTGCTATCATGTCTCATGGTTTCACGGCAAGCTTTTGCGTAGTTATGTAAGAGACGGTGAACACCCATACGCAATTCTGAATGAATGGCACGATGGTACCAGGGCTTGCTCATCTGGAGGTTGCTATTTTGTACAGAAGCTTGCCCTGAACCATTTGATATAGCAACTGTATACATGTATTGTGGTCTGAGGAATTGAAATTGAAGCGGTACCATGTGACTACGCAAGTCATTATACCAGACATTACTCAAATCTAACTCCCAAACGACTTCTCGGTTGCAGACACTGAACGAGAACGAAAACACACGGACATGTATTGCAGGTTGGACCGAGGCAAAAACCAACACATGAAAATTTGAATAAAACATCATGAAGAAAATAAACAAACACACTTGCTGGTTGAAAACAATAGACCCCTTCACATATGATGCCACAAGCCCAACACAGCGCCCTCACTGAGGTAAATAAAGACCAACCATTGGCTGAGAGTTGACCTCAGCGATGGCAGCCAATGCGAGGGGTCGATTGGGAAGCAATCCCCTATACTGTACTATGTACTTGGGAGATTATCAGCTATCACACAAAAACACTTCCTCAAAACAATATGATTAAAGTGTCGGGCACAGCAAGAATGTGTACTTTTTTCAATTTTATAGCACAGCTTAGAAACCAAATAACAAGAAATCAGCTCATCAAGTACTATTTACTACAAGTTGTGTAGAATTCCAGAAGATGCTGTTAGCCTCTTCAGAAGATGACGTTAGCCTCTTTCTCTCAGTAAAATGTTTTCTCACATGGAGTGTGACAGAACATATTGCCTGTAAAAATGAGAAATCTTGGAAATTGGATTTACAATGTCCTCTCCATGTGGATACAAAGCTCCTTCGATGTACAGATTGTTAAATATTTTACAATGTAGGTGTTTACCAACCTCGTCCCCATGGTTTACTTTATTTCCAACCATGTTTGTAAATAGTAAACCCTGGGATGGAAACTCTTCACTTGGACCCTGATTGGACAACAACGCTAAATGTTTCCAACACATACAAGCTACTAAATCTGGTACCGGACCACGAGACTATGGCGAAGATGTGAATTTCGATATGCAGCCAGACTATTCTAATTTGCATACGTATCCAAAATTTTTGGATAAAAATGCAAATGTTCCAATACCAGGGTGAGAGAGCAGTCAAACTCGTACCCAACCTTGTACTGCTCGACACACCCTGGGGAAGAGGTTGGGTGTTAACAGACTCTCTACATCGTTTCAGATAGCAGGAGTGAGAGTCATCGCCGACAATAAGGTCTGAAACTGGGATCCACATTTTAGGTGGTACATCGTATGTTGAAACGATTGCATTTCCAGAATTTGGTAACCACTGGAGCTGTAGATTTTTAAGAACTTCTGGGAACAGTATCCTCAGCACTGGAGAAGTAAATCAAGGAGCATAATTTCTTTATAATTGAAGAAAATAGCGGCTGCTTTTATCATCAGGCAGATAAAACAAAAAATCTGAATTCAGACAAAAGTTTGCCATTTCTCATCCTTGAAACAGATATTCTGAAGGTCTGGTTATAACAAAGGCCGAGTCTCTTCATCTCTATTATGGCAAGTTTGCCTCTTTCAAGAAAATCTGAAGGTCCAGGGATGTCAGCCAAAAAATCCTGACTTTAAATAACTATCCCAAGGACCAAAACAAGAACCAGACTCAGCCTGAAAAGTCTATACAAAAAAACTCTTCTACACTCCAGCAACTCATCCCTCTGAAAACATATCTGTTGGCGCCACCCCACGACATCTAGACATCAGCTAGCTCAGCTAGAAGAAAACAATCCCCGCGCAGATAAAAAAGAAAACAAAACAAAAAACCAAGCGTCGGAAGCATGCAGGGAGGGCGTTCACAAACGACCCACTTATCCCTGACCTTTAATATTTTCCTTCCCAAATTGTCTAGTGTATCCTGCGCTCTAATGAACAGCCCGATGGAGCCGGCCTCAAGTCAGCCGTTAAAAGAGGGGGAAGATGGCACTCCCTTGACTTCTGAGGCACCTTCCTATTTACCCCGCTGTCTCTCATTATGCATCTTCCTTGGGATGGACCTCTCATCTCCTGTTTTGCTGGAATGGACTACTCGCCTGCTGCTCGGCAGGCGGTGGAAGTTTAGGATTCTAGGTCTCAGGTAAGGAACTTCTATTACCTCCAAGGTCAAATTGCCTTAAAATTAGGTCTTTGGGGGTTAATCTGGGGGCAGCTACACCTGTGGGTGCATACCTTGTCAAACATTGACAACATTTATACCTGGGTGGCATTGATGGAAACAAAGAAGGTTGAGAGTTGAGGAGCGAAAAAAAGGAAAATCTGCAAGTACCTTCCAATTTTCATTCCATACACTGGTATGTATTGGTGTGTAACACATGAAGGTGTGCCTGCATTTTGAGTGGTCTACTTTTGGAACCAAATCCCTGTTCAACAGCAGAATATTTGCAAAAGATCGCAGTTATCACCGAACAACTTCAAAGAACTACAATGTACTTTCCATTTCTCGTGCCGAAATTGTTCATAACAACTTTTGAAAGAATGGTATCAGCCAAACTCCACCTGCCCTACATGTATGACATGTAGACTGACGGTTGTAGACTGTACAATGGGGTACATGTGCAACCACACAACAAACTACATACAAAATACACTTTACTTATTTTTAAAGATGAACTCTGCCAACACAACAAACAATATATACCAGTCACGTACGGATGACAAATGTTTTACAATACTGACCGCATATTTAGCGCCCCACATTCATTGAAAAGTCCCAACTTTGGTCCCAGAAAAGCATTGCACACTATGTCATGTATGTAGGTTTATGTGTTTGTGTACGGATGAGCAACTGTATCCGTGTAGTGCTCATGTTACATAGTGTTCGCATTTTCCAATTTGCGTGCGTTAGTGCAATAAATTATCGCGGAATCAATTAACGTCTGCCAAGATGCGATTTATATCACCTCAGCTGCGTTTTCCAGGCTTCACATTGCAATGTAGCAATAAATTGAATTTCCTTTTTTATAACTAATTATTTCAGTTATCTTTTTTTTTTTATTAGGCCCTTCATTACTAAATGTCTGTCCATTATCTTATTAACTTCACCAATGAGTGATTTTCCATGTATAATAGCATAGCAAAATGCTGCACAAAATGCATCAGTTGTCACTCAAGGGTCTCCGATTGGCAAACTCTCAATATCAGCATGCAGTGTGCACAAAACAAGTTCAGTCTAAATATTTTACTTTGCGAAATTGCTGGACGAAATCCGTCCCTGCAATCCATTGCCTGAATGAGTTGAGACCACTCAGAATTGAAAAACAGTCTCTGATCAATGCAGACATGATAATGCGCTGCATTACGTCTACATGTCGTACACCACAAACATGAGTGCAGCACATGCCTTTCTCTAATTAGTCCACCACCCCCAAAACAACAAACATTCGTCAGTTAAAATTTCTAAATATTTGCTAAGCCTCTTTAAAGTTTACTGCTATTGTATGCTCAGAGCTATCTGCTTACACTCGAGTACACATACAATTTTATTGTAAATACAAAGCGTTTACCACCAGTGGTGTAGATGGTACAGGACTTTAATTGGCGTGCCACAAAATAATTGGGTAAGATTGAAAATATGAATTTAATGTTCGTAGATTTACACCAGGGTCCAGTTTCATAGCTCTGCTTACTGTAGAATTCTGCGCTTACAGCACCCTGCAGGCAGTATAATCGGTCCATAGACAAAGAAGTATAGGAACATTTTAGCAAGCACAGGGGCTACATTATGTAAAAATATGTACACTATGTAGGCTCCATTGACTTTTCAGGTCTTATTAATAACAAAATTATTCTGATTTTTCCCAAGGGCTAAAATATCGGAAACAGTCTTAGGTACATGTAGGAATAATATTTATGCTTGACCCTGTAAAGCACATAATTTGATGGACCGTAAGCACAGAATACCGCAGTAAGCAGGGCCATGAAAATGGGCCCTGGTGTAAAGAATGAGGTGGTCACGGTGGAAATCTTCCCTGAAACTAGATTTATCTGAATTGCTCTAGTTTTTGTGTGTGTGTTGAGAAATGAGTAAAAACAA
The DNA here is from genome assembly GCA_023634235.1 of Pisaster brevispinus. Taxonomy (NCBI): domain Eukaryota; kingdom Metazoa; phylum Echinodermata; class Asteroidea; order Forcipulatida; family Asteriidae; genus Pisaster; species Pisaster brevispinus. The sequence goes on from JAMKCF010000011.1 coordinate 18,977,316, forward strand.
AAAGCTTTGATCTCGCGAGTCCAAAACTCCATTGTTTGAAAAACGGTGACAAATGTCATGGGGTTTGTCACTATGTTCTCGTGACTCCAGTACAGATGGCCGATTGAGATTAAATGCTTCCATAGGCTTGTTATTTCATGAATGTACTGCGTCACACTGAGTGTGGAAACCGGTCTTTGACATTTACCAATGTTGGCCACTTGAACATTATCTTGCACCCACAACAAACCAACAGCAGAACTGCCAACATTTGCATCTTGGAATCAGAAAGGTTTCGTACAACAATCGGGGAGATATTTAGAATTACAATCAATGTAATAGGGAAGAGGTTTCCAGAGTCAGGGAGACTTTCAAATTTGTTCATCAGAACATGGAAAGATTGGTTCATTTTCAGGTGTACACTTTCAGCAGATTTAGGGAGAGTTGGCTTACTCTGCAGTAGTCTATTATTTCACTCTGTATGTTTTTTTTTCCAATCAAAGGAACACTAACAATTTGTTTCTCAAGATTCTACAGGAACACAGCTGCGCAATTTCTTTCACCATACCATCATTGAACATTTTTTTCTAAAAAGTGAGAATCAAATTTCAAACAAAACAATTTGGGGAAGAAAATTACCAACTGCTGCTGTCAAAAGCTGGAGTAATTTCAAGTCCAAGTAAATGTTTTAGACATTCAGCTGTTTGTGTTTATATCAAGCCCTTTAATTCAGACAATATGCTATTTTTGTTTTTGTTTTTATGGACCGTTAAATGGAGAATTCCTACAATGCACACAACCAACAACAATCTTCTGCTTACCCAATGTCCAGGTCTGCCAGCATGCTTCCATCGTGATCTGTTTCTGCTGTTCCCCGAGGGCCATCTGACACGGAGGGCCCCTCGACACCCAACCTCTCCTCCGCACCTGGCGAGCCGCTTGCTCCAAGACACTGCCGTCCCCAGCGCTGGAATAATCGCACTGACAGCTGGTTCCAGCCGGCACGTAGAGCATCAAGGCTGGCCGGGCACCGGTGAGTGGATGCAAGCTGCAGCTTCTGATTGGCCAGCGCGGGCGATGACGTCATCCGCTTCCATGATGCACCGAGGAGACGTGGTAGGATGCGACTCATTGCACAATCTGGGGAATCGAGCGAGGATAATAATGACATAGTCTACAAGCTGAACTTGAAGAAATTTAATCTTAATAACAGCTTCCTCCTCCTAAAAAAAAAGAGAGTAACACAATCATCTAGTTGGAGTCGCTCACTCGCATCTTGTGGTTCATCTGCTAAAAACAAAGGGTTCTTCCAACATACAACGGCCCACTGACACTAGCCAGACTCATGGTACCTCTACAAATACAGAACAAACTAGTTAATTGTATGCAGTTATCCAACCTACACAATGTGTCCAAAAAAGGCATTTATTAATCGCCCGTCAATTTACATTACGTATCAAATTTTATGTAGTTCAAGGCACCAATGTACTATCAGTATGAATAGTACATGTTAAATTAGCATCGGAGATAAAAAATATAATTTGGTTTTACCCAATACATCGATGTGTGTCAAGCACTGTATATTCAGTCATTTCCACCCCCCCCCCCCCCCGAGTACTGTGAAACATCCACAAATTGGTACAAGGTAAACGGAATTAGGAAAACAGATAAGACTTTCGTTGCTTTCTAAAGACAAGACAAAGAGTTTCTCAGATGGAACCAGGGAGGGTACATGTGTATTCCAACACAGAGGACCGTTAACAGAGAAGGCTTTATCACCAACAAATCTGTTTACATACTTTTTATTCCGTCAAAGTGCTTTTAAAATTTATTTTTTTTTCTCCATCCGACGTACATACATTATGCATACTTTGCTTCATGCGCATGGAAATCTACTGTTCATACAGGAAAAATCTACAAAATATTCAAGCCAAATATGTTTTGGATTTGACAAGTATTTTGTACATGTCCAGAGACCAACATAGCCCTACATCTTATCAGAATTCTCGTTGAGAATTCTCAAACTTCAACTTTCATGGGAGAAATAAAGAAGAAGAAATACCCACTCAACCCCCTAGATACCACCCACGTTCCTGTTTTTTTTATAATCCCTCGATACAAACTTTGTCTGGTTTATTTCAAGTATCTGTTTATTTCAGAGAAATAGGGGAAAAAGTTGCACCAACAAAACATATAAAAAAAAACACCCACTCAGAATTGAGCAAATGAGATTAAGCACCAACTACAAAAAGTCTGTGAATTGTACATTTCCCCCCACACTAGAATTATTGATGAGTTGACAGGTGGAATGGTGGAAGCAATTGTTGTAGGACATAGTATGACACCCGCGCCAACAACGAAGACACAAGCAGCAATGATGTTTGATTTGTGACCCTGCAACTTCCATAATTGCCCTTTCCCAAGAAATGGGGTCCATCCCTGTGAAATTGGATTAGGCATAATGTTTTCTTCGTGCATTATCTGAATAAAGAAGGGGACAGCGTGACTGCAAACTGACCTTAACGGCAAAGTACACCTTTGGCTTTTGGAACCGTTTGATTGTTTTAAATCTAAGAACAAAAAATTTCACCAAAATTGTTTTTTCATTTCAAAAGGTGGTAGAGTTTTTGAGATATTGCTGAAGCAGTTATGTGAAAGCACCAAAGAAGCACCCCCCCACCCACAGGTCAAACAGAGGGGGCAACAGCCAGCTTTTAATTTATCCATGAGTAGAGAAGAACACTGATCTTAGTTGTCATATCAGTTAGGCCGATGATCAGTATCATCTAAATTCAATTTAGGGCAAACAAACACTCCCCCCCCCCCCCCCCCGGTCATAACGTCAAAACACAGGGCCCGTTAAGTGCTATGGCAAACTAATTTATCAGCACTACCAGTTTGGGGGGGGGGGGGAAAAAGGGAACAAATCAATCGCTCTAAATTTCCTCGCTATGAATCACTTAGCCTAAATTATGTACAAGTAGCCCCAGAGGACGACACTTACATGTAAGAGAGTTCATTTTGAACAATTATATTAAAATTGTACAGGAACATGTAGATCGTGTCACTCGGAAACAAAGCCGCTCTTTTACCATATTTAGGGTCTCTGCTTCCCCCCTACAATTGTGCGACTATTCGTTCCCCTCTGTCTGAAAGGAAGCCCTAAAACAGCAGGTCTGGAATTTCATCTTTGTGAGGGCGAGGTCATTTTCCTTTTGCATTTGGCACTTCCATTGGACCAAAGTCTTATGGGATTTCTTTTTTGAAGGGGCACCAAGGAAAAGACCAAGGGGCAACAGAGGTCATGGCCTCCCTGTAATTTCAGGTGTGCTAGACAGTGTGCTGTACATGTACATCTCTTTTTGTATTGTACAATGTAAGAATTTAATCAAAATTTTAAGACTTTCACTGGATGAAATTTTTACTTCCTCTAATTAAAGCAAATTGTCGTTAACAAATTACAGTATCTGTAGTGCAAATCAATTTACAGTACACATCGTTTCAACAAGGATATAGATACAAAAAAGTAATTTAAAATGTAGTACACATTTGTTAAATACCCTCAAAGTTAATATTGATGTCAAATGTATGTATTGTACAATGTAGACAAACTGTGTATCTCATAGAAAGGCATATTAAGCGCACATTAAACATGTACACTGTACGTTAACATTACTAGTTCTCAATAAGGACAAGATGGGAAACTAGACTTCATAACAAATGACTCTCCTTCCTTAATAATCCCCAATAATAATAAAAGCTTTTTTTTTCCTGTAATGGTGCCGCGGCTAAATAAGTGCGGGGAAACACAAGCATGCTGTTGACAGCACCGGCTAGATTACACATGATTTATCATCCCTGTCTCAATGTGATCACGACTACTGTTCATCGGCATATTGCTTTTTCATTTAACCTACATGTAACCCTCCTACTATTTGACCATTCAAAATCGCCCACTGCAGTTTCTACACGGTACCGAGTCAACCCACCTATCTGACCATTCAATATCATTTGCTGTGGTTTTGAATGATAGATGACTTATTCCAGCCTGCAGTTTGACATCATGTGATGAATGCATTACACAGTACACAGTCAACCCTCCTACTGTTCGACCATTCAGTCTTATCCACTCTTGACTGACTTTGAATGATAGATTTCACCAGCATGCAATCATGTGGTGAATACATCTACACAGTACACAGTCAACCGTCTTACTACCTGACCATTCAGTATCATCCACTGTGGTTTTGAATGATGAGCGCCAGCCTGCAATGTGATATAATGTGGTGAATGCAATATATTCTACACAGTACACAGTCAACCCTCCTACTGTCTAACCATTCAATATCATCCACTGTGGTTTTAAAATGACAGATAAACTATGCCAGCCTGCAATACAATATCACGTGGTGAATGCAAAATAGTTCTGTGCACAGTTGTACCACCATACAAAACCCATGTAGCTGTGGTTGGTCAACTCACAGCAAAATGTTATCAAGCGTTGGAGGGGTAATCCCAAATAATAATTGAACAAAAAAATTAATAACAGTATATATAAAAAATGTATGCAAAAAAATAAAAGAATTCTAAATGAGCGCCACAGTGCCTGAACACCGTACACCAAGGACATGGATACCTGCAAATTTCTCTGCCCCAGTGAATTTTTCGGATGACTCACAAAAAAGCACACATATGGTCAGGTCTTCAGAGCGGTTTTAATTACGCCGTTATCATTACTTGTTTCTGCTTTTTTTTTCGGGGGGGGGGGAGGGGGATGAGGGATGGGGGGGGGGGTATGATTTGTCGGGTATTGCGTGGGGGGAGAGAGACTTAGTGCTTCTCAGACCATGGCTAGCAAAATGAAATACAGAGCGTGGATACTTGCAGTTTCTACCATATGGTCCCAAGTTCCAGGATCCGTCCCATGCTGGGTGGAGTTTTTATTAAGTCAAAAACAAAATAGAAGACAACGCCTTTTTTTTCGGTGGTGGGGGGGGGGGGGGAGAGGGGAGCAATGAAACAGTGATCTCTCAACTGATGGATTTTATTTATTTATTTTTTCCTCTTCCGTGTCTCCAATTAAGGAGTAAATGTCACAATGAAGACGCAATGTAATTAAAACCAGCGGTATGCCAAAATCAATACCACTGATGCTCTATGGATTTTTATATTAAAAAACATTTTCGGTTGTTCCAGGCCAGTAACTCCGAACCGGAAGACTGCCCATCAAATTTTAAGACGACCACCTCACAGGAAATTGAAACAGGAACCGAAACCGAAGAAGAACTGTCACAAAGGGCATTACATTGCCATCAAAATTTCAACAAGGCGATTGTCAAATGCACACAATACCAAAAAAAACCAAACACAAACAAAAAACGTACATGAATGTTTGTTGGTAAAAACACATTATCATCTTTGAAAACGTTGTACTTCTGATAAACAGAAGTTGTTGTGGGTATTGGGGGGTCTACCGAAGATTTTTTCAAAACTGTGGGGTATTCTTGAACCAAATTTTGGAAGTTTGGCCAAAGCACACTGAATTGAAACGAGGTTCTTTAAAATGTTTATTTTACTTGGTGTTTATCTTTGGTTTTAAAGTTAAATGCCCCCATTGTGGTTTCTTTATGACCCCCACCCCCCCCCAAAAAAAAAAATAATAATAATAATAAAATTTAATTAAAATTAAATAAATAAATTAATAAGTAAAAATGTATACTAGATTTATATATTTATATATTATGTACATTTTTTATTATTTTGCGTATATGCTGCGACTCGTGTGTATGGGTACACAATTCGCGAGCTTGTGCATGGGAAAAACACCGAGTATAATTTGAGTGAATGTGTAAGACTCGCTTCTAAATCAATATGTTAAAATTGGTCAACATGTATGTAGGACCCTGGATTGAATAGAGTGCTTCAAGATCGTCTTGTCACCTACATAATAACAGGATACCAGCTGTTATGAGACGAAAGTGCATTTCCGTTGGCTAATTGCTATGGAAGTATTACCAGCTAAGAACAAGCTCTAATTTCCACATTTTCCCCCTTGATTTTTACTTCAGTTTTCTCCCTGGATACCATGAAAACATAAAACAAAATTACTTGTCATATTTTTGATAAAATTCTGATTCAATTAGGAAATGAACAGTCAACTGTTTTTAATAGATTCTTATTTTTAACAAAAAGGACGATGACGCAGTCTCAAGCCAATTCATTAAAGTTTTAGGGTAATGACATGTGACCTACATTTGGGTGGGTAGAATTTTCTTAAAAATTGAACACTTTTCTGGCTTTAAAAAAAATAATTGTTTCAATGGTTCAGGATACATGTATACAAGATTTGGTATACAAGAGTGTACGTTTTGGGTTCAGATTTCTTGTACCCTCCTTGTACTTCAACTTGTAAGAGTTAACACAATGTTTGCGTCACTAATGCATTTCTCACTTTACTCATAACACTTTGACGCTCTGAATCTTAATTATTAGCCTGCACAATTGCTTGCATCCTCAGCGAAGAAATAAGAAAAACACTCGGACATATATGTGAAAGACATCGTGGGTGTGGCCGCCAAATCAAACACTATTTATTTTTCTCCACTCATTTCCTTGGTTTGTTTTATTTCAGGGTGGCTATATGAGCCTAGTCCTAATTGATAGAAAGCAACATCCTGGTGAGGTCTTATCGCTTCTTATAAAAAAAAATGCTTATTTTTACAGTAAATTGTCATTAAGAAAGGTGTCATGAAAAACAAACGTTGGCATAACATGGAGGCGTCAATTGATGATCAAATCAATGTAGGTCACTGGAAAGAGCGTTCAACGTGAACTGGTCAAAAAGTCAACCAGTTGGCGAGTGAGACGATGAGTAATAACAACATTATCCGGCATTTAATTGAACTGACATGACTGATATCCCTGTTAAGTCCATTCCACCCCCCACTTCCCAGCACCCCCCAAAAAAAGAGGAGAATTTTTTATTTTAATACTTAAACAAATAAATAGATATGACATGTACATTTGTCAACCTTATATGTTATCAGAATTCAGAAGAAACTTGCAATTTCGAGGTGCATTATTTTTTTAAATGAAGTGTTTCTAATCAACACGTTTTAGCACAAAAAATATTTATTTGCATGAAAACATATGATGCAAGTTTAAAAAAAAAACGGTTGGCCAATGAAGTAAAAAAAAAAAACCCCAACCAAACAAACAAAACAAAACACTATAATAATAAAAATATTGACAAAAAAAAATAAATAAACACATTTTGTTTTAACCCATACATATGTACAATGTGTATTTGAGATAGGGTATGACAGTATCTTTCATTTGGAAATAAGGAAGGAGGAACCTCCCTCTCCTATAAATGAACACACCCCCCCCCAACGCCTCCATTCTCCAAACAATGCTGACGCCACTCTTTTTATTTGAAGTGGTAGCCATAGTCAGTACATACAAAGACTGGGTCCTCCATGTAAGCCTCATTTATTAGTAGCATGTGATAATTTAGACTTCCTCATCCCCAGGGTATATAAATAAGGAGGTCCTCATCCCCAGGGTAATAATGAGGCGGGGGGGGGGGGGGGGGGAGAGCTAGTAGTGGGTCTACAGATACACAGGGTGATAGGTAGAATTTATTGGCTAATTTATCAAGACCAAAGACGTCGGTCGCTGTCAGCAGGCAGAGCACAGAGCCAGACATCTTATTGTGCATTTTTTTTCTTTTTCTTTTTTCCCCCCGTTGATGGCAAAGATGATGGTATCTCTGCCATGGTCCTTCTGGGTCCTATGGCCACATGAAATGACTCCAAGGAAGGAAGGAAGCAGCAAAGGAAGAGGAATCATAGCGCCAACCCGCTCATATATTTGTGTTTCCTCTTCCTCCTTAAACATGAAGCAGGCATCATTTCAGCGCATCTCAAAACAAAAAAATATAAGTCGCTGAAATTTGTCTTGTGTAATAATAATGATGAATATCACAAAGCAGCACATCACACAAAAGTCCTGGAATGCCCTTAACGACAGCAGCAGACCTGGAGGTACATGGAGGCCGCGGCCTCTGTCGCCCCTGGTTGCTGGTCTTGGCCTTGGTGCTCCTTCAAAACTTTCCCAAAGACATGATAGATAAGATTTTAAAATGGAAGCGCCCTCTGCCAAATGAAAATGTCTTACCCTCACAAAAATGAAATGCCAGGCCTGCTGTAGGCTAGCATACAACTAAAAAGGTAATTTTTTTTTAGGAGTGATTAAAATTCATTTTCAATTTAAACAGTTTTGATGCGTGGGAGAGTACTTCATGTACTTGGGCGAATGTTTTTTTTTACGGGAAAGCCATTTTAACCTGTTTATAATGTTTGTTTATCATTTAATTGTAATTTTGATAATTTGACACATCTCAATTTTTCGTAATTACCGATCAAAAAATTTGCCCCCAGTCTGAAAGATTTGAAAAAAATTATCTACTCTCCTGCCGTTGACGGCGTGCTTCAAAATGACAATACTGTGACGTCATTTGTGGGATGTTGCTTTGTTTTACCACCATGTTGCGACAAAGCGACCATACAAAATGGAGCTCCAAAAAATTACGTAACATGAGTGATGACGTATGTAGCCATGGTAGCAGGGCTTTTTCCAAATCTTTCTGAAAAGCACGGGAGAAGGGTGATCAAAATGATTGTTTTTCTTATAATTAAAGTATGTTTAAAATCCCATATGAACTTGATTTCCTTATCGATTAAAAAACATCTTAAATGAACTTCAGCAAAGATGACCCGAGAGTAGACTGGCGTTTTTCCTTTCAAGCTGCTCTTTAAAACCCAAGTAAACTTTCATGCTAAAAGACAAAACTAGGAAAACAATAACAGGGTCCTGCTCAGGGCACCAGACAACTATTTTTCTCTCGTCATCAGGCCTACTTTTAATCATCCCTGGACCATTCTCAATTCTCCCTTGGGGATACAACCTCGGTAGACTGTTTATAGGTGCTCAGGGGTTAATCAAACAAAATTGAAATGCATTGTAATGGCTGCAATATGTACAATACTGATGTCAACAACAAAGGAGATGTGTCCAAAAGTGATGAATCCAGCTTAAACGACACGGTCAAACAAGACCGATGTACTACAGACCTGGAATAACAAGGAAGCCACGGCCATGGTGCACCCACAAAGCCTCGGCCACGTTGCCCCTCTGAAAGTTTCTCATAGACTCTCAAGATTTTCCAATGGCACTGCCCGTTGCAAAATTGAAATGGCCTCTCCCCTACATGTAGGACAGGGGTCGATTTGGGGGAAAAAATCCACAAGACTGCAGGGCTTGTAGCTCAAACTTTTACTGGACCAGAAAATTTGTTACAAGACCGGAATCGAAATGAGAAGAACACTATCTACACATTTTCACATTTGAGCTGTTTTTGGAGCACGCATAAAGGAGAATATTTGTCTAGTTTTTCTGATGGGTAATACTTCAATACTCAACGAAATTGAAAGATATGTATTCATCAGTTTCAATTAAAAACACAGTGTTATTATTGAAAAACACAAGACCACCGGACTTGTACGGTCGTAAGTTTACTGGCCCGACGCTAAAATCACTGGCCTCGGGCCTGTGGTCCAGTGTTAAATTCGAGCCCTGTAGGATCTCATTTAGTTTGCAAGTATCCACTTTTTTCCCAACATAGTTTAGGTTCAACTATTCCTCAAACCCCGCGCCCCTCGATCCACTTCTTCAACAACAAAAATATCCTCACTCCTCAGTCTACTAAACCCTGCATCCTTCTTCTTAACAAGGAAGACAAACCTAATGTTTTCTTGACCCATTTAGCGAGGGGGTACACGTACTTAGCAAGGATGAGGACAGTGCCAAGACGGACAGAGTTCATAGGAAATGATCCAAATGACTTTTTAATTCGGTCGATATTTTCTCCATCGCTCACGGAGATGACTGAGAGATTTTAATGGGTTACACGTAGCCCATCCTGACGTACATGTAAGCTATAAGACAACGTGTGCATGCACAGGATTGGCAAACATCAAAAAAACATTTCTGAAAGCTCATCGATTACATGGCTCACCAGTATCAAAATCCTCCAGAGAGATATTTCAGTTTTAAACGAGGTCAAAAGTTGAGGAAATTGCATTGGAAGATCCCCCCCCCCAATTTTTTTATTTTTTTATTTTTATCACTTTGCTACCTTGATGCATCACAAACAGCAAATGGATTTATAATTCTGTACAATACATGTACTTAAACACACACAGAGTACTCTTACAACAGCAACAGCAACAAAACAACAACAACAACAACAGCTTAATCAAACTGAATGCCTGTAATATATGTGTTTGTTTTAACTGTAGGAACATCAACACTTTCAAAGTCATACCCGATCTTCCCTTCCCCCTTGCACTCTTGACCATGAAAATGTTAACCCCTTTGGACGGCTCTTTTTTTTTTTTAAAGCATGGGGGCTAAATAATAATCACGGCTATTACAGGTAAGACTTAACCAGTTATAAAATTGCAGAGACTCTTTACAAAACACATCTCAATGCACCCTTTGATTCGGTTCAAAACAAGAAAGCCCAAACGGGACTCAATATTTTTTTTGTCTGTTGTTTTTGCTCCATCACTCATTTGGCGGATTTACTCGCTCTTTGCTGGTTCTCCAATGTCTCAGTCACAAGGGACGTCTTAAGACCGAAACTCTAGCAAACAGCTTCTTGACACCCATGCGCAGTTAAAAATTGGCGTCTTACTGGAGACACACACACTCGTTCTGACATCTTAAGAGATAATCTGCAACAAAACAAACGCCACCTCCAGGATATCATCCAGAATTGGATTAAGTGCAGGCAGCAGGTTTTCAACAATGTAATAAATCGTTGTCGTCGTCGAGGGAACTTCATAAGATGGCGGGGGGGGGGGGGGGGGGTCAGTTTGGAGTTGTCACATGAGCAACGCTGATATTATGATGTGCAGTAGTGCGTGCAGCTGTCGCTTTATTACTATAGTGCTTGATTGTCTCTGCAAGATGCGCGGAGGAAAGAGAGGGGGGGGGGGTTAAAATCCAGCGATAGCCAGGGATGTGTGAACGAAACCTAATATACCACAGCCTGCGAAGTAATACATGTACTTGCCCCGCATGATGACAAAGATGGATGAAGCCAGCCTACCGCAGCAGGACTGGCTCTGTTATTAGACACTCAGCATCATGTTGCCCAACAGTGCATTTCTTACCGATTGACTGTTTTTCCAGATGTTCTGTGTTTCGGATGCATCGCTACAAAATATTTGGAACCAAAGTTCGGTGTCTAATAATATTAAGTAAAAGGTACTTCTTTATTTTTCTGACAAGCGATGCATTTTGAAGGGTCTGACTAAGACAGGGTATGACTAAAGGGCAATGATCGGCTCCACTTTGTTATTATTACATATTTGATGTCACCTTAGTGGAATAAATTACTGCTTTTAAATATCCAGGCCTGTGAATGGACCCTTAAAAAAAAGAGCTGAAACACTATACATGATGTAAGAATGATCGTGGAACGTCAAGCATGTCAAGTGAGCGCGCGTCACGCATTTACGCTGGTCGAATTTGGGCACCTCATTGATCCAGTCCTAGGCTTATTTCACATTATTAAAGTTGTACATTGTTGTTGCCAAGCATATATTAGGCTTTAAAAAAAATTCGTAAAAAAAATAAATATAATATATTTATATTTTTTTAATGATTTTTTTTTTTTTTTTTTTAACGAAAAAAAAAAAGCGGAAATAAAAAATCGTCACGGTCAAGGAAAAAGCGGAAATCCGCTTTAAAGCAGAGATTTCACAGGCCTGAAATATCACATTAAAATAGGGCCTTACAAAAAATGTGCATGTTTGCAGGCTTTGTTCTCAACTATTTTAGTGACTGGCCAGCAGGACCAGTTAGCTTGTCAGTTCACCCAGTCCATCAGGAACATGTATTTCATATTTTAATAGAATCTTTTTCAACACTGAACTAGCCAGCTGGGCCACATGGAGAGCATTTTGACTGGTCCTCAGGTTTTGGGGTTAGAATTTGGCCAGCGGACCAGTGTTAAAGGAGAATGCCGTGTTAGGGGGGAACCCGACTGACCCAAAAATGCAGCCAACCCTAATTTTTATTTTTTATTTCTGTATTCAATTTTTTTGGAGGAAGATAACATTTCAAATTTCAACAAAAAAATTTACTGTACAAATATACTGATCCAAAGAAAAATTTCAAAAAATTGTTGAAAATTTGTGCACTTAATGTGTGCAAAAAAATCAAATGTTTTATTATAATTTTTATAATTTTGTTGTTGCTGTTTTGCTGTTTTCACTGATATGAAATTTTCACAGATTGGTTGGATAGGGATCACTGAAAAAATTCTGAAATCAGAAAAAATTCCGGACAAATCACAGACGGGTCTTAAAAAAAATAACTGAGACAGCTGAATGGTCTTACTCTTTAAGTTACATGTACACCCCCCTCCCCTCTCCCCCCCCCCCCCCATAGACAATAGAGCTAAAAGTTATGTACGTACAGTCTAAAAATCACACTAATGCTATATGTGACATGTATTCACACAATGTAAATTACCTTATGCTATGAATGACAACAAACATACGTACACCACCATACAAGAAATTATCTTGAACTGATCTAGAATATCCAAGTTGGGACACAACGCTAAACATTTAATTCACACAAAACTATCTCAACTTTATTCTGTGCCAGAGTGGTAATAAAAACAGTGCTGTAAACTACTTATTAGACGGCTTCTCCAACAATTACAAGCCCAGCTGGGCAACTTGCAAGTCTGTTTGATGTTTACAGATGCAGGCCTGGAGTTACAAGAGGGCCATGGCCTCTGTTGCCCCCTGGTCTTGGCCTTGGTGCCCCTTCAAAAGTTTCCAATAGACTTTGAGATTTTCAAATGGAAAGTGCCCTTTGCAAAACGAAGATGGCCTTGTCCTTTCAAAGATGAACTTCCAGGCCTGAAGATGGCAATTTTAAGTACCTCGATGGATCTCAAGCCTCGGCTACAGTCTTTTTTTGAGACACATCCTTGGAGGAATCGAGGCAAAGCTCTTGTTTTCACCCCGTCCGGCTTCTGCCTGCTGTCATTTTATCATTTGAACGTACTCAATCAATCAACTGGGCCCAATTTCATAGAGCTGCTAAGCACAAAAATTTGCTTAGCATGAAATTTCTTCCTTGATAAAAACAAGATTACCAACCAAATTTCCATGTGTTGCATATTGCTTGTTACTGGTAGTCAGCTGTTGTTTGCTTATCCTGAAAATCACGTGGAAATTTGGTTGGTAATCCTGTTTTTATCGAGGAAGAAATTTCATGCTAAGCAAATTTTTTTGCTTAGCAGCTCTATGAAATTGGGCCCTGGTGACATCCTGAGAATGCCTTTGTAGTGGTTTCTTAACTACGAGTTAATACCCGGCAATCATTTTGTCCGACTTCACATGCAGAAACCAAGGAAGTAGGTCAGCAGACAAATAGGTTATTTATAGACATGAGGTAATGGCAGTCATGTGATTTCTATGTAATGTGGTATTCATACCGCAGTGCCAACTTTTCAAGACAAACACAGCCCGATTTCCTTTCACTTTCAGTCACATGAGCCTCCAGCATTAAAAAAGACATCGGTAGCCCATTACACTTTTCATTCTCTCACACAATGGTCAAATATTATGAAAGGTCCCTTTTGTAACGTGTGTCAATACTGATCACTCCAAAACTTTCACCGACAGAATTAAAGGGGCAGCTCTAGGAAGGAGACAACGGAGGTACCGAGGCCAGTGAGGCAGATGCCTCCATTGTCTCCTTGAAGTACAGCACTCTCCTTTAACAGCGGACCTCTGGCCAAGTGCTAGTTAAAAAAACACCTGAGACAGCGTTCTCTCTCAACTGTGGTCCGCAGCTGGTTACAACACGTAAGGACCAGTCAAAATTCACTCTAAGTGGTCCGGCTGGCTAGTCCACAGTTGAAAAGCATCCCAATTTAATATGAAATATGGACTCGTGGAACAAGCTGGCGGACTAGTGAAATGACAAGCTAACTGTTCCTGTTGGCTAGTCACTGAAACGCTAAAGGGCAATAACTGTGAGTGTCAGGACCAGTAAAAATGTTCTCAAAGTGGTCTAGCTTCAGACTAGTTCAGTGTTGAAAAGCATCCCTATGGGGGGAAAAGAAGGACTTCTAAATTAAAACTGGCGGACTAGTGAATTGACAAGCTACTGCCCCCGCTGGCTTAGTCACTGAAACAGTTCAGAGCAAATGCTGTAAGTATCGGGCATGTTAAATATTTACGGCCTAATGGAAACGAATTGACCATTGAATGAAAATGCAACTTTGGATTTTTGAATGTAACAACTCAACTGATCAAACTTGCCACATGCATGCACATAAACACTCAATCATTTGATAAGATGCCTACAATTTGAATGTACCTTGAAAAGCCTATTTTGAACAGCTCAACATCTTCCTTTTTTTATTCAATTATTGTTATTCACCATTTTGGACAAACATGACAAATAAAACATTGATATATAAACCCAAGCACAAATGTGTGTAGACACAATACAGGACCTAAGCGCCAACCCAAACACATCCACATGTCTATATAATACATGTAATAAGTTGGTTTCCGCAAACCGTGTTGAAATTCAGAACTGCCAACATTGAAAGGTCATTATGTAAACTACAACATCAAACTAAGTGTATTTAGTTAGACAGATCAGCGTGCCCTTTGACCTGACCTCAATTTCGGGTCAGTGTTTGACAGCTGTGGAATAACTGCTATCAATCAAACATGCAATCAACTGTACTGGGAAATTAGTACAAACATGAGAAGGAGAAGGCTGGGCACCTCCGCTAACAAAGACCAGCCTACCATAAAGTACAATAATGATTTCCTATGCAATGAATCGTAACATCTACAATGTGCGCAATGCCTCCCAAATTTCAAGAGATTAGTTTGGACTTAAATTTCAAAATGAATGTCAACTTTCAGTGAACTGCAATGATCACGTCCAGCAAACTTTGCATGGCCAAAATAGAGTGAGCGTTTCTTGTGGCACACTGAATGGTAATATCGAGGTTAGCAAATGTGTAGTATTTTGCTATATGCTAACAGGGATACAATTTTACAACGGACCACTGGCCACAGGCCAGTAGTTAAGTGTCGGGCCAGTAATCTTATGACCGGACAAGTCCAGCGGTCTTGTGCTTTTCAATTGAATAATAATATCTCATACAGTATAATAACTTAAACAGAAACAAGTCCATTGTGCAATGAAGTGTACCCATTGAGAAACTGGAGATAAAGTCTTCTCTTACACAATATGTCTTACTGCTTGTAAACACTATTAAATGCTTGTTAAAATGTGGTCAGCAGGTTTTGTTCTCATTTTGATTGTTGCCTTCTAGTAAATATTTTAAGCTACAAGCCCCCTGCGGTCTTGTGGATTCCCCCCACCCCCTCCTCAAACAAAAAATAAAAATCAAGCCCTGAATACACTGGAATTTCATCTTTTGGAGGGCAAGGCTGCTCCCAATTTGTGCAAAAGGTACTTTCATTAGAAGCTCTTAAAGTCTTTGGCAAACATTTGAAGGTCACCAAGGTCAAGACCAGGGCAACAGAGGCCAGGGAAACAGTGGCCATGGCCTTCGTGGCCTCCATGTAATTCCAGGGCCCAATTTCATAGAGCTGCTTAAGCAGAAAATAATGCTTAACAATTTACTGCTAAGCAGAAATGAGCAGGATACCAGTCACAAACTGTACACTAGACATGGTAGTTTGGCTGGTAACCTTATTCTGGTAAAAAAAAAATTGTATTGTGCTTAGCAAATTTTTGTGCTTAAGCAGCTCTATGAAATTGGGCCCAGGTCTGTGAATGAATACTTTGTGGGTGCATCATTTAGGCCTATAGCTCGGTAAATTAAGAGGGGGGGGGGGGGGGTGAAGTTATTGTCCTTAAGAAAACTTGACAAGTTCTGATGACATGAAATCTAGTTTTACAAAAAATGGCTGAACTAGTCATGGTAGTACTCTTTAATACCCAAAGATCTAAATAGAAAGTCCATTTTTTTTCGCACTCTCATTGATGTCATGTAGAAATTGACCTCCAATGGAATGCTAGTCATTATTTATTATGTCAAGCGCTCAACTGCATAATGGTGAGGCACCTGAACTTGTCGTTTGTGTTGCTCTGAGCGGGTCAGCACACGATCCTAAACACGTACATTTGTACGTGTACCTCCACTATGGCTACTATGCAGTGGTAGTAGCCACAGGGGTTTTTAAAACACACAATATTATGCTGGTACTGGTTACAACGCCAGTAATTTGCTAGCAACTATAGAGTGCACATCCATTACAATACATACACATGACATACTGCAAAAGCATTCCCCATCAAGCCCCTCCCCCCACAACAACAAAAATAGAGAATTTATGGGAATGAACATCAAAAAACAAGTAGCATTCTGTGTGTAGTCCAGGCATAATAATTGGTCCTTGGATAAAAGTAGGAATATTCAATCATGGTGCCGGCTTTAAGACTTGTCAGGCTGTTTTAAAATCACAATTTTTCAGACTTTTCCCCGAGGGCAAACAAAAATTAAAATAAAAAACAAATAAAATCAGAATTTTAGTAGGCAGAACACCATGCCCGGTGTAGTTTTATAATTCACATTTTATCTGTTTTTACTTGAAAAAAGGGTAACAGTCGCAGTAATTTCATCCAGATGCCGACCCCTCCCCCCACCTCCGAAATCAAAGAAAAAGAAAGACCTTTTATAAATGAACGAACAAATGAAAAATGAGTCCGCAGCACTAAGAATATCCTCCTTGCCCCCTATTCGTTTTACCCGTTTTATCTTTGGGAAAGTGTCTCCACACACGAACAAAAAAGTCCATCTATGAATTTTTAACACTGCCCAGAGTGCATTTTCCCATAAAACTAATCATCCAAACCACAAAACAAATTGCATATCCCAATTCTCTTCTTTCCTCATTTGACTATTTATTAAAAAAACAACACATGCTGCCATCTCTACATTTATCACTTTACCTCTGCAATTCTGAAACACAACATTACGATCAATCACTGCTCCAAGACCAACTCCAAGTTAAACTTGAGTGATTTCACCTATAAAAATCACTTATAAAATCAAGCAAATGGGAAACTGAATACAAAAAACCCCTAATCCTACAAGGAAACAAAAAAGAATTAGACTAAACTAACACTCCTACACCAGAGAAAACATCAGTACCATCCGGAACATTCATAGTGTATACTTTTCACGACTTACATTAAATCAATATTTTCCGGCCGAACACAAATACACCCAAAATGTTTGTAAATTTGTGACCTGACAAAATCTCATGGAAGAATTCAATTCGCTTACCAACTTGAAAAATAACTCCATGCAATCGGCTTTAAAGTGCACAGTTCGTCGCCAGAATAAATGAATAGATTTACTGCACACACGCTCCTAATCAGATCATATCCGGATGCCGTAATGGAGTCAATATCATCAAATAAATTGATGGCTACAAAGTACATTGTCCATGAATCCCTAATCTTTCAGCCACATCTCTCTCACTGAATCATTTGTATTGCTCCGTGTGGAGCACCCCCAAAAAGACCCCCAAAAAAGAAAAATTATCTACAGTAGTAATCTTTGAAGTCCCTCACCCCATCTGCCTCCTACGCAGCCGCTGAACCATATGGAACTGGAACACAAACAAAGAGAATTCAGCGTTTACTATACTGACCTTGTGATGATGTTCTCTAACACAGTTGTCATTTTCTCTTCTTCATTCCAAGGGATGAGCCAACCACACTTGCCAGCCACACAAAGGGCTCACACCACCACACAACAGGCAGCATGCTGCATTTAGCAGGCACCATCATCAAGAATCCCTTTGTGTCTCTCTCCCCTGTCCACATTATCAGAGATAAACACACACAAAAAAAGCCCCCCAAACCCTGGACTGACTGTAGTGCATGTATAAATGTAGCTGAAGGAGAACAGAAGCCAAGCAGTGCGGCAGGAACAAGGGCAGCCCTAACAGAAACCTCACCGAGCGAAGCAGGTGCAGTGCTAGTCAAGCGCCAAAGCCCATAGAGAGCCAAGTGTGTGCATTCAGCCTGAGAGAGAGGCTGGCCGGCCCCCGCGCTCTCCAGATAACACTGCCCAATCGGGTGCGGGCAAAATGCATCCAAGCATTTGGCACAGTGCCAACAGCATAAGAGCTGGGCAATTACTGCTCTGGTCGGCAATCAAGTTCACATCCATCTGCCTATGTATTGGGTTGCACACAAGCCGTGTGGCCGCATTGGACGGTCGGCCCGCCCCTGTGCTGTGTTCAGGGGGGATTCAGCCGGCCGGGGAGGGCTTAAGGAAATGTAGAAAAACAACTAGAGTTGCGACACAACGGCTCCTGATTAATTGTAATGAGAGGAGGCTATGAAAAATAAATTGTATTTTCCTTCTTTTTTTTTTTTTAATTAGTGGCGACCTAGAAGTGGCTCGCTCGGAGCAGGGTTGGATTTGTGAATCTGTTCAAGAGGAAACTCTGGTACTGGGGGGGAGAAGAAAATTAACGAGCAGAATGCAAATTATGTGACTGTTGTTTACATTATTATAATGTTAATCGTCATGTGGGAGGGAGGTGTGATTTCTTTTTTGGTCTTGCAAAGCACGTACAGTATCAACGATCACAAGGCTTTACAAATTGGATTTTTGGTTGTTGTTTTTTATCAAAGCAAAGGTGCAAACAATGATTGTGTTGGCAAAACAATTTGTTGACTTATGTGGAAATGTAAACATTAAACAGCAAGCTTGTTTTAGTTAGGTGTACATGTGCATGTAGTGTACAAAATTATTCCCCAATTCAACAAGACTCACACTGTTATGTTATTCAAAGAATATGAAGAATACATGAAGAATATCAACTGTTTTTGGCTTAATTTTTTTTTCAAAAGTAAAGACTCAGTAACCAAACTTAGAGACTGTGGAAATGCTCAGCATTATTCAACCAAAGAGCAAAGACGGTGTCTAAGTTCATGGCAAGGTAGTTAACGAGGAAATGAACCCGAAGTCAAAACATTAAATATCATTCTCTGATCCCAAACAACAATTCCCTTCACAAAGCTTGTGAACAACCATTTTTTTGTGGAAAGTCAAATGTCAGAGTTTAAAGGGATTGACTAATATTCAAAACACACATTTCATTCTCTGATCCCAAACAACTATTCCCATTCAAAAAGCTTGTACAAACCCCTTTTTGTGGAAAAACTAAGTCAGTGTTTTTGAATGTATTCCTTCTAGGCCTATTCAAAACACAAATTTCCTTCTCTGATCTCAAACAACACTTCCCTTCAAAAAGCTTGTGAACAACCATTTTTTTGTGGAAAGTTAAATGTCAGAGTTTAAAGGGATTGACTAATATTCAAACCACAAATTTCATTTTCTGATCCCAAACAACTATTCCCATTCAAAAAGCTTGTACAAACCCCTTTTTGTGGAAAAACTACGTCAGTGTTTTTGAATGTATCCCTTCTGGGCCTATTCAAAACACAAATTTCCTTCTCTGATCTCAAACAACACTTCCAGGGCTTCAAAAAGCTTGTGGACAACCATTTTTTTGTGGAAAGTTAAATGTCAGTCTTTATAAAGAGATTGACTAATATTCAAAACACACACATTTCATTCTCTGATCCCACCAAAAAGCTTGCAGAAACCCCACTTTTTGGTGGACAATTTATGTCAGTGATTAAATGAAATTGCCTCAATTCAAAAATACAAATTTTATTCTCTGATCCCAAACAACATCCTCCTTGAAAAAAACTTGTAAAAAAAAAAGGGTAAAAAACAAAAATTGGAAAATTATGTCAGGTTGAATGGGATTGCCAGAAATAACAGCGCTCACAATCTTCCTGGGGAAAAGTACTGCAAAATATTGGCAAAACCGCATGGATTAAACTAGTTTCGTTAAATCACAGAACCTCAAACAAAGGATGGCAAGTGTATCATGCACCATGTGCACAGATTAATCTTTAAATAAACAGCCATTAAAATTTCAACAGTCACCTTGCAGCTAGAAACGGCCACTGGAAAACAAAGCATATTTACACAAACGGACCCATTTTTTCTTTCCCTTTCAATTTTAATTTACTGACCTTCTGAGAAAAGGCTTAAATTTGAACACCTCACCAACAAAAAGTTCAGTACCCTATAAAAAATACGTACATATTTTACTGGTATTAAAAGTTAATAGCTACATGTATATTGGGTACAATAAACATATGTAAATGTACTTTGTACATTATAATAAATGTGGGTGTGCAGCACTTACTACTAGACCATCAGCAGATTTACGAGCCTACGGTTCACTGAGCATTTTAAACCAAGTTTTAGCAAACCGCTTTTAAATGCATTTTGAATGCTGACGAATGGTCACATGTTAAAAGCAAAGTATACCCTTGTTTGTTTTTAGCTGTTCAATTGTTTAAATCCTATATCAATGTAGATGTAGGCCTATACAATGAAACTATCCTGTGAAAATTTCATTTCAAAAAGGTGGTAGCATTTTTTAGACAGTGCCGAAAATCTGGAGCAGTTATATGTCCACACAGGCAGACAGGAAGAATAAAAATCCATATAGGTAATGTTTTATCAGATTGAATTTTTTAAAAATCCCTTTCTCTAAAAATGCATTCCTTAGACTGTTAGAAGGAAATTATTTCTCAAAATCTTATACATCAACAGCTGTGCAGTGCTTCTTAGCAAATATGTTTTTATAGTCACTATTTTTTCAGAGTAATTACCAAAGGTATACCTTCTCTTTAAGTCCTGCCCCCCCCCCAAAAAAAAAAACCCCAAAAAACCAATGATGTTAAATAGGGTTTCCAAATTTTATCAGATAAGCTCCCGTGTTATCGTCAATGCAAGCCACTGAAGCGCAAAGAACCAATGAGTCGACGAACTCTGTACTCACAGCAGCACACAAACTCCCCACTTCCGCAAAAATACCGCCCATAGAAGAAGAGAAAAAAAACCCGACACAATACATGTATAGGGCACTCCTATTACCCCTTTGCACCTAGAAACCCACCAAGTTTCAATTATATGCATTCAGAAGGGTTGCTGGGATGTTTAGCTTACTTGACCTATTTCCTTAGGTGGGATTATAATATTTTTTTTATTATTACTCAACATTCTACAGGGGTTGGTTATTAATCGGGCTGGTATGAATGGATGGTATAGTGTAACTTACCACAGTCCAAGGTTACTCTAATGGAAGCCAGCCACCACACAAGTACACTTGACATTGTGTACATATGTGTGTAGTTTGGGGATCTGCTATTTGCTCGATTGCTGGAACTGAATAGGAAGCTCTACAAAGATCCCCGCCAAGATATTCTAAGAGCTTTTTATCTGGATTATCAAACAAAATTCCCTTACGCAGGTACTGAGGCGAGTCGGGTTTCATGAAAAAAACGTGAACACATTTGATACAAAAGGCATTTCATTGGATTTGCTGAACCAAAAGAATTGTTAAAAAAAAACTTTTAAAAAACCACTTTCATGTGGAAGCACCTGCAGTGATTACACTACCAGCATACAACTGCAGTTAAAATGCTCATCGATGTGAAAAAAAACATGAATGTCATACTAGTGCCTGACAGAGCTGTCAACATTTGCATCTTGCAATCTGGGAGATTCTGTTCCACAATCAGGGAGATATTTAGAGTTACATTCAACATACATGTATTTAATGGACAAGTTTCCAGAATCAGAGAGATGGCCAAATTTGCTCATCAGAACATGGAAAGATTGACTTATTTTCTGGGAACTTTCTGCTGAATCAGGAAGAATTGGTAGCTCTGTTGTACATATGTACGGGGCTTTCAATTGACACTAGACCGCAGGCCCGAGGCCAGTGATTTTAGCGTTGGGCCAGTAAACTTACGAACGTGCAAGTCCGGCGGTCTTGTGTCTTTGAGAACTAACACCTCACCTCACTGCATTTTTAATTCAAACTAACGAATACAATCTTTCGATTCTGTTGAGTACTAAAGAATTACCCATAAAGAAGAATTAGATTAACCTTCTAGTAGTGTTTGCTTCAAAACTGCTCAAATGTGAAAATGTGTAGATGGTGTTCTCATTTTGATTCCAGTCTTGTAAAACAAATTCTGGTCCAGTAAATGTTTTGAGCTACACCCTGTACAAACCCTGCATTCTTATGGATTTCTTCCCCAAATTTGAGCCCTGATGTATACAACATATAGCCTAAAGTACATTGTAACAAAAAACAACAACCCCAAAACCCAAAGATTCAGGCTTTACAGCTTTGTACACACTTGTCCTTGGTCCAATTTGATGGTACCGCAGAATTTTGCGCTAATATGGGGAACTGTAAAGCGTGTGATTCTACGCCATGACAGATTTTCGTGGTAAGCAAAGACGCTATAAAATTAGGCCGGGGTATCTATCAAGATAATTTTTTTTAACTTTGTGCAGGGTTTCAGGATGAGATATATATAAGGCATTACACCACTTAAAATGAATCAATCATTTAAAATAAAAATGAAGTCCCGTCTTGTGGGTGTCCCCAAAACATCGTACGGTAACTTTGTGAATTACATTTGCGACACAAGCCTGGAGTTAAATGGAGGCCATGGGCTCTGTTGCCCTGATCTTGGCCTTGGTGCCCCTTCAGAAGTTTCCCATGAGACTTTAAGACTTTCCAATGGAAGCGCTCTTTGCAAAATTAAAAATGGAATTGCCCTCTCTAAGATCAAGCTCCAGGTTGCTTAATAGCAAAGTACACGTAGGCCACAACAATCAACAAATTGACCAATTTGTGATTATAAGGTTTCCTTTTTTTTTTTAATTTCACAGCAGTACCAATTTTAGGTAAGGTTTGCAGTTACCGCAAACCTTACTTAGTTATACTTCCACCATGCAAAGTTTCAAATCCTACTTACATGTAGTACCAATTTTTCCACGAATTATTTCTAAAATACTGCCATGTATGATTGAGAAGACCGTCTCCAAACACAATTGATAAACAAGTAATTTGATTTGCAATATTGGAAAGGCCCCAATGAACATACATTTGGCAAAACAAAACAAAACCTGCCTAAAAAAAAAACCCCAATAATGTAATAGAAAACTTGAACCCAGCTTCATTTTGTTCTATAAAATATTTGCACATTGGCTGTATAGTAGAGGACTAAGATTAATTTGCTCTTCAAAAAAACAAAACAACAACTGATGAATCATACCCTGGAGCCGTGACTCCCTTGCCAATTCAAATGTGAGACCCACCTTGCTACGTTCAGTGAACACCACGCTCATTTTTTTTGGCCAATATAATCACCACCTCGCTCTGAAGATTTGCCATCAAAGGAAATACCAATCAAAACATTTGTCATTATGTCGTTTATGAGCTTTTCCCTTGACCTTTATGTATCAAGAACAATTTGTATTATGTAGACGGACTCATCAGGCATTTGCGCGAGGGCCTTACTCAATGTCAGTTCGCAGGCTGCGTAAATTTTGCTTCAATCATCAATTATTTTTTACCACCTCGCTCAGTTCATAATCCACCGAGGAAAAACTACCTTTAAATATTCCATATGTTTAAACAGAAGCAGGTAAAGAGTTTTAAAATTAAAAAATTGATTCGTTTTTACATCTCAAATAGAGCACGACAATAAAACAAAAAATTGGTTGTGGGAAGAAACGCGAGATAAGCACTAACTGCATGGCTGCTTAAAACATGAGAACTGTTTCTTCAATTGCGAGAGTGCTGCACCAATGGGCTGCATCTTTCCAAACCATCCTTGATTGCTCGGATGGTAGGGTTAGAAGAGCGCCGTCGTTTCTTCTTCCGGAGTTCGTAATTAGAGATTACCAGAGCATGACCGGACATAGCCAGGGATCCCATCTTGGGCACTAATGAGAAAGCGCTGAGTGATGGTGGATGCGGCGCAGTGGTGACGCGCATAACAATTACTTATGATTGCGTGTGGGATGCAAAAACCAGATGCTTTGGTCAATGCTAATGAGCAGTGACAGCGAAGATGCTGCTATTATTACGGTGTTATTATATTTTATGTTTCATTTAATTCCCAATTAAATTTCCACGGCAGCTCATGTGGAGAGTACCTATAAAATTTCATTTACACTTTTAATCATGTAGTCTTGGCTCAAGACGTTTTTATGGTATTTGTTTCCCCTTATTTTATAAACGACTTCTCTGAGTACATTAGGAGCCTACAAAATAATGTAATAATTTACAAAAACTCAAAATACGTCTCCAACCAGTTGCGGTAATGTCTTGGTACTTCTGTTGAGGATGTTTAAACAGGTGAAAATATTTTACAAAGTACTTATGAGCATACTAAGACAAGACCATACCATTTTGGGATAATTTATAAAATGAACAATTAGAAACCTGTGTTTAACATTGATTATCTATTTTATGAATACATTTTTGTTGAATCACTCAAAAATATTTCTTTTGTATATTCAGTTCTTTTGATTATCTTTTTAAATGGTGTTTTATTTTATATAGGGGCCATAGGACAAATCAACGTTAATTTCTTATTAGTATATTATTATAATTATAATTTTTAAAATTTGATTTTGACCCACTCATTCACCCCAAATTTAGATTGTTTTAAATATTGACTGACTATTCAATATAGGCTTACCCTATACACTGAAGAACAAAGTGATCTCAGAAGAAGCCAATTTTTATATCAAAGCTCTCCCAACTCGGGAGTTACAGGACCAATGGCTTTTCCTGGCTTCCCAAGATGCAATATGGTTAGTTGGAACTGAAGAGGAAATTGCCAAATACACCATGATTATCATTTTTGCAAATTGAAAACTGAATATTCGGTTATTACTTTTGACCCACTCACCCACAAGTTCAAAATGCTTAAACATTGATTATTGTGAATATTTTATGTACCCTTAGAGAGAAGATTTGATCTCAGAATAATATTTTTTTATAACTTTTTTAAAACAATAAATAGGACTTTGATACCAAGCATTAGACCAAGAATGGGAAGGCAGGGATCTTAAGTTATGGTATAAACGGTTTGCAAACCAATCTTTAAAAAAATAATATTAAAAACAGTTGGGGTAAAAATCATTGCCTATTATGTTCTTAGAGAAAAGTTATAAAATACCAACCTATCAGTTTCACACTTTGTGAATGAATGAGTCCCTTATTGTAGCCTAACATCTATAAAGTTAAAGCCTGTTGGTTGAATATCGATACAACACCAGTCAAATTTAAAAACCTTTACATTTCAAGACCACAGGGTGGCCCTTCAAAACTATACATGGTATGCCTTTGAAACTTTGGAATGAAAAAAGCGCCCTCAATTTACCCACAAATGATCTTATAAAAGAAACGGAAATTTTGGAGTTGGGCTGTTTTGCCATGGAAGGGCCACAGGGTGTCCTGACTAAGACTGAGAGTAGCAAGTGTGTTCTCAAGATCAATCTTGATAGCATCCTTAAGCACTACATACATATAAATGCAAACGTTTTGTCATTTACATTGATTATATACATTACTAAATTTGCATACCACGACAAGCAAGGCTTAGTAATCATTTCTGAAAGTTTCAATAATCAGGGAGACTTGCAAATTTGTTCGTCACAACATGGAAACATTGGTTCATTTTCAGGGAACTTTCTTCAGAGTCAGGGAGAGTTTGCAGCTCTGCATTGTTAATACAAGACAACACGCACCTCGCAGACAGATCATACATTAAACTTCTGCTACCAGAAAACATTTCGAGGGACCCATCAAAATCTAACCTTGTTTTGTTTGATTACGTTGCTTTGCAATGGTATCCAGCGCCTATTCATAATCAGAGTCTAACAGTTTGGGTGTTGAGTTACAATAGGGCCCCATGATGTTGGATTTTGGTAGAGTAAGGAAGGATCTTAGTGAATCACTCATGGGTGGGATCAGGCATATCATCCTAATCAGTGTCTAACAGTTTGGGTGTTGAGTTACCATGTTTTCGATTTAGTATCTAGATAGAAGACGGATCCTGGTAAATCACCCTAGGGGGGCTAAGGTTAATGTCGCCTGCTCTTAATAAGTTATTGATCCGATTTAAGTTCTACATCTTTTTTTTCTCTCTCTCTCTTCTTTTTTTGATTTCCTTAAAAAATTATTTGAAGCAGAATAACTCAACTGGATACTGGATATTTAAATTAATACTTTCTACTATGTAAACATTGTACTCTTAACTTGTAAGCAAAAGTTGAATGATCATTCAAAATTATGTCAGTACTGTCCTATAAAACACAAAGATATTAGACACTATGTTACTAATTGTATAATTACTTTTTTCTTGGTGTTTTGTTTTTCCTTTATGGAAGCTCCTTTATAAGCAAGCTTATTTAATACAATTTCTTAATTTGGACATTTTAAGACTTATGCTTATTTGATACAATTTCTTAACTTGGATAAAATACTTAAAAGGTTTGTTTTTAAATCATAAATGAACATGTACTATGCAATAATGCACAGATATTCAGAAATTGAATAATATACACCCAAAGCCAAACAAAAGAGGGCGCCATTCACTTCACATGGACTCAATGTAAATTTGTATCACCATGCATAACATAACCAAATATTTCCACACAAAATCTTTAAGTCGAATGAAGGGTCGGCCCATGTGACGTGTTATTTATTGAAAAAAGGGACACTGTCATCAGGTTCAGTCATTGTGCACAACTTTATATTTAATGTCATGCAATGGAATTGACTAACTTCTTTGGTCCACCTCCAACTTTTATAAAAGTAGATTCAGATGTTTTTGAAAAACTGAAAAAAAATTATAATAATGAGGAATAGTCCAGAATAGGACCTACTTGAAATGATGGCGTTTCTACCTTTTGATAACCCCTAGGGAGGCTTTGGAAGTCAAATGGCTTTTAGGAACAGTGTCCTAAGCACAGGTGAAGTAGATCAAAGTGTCAGTCTTTAATTCTTTAAGTTTTTTAATGTATGTGGAAAAATTAAAGTCTTTTTTTTATTCACCAGGATGACATAAAAAGTCTGAATTCAGACAAAAATCTGACAAATCTCATCCCTGAACGTGTTAGCAAATTTTGAGGATCTATCAGGCCTAGAATCACAGTTCACAAGAAGGCCACGAAGGCCATGGCCTCTGCTGCCCTCTGTTGCCCTGCCCTCTATTGCCATTGTCTTTGCCTTCGTGCCCCTTCAAGCACCTCCCATACATTTAAGACCAAAAATAAGTGAATGAAGCGGAGGAGAAACAGCTTCAACTGCTCACATTTTAGTACTTTTTTACACCCAGCATTATTTGGTTCTCTTCGAGCTGATAGGAAATTAATAACACGCTTCATCCAATATTTTTAAAACCTGAAATTAACTGAATTAAATACTTTTTCAGTTTAAGACTTTTTGATACTTTTTAAGGATCTGCAGAAACTCTGTTTTAGATTGGGTAAATTTTAAAACGCCGAGGGGAAAAAGGTCAACAATTATTTGCCAAATTTTAACCTACATCATACATGCGATTGTATGATCCATCATAAGATGTTGTGGTTGCTGGTATAGATTGTCTGATTTTGTCAGTTTTTGGTACAAAGAAGTACATTTTAACTTAAATCTTCACTATTTTTGTCAATCATTTTTAAAAAGACTTTCACAGTCACCAAACATTTGCAAGAGTGGATTTTCTGGACCAGCGCAACGCTCAATGAGAGTACAAAGAACAAATACAGCCTAATTTTGGCAAGATCAGATTTATTTAAAAAGCTGTAGGCATGTAAATGTGAAGGGCAAAAAGTTTCGAATCTAGGATTTTGTACATGTCACTCTATGATGAGATTCGTGGAGATGATTGCGGAACGAACCTCAGTTCTAGGAGTGGTCGACATCTTGCTAATATAATAAAGTAATATTTTGCATCAAACGTTCGTGCGACTTCGTGCTAGTTAATTTGTGTCTTCTTGTATTGGCCAACATCAACGAGCTAAATGCATTAAATGCATAACATTTCTCCTAACACAATTGGTAGCAAAAAGTAAAGAAAAACATAAAGCCCCAAAACAAGTTGGTATAAAAGGTGCTTCGCCACTTAAGCCATGTTCGCATTTGACTTAGCAAATGGGTAACTTGACCATTTTAAGTCCAATGCAGACACCCCAGGAAGTTTCCCTCCCAGGTAACTTACCCGACCTGAATGGGTAGTTTAACCGGCCCACTTCTGCCCGGTTAAATTGACCAGGTCAGTTTAACCGAGCCGAAAAGTCCAGTGCAAACAGGATCTGGAAAAGCAGTCCCGGTAAAAAAACCATATCCGGTCCCCCGGATTTACACGCAATTTATGTTTACATCATACATGGAAAGCTCGGTTGGAATGTTAACCACGCTCTCGGTAAAAAATTACGCGCTGGTCTTTTATCGTGCGTGATATCTGGGGGTGCCTTGTGCGCTTTGACTAAAGGCTAATCCAACCCATGCACAGATCCAACGTGCGATTGCGATGCATGCATAATGGGCAAACTTTCCGCTGCTCGCCACCAATTTATCTCCCTAAGTTCTGGGTTTTTTTTCACTAAATTATATTCTTACCTATCAAGGAGGGTTTACCGAACATGTACAGCCAGAAAACAGGCAGAATTTAACAATTCTAAAGGCTTAAAAAGGTGTCCCAAAATCGCAAGACTTCGTCTTGCAGTGAGATGAAAACAAACGCCATGTTGTTTCGTTTTCCTGCTGTGTGTGTCTGTGTAAGTTGTGCAATACTCCAATCAGTCGGTCATCGTTCATGCGCATTGGACAATTCGCTAGGACTTTTTGATTTGTGGAATGGGTAATAATCGAAGATGATATTTAGGAGGGAAATTAGAACAACCCACAAAGCACGCGTTGAACTTACCTAGGGCTTGTACTAATGGAATAATCCAAAACAAAGTTATGAATATTCAGTTTATGCAAGCCATTGGACAAACCCAGCTTATTTTAATATTCATAAAAATTACATATTCATTATGACCTTTGGTGAACCAGGTATTGGGAGAAACATGTACGACAAACAAACCGTTCTGGTGTCAATGCCTCATAGCCGTGTGGTACAGGCTATGCTTTCTTAATAATTTGATCTCTCTCTTGTTACAGGTTCGAATCTCCGTAAGTACATTGCATTATCTGATTAAACGTTCATTCCTTCCAGTAGATAAGATACAGGTAGAAACATGGAGAGACAACATGGAGACTGGGTGAGTGAGGAGACAGGAGAGAAGAAGACAGTGTGGGAAAAAGCGGGTTTTTTTTCCGCCAAAATTTGAGGATTTAACCAAATATCCCTAGTTTTTAAACCGATCCCCTATGAAAACTATTTTTTTTTACGTTTTCAAGATTCACCGAATCGATAGAACACATCCTCAGGTATGAACTGGAGAAAAAAAATTGAAAAAAACTTTTTTAAAACGCCAAAAAGCTGGTGGCTGAATGCGGAAATTTTTCCGCATAATGCATGTTTAATCATGGAGGTAGGAATAGTTCCTACCTCCATGGTTTAATGCAGACGCGATTACAGCGAGCGCTGCAATGCAAACAAATGATTTTGTATTTATTATTAATATACGATGTATTCCTCAAAAGCACTGCTTCTGCCATGTCTGTGAAAACCCCATAAATTGCTCACACCCAAATTAATACGTTAACCTAGGCCTATTTGAGAAATATCAAAGAAAGTAATTTCTTACCATGTGAAGAACCAAATAATTAAAATAGCAGAATGTGCCGCCGGCCAGGGGATTGTCATGAAGAAAAAACCCACACATTTAGAACAGTCTGGTCACCAGGCTCGGACACGCAGTTCTCCCCTTAACTTGATAGTACAAGATGTTGTAAATAAAGAGGGCAACTGATCTTTTTAGCAATGTGAATCTCTGGGCAAAAGGTGGCGCCCTTTAAAAAAGGTTGGCGAATGTTTAGTTCGACTGTTCAACCACATTCCTCTAACTGTAGAACCATAACAAACAAGTTCTGAAAACTTTCGCCTGAAGAAATAAGAAGAAAACTTACTTTTTGTTATATATTTTTGTTACAATTGTCATGGGGATAATGCAATACTACGATTGAAGTGACTACAAAGTGGCTGTAAAGTTGAAAACATTTTCCTAACCGACAGACCACGGTTGCCAAACTTGAGATGTCCTGTCGCAAATAATTGCTCGAGTGATTATATCAAAAGTGTGATAATGTCCCATGCGGCATAAGGACGGCTTTATCAATTTAATTGCTAACTATATCTTTTGGTCGGTGAACCATCTCTTGGTAGAAAAAAATAGACACGCTTGACGCAGCTCAAGTAGGCCTAATTGAGTTGCCCGTAAGGTGACATCCTGGCCCTATTATCGGGATTAGCCTATACGAGGCGCCGTCTAAGACTATGAGTAGACAAAGAGCAAACCCATATATAAGAGCAAACCCTTATATTTAAGAGCAAAACCACACACATATATATAAGAGCAAACCCATAATAAAAGAGCAAAACCATTATGAGCAAACCCATGTACATGTATATAAGAGCAAAACCATAAGTATGAACACAAGTATATAATTATTTCAAAGACAAATAATTAAAGACCACCTGACAGAAAGTTTCGTCATTTGTGGTTTTGCTCTTATAGGTTTGCTCACTAGGGTTTTGCTCTGTCAAAGTGTAGTTGCATGGCGAAGATGTGATGGTAAAGAGTTTCATTGGAGCAGCAGCAGAAAATGCACGTTGCAGCTCTAGAGACGGTGCGATGTTCGGCCAAGAGGTTCTCTGAGGAAGAGCGTAGGGAACGCGGTGGGCGGGACATAATGGATGTAGAATGTCAGATATGTATGATGGTGACTGGTGAGCAAGGGATTTGAAGACATGTAGACAAAGTTTGAAATCAATTCTGTTTGTGATAGAACCCGGAGCAAAAGACAACAAAACACAGGCAATAATATTGTCACTTATCCTAAAGAAATTTTGAAAAAAATAGGCGACGACAAAGCAGTAAAAAGTCGCCGCTTATTGCACAGTATTCATAATATCTAGTATTATTCAACAGAAAAAAGGGTAAAAAAAGGAAAAAGAAATTGTTTCCGCCCAGGCTCGAACTGGGGACCTTCCGCGTGTTAGGCGGACGTGATAACCACTACACTACGGAAACCGCTTATATGACAAGCAGAAAAGTAAGTATTTAAATAATGTATAATGAAATCACCCACCATTAAGATGATCTATATTTTAGAAGGACAAACTAAAATTACACAATAAATTATTTCACCATTCTTTACAGATAAGTTAGAAATTTACAATAGCAAAAAGTATTTAAGTTTCTTTTCTTGCATGTTATTTAGTTTTGTTAACTTAGCCGCAGTAAAAAGTGTCAAAATAAATGGAAAAGTAATGACGAGGTACACAAAAACACCCCTTAAAGAAGAATGTAAGTACCCATTTGCAGCCAATCAGGGATGGACACCGGGCAGCAAGTACACGTGGAAACCGTATTTCCACTCTGCACATCACATGCACAGAGTTAACGTGTTATGAAAATAGCATGCAATAAAACTACCTGGCTGGGTTTGTGTGACACACGACCGACCGGTGTTGTTCAAGTGTGACGACGGTGTTAGAAAGAATAGTTAAAAATGGAGAAATACGCTGTAATTTTTATGTTGTTTGGCCTGGCGCTTGGTGGTTCGGATGTTCTCGATCTCTCAGATGGAGGATTTGAAGCAGACGCTGTTGGACGTGACATAATGCTTGTGGAATTCTTTGCTCCTTGGTAGGCGTCTTTCCTGGATCTCCTATTTTTAAACTTAGTTAGTATTCGACTAGTTTCAGTTGTGATAATCGTAACCATTCGACCTAACGTTATTGGGGGGGGGGAGGGGGCAGGGGGAGATGTTGATGGGCGGAATGAATTCCATCATCAAACAGTGGACATAACTAGACACATGCTAGAGTTAAAAATACTAGGCTGCTCATGTAATGATATAGGCACATTATTCATTGGCCCATCCTGTGCAACAAGCTAGCCCCACTTCAAACTTGACTTGTCATGTGTAATAATAATTGTGTGGCCAAGGAACCTGAATCCAAGGATTCAGCAGCCGATTTCACGAAACGCTAGGATTAATTCTTTTCTCGAGTTAGGACGAGTAACTAGTCCTAACTTAGCCTAGGATTAATCTGAAGGTTTGCATGTTACAGTGCAAGGCAGGGACTCGTCCTAAAAAAGTCCTAACTACCTAAGATTAATCCAAACGACCTAAGTTAGGAAGAGTTTGGTGAAATCGACGGCTGGTTCCTTGTTGGCCACACAAGTGAAGTGGGATGGGGCTAGCCACAACCATGACAACACAACAAGAGTAAAAAATTCAAACAAACGTTTGCATTTTTCATCGTTTCATCACTTCCACTCCAGTCAATATACCATGAAAAATAATATAATAATAATAATAATAAAAGATATGGTGGCATCGCATGAATTGAATGATGGGGATTGATGACGTATACGAATATTGAATAAGCCAAGGTCCATTTATGAACTCTACTAGTACTATTTAACCCTGCAGTTACTGCACGCGCATACACGCATGTGTTTCAGTTCATAAAATTGTAGGTCAGCTTGCGCGCTACTCCTAGAACTATTCGGTTCGTTCCGCTATCGTCTCCCCGACCCTCATAGGTCATCATGTACAAAATCCTATTCGAAACTTTTTCCCCTTCACGTTTATGCACCTGGACTTCTCTTTTGAAAACGGAGCTCGCCAAAATTAGGCTCTATGTATTCATTGTTTTCACAGTGAGCTCGGGGTGGGTCCAGAAAATCCACTCCGCAAAAAAAAGGTGCAAAAAATGATAAATTCCCATCGTTATTCGGAATCGTCGCCTTCCGATAACAAAAATGGCCGCCGTCGCTTGTATCAATGGTATGCTGCGCGCAACGCTGGTTCACAATAACCAACGGTTTACGTATAAAAGATAAGCCATTGATTATTGTGGACCAGTGTTGCGCACAGAATACTATTGAATACCGGCTTAAGGCATGTCGTGGACCAGCGTTGCACGCAGCATACCAGTGATACAAGCGACGGCGGCCATTTTTGTTATCGGAAGGCGACGATTCTGAATAAACGATGGGAATTTATCTTTTTTTGCACCTTTTTTTTGCGGAGTGGATTTTCTGGACCCACCCCGAGCTCACTGTGAAAACAATGAATACATAGAGCCTAATTTTGGCGAGCTCCGTTTTCAAAAGAGAAGTCCAGGTGCATAAACGTGAAGGGGAAAAAGTTTCGAATAGGATTTTGTACATGATGACCTATGAGGGTCGGGGAGACGATAGCGGAACGAACCGAATAGTTCTAGGAGTACTTGCGCGCTAGCTAGACATAGGGCTTTTGTTGGTTCATTCCTGTCCGCAATGTGGTCTGCGTTTCATGGCACTTTCAAGTGAAGTTTTTAAAGGGTTATCTGAACCGTAAAAATGGACGATTGGCCGGTTAACCGTGTAACTAACTGCCATAGGCTTAAACTCCAGTGGTTGATGCTAGGGGGTGTGTTTATTATTTTTGGCCTCGCCCACATGCACTTTGTGCCTGGTTTATTTTGACCCTCATTCAGTCATTGTCTCTCTTTGAAAAGATGTGATGTCACTAAGTACGTCTTGACTGAAACCATATTTACCTGGTATTAATTATGTTGTTATCAACAGGTGTGGCCATTGCAAGAAACTGGCTCCCGAGTACGAGACTGCAGCTACAGCATTGGCTAAGAATGATCCACCAGTCACATTGGCCAAGGTAGGGCAACTTTTTACATTGGCTTCCAGGCCTGATACTTGACGGAAAGCAATTAGACACAATCGGCGACCGGAGTCACTTGACTCATATAGTGGGTATACAATGTAAACAAACCAAGCAAGCATTAGGCAGTGTGCATTAAACAAAGCATGGCTGCTTCCGAGTGCATCTGCGGCAAGGTGGGAAGCAGCCAGGCCTTTTCCATGCACACTGCGTGTGGTTTGCTGGGTTTGTTTACATTGTATTACCCGATATAAGTCACGTGACTCCGGTTGCTGCTTGTGTCTATTGCCCTAAGTGCCTCTGGTCATTGCCCTGGTCCCCTGATATGTTCCACTGGGAATTGATATAAGCTACAGAATGTCTTTCAGACAGCTCTGATACGTTTTTTTCACTGTATAGGTGGATTGTACTGATGAAAGCGGCGGTAAAGACACATGTGGAAAATACGGTGTGTCAGGTTATCCCACCCTCAAAATTTTCAGAAATGGAGCCGTTTCTGCTGATTACAGCGGTCCAAGAGACTCGGGTGAGTATCAAGTGATATTAAACTGATAATATGGGATCCAAACAGGCTGTAAATTTAAAACTTGGATGTCATAAACAGGCTTGAAACAACTGGAAGCCACAGATATCATGGCCAATTTCATAGCGCTGCTTAATGATAAGCACATTTTGGTGCTATCTATAGCATAAAAACTTGCTTAAGTGTAAGCGTATTTCACAGGTTAACAAGAACATTTGGCGGCCAACTTTGGCGTTCACCATGGATTTGCATTGTTTTATGTCATTCCTTTTCATACAGTAAGCACCCGAAGGTTAGCATGCCTTTTCTTGAAATGGAAACTCGTGCTTACTGCACAAAATTGGCCGTTAAGCAGCTCTATGAAATTAGG
Source organism: Pisaster brevispinus (assembly GCA_023634235.1). NCBI lineage: Eukaryota > Metazoa > Echinodermata > Asteroidea > Forcipulatida > Asteriidae > Pisaster > Pisaster brevispinus. The sequence goes on from JAMKCF010000011.1 coordinate 19,012,108, forward strand.
CCCTGGTATGGGCCTTGATTCTCCCTTCAAAAGGTGCCCATAGACTTGAAAGATTTTCCAATGGTAGTGCAAGGTGCCCTTTGCAAAATTATACTGGGCTTGCCTTCTCAAAGATGAGACACCAGGTCTGTCCTATTCACGCTTGTACAATGCTTTTAGCGTAAGATAAAGTTGGGTTTTTTAATTCTGACTTGGGGTCATTGTAATACAGCTGTTTAAGCCTACAAATTAGTTGAGAATGGCCTAGCTAGTCTTAGCTAGGTAAGCTTATAGCTAGGAGACAAGTAACAGTATATATTCACTGAACCTGAAGTACTTTTGCAGGATTGAAAAAAAGGATGTTTAGCAGAAGGTTTAGAGTTTTCAAAGCTGGAGTATTTGACAAACACCAGGCTACAGGACTTGTTTAGTTGTGTGGTTGCTGGCCCAAGTTACTGGTCTCCGACCAGTCATTCAGTGGGTACTTCAAGCCTTAAGCTAATGTAATAACCCAAACAAATTATTCAATATGAATAAATCTAGTACAGTAAATTATATAAAAACCAAAATGGCTGGGTGATGTGAATTGCTTCTGGTGACATACAGGTGCCTTGCAGGCCTGCAGCCGATTTCACGAAACGCTAGGATTAATCCTATCTCGAGTTAGGACGAGTAACTAGTCCTAACTTGGGATTAATCTTTGGGTTTACATGTTTACAGTGCAAGGCTGGGACTCGTCCAAAGTCCTAAGATTAATCCTAAGTTAGGAAGAGTTTGGTGAAATTGACGACTGGAGTTTCATCTTCCAGGGGACAAGGTTATTCATCTTTAGTTTTCAAAAGGGAAAAACGGGAAAGTTTTGAAGGGGCGCCAAGGCAGGGGGTCAGGGCAACAGAGGCCATGGTTTCCAACCGTTTCTGTTACCTCTGTGCATGTAGTCGCAGGACTGGCCTTGTTGAGTGTTGCTCAACCGGTAAATTTGCAAACCCATACATTTGGCTAAAAACGCAACCCCTATAAAACTAATTCATAGTGTTCAAAACACAAGCGAATGTCATCTTGACTGACACAAAGGAGTGAGGCACAGTTGGTTCCACTTTTCTAAAAAGGTTTGTGTGTGTGTGTTATTGCTCAAATGTTGAGTCTTGCACACCTTTTTGGCGATGCTTTAAAAGAAGAGGAATGGTGTTCATAGGTATCAATGGACTATTCATAACACCCTCAAAGGTACAAGGTCAATGCCCTGCATTTGCAGCTCCACCCTTTTTTCAACTGTTCAATACAAGAACAGTCTACATGTAGAACGTGTGCCAAACTAGTACACTGCAAAAACTGGGGTGTTAAATTGATTCTTTCTGGTATCTATATGTGACAACACCAACACGGTGTTATTAATCCCCATTACTATATCGTTGGTGAAATTAACACCGTGTCGGTGTTGTCACATATAGATACCAAGAGAATCAATTTAACACCCCAGTTTTTGCAGTGTATTGAGTTCAGTCGATGATGATCCAAAAAGTTTGCTCAAAGGGGGTTAACTTATGATTTTGACATCGAATGCTCTGCAATACGACAAGAAGATTCTCGTCAAAACAATGCATGAAAAATGTCTTTGCTTTTTGTTAATACATGTAGTGTAGCCACTTTTTTAGTGACTTGCCAGCAGGACCAGTTAGTTTGTCATTTCACCCAGCCCATCACCTGTTTCACTGGCCCATGTTTCATATTAATTATGGATGCTTTTCTAAACTGAAGTGGATTGTCGGACCACTTGGAGTGAATTTTGAGTGGTCCTCTGGTGTTTTTACTGGCATTTGGCCAGAGGACTGCTGTTAAGGGAGAACCCTGGTAGAGTTACTTGTAGATTGCAAAAGAGTTGTAAAATCTCATTACTGTGCCATTTGCTGTATCGTAATGGTTTCAGTGCGAGTTTAACCCTCACAGTCTCACGTGCTTCAAAGCCCCTGTGGTAGTTTTGTCTGATTTTTGAGGATATGGTACTGTTATTTGCAAATTCTAACCTTACTTTTGATGTATGTCGATTCAAAAATACAATAAGCTGTCTAATTATAGAGTGTTTATGAATCGTATTCTGATCTGGTTGCCAGTCACTACAATAGGTGACATTGTTATTTATTGTCCTTTTACGCATTGTATCACACCGTATAGGCTTCATGCTTTGCGCTCAAACTTATTCTCTCCTCCCTCAAGTACGAACATCCAAAGTTAGAGAACAATGACACTTATAACAATAATTGACATTCATGTAGCAGACATGTACATTAAAGAGTTTACTAATCCTATGTGTTTAGCAATTTTGTTTCTTTCCTTTCAAAGCTGGCATCGTCAGTCACATGAAAAAAATGGCTGGGCCATTGGCAAAGGAGATTCAGAATGTGGATGAAATGGAAAAACTCTTGAGCACTACCGAAACTACTGTTATAGCAGGTGAGGAATTAGATTTATAAATAATGTTAAGCGTGTAATCGCCGTGCTGCTTAAGATGTGCACTACGTTACACTGTATAACACACAGGGCCATAGACTCCCAAAGTGGTTTTTAAACCAAGAAAATGTTGTAGTGATGATGATGGCGGGTGATTTGGGTCAATAGAGACCGCCACCCATTTTCAGAAGTTAAAGGGAAACATTGCCTTCTGATTGGGCGCTTTGGGCTAAAAAAGTGTTTGTAGTGAAACTAATATGTTTGGAAAGATGTATTAAAAGTAGAATATACTGATTCACACAACTTGAAAATTTGTGTGGTTGTCCTTTTTTTTTTCTGAAATAACACAGTCCGCCATTTTGTAGAACCACATTTTTTACTCCACAAAATTACGAACCGTGTTAGTTCACAAAGTAAAATGAAAACCACACAATTTTGAGGGATACTTTTGTGAATCATTGTATTCTACTTTTGAAATACTTTCCAACCATAACAAACGCTTTTGTTGCACGAGGGCGCCAAATCCAAAGGCAATGCCTTCCTTTAAAAAGTTTTTTTAGACTCATCCTTCTGAAACTGACTGTTCAGGTTGATTCATTTTCAGGATTCTTTTCAAAGGACGACAAAGAAAAGGCAGCATTTGTTCAAGCGGCTGGTAAACTACACGAGAACTACAAATTTGCTTATACTCTGTCGGATGCTGTCAGCAAGAATTATGGCTTTTCAGAGTAAGTAAGAGTTGTAATAAACAATGCTCGCTTCAATCCTTAGGAGATCGTCGCCAATCACTTTGAGATTCCTTCATGAAAATGACTCTTAACCCTAACCCCCATTAGGGTCTCTCTACAAAGCCTGCCAAATACAACAGAATGCAACACAGTTGAAATGAGAACCATGCCAAATGCAACAAAATGCAACAAGGTATATTGTTGCATTGTGCAGGCATGCTGTTTGCGAAAGGACTGAGCAAGGGTGTTTGCCCTGCTAAATGCAACAGTATGCACATAAGTGTAATGGTTAACTGTTATTATACAGTCTTTTGAATATGATTTGAATTATGATTCTTACCTAATATTACATCATACTTCTCAATACTTTTCCCATAAAAAATATTTTGAAATACCCATTATAAGTTGTTCAGATACAATAGAAGCACCCAAACCTATATGAAGTCACTTCACTGCTGAATGCAACAAATTCAGTCCAAAAATGACATCTGAGTTGACTGCCAAATGCAACAGATCACAACAACTATTACCATTTGGTGCATATTGTTGCATTTAGCATGGTTAGGGTTAATAGAACAACTCAATTTCAACGATACTTGCCAGCACCCCAAAACTCAAGAACTCTTGGGCGGAATATCAAAATCCCAGAGTTTCATTGTAAAACTGAAATAATGAAAACAGTTTGTTACTACCTCGTTCGTAATTTTAACAATAGTTGATTTGTTCGTAATTTTAACAATGGTTGATTTAAAAAAAATCTGTTTATCTCCTTTATTTGCTGTTCAGTTTTTAATATTTTGTGTACAGTACCTTGCATAAGTTTTAAGCTTACTGAAATTAATTTCCTTGTACAACTTTAGTACTTCTACTTGTGTATCTTTGTGTTTCTAACTCTTTACTGTTATTCCATTGTGCTTTCTTCAATTTTGTATACATGTACTTTTATTATATGAAAATTAACTTGTAATGAATGAATGAATTTTGCGCCATGAGCATCACTTGTGGTGGATACCGGCGCACTATAAGTGTTCTTCTTCTTCTTATTATTATTATGAATGAAGGGATGAAATGACAAGTAATAACAATTGAAAAACAGTTTCTATGTTCCAAGGTGATCATATGAATTTCCATTGTTTTCCTGATTTTGTTGTTACCAGTTTTACTCTTCCTTTAAAACAATTCACTTGTCTTTATCTACTTATTATTGAATGCCTTCATTCCTTTCTCTCTTACAGTGCCGTAGTCCTTTTCCGACCAAGGTTTCTGAAAAACAAATTTGAAGAGGGCATTCTGCAAATGACTGACTCCATCACCAAATCAAATATTGAGAATTTCGCTGAAAAAAATGGGTGAGTTTGCACAACTTTCCAACAACCAATTTGACAACAATGATCTGTGCAAGTTTTGATCTTTTCTATGATTGTATAATAGAGTTATAGCAAACTGAACACTGACTTTTTGCCCATCACCATCATCTCTTGGGCAGGTTCAACAGAATTTGTGGTTAATGTATAGAAATAAAACCAGCACAATGCAGTGTGTCTATAAACAGCTTTGAGGCAGTTCCAGACCATAAATTTGGTAAGGAGTGCGATTGCATTTTCACTCCTCCAAAAAAATTTGGGAATAATAACCCTAGAATTTTTCACAGTCAGAAGGAAATAAACTCTGCTCGTCTTAAGGAGAAAGAAGACGAGCAGAGTATGTTGTTTGAAACGTTGAGACCACACCGGTTCTTCTCAGCACCAACACTTCTCCTAAAAGAGTTTTATACATGGTTGTACCCGTAAGTTTACATCGATAGTTTCTCTTATGATCCACACCATGCAAGGCTTCTGAAATCACTTAACATGCTCCATAAAACAACTTAGTTTCAGTGCACTTTTCCCAATGATTGCCATCATTTTGCTTTTTCTCTTATTAAAAAAATATAGATTGGGTATGTGTGGAGTTATGAAAGCCGACAACAAGGATCTGTTCAAAAAGCCCACCGTCGTGGCTTACTTTAAGGTTGACTACGAAAAGAACCCCAAAGGTATGTTTTGGTATCGGACTTGATATTCTCCCTACTTTAGTTTGATTTCCGCTTTTTGTGCCCTTGGAAAAATCAGAAAGATTTGGATTGAGTAGCCCCAAAGCATATGTAGGTCAGACCTTGTACTTGATCAAATTTTCCTACTTTTTTCCACGAACCAAATATCATGGCTGTTTGGTTTGAAAAAAAAGAAAGAAAACCAGTTGAGTTCATACATGTACTTTTTTTTTGGAAACTGGAAGATTTATAATATTAGGCGTGCGTTCAGGCTTGGTGCATTGTGGAAGCCATGTCCCCTATTTCCCTATGTCTTGTCTAACAGTGATCCTTTAAAATGTTCCTATTGCTATAGATATTTTTAATTAAGTGTCAGTGAATCAGGGTACATGTAAATGGCATTGTCTCTACATAGAAGAAAGTTCAGACTTGTGTTTGTATCAATGTGGCTCCTGTTGTATTTGCCGTCTTTGTGAAGCAGCAGTGCAGCTTTTCAGTTGATTTCCTATTATTTCTTTAACAACACTACCATAGAAAATTGAAAAACCGTTTACATATTAAAGTGTGACTGACCATTTCCTCTGTTTGCACAGTTTTACAAAGTGTTGCATGTGGATTGGGTTTTCAGTTCCTAACTGATTGTGTGGGTTTCCCAATTTGGGGTTTTCCTCTCATATTTAAAACTGAGCATTTCTTCTTGTTTCCTGTTCGTTCCGTTATTGGCGGTATTGTGCTGTTGGATGTGTAATACATTATTTTTAATAAAATTAAATTATCACCTGTTACTGAGTTTACTGTGTAAATTAATTCACCACATATTATGTATTGTAGGTTGGCCTAGTTTAATTTCTCACTCTGAATCACATTGGATTATATTGAATGGTCAGACAGTAGGAGGGTTTACTGTATTGTAGGTATATTCACTACATGATATTTTGTGTTGCAGGTTGGCTTAGTTTATCTATTATTCAAAACCACGTTGGATTATATTCATTGGTCAGACAGTAGGAGGGTTTACGGGGGACGTAAATATTCATGCAGATTGTATGTTAACATCTGTAGCCATTCTTGACTGTTATCCCCGTTGTCTTGTTCACAGGTACCAACTATTTCCGTAATAGGTGAGTCTATTTTTTTTGTCTTTCTTTGTTTTTATGGACTATTGTGTCTTCATTATGGGTGCAGTTGTTATTTCTTATCAATTTTGAAGTTGTTGCTTCATTTTGGGGTTTGTTTGGTTGGTTTTTTTTATTTTGCAGACATGACTAATTATTCCGTCTTCTGAAAAACCTTTTTGTAGAGTAATGAAGATTGCCAAGAAATACAGCGACAAGGACCTGACGTTTGCGATCGCTTCCAAAGCAGAGTTTGCCCGCGAGATGGATGGGTTGGGCTTCAAGGTCGAAGCAGACCAGGTTAATGTGGCTGCCTGGGGACCCGACGGAGACAAGTTCAAGATGGAAGAAGAGTTCACGTAAGACACACAATAGGTTACCGCCACCGTGACTCACGTTGCATTGAACTGCACAGTGACTCGCGTTACTTGAAAAACAGGTGTCAGAATGCTGGATTTCCTGAATGACTTCTTTGACTTAATTTGTTGACATCTGTTATTAATAGATACATATTTTATTGCCCCTTCAACAGTTTTCCGTAGACTTTAAGGTTTTCCAATGCAAGTGCCCTTTGCAAAATTATAATTGCTATCCCTTTTTAGAGATGAAGTTCCAGGCCTGTTTCACTGCTAAGTGCTAAGTTGTAAATATAGAGGCACAAAAGACTGATCCAGTAAGTGGATTTGTACTGGAACATTTCAAATGGCACCTAGGCGACGATCTGGTCTTGATTCCACAAATTCATCTTAAGATGAGTTGTCGGTTGTGCAGTAGTGATTTGTATTGTGACATCACACTTTGCGTAGCAATTAAGATTGATTCGCACTTAAAGGGGCACACTGCCTTCAAATCTCTCAAAATTGTGCTGTTTGGAATTTCTCCTTATCCTTTTCAAGAGTTGTTCATGCACAAAACACCTGCAGTGTTTTGTGAGTAGTGATAAAAAAAACTCCATAAATTTGCCTCTTGAAATGCAGCCGGCAGAACATATGATCTGCCATTTTGTGGAGTAACAAATTTGGTCCTGCAAAATTAGCTGACCGTGTTCTGTCATGAAATTACACAAAAACCACACAATTTCAAGGGATATTTAAATGTGAGTCATTACATTCTACTTTTAAAGTGTCTTTCCAACTGCTTTTTATAGCCAAAATGCCCAACTGGAAGGCAACATGCCCCTGGTCATTCTCACCTCCTTTGTGAAATTGAGCCCAGGGGCATGGAAACATGCTTTCGTTGCCCCTGTGATGTTTCAGGGCTGTACACCTGGACAGAGATCATCTTGCATTTTCATTTTCATAAAAATTCATTAATCTTGAACAGAACTCGTATCTCTTCCCTGCAGTACCGATGGCAAAGCACTAGATGAATTCGTTGGCAAGTTTCTGGCAGGCGAGATTCCAAACCACTTGAAGAGCGAGCCGATTCCGGAGCCAAATGACGGCCCGGTGAAGGTGGTCGTCGGCAACAACTTCAAAGACATTGTCATGGACGAAACTAAAGACGTCTTGATTGAGTTCTACGCACCGTGGTGTGGCCACTGTAAAAACTTAGAGCCAAAATACAATGAACTTGGAGAGAAGGTCAGAATCAATTCCAACTCTTTTTTTTTCCCCAAACCTTATAGTCAAATTGTAAGACAAAGACTGAAAACAGTCTCGTTCCTTGGTATTTGTATAATTTGCAGTCTCAATTGTTACTCTCGTTTAATTCCTCGTTTAATCTGATGTTAATGACTGTAAGGTTTTGTTTTAGTGGTACTTTTTGTCGCCCACTACTTTTATGTTTGATTTTAAAGCAATTAGTCTTTATTGGTGAAATTACTTATTGGTCATGTTTTAACCCTGTTTAAACTGTGCTTCTTCCCTTGTATGATATGGTGGTTCGGAGTTGAGCATCTGTGCATTTTATTGTCCATGGTTACTGGAACCATGACTACCTTTTTTTTGTGTTACTTTTCTCTAAATGCTTGCCACAATTTGAGTGTTTTATTATTTAAATTTTGTATTGCATTATGGATACTTGTATTGATAATCTTGAGATTGTTTTTAATCCAACCATTTCTGCACGATACTGTGGTTGCTAATGATAATCATAACAGACCTGAGAGGTCTGTTGTAGTAAACTGATCAGGGTCCAATTTCATGGCTCTGCTTACCGCGGAATTATACGCCTACAGCCCATAGAATTATGCGCTCTACAGGGTGGCGTAAGCGCAGAATTCCACGGTAAGCAGAGCCATGAAACTGGACCCAGACTTTGCCTAAAACTTTCCGTGTTCACTTCCTACTTAAAAAAAAAATGTGTATTATTTTTGTTGCTAACATAAAATTGCATGTCTGAATAAGGTAAAATGCTAAAATACAGCAAACTAGAGATCATCAGGTTTTGTCTTTCTCTTGTTAACATTTCTACACTGTTTTTCGTTTCCACAGTTGAAGGATGTAGAACACGTAGTGATTGCCAAGATGGATGCCACAGCCAACGACTCACCTGGGCAGTACGCAGTATCAGGGTAAGAAACCTATGATCATATCGTTGTCAGTTTCCACTTGTGGTTTCCTCATCGTAAGCCTGACTGACTCATTGTGACCCTTGTGATGATGGAGTTCCACTTCTGCTTGTCCAAAGCTGACCAGTAGGCTTGGGTGAGAGAGACATGTCTGTCTGCTCCTTTATTCCATTGGTCCAGCGGAGTTTCGGTCCAGCGGAGTTTCTGTCTGCCAAGTGAACAGCTTCCTTCAACATTTCCTTGGACAATAATCTTCTCCAGATTATCTTCTTGAGACACGTCCAAAATACTGTAGTTTGGATTTGTTAACCCGTTGGCACATAACATAAATTATAACACACCTCTTGCTGGTTCTGTATTCTGGTTGGCTGAAACACGGTCAAGTGGGGTCAACTTATATGGGCTAGCGCATGAGATTTGTGCCACCGTGAACTATATGCGGGTCAAGACATGGCGTGCACATAGTTTTACGGGAAATAGTCCCTGAACCGGGTGATATACTTAAAATGTTTGACTGGCTACAGTGCCCTCCCCTGATGTTGAATTGCTTATGATTAAATGTTTCACGAGTTAATTGTTGAATTAAAACAGTTTAGTTATAATAAAAACCTAAAAAGTTTCTTTTCTTATTTCATATTAATGGACCAAGGTGTGTTATAAAATACATATGGGCTGGCTTAATTTGATCACTAGTGCATGTTGACCCCCCCCCTTGGGTGTGTGAGTGACCTTCGGCCTTGGGAAATGGGTCCCCCTGATCTTTTAGTCACTTACATTCCCTCGGGATAGATGTGCGCTAGTGACCTCATTGCCAGTCCATATGTGTGTCATATCACTAGCATGCTTATAATAAGTGCCTGTCTGGTGTATCTCAAGCTTCACTTATTATTAAGCAGCTGTGACTATTGGAATCGGGTGCCTACACTCCCGATTAGCGTCTCATTAAAAAAAAGCTTCTAGATAATAATTAGCCAAGATTGTTTATTCTACTCCTCATTATTTCTTTGTTTCTTTCTTTGTTTTTCTCGTCCAGGTTCCCCACAATATACTGGGCACCCGCTGGTAGCAAGTCCAACCCCCGCAAGTATCAAGGAGGCCGTGAGGTCGATGACTTTATAGCATTCATCAAGAAAGAGTCAACAAAGGCTGTCAATTTGGGCGCCAAGAAAACAGATGAGTTATAAGACTGGAGCAGGGGGCAATTAGGAAGAAAATGTATTTTATTTTGTGTTCATTGGTGAGACCATGGATTTTTAATGTCATACAACCAAACCCCCTTTTAGAGAGGCTGGTTTGCTATATTTTGTTTCTGTTCATTTTGGCATGAACTTCATCGATAGTCGATTTTTTTTTTTTCTTTGTAATTTCGTGTATAGCTAAGTAGACTTCTCCAGCTGAAAGGTTGTGGTGCTGTGTCAACGACTAAATTATTTAATCGGTTAGAAGTTGAGGTGCTTGACCTTCTGGATGACCTGGTATTGACCTCTTTTATGACCTCGGGAGTCACCTCCAACCTTCAAAAAGGCTGACTTGTTTAATAACAGCCGTAGATCCTGAAGTACATGGAGATGTTTTTGTCTCAACTATTATATTTGTTGTCACCGGCACAACCATTTTGGGGTGACTTTTTTTATCCCAAGCATCACCGCGTGCTGCCAGGCGAAGTCTTGCGTTAAAGCTGTACAGTCCTCTCCAGGATCAGTTTCTAAGGTTAAGGCAAAACGCTTGCCACTTTTCAATTGGCTGATAGGGCGCGTGCTCGTGGTTGTGATTGGTCAATACAGTAAGAGTTTAATGATTAGTCTATTCTAATAAACCAATCAGTTGAGCCGGCTATCGACTACAAGATATGTTATAATGTCTCACTTTGCGTTCCAAATTGTCAGATATAACACCAGGAACTTAAAGTGGTTTCACTCTTGACAGCGAGAGTGTCGCCAAGACATTTCCGGTTTTCGTAGGATCACAGCCTTGATGCATGTCAGTAAAGTACTGCAATTTAGTTGCTGAGTAATGGGTTTCATGATGACAGAAAAGTCTTTTACTTTCAATCAGAGATTTTATACACATTTAATAGGCTCACGGGTGTAGCTGCCAACTCATCTGTTTTTGAACGATGTTTTCTTGCAATGGTTTTTTTTTTTTCTCTTAATGTTTTGTACTTCAATAGATAAGATGTGATATGGAAAAAGTTTTTGCTTCACTAAGATTTTTGATGGGAAAACTTGAATACTTTTCATTGGTAAAAAAAATTGTATGTTGTATTAACCTTTTGTATTTACAGGGACATGAGTAGGGCATGTGATAGGGGAAGGACAAGTAACTGTTCCATTTTTTTTTTTTGAAAGGGTTATTGACCCAATTCAACTGACTTCATCATCACATTAATCATGGTTGTGCCATTTTGGAAGTCAGCGTCCCCGTGTGTTACACAGTGCAGTGTGCATTTTATGTGACGGTTCATTTTACCCTGTTATTTGTACTGATAGTGTGACTCCCAAAATGGTGAGCGTGGCAGACAGTAGCTGCTTGTGACGTCAGTGCAAGGGGTCAGTAGCTGGGCTTACACTTAAAATGTCCATGAGTTCCCAACAGGACTTGTAAGCCTGTCATTTCTCCACTAGTCCATATTCCCATGTTAAATAGGGAAGTTTTTTTCCAGCACTGACCCAGAGAGCTGGACCACTTGGGAACAATTTTGACTGGCCGCCGTCGTGTGTTTTAACTGGTATTTGGCCGGGGGGACCAGTGCAGAGCTGTGGATTGAGAGAGATGCGACAACCTGCGATTGGAAGCCATTTTCCAAAATAATAACTAATGCAATTCCATTGCATTAAGTGACTAATTTATAAAGTTACCTATTGTGTAATAATGTAAATTGTAACTTGAACAATTTGTAATGAGAATGTTTGCCCCACCGAAAGGCATGAAATAAACTCACTGTTGATCCCTTTACCATTTTTCTTTGTTGTGGAGGAATGAATCTGTCATGAAGGAGGAGCACGTGGCTGAAATTCGCAAGTTTTCAAGGGCTTGCTGGACGTAGTCGGTTTTAAGAGCAATTTGGAGGATACTCCAGCAACCTTGATCTGAGTCAAATTTGGGTTGGGGTTGGGGTTGGGGTTTGGGCGGGGGGGGGGGGGGGGTAGTGGTGACCATACCCCTGAACTGCAGCCATAAAATGTACCACTGTTTTACAATAACTGGTCCCATTATACATGTACTGAAAATGAATACAAATCGTCGGGGTCTGTTTGGTGCATGGCGTGGCTGACTGGTTAAGGGCACGGGGCTCAAGCTCTTGTGTTTCTGATCAGCAGAGTGTGGGTTCTCGTACTGGCCGTGGCACTTGTGTCCTTACACAAGATACTTTACCATTATTGCTTATACCATAATTGCCCCTGTTGTTATGATTTGTAGTACACGTACAAGAACCCAGAACACTCGTAGATTGGGGTCAGAGCTGTGGCAGGGATTAACCCCAGTGTTTCTGGTTCAGCACCCCTGTTAGCAGGGTTTCTAAGGCTTGCAAGCTACAGTGGTTAAGTTCACTTATGTTGCATCCCTGGTTTCATTACCAGAATTATATAATAATACTATATTGTAACGATCAAAATGGTATAACTACAACCCCATTCACTGCAAAACGTGAATAAACGTTGACGGGCTTTATCTTGGCCGTCGGTGGATTATCACTCGCGTATAAATCATAGTGCATTTCTGTATCTGTTTAATAATGTACGCAAAGATAGGTCCTAATACGTGACATCTATGTGACCCTCTCTTAGTCTTTGAGTCTTAGTAAGGGTAGAGGTTTCGGCAGTTTGTTTCCTCGTGTAGAATGACCTTTTATTTTTTTAAGAGAGACGAAGACAAACGTCTGGTGAGGTCTTCGTTGAATTTCATTATCATTTAATAAACTATCAAAAAACTATTCATATACAAACAACAAAAGGGAATCGAAAAATGCAAATAAAACGTATACCACTGCAGTTCCTGATCGGAAATGCTCTAAAGAATAAATACTTATAAGTAGTTTGTTGTCAAACAAATCTAGGAAGGTAGTTAAAAATATAAATACATATATAAATACATATCAACTGATTTAAACACTATGTCAATAATATCGGAATGTACAAGAATAGCATCAATAGTGATTGAAGATAACAGGCATGGAATTTCATCTTTGAGGGGGCAAGGCCATTTTCGTTTTGCAAAGAGCACTTCCATTGGAAATGATCTTAAAGTCTATGGGAAACTTTTGAAGGTGCACCAAGGCAAAGACTATAGGGGCAACTCGGACTGGCCATGGCCTCCGTGGCCTCCGTGTAATTCCAAGCCTGTGATAAGCATCATTTTACAATACTGACCTTAATGGTGAATTTAGAGTGGGAAAAAAATGGAAATAAACCAAAAGATTAATACCTGTAAGAGACGAAGACATAAGCGTGTGGTGAGGTTTTCATTGAATTGCAGCGCGCGAAAAAAAAAATGTCAAAAGAGGGCGCTTCTCTTAAATAATTGAATATTCAGGTTAAGTATTACTCAATAAGTAAATGTATTGAAACTAACGGCGGTGGTACATTTTCTATGACCGTCATATCGATATTAGTTCACGTTAATGCTTTTAACAAGATTAATATCCTTTGAAATTAAAATGCACTCGGCGCTTGTGGCTAATCAACAGAACGGCGCACCACCAGTGGACATCATAACTATCAGCCAATGACGTCAAACCAAGGGGTCTGTTTCACAATGTTTTGCTTTCGAAAACATTTGACTCACTTGGTATCAATATAAGTTTGATTAGTCATAAGAGGCTGACGTGTCGTACATTTAGCTAAATTGTCTTTAGGATTTTTATGTGAACTCCTGAAGGCACCTTGATGGTTCTTGAATCATGCGGTATCAACACCGGAGCATGTGACGGAACACCTTCTTGAAGTGCGGGTGTTTCACCCCGTAGATGACGGGGTTGACGGCGCTGTTGAAGATGATGATTGCCCCAGTCCACGGTATGATCGGATCGCTGGGCGGTATCATTATAGCTACAGCGAAGGGGGCGAGACACACGATGAAGGCGCACATCACGTAGAAGAGATTCTTGGTGATCTCAATATGTCTGTTACTGAAACTTGCCGACTGTCTTCTGTTACTAGACGACGAGGTGTCGGACATCTCGACCCCTTTGATCATCTTCTTTGTGTGGCCTGTGATGTGGCGGTAGATCTTGAAGTAACAGACGAACAGGATGATGAGTGGAATGGGGTATATAAGCACCGACCCAACCAAACTGAAAAGTTTACTCGTTTCGAACGAGGAGTCTAGTGAACACGTCTTGTACTTGATAGAATACCCCCATTTACCCAATCCAAATAGAGGGAGGCAGCAGACTATGATTGGATAGAGCCACGTGAAAACCAACATGGCTGCTATCTTCTTAGGTGTGTAGATCGAATGGTATGTTGTTGATGGCTTAGTAATGACAACATACCTGTTGATAGATATAGCAGCCAAGTTCATCACGCTACAAGACAAACAGCTGAAGTAAACAGCAGCAGCCACGGAGCATATAGCATCCGGCAGGGGCCAGCCACTCTCGCTAAGTAGCGCTAGTGCGGTAAACGGTGCAGCAGTGCAGGTCAGCAGGTCGGCCGAGGCCAAGTTAACGACGAAGGCGTTGGTGCGGGTCTGGAGCTTCTTGGACAAGATAACGGCCAGAATCACCAAGACGTTCCCTACGAAGCCAGACACAGCCACCAGACAGTAGACGCTGCCGAGGATGATCCTCTGCGTGTAGTCGTCGAAGCGGAATTCGTTGCTTACATTCAAGAAGGAATTGTTGGCATTTATAGTATCTTTGTCAGGTAAGATGGTGCTGAGGTCAACTGCGGGGTCACTTGCTGCCATGGTGATGACATCAACATCGTTGCCTTCCTCCTTGAAAATAAGTTACTGGTGGCTTTTGCTGTAGCCAACTCTTACTTTTAGCAAAGATGACTCTGTTGAGAACGAAACAAAACTATCATTGGTTCATGTATAGAATTGAATTTCTCTTGATGATGGCTTTTGTAAAAGAATTTTAAAAGGGTTACCCAGTTATACCATCACATGAACGTCTGTTACTCACATAAAAAAAGAGACCTTTTGCGTGTTGTTTTATGCGACTAGTAATTCATTTCTTGCAGCTTGAATTGGTATAATAAAGGCGCATGTGAACAAAGCACCAATTATAATTTATTATTTATAACTACATTGTATTATAATTTATGGCTTGCAATTCCTGGTCATTCACCTCCCATAATTAGTTCTGGGTTATTTTGTTTTCTATTGTATTGTTAAATTTGTCTTTAAACTAATGCGCCATTACAGAAAAACGCAATGAGCCGTATCAGAGACATGTCCATTCGCCCGTCTTTGTATGTGGGTATAAGCCCGCCCCTTCTTCAATTCAAAGATTGATTGAATGAATATATATTTTTTAAAGCAACTTCCTCTTTCATAATTAACCTCTTTATGAGCGGGAGTTGGTGACAGTAAGTCGCCTACCACCATAAGCGAAGATATACTTGCCGGTGGTAATGTGTAATAATAATAATACTTTGTTCAGGCATGTCACAATACAAACAAAAAGTACACACAAGTAAAATACAGAGTAAAAAAAATATAAAATATGAAAACCGACCCCATCCTAATATACAGCAAGAATTGAGGTACAAATATAAAAATATTAAAACCGCCATCCGGATTTACAGCATGGATTGAAATATACAGCGACGATTAAAAAATAAACATGGCAAAGACAGAACACACAAAAGGCCAAACAAACCAAGGATCAACAGACAAAACAAAAGATGGGCTGCCTATAGGAGGAAAACAAAAGTGAAATAAAACACTATCACCACAAGGGTGTGTTACTCCGAGGGGTATACGAAAGTGTACGGGTGTATGGGGGTATACGAAACTTCGAAAATCTCACCTATGAAACACGTTCATTTAAAGCAAATATATATCTAGGGATGTTTTCCACTCTAATACTCTATATTTTCACTCTAATACCAATGATGGGCACACCCTTTAAATGTATTATACAGGATTGGTAGAGCTGAAAAAAATAATAATCGCAGACAGTGTTCATGTTTAGTGTGATCAACCTTATACATGAAATAACAAACCTGTGAAAATTTGGGCATAATCCGTTGTGTGAGTCAGGAGAAAATAGTGAAAACAACCATGCACATCAGCATGTAAACACATTGTCCTTAGTTTGGGATGCAACAATCGAAATCAGCTGTTAAAAAAAAAAGTTTTTCAGATACAGTTTTCTCGAATAAGACTTCATTTCAGAGGGAAATATTTTACAGCAAAAATGGTTCTAGTATGAACGTCATAATTAGTATAAGCTTTCAGCCTAAAATTAGACAACGATGTTTTTTTTATCCTTCTACCAATCCCATTAGTAATACCTTTACATGTGGACTGTTCAGCTTCTGTGAGCGCCGATTTTACGCTTAAACAGTATAAAAAAGAGTCACGAAGTTGTGCCAATATTCTTTTGGTTTGTTAGTGACGGCAGCCTAAAAAGTAGCAGACACAACAAGCTGGTTCGAAATCGAAGAACAAAAATAACCCCGTTTGAATATGACGACAGTGGGATATATATATTTCAAATTAATGAACAACAACATGCCGGGGAGGCAAGTTCTTCTTGAAAATATGCCTCAAAATTACAAACAAATTCAAACTGAGTCGTCACTCTGTTTGCGTTGTGATGTTTGTCATCAGATGTGGTGACTTATTTTGTTCAACATTTCTCAGTAACGTTGGTGAGACTGACGTTCACAGATGTGCACATAACGTGCCTGGTATATAAGGACGGCCATGAGGGGAAACTTGCCTCGAAATATTGTTGCCTGAAATGCTGTAGTTTTTGAGAATTTAGTAGAAACAAAAATTGATTTAGCGAGTCCAATGTCCGATGTTTTAGCAGTGAAAACATATAATATGGATTTTTTTTCACATTTTGTGTGTTACTCCAATGACCGAATGAGCCTAACTTTTTCACGGGCTTGTTATTTCATGTACATGTTGGGTCACACAAAGTGCGGATACTGCTCTTTGACAATTACCAATGGTGGCCACATGATTTGATACAGGAGGGCTGAAATTTGACTAAATTCTTACCATATCGTTTTAGGTTGACACATTTTCGAAATATTTAATGATTACAGCCAACTTACCTGTAATATTCACAGTCTCACACTCACGAACGGGGCTGGGACAGAAACGGCATTGTACTGTGATACGCGTTGTATACGAGTTCAAATGCACCCATGGTTTCGTTATGGAGTTGTGATTTCAACACTGACTTATTCACCGAAATACTACACGCCCAACGCAGTGACCCACTTTGGAATACAACAATGACTTTTGATATTGTTGTCTTTATACATTTGTCAAGGTGAATGACGTCGCTTGTGATTCATTCTGTGACGCTTTGTGTCGCCGAGATAGACCATGTAACCTGTGACACGTTCTGTGTTAAAGGAAGGCACAGGAACTTTTGTACACAGCTTAAATTTTGGTAGAACTGACATCGCAGACAGTGTTCATGGTTTTTTTTGGTGATCAACCATATACACGAAATAACAAACCTGTGAAAAATTGGGCTTAATCCGTAGTGTGAGTCAGGAGAAAGTAGTGAAAATCCATGCGCAATTTTCAGCATGTAAACACATTGTCCTTTATATCGGTTGTAAACAAATGAAATCAGCTGTTGCGGTGTTTTTTTTCGGATACAGTTTTCTCGAATAAGACTTCATTTCAGAGGGAAACATTCCACAGAATAGTGGTGTTAGTATGAACATCAGTGAGCTTTCAGACAGAATTGTTGTTTTATCTTTACTACTTTACTAATACCTTTAATGGAGAACATTATAAAAACTGTCCTTAGAGAAATTGCACGGTGCGTTTTTCTGTCAGTGTTTGATATGAAGAATTAGAAAGGATACGGTGTACGTTTCAATACTTGTAAGCTGTTCATTTAAAAAAAAAAGTTTTTGTATAATTATTTCATGTAATAATTATGACTCAAAATGACTATTATATGACTAGTTTGGTATCCTGCCTGCCAAAAAACCGCAGCTGCGTGCCTTTTACTCAAGCGTTGACAATGGTGACGCCCCACCCAAACCACACTACTCAATATGCAAATTGTATTTCAGTGGCTAATAACTCTAATGATGTTTTTCAAGATGGCGTCGGCGGCCTTTTTTTAATATTGCGCCATAAAAAAGTTCCTGTCACACAGGGGTACATATGAACCAATTTTCCTTTAAAATGGTTCCTGAAGTCAAATCCATCACACACAAAAAGTAGAGCTAAAAAAAAAAATGGTCACGGAATCCCAAGATATGACCCTATACTAACTATAACCTGTGTGCGGCCGGTGATCGAAATAGATGAATCGCAAAAGTAGCTTAACTGAAAAGTTCACGTCTACGATAATCATTCCAGTACTGTGTTTACGGAGAACTTTTAAATCTAAGTATACCTTTGGTTTTTTGGAAATGTAGGTGTAAACATTAAAACTAACCTGTGAAAATTTCATTTCAAAAGGTGGTCGCGTTTTTGAGATATAGTCTACGCAGGAAGAATAATGCCTAATAGGAATACACAATCTGAGAAACGTTTCTGACAGTAACGCTTCTCAGATTCAAATTTGGGGCATAACAACTGATATCTTTTTACATAACCAAATTACTTCGAAGTGAAATGCTTCTCAAAATGCTTTATTCTGTAGGCTTTTAACCAATAAGTTTCTATTTCCAATAATTTTAAGAGTCATTACCAAACGTATACCTTCCCTTTAATTTGATCTTTGTACCATAGCGACAATCCGCAGTTTCAGAGCTAAATAACCGCAGAAAAACCGTCGATAGTTCAAATACCTTGTCAAATTCCCATGCCAGAAAATGATATATTTCCAACTTGCTGCATCTGGTTTCCACAATCCACGACCATGTCATGGAAATAAATGCAGCAAATCAGAAAGACGTGTTTTTTGCAATAAATCTCAAAAACATCTAAATTAACGTTTTCCTCTGACCTCAGAATCATGAAAACGCCGATGCTCTCATGAAGCACCCGTACTTGTTATTTTCCTTCTCTCTTACACTCGACCCATTTATGGGTCTTTTTGACACAGATTCCGGGTCATACTGACCCAGAAATGAGTCAGACTCCATGGGACTCTGAACCGTGTCAACTCTGATCCGGAAGGGTTGAGAGTGTACGTTCGCATCCTCGTTCCCAGGGGAGATCAATTTCGCTGCGGCCGCGCCATTTTTTCCCAGCATGCCTTGCTCGATCATAACGACGAGAGGTACCGATACGGCGCGCTGCCCATGGTAGCGAGGCCTGTACGTTCGCATTTGGTTGATGTAGTGCTCAGAACAACACGAGACAAAGAATTCTCGTTGTGGAATGTAGTGAATTGACATAAACTCAAATTGTACTTATTTATTTTTTATTCGCACAATACAAACATAATTATCCTCACACAATACAATATGTGTCCTTAGAAATTGCCCGGATCAAAGACCAACGTGTTTTCTGTTCAATTAAACGTCATTAACACCTCGTGTGTCGAACCCAGTAAAAAATGTGATTAAATAGAGCAAGAACAGGAACTTGCCCCGAGTATGTGGCCCCTATTGGGCCCTTACACTGACGTCACACCCTGCTACTGCCTGGAGCTTCGGGGGGGGGGGGGGCACTTGATGTCCGTGCCCTCCTCCCTCGGTTGCCCCGCATTTGAAATCTCGACTTTGGGATTGGACATTTCAAGAGTTTTAGGCTAATTTCGGTGTTTTTCAAACTATTTTTAAAAAATTACACGCAGATAATGTACTTATTTTACACTAACGCCAGATTATCTTATAAAAAATATATATGAAAAGGGGCTTTTAAAAAAAAAAAAAAGGGTAAATGGAAACTTGGCGAGATGCACCCCTTTAATGGTGCACCCTCGTGTGCCCCCGTACAATTTTACCCTAGTTACGGTGCTGAGTGAAAGTACAGTGTTCGCGCGTCTATTAATTGCGCGCGCCTTGTTTAAATTGCGCATTGCACCATCATTTACAGAAAGCCACATTGCCTTCGGATCGGGGAACTTTTTTGGGCCATAAAAACGTTTGCCATGAAATAAAGGTGTTTGGAAAGATGTTTTAAAAGCAGAGAATAATGATTCACACAATTATCCCTCCCAGTTGTGTGTGTGTGTTTTTTTTTACTTCGTGAACTAACACCGCCATTATTTTTTATAGAACCAAATTGAGGACTTCACAAAATGACCGACCGTGCTAGTTCACAAATTTTGATTCTTTACTGACGCCACGAACTTTTTACACGAAAACTTGCAATCGAAGAAAACGGCGTCTAAGGTTGAACGTATTTCTTTTTAACACCACTAGGCCCATCCTCTTCAAAGGTACAGTTTCCAAACTAGTTTTCTTGTTACAGTGGACAAAAGATTTAGAACTTCTCGCAATGGCCAGCGTGCCTTTGCCAATACTACACATTACGTCTAACAGCATCTTTTGAACATCTTGAAGAGGGAATTGAAGTCCCGATTGTTTCACTAATTTTTCTCTTCACTTGTTCTGAACATAACTTTTGTGTCACGCTGTTTCCGGAGATGTGCGCATTATAAGTGCATATTTTTAATGTTATTATTAAAGCAATAAGCTTTACAACAATACTGTTTCTTGACCGTTTTACGTCCTAAACTAATATTAAATAAGCAATAAAGTAAGAAAGGTTCGCGTCAGTTCGTGACCGCCCCCCCCCCCCCCAAGAAGCAAAATAGACAATTTGTGGTGTTTTTTTTTCAAAGTATCACCTTTCACTTTTCCATTGTCAGAATTTGTTTCTCTCAATATTCTCTTGTATAGAGCCTAATACTGGGCCCAAGTTGTCAAATCGTTCTACTAGTTATGTTATCGATTGTCAAATTAAAATAAATATTTGCCAGACTGTATTACCCATCTGTAGAAGAGTCTAATATCTAGCTGACGGTGATCGGTTAAAAAAAAAATTGCATAAACATTTCATGATTTTGAATAACTGACTAGCTAAACGACTTGGTAAAAGCGCTTCGCAGCTTGGCCGCCAGCGCTTGTCTTTTTTCGTGCGTGACATCTTGGAGTGCCGCCGCGGCGTGCGGCTTGACTAAAGACTAGGGCACGCCGCCCCACACACAAGGTTCGTGAAGACGAATATTGTATAAACATGTAAACAAACTGAAAACTTAAAAAGATGGTTTTGTATATCAAACAAGGGGTCAGTTCATGGTGGATAGACATATATTGTGAACCCAAAATGATCAGTCCGATTGCGATCTCATCTTCTGGAGACAGCGAGATGGCTCCGGAATCATGTGGTACCGACACCGGAGCATGTGACGGAACACCTCCTTGAAGTGAGGGTGCTTCAGCCCGTAGATGACGGGGTTGATGGCGCTGTTGAAGAAGGCAATCATCCCGGTCCACGGGGTGGCCGGTCCGCTCGAAGGTAATACCAGCGCGACGGATAAGGGGGCAAGACACACGATGAAGGCGCACAAAACGTAGAAGAGATTCTTGGTGATCTCCACTTGTCTCTTGCTGTAATTCACGGATGGTTCTCTGCGGAGCTCTCTGATGCTGTCGGTAGAAATTGTTGAGATACTGTCCATCTCAATGCCGGTCTTCTTCATTGTCTTCAACTGGTTTGTGACGTGGCGGTAGATCATGTAGTAACACACGAGCAAGATAACCAAGGGGATGGGGTATACAAGACCCGAGTATAAACCAGCGTATAGAGAACTGTTTTGGGCCGAGTTGTCTTTGATACAGAGCTTGTATCTGTCCGAATAGCCCCATTTACCAACCCCAAATAATGGCAAACTACAAACAGACAGCGCATACGCCCACACAAACACCAACATGGCTGCTGTCTTCTTGGTCGTGTAGATAGACCAGTACGTTTCTCTGGACTTTGTGATCAGCACAAACCTGTTTATTGCAATTGCAGCCAACGTCAGGATGCTGCATGCACCGCTGAGGAAAGTGACAGCACCCGCGATGGAGCATACCGACTCTGGTATGGGCAATCCGGGCTTGCTGAACAGCGCCACGGCACTGAAGATAATACCGAAACAGGTTATCAAATCGGTCGTGGCGAGGTTGACGACGAAGGCGTTGGTGCGGGTCTGGAGCTTCTTGGATAAGATAACGGCCAGAATCACCAGGCTGTTACCAACGAGACCTGCCGCGGCCACGATGCAGAACACGCTGCCGAGGATGCCTCTCTGCGTGTGATCCTCAAATCTGAAGTCCGGTTCAGTTGACCTCCAACTCATCATTTCAGTGGTCGAACTTTCATCGAAAGTCGTTCCCGTTGTAAAACTCTCCAAAATCGGTGTCTCTGTGTCGCTATTCTCCATTCTTGGTAAAACGGTTTTGTGGTGACGGCTGATAAAGGAGAATGGTGCAATCTTGGTCAAAGATAATCGTTTGGCCGTTTTATTCACGGTCAGAAATACCAGCAAGCTTTTATTAGTTCGGGGTTCCTGTTTTGTTTGAAGTTAGCTGAATACTTGCGTCAAGGTTCCCAAATCGTCGGTGGGGCCCTTGCCGTGTTTGAGGCCCCCTTACTTGAGCCTTCTTTGCCTGCTTCGTTTTACAACCGTCAGCTGGCCGGGCAGAGACAAACTCATGAATCCATATATCTATACAATGCACACAATACATATGACTGCTTTTAACATTTTATAGCATCGTCATAGAAAGTAAAACAAACGACACCCTAAACTGGAGTCCTTGTTTCTCAGGTATAGATTAAGCTGTATGAGATTTTCCATCAACCAATAACAATGAGTTGCGGCTGAAAATGAGACTAACGAGGTAATGTGATAAGCAACCCATCAGGCGAATTTTGTTGAAAGAATATCTTTGATAACGCAAGTGTAAACTTGCGGATAAAATGTCATTACACAACAAAGCTCTGATTTCTAACAGACCTTTCGATTTCATTATCTCTTTCAGTGCAGCAGGTTGAAACTGTGATTTGGAAGATTGTGTATTACGGTACTTTATAATTTTTATCTGGGTTAGTGAACAAAAGGGCCTTGACGTACGAGGCAATTTTTTTCCCAGGCAACTTGATGGAGGCAACCAACCGCGTGTATGATAGGCAGGATAACTTTTGTAACACATGAGTGATATTTCAAACAATGTCTAACGATCCTTAAGAAAAAAGCTATGTGAACATTCAAATGTGAATGCTTTTTCTTCTCGAAGACTGCCTAGAAATGGTTGCCAGTAAATTACCTCGTGTGACATGGCTCTGTTTCTGCAAGAGGCAAGTGTGATGAGGCGCGTGTGCAAATCTTGCGCGTATATCGTAACCAAAACGAGAAAATAACTAAATGAAGACAATCTATAACCAAATCTTCTTTTAGAATTCTTTTCATACATAAATTTTGGCGATTAAAATACCTAAAGCAAATTGTTATTAATTCAAACCATTAAGCTTACAACATGAACGTCAGTTCGGGGAAATTCTTAATAATGTTTACAATGTTGTTGACTTGTATAAATTGATTTAACTTCCATATATTTCATGGCTAAGTTTTACTTCCTCAACAACATTGATAATAGTTGTTGAAGCCACACAAGTCAAACTCATGGCAGGGAACAACTTGATCCTTGACCCCGGAAGCGGAATACGCGCATGACTTGAACAGTCCATGGCGTTTTCGAAACCACTAGACTTGGGCTTAGGCTTAGGCTCTGTCAGTTGTTTGGGAAATGTGTCCAGTCCTTACGGGACTTCGATCAGGTGGACGGAGCCCAAGCCCAAGCTCAAGATCAAGCAGTGATTTCGAAAAGGGTCTATATTTAGCCAATGGAGGATTTTAGGGAAGCTAGGTGGCAGCAGACTTACCAGGAATATCCACTGATCTCTATTATACTGTCAGTATAATAGAGATCAGTGGGTATATCCATTGTTCTCGGTATTGTGCGCATGTCAGAACTACGTGAACAATGGAAACTGGTAAGTCTGCTGTCACCAAGCGTTCCAAAGTCCCCCATTGGACAAGGCAGATTCACTGATCTCTATTATACTCAGTATAATAGAGATCAGTGGGCAGATTGTAGACGGGTCCCTGGTTTCTATCTGTAGGAATACAGAGAGACACTTGTCTTATAGGCCTATACTAAAAGATAAATCGCGAAGGCCGCGTGTACGACATCCTACCTTTAAAGATGTCGACATCCCGAGATAAATTATCACAGGAAGACGACATCCTACCTTTAGGATGTCGACATCCCGAGATAAATGATCACAGCAAGACGACATCCTACTTTTAGGATGTCGACATAATTATGTCAGGATCTCAACATGTCGGATGGCACTTCCAGAGCTCCGTACAAGCCCAATGGTTTCATTGGATAGACATACTGCATGCAGTGACGCACCAGATAGCCCTGGTGCCTTTCACTTTTGAAAACAAATATTACAGTGACTGAATAACATAGTCCTACATAGGGCCAAACTGCCAGACTGATTGTGATATTACACACAATGAGTAAATGGCATGCAAGGTCAACGATACACCTGACAGGCAACCGGCAGGTTCTAAAGACCAGTGTCTGGCGTTGTTATCACGAGCCTCGCAAGGCGACGTCAGTCGTTCGGGCTAGGCCCTAAAGATAACTGAAACACTGAAACATCCGCAGCCACGACCAATGTGATGTAAGGTCTTAAATCATTATACACGTTGAGAAATACTCCCCTTATACTAAGAGGCTATTAATAGGTGTCATTTTGTCATTTCTCCACAGTACGCAAATAAACCCAGCTTTGAGTCGTTGCAGACTTGCAGTTGCATAGTTTTATAATCATCATAGAAGAGATGACAGAAGTTGATAAAATAATGTGTATCTTCGACCAGCTCATAAAAACATGTTTAAGCGATGTATTAATGCAAATTTTTAAAGCGCTGAGTATACGGTACTTATGACATAAGCCTATCGGTGTAAAAGAGGGGAACACAATAGTAGGTACATCTTTACCCGACTGCAGTTTTCTCTCTAAGTTTTCATTTTAAATTTCATCTCAAGCTTTCATCGAGTTTTGTGTAAGTGTGTTCCCATTTGAACAATAGTATCCAGTATTGCAGTCGCCTCTCCTATGCCATAGTAACTTGTAAAAGACTGGCATGGGAATTATTTTTTTTTTAAGAAGTAAAAATAACATGCGTTCCAGAAATGGACTCCTGTGGGTCTTTTGTATCTCCAAACTTTCTGTCATTAAATGATAGAGTACAGTCTATGTAGGCAACTGGCGTGTGTCTATTTTGAGCTCATCTGTCGAAGAAAGCTAGATGGTTCCGGAATCATGTGGTACCGACACCGGAGCATGTGACGGAACACCTCCTTGAAGTGCGGGTGTTTCAGTCCATAAATGACGGGGTTGACGGCGCTGTTGAAGATGATGATCGCCCCCGTCCACGGTATGACCGGATCGCTGGGCGGTATCATCAGAGCGATGGCGAAGGGAGCCAGGCACGCAATGAAAGCGCACACCACAACGAAGAGATTCTTGGTGATCTGTACTTGTCTCCTGCTGAAGCTCTCCGCTGGTTTCTTGTGTAGTTGAGTGCTGCTGGCGCTGGAAGAGTTAGAAGTGTCGGCCATCTCAATGCCCTTCCCCATCATCTTCTTCATGTGGCCTGTGACGTGGCGGTAGATTTTGAAATAACAGACGAACAGGATGATTAGGGGGATAGGGTAGAGGAGAGCAGATCCCAGCAGACTGAATAGGTCACTCGTTTCAGCCGAGGTGTCTTGAGTACAAGTCTTGTACTTGTCCGAGTAGCCCCATTTACCGATACGAAAGAATGGAAGGGAACATACTAATGCTGGATAAAGCCACATGAACACCAACATGGCTGCTATCTTCTTGGGTGTGTAGATAGAGTGGTAAGTCTCCCTGGATTTAGTGATGAGTACGTACCGGTTAACGGAGATGGCAGCCAGGTTCATGACACTGCAACCAAGGCTGGTAAATCCAATGGCAGCTGCGACCGAGCAGACCGCCTCTGGCATCGGCCAACCCGTCATGCTAAACAGCGCCACCGCTGAAAATGGCGCAGAAAGACAAGTCACCAGGTCGGCCGATGCCAAGTTGACGACGAAGGCGTTGGTGCGGGTCTGGAGCTTATTGGACAAGACAACGGCCAGAATCACCAAGACGTTCCCTACGAAGCCAAACAAGGACACGAAGCAGACGAGGCTGCCGATGATGGCTCTCTGCGTGTAGTCCTCGAAGCGGAAGTTTCGACCGTCGCCAACCGTGGTAGTCGTTCCATCCGGGGTGGTGAAACTTGTGCTTGTCACAGTAAAAGCTTCCCCTTGTGTTAGGCTGGAGGAAGTTTCAACAGTCAAAGTCTCGGACACTTTACTGACGAAAAACGTATTATTTTCCACCGTGGAGATTGTTGTAAATTCATGTTCCATTGTGTGTGTTAAGTGGGTTGCATTGAGCAGAAAACAGAAGTTATGATGACGGGTAAAATACCCCGGCGGGACTTATCTCGTACACAAATATCTGTTTAGAATAAATTTAAGATACAATACGATTTCGTTTTTGGTCATAAAAGAAATTCGAGGCAGAGTCGAACAAAATTGCACTACTGCAAATAGCAGGGATGAACCTCGAAATTCGAACTGATTGGATGTGAAACAAATCACAGAAATTAGTGGTTTTTGATTAATTGTTTGCAAGTGGTATGTGGTATGATTGAATTGATTTCTGCAACATTGAAATCAGTCGAAATAATTACAAACGAACATTTCCTGAAAGTATTGAGCGTACCTGATATTTACGTCTTGACTTTCTAGCAAGGAACTACCATCAACTAATCGGTCCAACATAGCTATATGTCCAGGTTTATCACAATTTGCTTTTCATTCAGCACTCTGGTTTGGACAACAAATGTTTTTTTTTTTTTTTTTTGGCCAGGCAGTTTGGACTCCTGTGACTGTCAAATTGCATTAAGTTTGCAAAAGAGTGAACCATTTGGACTGCACACTTTTAGACATCAACAAGGATGGTAAATGTTGCTGACTTCAGTTCGATCGGGGCTATAAGTTTATGAGGTTAAAATAACTAAAGAAAAATAACTCACGGTTTTTCGTCGATTCTCCTGATGTGTGGAACTCCACGTAACACGTTTTCAGTCAGACCGAATATTTTCTTTTTCCTCTCTTGTGGGGGTGTTCCAATAAAACATGACTAATACATTAATTTCTTTTCAATGTGCAGTCATGCGTGTGTGTACTTTTGTGAGGCAAACTTCGATCTGATGCCAAATACATTTTATTAGGTCATTGTATTGCAGAAGAAAAGAAGGACAAAGGCACAACACATTTTGTAAGAATGCTTGCAGACTCGTATGGAATTGGTCTACGTGACCTACTTGTGTTTTCGGAAGCAACGCTTCAGCGGCGCAAGGTCAAAAGGCTGTTGTTTAATCGCGACCAAAAACACAGTGTTTCGAAAAGGCTGTCAGGTAAATAAATAAGTAGCACGTTCCCCCTTATACAACTGCCAACACAGAGATCAGTTTTAAACCCGGATGTACGTTCTCAAGTAAACACATTTGAAGTTCTGCATGACAACATGAATCATTACATACAGGGGTCAAACAATTGACATGCAATCTGACTCCGAAATGTATTGGAAATTTCTGACCAGACTATGCGTCATTTTAATTCAGACCCGGGCCAAGTTGACTTAAACTGCTGGTAGTTTTGATCCGACTCCAGGTCGATTTGACCCAGACACCCAGGTCTTGTTTAGACAGAATCCGCGTCAGTTTGACCCAGACACCCAGGTCTGGTTAATGCAGACTCAGGGTCATTTAAAATCAAACCCCGGGGCCAAGTTGACTTGAACACCGGGGCCAAGTTGACTTGAACACCGGGGCCAAGTTGACTTGAACACCGGGGCCAAGTTGACTTGAACACCGGGTCTTGTTGACCAAGCTCCGGGTCATGTTGTACAAGACTCTGGGTCTTGTTGACCAAGCTCCGGGTCATGTTGTACAAGACTCTGGGTCATGTTGACCAAGACTTTGGGTCTTGTTGACCAAGACTCCTTGTCATGTTGACCAAGCTCCGGGTCATGTTGTACAAGACTCAGGGTCATGTTGACCAAGCTCTGGGTCATGTTGTACAATACTCCGGGTCATGTTGACCAAGCTCCGGGTCATGTTGTACAAGACTCAGGGTCATGTTGACCAAGCTCCGGGTCATGTTGTACAAGACTCCGGGTCATGTTGACCAAGACTCCGGGTCATGTTGACCAAGACTCTGGGTCTTGTTGACCAAGCTCCGGGTCATGTTGACCAAGCTCCGGGTCATGTTGAACAAGACTCCTCTTTTGGGTCGGTCACTTTCATCATTGTCTTTAATTTTAAAAACAGTCATGTTCGTGAAATGTAAAATGTTAATGAGTCACTTTGCATCATTGTTCCAGCCAAAAAAGTTTTACTTCCTGACGTTGACAAATTCATTTATAATACCACTTTAATGTTAAGGACCTCCAAAGAAGGATTTAAAAATAAGCTTAATAGTTAAAGTAAACTGCAATCGGACACAACACAAAATGCATAATGAATACAAAACCATTAATTTCCTTGTTTGAATAATGTTTTTTTATTATTTTTTTAAAGGTCTGTTTCCTTTAAGCAGGATGACAGAAGTCTGTTGTCATTGACATTGGTATATTATTGTCTGACCGTTCAATGTACGGGGTTTATTTCCTCAAGCGAGATAAAATGGACATCACAATCAGAAACTTACGACGGGGGGGGGGGGGTGGGGGGGGGGGGGGTGGGGGGTTGACAAACCAGAAATATAAAGTGTCTGATAATTTGTGCACATGCTGTTTTTCCCTATTTCTGTTGTCAGTCTACGCAATAGAAATAAAGTCAAATAAATACTTATTTGTTATGGACTACTTCTCCGTCATAACCATGGATTGTTGAGCTTAAAAACGAAACTGTCAATGGATATTGGAAGAAATAGGTCAAGGTGTCGAAGTATCATTACACTTTAAAATAGACCAGACGGAAATATTCACACTGACCATCCTTTGTCCTCACTACTTTACTCTGATTGGTTCTTAGCCATCCCATTGTTTGTAAATTTATAACTTTGATTAGCTATATTTTCCCGCTTTTTTTCTGGATACTCTCCCTTAATCCTTTGCTCCTCTTGTTGCTATCAATGGATATGTTTGTGTATTATCACACTTTAAAATAGACCAGACAAACTGTTTTTGTTATATACACATATATTTATTCGAGTGTAATGACATCCACACTTGTGTAATGGGATGAAATTGTAGGTCCCTTTTTTTAAAACTCCTAGTTTACCCATGTCCAGCTCGGACTGGGGCAAGTCTAGGGGTAGGTGGTTGCCTGGCGGTGTGTAGTGTGTGGGTGATTGGTAGCAGCCTAATGCAACCAATCACGGCGCATTGAGGAAGAGATGTCCAGAGGTCAGTGACCATACCTAAAAGAAAGTGTTTTGGCCACTTGGCTGCTGGACTCCGACAGAGGAAAATTGTAAGATGTAACCCTCCAAGTTTCTTCGGTTTATGCACTTTGCCTCTGTCGGGATATCTGCGTTGGATTGCGCCAGCCCAGCTTTACATCACATTTATTTATATGTTCATCCCCTGTCCTGCTCTAGGCCAGTTCCTATCCAAGAGAGCCAGCAGGACAGCGTGACTTCAAGTCATCACTTGTGTTCTTCATCATTTTAAACTGGTTGTACCGAAAACAGTAACCCTGTCCCCTGATCAAGGACAAGGAACTGTTTCCACATCACTTCAAATCCCCTGTCTTCTTCAACGCCCCCCCCCCCAATTGTCTTCAAGTTTAACGTTCGTCATCCTATCACAGTTCATCATTAAATTCCTGGAGTTCGTTTACGCGCATTCACCGTCACGTCCACCCACGTTATACAGATAGGTCATTAAATCATTAAAAAAAAAAACTATTTACATTACATTTGAGTTTACTTTTAAGGTTTTCTATTTGTCGAGACCCGCCGGGTTTTCAATTTTCTTAATTTTCCTTTTATTTAGGATTTCACTACAATCTCGGTTAATGTTTTAATACAGCGTTTAAATCGCCTCTCCCTCTAGGTAATCGGGAAAATAATAAATCTTTACTTTTTTTTACAAAACAATTCAGCATGTCCCCTGTAAATTGTTTTATGATGTCGCAGTACAGAGTAGGTAAACCGCACTCGAACCTGTTACACATGCTAAGTTTGTCTCTTAATTATTTTTTAATGACTTGTTTTTAGGTATAACAGTGGTTTATCTAACAGTCTAAAGCCCCTTTCACACACTACACTTGAACCCAGAGAATCTCGGTGTTAAGGAACAGTTAAACACGGAGAGTCTCCGGGGTAAAGTGGAGCAATTCACACTACACTTTTCAGGGCAAAAACTCTCCGGATTGACGAACCCAAAACTTGCCCAATCTGTGTAAAACTGAGGGAATGTTTGACGTTGTGACGTCGAGTCCATTCGAAGTTGGGTCTATTTTGAGCTCATCTTTCGAAGACAGCTAGACGGCTCCGGAATCATGCGGTACCGACACCGGAGCATGTGACGGAACACCTCCTTGAAGTGCGGGTGTTTCACCCCGTAGATGACGGGGTTGATGGCGCTGTTGAAGACCACGAACGTTGCTGTCAACGGGATGACCGGATCGCTGGGCGGTATCATCAGAGCGACGGCGAAGGGGGCGAGACACACGATGAAGGCGCACATCACGTAGAAGAGATTCTTGGTGATCTCCACCTGCCTCTTGCTGATGTTTACGGTCGATCTCATTCGCAGTTGCTTGGTGTTGCTGGTCGACGCGGTGGAGGAATCCGGCAACTCAATCTCCTTCTCCAACATCTTGTTCATGTGGCCGGTGATATGACGGTAGATCTTGTAGTAGCAGACGAACAAAATGATGAGTGGGATGGGATAGAAAAGCACCGATCCCAGCAGACTGAAGAGATCGCTTGATTCAGCCGAGGTGTCTTGAGTACACATCTTGTACTTGTCTGAGTAACCCCATTTGCCGATCCCAAAGAGTGGAAAAGAACTGACCAATGCTGGATACAACCACGTCAATACCATCATGGCTGCTATCTTCTTAGGTGTGTAGATGGACTGGTAAGTGAAAATGGGTTTGGTGATGAGGACGTAGCGGTTAATGGCAATGGTAGGGAGAGTCATGACGCTGCATCCAAGGCTGACGTAGTATACAGCAGCGGACACGGAGCATACCAACCCAGGCAACGGCCAGCCGTTCATGCTGAACAAAGCCACCGCAGCAAAAGGTGACGTGAGGCACGACATCAGGTCGGCCGTGGCGAGGTTGACGACGAAGGCGTTGGTGCGGGTCTGGAGCTTCTTAGATAAGACAACGGCCAGAATCACCATGGTGTTCCCCACGAGACCCAAGACAGCCACAAGGCAGAAGACGCTGCCCAGAACAACTCTCTGGGTTCCATCTTCAAAACGAAAGTTTCTGCCGTCTCCTCCGGTGGTTGCAATGTGAACCGTTGTCATGTCTGATTCGGTTGGATCCTGAAGTCCACTGGGTGTCGTGAAGAAGACATTCATCTCCGTAGAGTTGGGAACGGTTTCAGCTGATACCATAGAGGCCTCCATGATGTCTCACAAAATGAACGGGATGGTTGGTTTGGATGCGATTTATCAACGGTAAATCTGAACCGTAGAGAGGCAATCACCTGTTGATTATAGAACATGTAATCGTCTGGTATTATTCAAAAATACTTAATAACTCTCATTGACAAGTTTATAGGGAGACCGCCATCAGTTTCCCTTGTGTTTTAGTACTTGGTATTTGAAATAAAAAGCCGCACCACTTTAGGCGATCCCCCTATACATTAGGGCCGGAGTGCCGGCACGTTATTCCAGAGGTCGTGGGTTCAAGCCCCGATCTGGTAAATTTGTCCCCGTTCAACCCAAAATTATAAAAAGTATGACTTCAGATAAAAATAGTAACATTGTAAATCCTGAATGACAGAAAACACTACTAACAAGTGTCACTGTGTGTCTGCCACATTACGATCGCCCATTTCTTTGACCACCTACAGAACTATTTCTAATTAGAAATACTCCACTGAACCCGTCTGTATACGAAAAACAGATGAAACGAAGTTCTAACTTACCAACAGTAGAAAGTCCCCCTCATGAGTTGGCCGTGTCTTTAAGGTTGCTGCTTGGTCTAAACCGAGGTCTACTTCCACCAGTCTGGGTTAGACGCAATTCGAACAAGTGCATTTTTGATTTCCGCTTACAGCTGGAATGATTGTCCTTTCTAAACGTCAATAGACAGTCTGTTATTAATATCCGTCCGGATGTTGCAATAGAACTCTACCAGTTCCCACTTCGAATCGTTAGCAATTGGTCACCCTACTGAGGAGCTAACTCATTGCCAAGAACGCGGGTGTTTTCCTGCACCGAACCTGGATAGTATTACTAAAGAGCACAGGGCCCCAGACTGATGTGCATATTATTATGTATTCCTGAAATTATTTATGTATAAGTGGACACGAATTGAACGCTGTATATCATGGAATCATTAACCGCAGCCCTTCAACTTTTGTTCGTAGTAAAGTGTGTACGTCTATCACACGATGTATAATGTACATTCCTCAAATTCTTTGATAGAAAAGTTAAAAAGGCATTGGTGCGAACTCAATCCTCGAAAATTTGAGTAACCCAAGAGGCTATCGCATGTCACACCAACAGTAGAGCCAGTGACCTGTTAATCTGGGGGGGGGGGGGTTGGTGGGTAAAGCTTAAATTGAAGGGGATCAAAATGTAATTCGGTACTGCTGGAAAAGTATTGACAATGACTGACCTTTCTCTATGGACAGACCTACACACGGACGATTATTCTTGAGCTGGGTTAAACATAAACATCACTATCAATTCAATTCAGATTCACATTTATTTCCATGCTTCGATGAAAAATAACGACAAGTACATGTAACTATGGAGTAAAGCAAAAGTAACATTAAGTAGCAGTAAGCAGGATGAATAAGAACTGCATTTTATTATTCTTACTGAAGTATCAAGAAGTTATTATTGCTTTAATACATATTGCTAGATTAAGCTCAATTTTTCTTCTTCTAAGGCCCAGCGCCATTTTGTACAGGCAATATACTGTGCAATGCCGTATCCCAGTTAGCGGCTACGGCTGTTGCTAAGAGTAGTGCTGAGGACGTCCTAATATACTTCAACGCATGAAGACGCGGCGATCTAGCGGTAGCTGTAGCCGCCAATTCAGACACGATCTAAGTCTCGCGCGTATTTATGAAATTAAATCTTCCTTTTTTAATTCTAACTGTTTACAATTCTTGAAAATAAAAACACCCATCATAGCAATTTGGTATAAGTACAGTTTCAATTTGTATATAAACGAAATAATTTGTTGAAATTAACTTTGAAACAAAATTAAAACATGGACGAGGATGCTTTTTTTTTTTTTAATCCCATTTGTGAATCACTTCCGAATTTGTGCAACTACAATTTGTGCGGATTGTTTTGTTGACTTGTTAAAATTTATTTTCCTTCTATATATTTCATGGCTAAGTTTAATTTTTTTAACATTATGATAATAATAATAACCAGTTCTTATATAGCGCATTTCACAATAACGTCTCAATGCGCTTTACATGATATAATTTGTAGATTTGAAGAAACAGAATCGCCAACACGTTAACACTCAATATGGATAGGACAAACTTAGTCCTGAAAGCTCGAATATGCCCGAGACTTCAGTCTTATCGGACGAAAATTTAATTTAATTTTAAAGATTACAAACAATACTTGCTATGTACAAGCATGACGCAACTGATTTTTGCTGCCGGTTTTCTGTGAAACGTTGGTGCCTCATCATTCAACAATCATAGAGAGGCCTAAGGAGTCACTTCAGTTTGTAACAATGTGCATAGTCAGTGACAAGCTTCTCTTACACGCCGTGACGAACTCTGTGTTTTACCGCACCGTAAGTGACGAAATACCTCCCTGAAATTACTGGCACCGTAACCAGTGACGGAACACCTCCTTGAAGTGCGGGTGTTTCACCCCGTAGATGACGGGGTTGACGGCGCTGTTGAAGACGACGACCGTTGAGGTCCACGGGATGACCGGATCGCTGGGCGGTATCATCAGAGCGACGGCGAAGGGGGCGAGACACAGGACGAAGGCGCACATCACGTAGAAGAGATTCTTGGTGATCTTAACTTGCCTCTTGCTGATGTTAAAATTACTGCTGCCGCTTGAGGACACGGACGCTACTCTCAGCATGATCTTTGTGTGGTCGGTGGTGAAGCGGTAGATCTTGTAGTAGCACACGAACATGATGGTGAGTGGGATGGGGTAGATGAGCACCGATCCAAGCAGACTGAAGAGGTCACTCGATTCAGCCGAGGTGTCTTGAGTACAGATCTTGTACTTGTCTGAGTAACCCCATTTACCGATCCCAAAGAAAGGGAGACTGAAGACTATTATGGGATAGAGCCACGTGCAAACCAACATGGCTGCTATCTTCTTAGGTGTGTAGATCGAATAGTATGTTGTTGATGGCTTAGTGATGACAACATACCTGTTGATAGATATAGCAGCCAAGTTCATCACGCTACAAGACAGACAAGTGAAGTACACTGCCCCTACAAGAGTGCATACAAAGTCCGGCAACGGCCATCCACCTTTGCTGAACAGCGACACTGCGTTAAACAACGCAGCGCAGCAGGTAATAATGTCCGCCACCGCCAAGTTGACGACGAAGGCGTTGGTGCGGGTCTGGAGCTTCTTGGATAAGACGACGGCCAGAATCACCAAGACGTTCCCCACGAAGCCAACAGCAGACACCAGGCAGTAGATGCTACCAACGACGACCCTCTGCGTGTAATCGTCAAAGCGAAAGTTTCTGCCATCGCCTGCGGGTGTCGAGCCCAAGTTTTCCTCCACTGGCAAGCTCGTGTCGGGAGCCTTGGTATCGATTTCTTCCCCCATCGCAAATGTAGAGAGAATAAGTGTGACCGTGGTAAATACTGCCCTCTCCGTCGTCATTGCGCTAGGATCAGAAGACTTGGTGGTATGAATTTGAGCGTTGAGTTTGACTGTGCTTTGCGCAGTCCCGAACACTGTGTTTCTGTTAGAATATTGAAACAAATATACATTTTAAAGCTGAGACTAACCTGGATACTATTTTGAAATCTTTTGTTTTTCAACAACTGTGAAAATTTAGTGACGTTGCCGATTGTAATCATGCCAAACTTCCCGCAATTGTAAATTCCTGTTAATTCCCAACCAGTAAAAAAACTGGGCAACATTATGTGACGCCCGCGCCAAAATCGGTCACTTCTCATGATTTTTTGCAACTGGCCTTCAAAATGAAGACAGCCGCAACATCAGCCATGCCATCAATATGATGCGATATCTTCATCATTCTATATGTTGAGAAATGCCTATAGGACCTAAGTGTTATTGTAAAAGCTGAGCAAATAAACCGATTTTTATTTTGTGAAGAAAGTGTCTGCTTTTGGCATAGACTAACTCGTCAGTTCATGGTTATTTAAACAATACTACAGAGCAAGCAGTGTCGACACTTGTTTAACTCTCTCAGCTTAAACCTTCACAGACATGACCAATTACTGCACCGGGGATACAGCACCTGGGAATATCTTTTTCTTAACGCGGGGCTCCAAGGTCAAATGAAGTTTTGTGACGCACTCATTTTTTTTTTCAACAAACAGAGTCCTCGTGAAAATGGGGGAAATGTACAAGTCTCTATAACATCTCGTTAAATGGTGTCAACATCTATTTTAGTTGATACTCTTTCAGAGCAAAATGTGAAACAAGATGTTACCGGACGCGATATTTTTTTTCCCCGCTCAGTTGCGGCAGAACCAACAGAGGGCGCTGTTACCGAGGGATTTCAGCAACGCTAGTTAGTTGTTGTACAGTCAGTATAGCTAGGTATCGCAATGCGCTCGATGACAGGCATTATGCAGCTTTTATTATTCATAACCTATGACATGCATTATTCATATCTCTTTCATGATGAAATCCCTCGGTAACAGCGCCCTCTGTTGGTTCTCTCGCAACTGAGCTGGAACAAAATATCGCTTACCGGACAATCAAGAACAAATGGGTCTGTGCATATTTCAAAGAGGAATTTTGTTTGCGCTAGTCATTACGTAAATTTAAATGCCGTTTTGATTGATTATAATCACAACTCAGGAATGAGCTCAAGTTTCTCTTTACCAAAAATGTTAAGACAAATGTTAAAATGTGACGTCATGTTTCAAATCTGGAAGAGTATCAAATAAATTGCATCTTTACTCATTTTCATGAGGTCTCTACTATTAAAAGAAAAGATGAGTGCATAAAAAAGGACTCAGTTCGAGACATTGGAGCTCGTCTAAAAAACCTAGTCACATTTTGACTGTACATGAAAGTCAGCAATCAAAGTCTGCCGAGTGGTTTTATCACTGGTTTAAATAACAAGCAAATGCAAATACTTACCAGTAGGGAGAAGTTGATGTCCAATAACGGAGATAAATGCTAGTCGTAGTTAAAAAAACCTTGCAAAGAGTGCTGGCTGTGTTGTCTGAACTAAGACACCGTCCAGCCTGTGTCATTTTATACCTGGATCTACCGCAAGACTGTTTTTCTTTGATTTCCGGAGAAAACAGGCCAAGTTTACGAAGAACACTTGCTATGAGTTCGCATGACTACCCAAAACAATAGAACTATGGATATAAATACTTGCCCGATGTTTTCGATCAACATATATTGTTTTATGAGTTCGCCTAAAATAAAACAATGCACTTCGGTGTACAAATACGGGTCTTACTTTGAACACGGATGCTAAAAAATGAAAGTTTAGTTTGAGCTCACGTCATAGACAACAAGAGGACCAGGGTCCAACCTTTTAAAACAAAAAATAGCGGTCAATGACCTCGAGTTTACGATCTGTAACAATTAAAGTGACAGTTTATAAAGATTAAGTGCAACTTGTCGCGATGAAAATTTAGTTGAAGAGATTTGCCTGCGTTGTTTTTGGGGGGTCGGTCACTTTCATTATTGTCTTTAAACAGTCATTTTTGTTATTTGAAATTTCACTCAAGTACCGATGTGAAGCGTTAATGAGTTACTTTGCATCATTGTTCCACAGCCTAAAAAGTTTTACTTTCTGACGTTGACAAATTCATTTAAACTACCACTTTAATGTTAAGGACATCCAAAGAAGGATTTAAAAATAAGCTCAATAGTTAAAGTAAACTGCAATCGGACACAACACAAAATGCATACAGAATACAAAACCATTAATTTCCTTGTTTGAATAATGTTTTATTATTATTTTTTAAAGGTCTATTTCCTTAAGCGGGATGACAGAAGTCTGTTGTCATTGACATTGGTATAATGTTGTCTGACTTTTAATGTGCAGGGTTCATTTCCTCAAGCGAGATTAAATGAACACAACAATCAGAAACTTACGACGGGGAGGGGGGGGGGGGGAAGAGGGTTAACAAACCAGAAATATTGTTGTTTTTTTCATTTTTGTTGTTGTCAGTCTACGCAATAGAAATGCAGTCAAATAAGTACTTGCATTTCTTCACGGACGTGATGTTTTCGTCACTCTGCCAACTGGATTCGGAAAGTCTGCAATTTTTAACAGAGCTGCTTAAAAAGGCAGTTTATACTTTTGGTAATTGTCAAAGACCAGTATCCTCACTTGGTGTATCCCAACATTATACATGAAACAACAAACCTGTGAAAGTTTAAGCTCAATCGGTCATTGCAATCACCAGAAAAAAAGTGGGGAAAAACCTTCTGTGTTTTCACTGTTTTTAAACATCGAGTTTTTGACTCATGAGATCAAAACTAATTGTTTTACTCTTTTCTCAAAAACTATAGCATTTAAAGCAAAAATATTTCAAGGGGAGTTTCCCATCATGACCATGTTTATACCATGTAAGTTATGTGTGAATCTCTGAACATTTGTATTTTTACTCTCACCAATGTTACAAACACCCTTTAAGCACCAACGGTAACTGAGTAAACTAACAAAA
The DNA here is from genome assembly GCA_023634235.1 of Pisaster brevispinus. NCBI lineage: Eukaryota > Metazoa > Echinodermata > Asteroidea > Forcipulatida > Asteriidae > Pisaster > Pisaster brevispinus. Next base: position 19,050,165 of record JAMKCF010000011.1, read on the forward strand.
ATATGCTTACTAGATGCTAGAATAAGGTTACCAATACTGTAATACTTGCTAAAACTCTATAATTTATATTATCACATAAACTTTAAGCCAGTGCTTTTAAAAACAAAACACTATGGTATTATCACGGCGCGCGCGCCCCCAGTGAAAAGTACTGTAATGTACATGTACATGCAGTTAGCCTATATAGCTCTATGAGTTAGCCGCAGCAGCTGGACACCTCATGAATATGCATAAGATCTATTTAGTAAACATGACTTCCACTGACCAATGGGGTCTTGTCTTCCGCGCGCATTATAGTAATGACCTCATGGCTTCAACACAGAACCGTCAAGGCGTTGATTCAGTTAGTACACGTACACACATACACACACACACAACCTTACGGATCCGGTTTGTGGGGTACTGCTATTGTTGTTCTATTGTTCCCTTTTCTAAAGAATTCCCTTGTGGGGCCCTATTGTTCCTATTGAAATCGCCTTGTGGGGTCCATTGTTCCATTGTTAAAAGTACCCCGTAAGTTGGCATGTGTAAGGGCACACAAGTGTGTAAACACCTCCAATCGGGGACCTCCTATTGTCCCTCTTTTGTTTGGACTTTAACTTTTTGGCAACAGCTCCCATTGGTTTTGTACACAATTTCCAACTGGGGACCTTAACCCAACCGGGGACCCTATTGTCCTCTTTTGTTATAGGTCCCCGGTTTGAATGTCCCCTTTTCTGTTTTGTTCTCGGTCTCCATAAGGTAGTGAATATGAAGACACACTGACTGCACAGTGTAGTGTGTACAGTACATACAGACACCCATCCCTTGCTCTATCATCATCCACACAGCTCGGGCAGGTTGCGCCGCGCAAAGAAAAGTACACACAGCTCGGGCGGTACAGGTATAAGAGCGCCGCGCAAAGAAAAGTACTAATAAATGAAAACAAAATTGCAACGCCTTGATCAAGGCTAGTTTGTTACCGACTACTTCTCCGTCATAACCATGGATTGTTGAGCTTAAAACGAAACAGTCAAGGGATATTGAAATAAATAGGTCAAGGTGTCGAAGTATCATTACACTTAAAAATAGACCAGACGGAAGTATTCACACTGACCATCCTTTGTCCTCACTACTTTACTCTGATTGGTTCTTAGCCACCCCTTTGTTTCTAAATTTATAACTCTGATTGGCTATATTTTCCCGCTTTTTTCTGGATACTCTCCCTTAATCCTTTGCTCCTCTTGTTGTTTATCAATGGATATGTTTGTGTTTGTTCTTGTTTATGCCTCTGGCGAAGGTCCGGTTTGGATCGAAAGCTAAGGCCATCTCCCCTACTAATCTTATATATGTATATGAAAAATGTGTAATGACATCCACACATGCTAAGTTTGTCACTTATTTTTTAATGACTTGTTTTTAGGTATAACAGTGGTTTATCTAACAGTCTAAAGCCCCTTCCACACTACACTTGAACCCAGAGAATCTCGGTGTTAATGCGGATTAACGAACCCAAAACTTGCTCAATCTGTGTAAAATTGAGGGGATGTTTGACATTGTGACGTCGAGTCCATTCGATTTTTCTCTATTTTGAGCTGATCTTTCGAAGACAGCTAGACGGCTCCGGAATCATGTGGTACCGACACCGGAGCATGTGACGGAACACCTCCTTGAAGTGCGGGTGTTTCACCCCGTAGATGACGGGGTTGATGGCGCTGTTGAAGACCACGAAAGTCGAAGTCCACGGGATGACCGGATCGCTGGGCGGTATCATCAGAGCGACGGCGAAGGGGGCGAGACACACGATGAAGGCGCACATCACGTAGAAGAGATTCTTGGTGATCTCCACCTGTCTCTTGCTGATGTTTACGGTTGATCTCCTTCGGAGTCGCTTGGTGCTGCTGGTCGATGCGGTGGAGGAATCCGGCAACTCAATCCCCTTCTCCAACATCTTGTTCATGTGGCCGGTGATATGACGGTAGATCTTGTAGTAGCAGACGAACAAAATGATGAGTGGGATGGGGTAGATAAGCGCCGATCCCAGCAGACTGAAGAGATCGCTTGATTCAGCCGAGGTGTCTTGAGTACACGTCTTGTACTTGTCTGAGTAACCCCATTTACCGATACCGAAGAGTGGAAAAGAACAGACCAGTACTGGGTACAACCACGTCAATACCATCATGGCTGCTATCTTCTTAGGTGTGTAGATGGACTGGTAAGTGAAAATGGGTTTGGTGATGAGGACGTAGCGGTTGATGGCAATGGTGGTGAGAGTCATGATGCTGCATGCAAGGCTGATGTAGTATACAGCAGCGGACACGGAGCATACCAACCAAGGCAACGGCCAGCCGTTCATGCTGAACAAAGCCACCGCAGCAAAAGGTGACGTGAGGCACGATATCAGGTCGGCCGTGGCGAGGTTGACGACGAAGGCGTTGGTGCGGGTCTGGAGCTTCTTGGATAAGATAACGGCCATAATCACCATGGTGTTCCCCACGAGCCCCAAGACAGCAACAAGGCAGTAGACGCAGCCCAGAACAATCCTCTGGGTTTCATCTTCAAAACGAAAGTTTCTGCCGTCTCCTCTGGTGGTTGTGATGCCAACCGTTGTCATGTCTGATTGGGTTGGATCCTGAAGTCCACTGGGTGTCGTGAAGAAGACATTCATCTCCGTAGAGTTGGGAACGGTTTCAGCTGATACAATAGGGGCCTCCATGGTGTCTCAGAATGTGAACGGGATGGTTGGTTTGGATGCGATTTATCAACGGTGCATCTGGACCGTAGAGTGGCAATCACCTGTTGATTATAGAACATGTCATCGTCTGGTATTATTGAAAAATACTTAATAACTCTCATTGGCATTCATAGGGAGACCGCCATCATTTTGGTTGGGATAGAAAGCTCAGATGGTGAGAGTGCCGGCACGTTAATCCGGAGGTCGCAGGTTCAAGTCCCGCTCTAGTCAATAGGCGATCCCCCTGCTGCCTCTTCCCATGTTGTGCAGTAAGCGTGGGTGTGGTCCTTGGCTATACGGCAACTACAGATTGAATGGACATTGGCAAAAATAGAAAGACCGCCTATACATTAGGGCCGGAGTGCCGGCACGTTATTCCAGAGGTCGTGGGTTCAAGCCCCGATCTGGTAAGTTTGTCCTTGTTCAACCCAAAATTATAAAAAGTATGACTTCAGATAAAAATAGTAACATTGTAATTCCTGAATGACAATAAACACTACTAACAAGTGTCACTGTGTGTCTGCCACATCACGATCGCCCATTTCTTTGACCACAGCTACAGAACTTTTTCCAATTCGAAATACTCCATTGAACCCGTCTGTATACGAAAAACAGATGAAACGAAGTTCTAACTTACCAACAGCAGAAAGTCCTCCTCAGTTGGCCGTGTCTTTAAGGTTGCTGCTAGGTCTAAACCGAGGTCTACTTCCACCAGTCTGGGATAGACGCAATTTGAACAAGTGAATTTTTGTTTGTCCTTTCTAAACTTCGACTTGATATCATGGTAGTTCAAGGGGGTTCCCCTTTTGACCAAAAGCAATCTGATAGTTATTTCTGTCCGGGTGTTGCAATAGAACTCTACCAGGTACCACTTCGAATCGTTAGCTGTTGGTCACCCCACTGAGGAACTAACTCATTGCCAAAAACATGGGTGTTTTTCTGCATCGAACCCGGATACAAAATAGCCCAGGGCTATTCCTGAAATTATTTATGTTTATATTGAACCCTTCACCTTTTGTTCGTAGTATAGGTGTGTGTACGGCTTTCTCGTCTATCATACGAGGTAAAATGTACATTCCTCAAATTCTTTGATAGAAAAGTTAAAAAGGCATTGGTGCGAGAACTCAATCCTCGAAAATTTGAGTAATCCAAGACGCATTCGCAGGTCACACCAACAGTAGAGCCAGTGACCTGTTAACCTGGGAGGGGGGGGGACGCTTAAATTGAAGGGGATCAAAATGTAATGCTGGAAAAGTATTGACAATGACTGACCTTTCTCTAGGGACAGACCTACACACGGACGATTATTCTTGAGCTGGGTTAAACATAAACATCACATTCAATTCAATTCAGATTCACATTTATTTCCATACTTCGATGAAAAATAACGACAAGTACATGTAACTATGGAGTAAAGCAAAAGTAACATTAAACAGTCATTTTTGTTATTTGAAATTTCACTCAAGTACCGATGTGAAGCGTTAATGAGTTACTTTGCATCATTGTTCCACAGCCTAAAAAGTTTTACTTTCTGACGTTGACAAATTCATTTAAACTACCACTTTAATGTTAAGGACCTCCAAAGAAGGATTTATAAATAAGCTTAATAGTTAAAGTAAACTGCAATCGGACACAACACAAAATGCATACAGAATACAAAACCATTAATTTCCTTGTTTGAATAATGTTTTATTATTATTTTTTAAAGGTCTATTTCCTTAAGCGGGATGACAGAAGTCTGTTGTCATTGACATTGGTATAATGTTGTCTGACTTTTAATGTGCAGGGTTCATTTCCTCAAGCGAGATTAAATGAACACAACAATCAGAAACTTACGAGGGGGGGGGGGGGAGAGGGTTGACAAACCAGAAATATAAAGAGTTTGATATTTTGTGCACATATTGGTTTTTTTCCCTTTTTGTTGTTGTCAGTCTACGCAATAGAAATACAGTCAAATAAGTACTTGTTTGTTATGGACTACTTCTCCGTCATAACCATGGATTGTTGAGCTTAAAACAAAACAGTCAAGGGATATTGAAATAAATAGGTCAAGGTGTCGAAGTATCATTACACTTTAAAATAGACCAGACGGAAGTATTCACACTGACCATCCTTTGTCCTCACTACTTTACTCTGATTGGTTCTTAGCCATCCCATTGTTTGTAAATTTATAACTCTGATTGGCTATATTTTCCCGCTTTTTTCTGGATACTCCCCTTAATCCTTTGCTCCTCTTGTTGTTTATCAATGGATATGTTTGTGTTTGTTCTTGTTTATGCCTCTGGCGAAGGTCCGGTTTGGATCGAAAGCTAAGGCCATCTCCCCTACTAATCTTATATATGTATATGAAAAATGTGTAATGACATCCACACATGCTAAGTTTGTCACTTATTTTTTAATGACTTGTTTTTAGGTATAACAGTGGTTTATCTAACAGTCTAAAGCCCCTTCCACACTACACTTGAACCCAGAGAATCTCGGTGTTAATGCGGATTAACGAACCCAAAACTTGCTCAATCTGTGTAAAATTGAGGGGATGTTTGACATTGTGACGTCGAGTCCATTCGATTTTTCTCTATTTTGAGCTGATCTTTCGAAGACAGCTAGACGGCTCCGGAATCATGTGGTACCGACACCGGAGCATGTGACGGAACACCTCCTTGAAGTGCGGGTGTTTCACCCCGTAGATGACGGGGTTGATGGCGCTGTTGAAGACCACGAAAGTCGCAGTCCACGGGATGACCGGATCGCTGGGCGGTATCATCAGAGCGACGGCGAAGGGGGCGAGACACACGATGAAGGCGCACATCACGTAGAAGAGATTCTTGGTGATCTCCACCTGTCTCTTGCTGATGTTTACGGTTGATCTCCTTCGGAGTCGCTTGGTGCTGCTGGTCGATGCGGTGGAGGAATCCGGCAACTCAATCCCCTTCTCCAACATCTTGTTCATGTGGCCGGTGATATGACGGTAGATCTTGTAGTAGCAGACGAACAAAATGATGAGTGGGATGGGGTAGATAAGCGCCGATCCCAGCAGACTGAAGAGATCGCTTGATTCAGCCGAGGTGTCTTGAGTACACGTCTTGTACTTGTCTGAGTAACCCCATTTACCGATACCAAAGAGTGGAAAAGAACAGACCAGTACTGGGTACAACCACGTCAATACCATCATGGCTGCTATCTTCTTAGGTGTGTAGATGGACTGGTAAGTGAAAATGGGTTTGGTGATGAGGACGTAGCGGTTGATGGCAATGGTGGTGAGAGTCATGACGCTGCATGCAAGGCTGATGTAGTATACAGCAGCGGACACGGAGCATACCAACCCAGGCAACGGCCAGCCGTTCATGCTGAACAAAGCCACCGCAGCAAAAGGTGACGTGAGGCACGATATCAGGTCGGCCGTGGCGAGGTTGACGACGAAGGCGTTGGTGCGGGTCTGGAGCTTCTTAGATAAGACAACGGCCAGAATCACCATGGTGTTCCCCACGAGACCCAAGACAGCCACAAGGCAGAAGACGCTGCCCAGAACAACTCTCTGGGTTTCATCTTCAAAACGAAAGTTTCTGCCGTCTCCTCTGGTGGTTGTGATGCCAACCGTTGTCATGTCTGATTCGGTTGGATCCTGAAGTCCACTGGGTGTCGTGAAGAAGACATTCATCTCCGTAGAGTTGGGAACGGTTTCAGCTGATACAATAGGGGCCTCCATGGTGTCTCAGAATGTGAACGGGATGGTTGGTTTGGATGCGATTTATCAACGGTGAATCTGGACCGTAGAGTGGCAATCACCTGTTGATTATAGAACATGTCATCGTCTGGTATTATTGAAAAATACTTAATAACTCTCATTGGCATTTATAGGGAGACCGCCATCATTTTGGTTGGGATAGAAAGCTCAGATGGTGAGAGTGCCGGCACGTTAATCCGGAGGTCAAAGGTTCAAGTCCCGCTCTAGTCAATGTTTTTGTTATTCAATTCCCAGTCAGTTTCCCTTGTGGTTTAGTATTTGATATTTGAAATAAAAAGCCGCACTATTTTAGGCGACCCCCCTGCTGCCGCTTCCCTTGTTGTACCGTAAGCCTGGGTGTGATGCTTGGCTATACGGCAACTATAGATTGAATGGATTATGCCCGGCACCCCCGAAAAAGGACATTGGCAAAAATAGGAAGACCGCCTATATACATTAGGGCCGGAGTGCCGGCACGTTATTCCAGAGGTCGTGGGTTCAATCCTAATTTGTTAAATTTGTCCTTGTTCAACCCAAAATTATAAAAAGTATGACTTCAGATAAAAATAATAACATTCTAATTCCTGAATGACAATAAACACTACTAACAAGTGTCACTGTGTGTCTGCCACATCACGATCGCCCATTTCTTTGACCACCTACAGAACTATTTCTAATTAGAAATACTCCGTTGAACCCGTCTGCATACGAAAAACGAAGTTCTAACTTACCAACAGCAGAAAGTCCTCCTCAGTTGCCCGTGTCTTTAAGGTTGCTGCTTGGTCTAAACCGAGGTCTACTTCCACCAGTCTGGGTTAGACGCAATTTGAACAAATGAATTTTTGTTTTCCGTTTAAATAACAGCTGGAATGATTGTCCTTTCTAAACTTCGACTTGATATCATGATATAAAGTTCAAGGGGATGTCCCTTTTGGCCAATAGACAAACTGTTTTTGTTATATCCGTCCGGTTGTTGAAATAGAACTCTGTCCGGATGTTGCAGTAGAACTCTCCCAGTTACCACTTCGAATCGCTAGCTACTGGTCACCCCACTGAGGAGCATTGCCAAGAACGCGGGTGTTTTCCTGCATCGGACCCGGATACAAAAGAGCCCAGGGCTCCAAACTGATGTGCATATTATGTCTTCCTGAAATTATTTCTGTAAAAGTGGACTCGAACTGAACCCTGTATATCATGGTATCAATAACCGTAACCTTAAACTTTTGTTCGTAGTATAGGTGTGTGTACGGCTTTCTCGTCTATCATACGAGGTAAAATGTACATTCCTCAAATTTCTTTGATAGAAAGGTTAAAAAGGCATTGGTGCGAACTCCATCCTTGAAAATTTTGAGTAACCCAAGACGCATTCGCAGGTCACACCAACAGTAGAGCCAGTGACCTGTTAATCTGGGGGGGGGGGGGGTAAAGTTTAAATTTAAGGGGATCAGAATGTAATTCGGTACTGCTGGGGAAAGTATTGACAATGGCAGACCTTTCTCAATGGACAGACTTTTCCCTATGGACAGACCTACACACGGACGGTTATTCTTGAGCTGGGTTAAACATAGACATCACATTGGTTTTGGGCTACATTTAATTCGGCCATCGGGGGAAAACTGATGTGGAAATTTGTGTTATTATTATTATTATTTTTTGTGTGACATTCATTCCTGTACACAAACACATAATATAATATCTTGTTTTGAAGAATATTACAGTGGAGGCAGATTGCAAAAAGTGGGGCTTGTGGTTAATATGCCTTGAGAACCTTAAACTAATAAAACAAGAAACGAGTTGAGCAGAACATCATATTACAACAATAAGCGGAGGACTGACAAAACTACAATATGCGCTTGTGGCAGTTAATTTTCCTTTATCTTGAGCACTCTCTGGAGTACGCCCTCATGTGCCCATGCACGGAGCCGGATAATCACGCCGATGACGAAACCCGCGTACCACCAAAAGTATACACACAGCTATGCATTGTATTATAACGTTGTTCTTGTATTTTTTAGGTCAAATGAACAATAATAACGACAAATATATGATGTTGCATTTTACTTCTTATAATTTAGCATGCAACTTCTTTTTTTTATTCATACAATCGAACGTTTACCCAAAAGCTGCGTGATTAACTAATGAAGGGAAAACACACCATTGCTCAAGCTGATTTCCATCCTTACGGACTTCTCATCGAAACAGTCATCCCCAGTGCAAAGGTTTTATATTGAGGGAACAAAGAGGTCACGATACGGTGCAAAATGGAAATGGTTTATGTCACGTAAGAGATTATTTGCGCGATACTGTCTTAAATATTTTATTTATAGTTACTTGATATTGTTATAATTTGGGGTTGAACAAATTATTACAAATTTTACCCAGTTACCTTGTGGTTAGTTACTTAATATCGTTATATTATACATGCGAGGTTAGAGTTTTTCCAGTTTATCAGCCAGATCTGACGGAATGGTACTAATATGACCTCTATAATCAGTAGAAATTTCCCATTGGAACTATTAGCGGTATTGGGTTTTTTTCAGTAGTTGCCAATCCTTTACTGCTTCAGCTTTATGTTTGATAAGAACGGAACAATTCAAGTTATGCAGAAAAAGTCCACAGGCATATTAATCGGATGGGGTTCGAACCCGTGACCCTGCCAGTCTAGATCAGACGCCTTGCCGATTCTATACTTTGCTATATTGCGAGTGCTTTGCCCAGTTTGCTTCAATATCAGGGCCCGATTTCATAAAGCCTGTAAGCACAAAAACTCGCTGAGCACAGAATATTATTGCTTAGCAGAAACAGGTTACCGGTCAACATTCCCTAAAGTTTACATTGTTGCCACTGGTACCCCGCTCATTTCTTGCTAAGTAAAGACATTTGCTGAGCAGATTTTTCTCTGCTTAACAGCTTTATGAAATTGGGCCCAGGATTTGCCTCATCATTGGTAGCGGCAAGGAGCATGACAGCCTACTTTGTTGTTGTTTTTTCACAAAGCTTTTTGGCATTCAATGTATAGCTCACCCTCATGTGCTCATGCACAGAGCGGATGAATACGATGACGAAATCCGCATACCAGCAAAAGTAAACACGCAACTTTCCGTGGAATCACACTTTCAACGTTTCAACCGAAACTAGACATGACAATTATTATGTTACTCATGTGATCGTATTGCAAAGCCCAGTGTGTCAAAGGTCGGCCTGAGCAATGAAGTGTCCACACTCAACAAAGGAGGAAATAATAAAATTCTGGCTTTTATTTAGTGAAATATGCGATTAAAATGTTTATCTTCCAGTAATATATGGAAATACAACTATAACATTATCTTTATTTCATTTAGGTCCAATGTTAAAACCCTTAAGTGAACGCTGGTGACACTAAGTCATGGCACATGATGTTTTGGTTTTTTTTCACTTTTTTTCCCAAAGTGCAATGCCCTGGGGGAGTCAAAGTCCTTGATATCCTAGACTGGACAATTCCACTACATATCGAAGAGGGGGATCAGGTCCCAGAGCTGTGTAAGTTTGTATACCAAACATAACCTGCAAAACTCGAACATTATTGACTGACTCCAAAAATGACAGATATAGAGGGCGCCACAAAGAATATGACTGGCTTTACAAAACATCTGGCTTCGGCAGTTGCTTCGGGCTCTGTTAATCCTTTGTGTAATCCTTTGTTGACATCGGGTTCCAAAGATTAGCCACAGCCAAAGTCAGAGTTTCGAAAAGGCTCCCGTATCATCGTCACATAAAGGTTATCTCCATTATGATAATTTCTATAATTTGTTTTTATTAACAACATTCTCGCGAGCATTTTAAAAATAGGTTACATCACTACGTTTGCTCTCAGCTCAACGAAACAGCATAACCCGAATCATCTTTTGCCTAAAACGAGTGAGGAAAAGTTTGGATAATAAAGGTTGGTTTTTGGGGGTCGATCCTCACCAATAAGTGTTTACTATTAACAATATAATTAGTATTACTATAAATATATAATTCTGGTAATGAATAAAAATGATGCCTCATAATTGAACTTATTCACTGATAGCTCGCCTGAGGAAACTTGTAAAGGAGGGTGATTGCTGATGTGAACAAGAAATACTGGGGGTAACCCTTACTCTTCCACGATAACTGTTGTGGGTTCTTTTTGCGTGCAATACCAGGACAAAGCCATTATGTTAAAGTACATTGCTCAATAAGGGCGTAAGTGCATCGAACGGGACTCGAACCCCTACATTCCTGATCAGAAACACCAGAGCTTGAGTCCGGCGCTCTTAACCGCTCGGCCGCAACATGCCAAATAAAGAATTAAAACGATTTGTATGCTTTTAGCCTTACACCAATGAGTGCTTTCATAGTTTCCCGCGGGAAATCTTGTTTACACCTAGCATCTGAGAGAGCTTTTTAATCCCCCACTCCCTCCTCGCCCCAGGACTTGCGGCAAGCACCGAATGCTAAACACACATCGAATGGTAAAACCAAAATAACAGTCATTATCCCCCCGATACACTATATTATTACACATCCATTTGATAATAACATAGTTTCACCACTCCAGCTTGTGACGCAGGCAGGTGACATCATGAAGGAAGGGAATTGGTGTATGAGGAAATACAAGAATGTTTATAGCTATAGGTCATATTGAGCTGCTTTGAGCAGAGAAAAGTGTTTCACAATTCTCTGCTAAGTCAACAATAAGCAGGATACCAGTCCAAAATGGACCACCTCTTTCCTTGCTCTATGGTATGGCATGCTATTTGAACTTGTAACCTTTTTCCTGATACAAACAATTGGTAATGGCCTGACGTTTCGACCCAAAGCAGAGGCTTTCTCAAAGGCCTAACAGCTGGTAAGGTCAATAAGGTCAACAAGAATGCAACAGCTATAGTTATATTTTCTCCTTTTTGGGTGACAAATCCATTTTTGTTTAGCTTTATGAAATTGGGTCCTGCTTGGTGAAAGCATTCAGTATCATTTATACAATTTTACTACTGCTAGAAAAATCAACATGAGACTATAAGTTCAGGTTCACGAAGGAAATGATATCCATGATGCCAATGGGCGGCTCACACCAGTTCACTGATGAAAACGGAAATCCGTAAAAAGGACAACACGTCAGGAAGAATAACCGCTTGTGAGCATTAGCGCATAGAACAGGTTCATTTTTAACTGCATTTTTTCATTTTGGGTTATTTTTCAAATTTACAGCTTAAAATTTTCATGATAGTCCGAAAATTGCTATGGAAACAGGAATTTAAAGCAACACAATTTTCTTTTACCATTTTCTCCTCCAAATTGTGAAAAACATGCTTCAGATTTTACGAATCAATCTAATTTTTCTAGGCTAACAAATAAAAAAATTATAAATTCCAGTTATTTCTTATCAATATATTGCACATTTTGTCAGGTTTGAGGTTCAAGGGATAAAACAATCTATCCCCTCCTCTTTTTCGCTTGATTTGAGCAGCAAAGGATAAAACAAATTTTCCCTTCCACTTTTCGGCTAAAGTTTAGGAACAAGGGAAAGAAAATTCTATTCAAGGGATAGAAAATTCTATCCCTCCCCTTTTCGGCTGGATTTGAGCAACAAGGGATAGAAAATTCTATCCCCTCCTCTTTTCGGCTAGAGTTGAGGAACAAGGGATATAAAATTCTATCCCCAACTCATTTCGGCTTGGTTTGAGGAACAAGGGATAGAAAATTCTATCCCCTCCTCTTTTCGGCCAGAAGTGAGGAACAAGGGATAGAAAATTCTTTCCCCTTACTAAAATTATTACCACTCGAACCTCAAATAAACTCTTTCTTGGGGTCAGCTTTCCCAATAATGAAGTATACATTGTAAATAAAAAATTTACGTACTCTTCTTTGATATTATGATGCAATAATAGTTTGGAGTACAAGATGTTGCACGTTTTTTTGCTAACGAAAAGGTATAAATAAAAAGACTGTTAAAAATATTTTAGAGTGCACCCGATTCTTACTTTGTTCCTCCAGCAATATTTTATGAAGAAAAACAGCATGATTTTAACATTTTGAAAACAACTTCACGAAAAGTTGCTATATATTACAAAAAAAAGGGAAAAATGAAAAATTGTAGTTAAAAATGAACCTGTTATAGTTTATTTTGGCTCTGTTTGACCTTATTACCTTGGCCCGGCTGTATGCTACGGAGCCCGGTAAGGGACAGTGGAAGAAAAACAATTATGCACTGGGGCTAAATCGTTCGCACGGTTTAGTAATCCGTTTGCACGGTTTAGTAATCCGTTCGAACGAATTAGCAATTCGTTTGGACGGTTTAGTAATCCGTTCGAACGAATTAGCAATCCGTTCGCACGGTTTAGTAATCCGTTCGAACGAATTAGCAATCCGTTCGAACGCATTAGTAATTCGTTCGAACGGATTAGTAAACCGTGCGAACTATAATTCGTTCGAACGGATTATTAAACTAATTCGTTCGAAAGGATTGCTAATTCGTTCGAACGGATTACTAAACCGTGCGAACGAATTACTATAATTCGTTCGAACGGATTATTAAACCGTGCGAACGGCCACTAATTCGTTCGAACGGATTGCTAATTCTTTCGAACGGATTTCTAAACCGTGCGAACTGATTATTAATTCGTTCGAACGGATTAGCACTGTCCCTTCCCGGGATCCGTAGGTCCGTAGTATGCCCTGCCTTACGAATAAAAAAATATAATAAAAAACCTATTATGCAAATCAAAGATTAACTTCAAGGTCAATGCTTTAAAGATTGTTTAAACATATTAAGTCCAATATCGTGCCCCGGGTTCGTCGACTGTTTACGTCCTGTACTTTCATCTATATATATATATTTATTTCATTAAACACCTGATAACAAGATGGTGACAAGGAAACGACACAAAATGTTCAGTTTTGGATGTCGGAATTAAACTCCGAATTGTAAAAACCCTGGTCTGAGTTGGGATTCGAACCGGGGTCCAAAGAGGCAAAAGGCAGCGAAAGAAACAAATGAGCCAACCTGGTGATTTTAGGTTTTACCAGGCGTCTACAAGTGGCGCTATTTTACACACAAGCGTGGGGCCCCTTTTTTCAAGATAGAGTCTGGCCACTACACTCAAGCATGCAGGGTTTGTGTTCACTTCAAATGGACATAACTCAAAAACACAAAGGATAACCTACTAAATGAAAACAAAACAGATGTTAATGTATTAGCAAACATTTTGGATCGGATTTCAAAAGGCTGAGCGACTTGTGAATATTTGTTTGGTATTTTTGAATATTTTAGCATTTAGCGCTGGACCTTGTATGGTGGGTCGTAAACCCCGACCCGATTCTACTATTTGCATGGAGGTAGCCCAGCAATTACACCAGCTTTATGCCGAGGGGACTATAGTCTCCAATATTTCAAAGAAACTTGTTGAGTTATACTTTAAAAGCTTCTAATCAAAGAAAAAGAACACTATGTACACAAATCGGCTTTGATTTAAAGAAAACATTTTAATGTATACAATGCAAAATACGAAATGGGACCATGGTGGTGCACTAATATTTTCTTGAAAACTCTCCTGCGCGGTAATAATGTTTGCTTTGGTTTAGGTCAACAATTAAAATAGATGTATTTACATAGTCCACAGTAGTTTACAACCCTCTGTCTTCTTGTTTCATCGATTTATTTAAATAAAAAACACAAAAACCTATTTCTAATGCCTTTTCTTTTAAAACATATTTATTTCAAATGGCCTCATAAAAAAAAGAAGTCCGGGTCATATAAAACGAAAATCACAAATTTCCATCGCTCTCTTTCCTACAAAAGTAAATTTAAAAAGACTTGGCTTCATCGCCTTTGAATTTGACGGTTTGTTTTTACTGGTTGATCAACAATGTTCTTAAAAAATGAATTCTAATTAAATGAAATAAAAAGTGAAAATTGAGGAACTGACTTCAACAAATGGTTCAAGTTTACAGTCACTGTATGGAGTGGTTAGTTACCTTTCGGTTTGGTTCTGCAATCTTTGTAAAGCTATGATGTTTCAACAATTGCGAAATTTAATGGTTTCGATTTAGTTCATTCACGACGAACGATTTGGGTGTGTTCTGGTGGACTTTTTGGTGCAACTATTTGAAGGTTTATCTTCCGATACCGATGGAAACCGAAAGAATGTAGTACAAGGGTTCCACAAAACAACAACCAGCTGTCTATCTAATCTAAAAAAGCATAAACAACTTGTACCCCCCACAAGAACAAACAACTACAACAACTACAACAACAGCATCAACAACACACGTTCAAGTTTTTACATCCCTGTGGACACACCTGTTGTTCTTTCCTTTGTCCCTGTAGTTAACATCCTCCCCTAGACTTCGAACACAACATTTCTTGTTGGGCACCCTGGTCTTCAGAATTCCCCATAAATGGAGACCTTTTGTTTTTTCCGTTTTGGTTTTGATATCGGTCTACATAAGGTTGTGAATAATAACAACCAAAAGTGTTTTATTGTGTCAAACTGGCAGGGGCGGGAGTGGAACCCAGCCGAAGCAGGACTCTCCCTATTATGTGACGTGCATGCCAAGTGAAAGTCCTTAAGGGCTCTTGTGAAATCGAATTTGTAAAAACCCATTTTCAAATCCTACAAAAACATTTTAAAACTAGCTTTTCCGAACAGCTTTTTTGAATTTCCCATTTACATTAGGAAGTCAAACTCTATAATGGGCAAACGTTAACAACTGGAATACTAAAGCATTTTTCCAAAATGTGTATATCACTTTTTAATTTTTCACATTTATAACAGTAAACTACCGTAGTTTTATTTCTGTGTGTTTAATTTTATTTACAAGAAAAACTAACACGCTGTACTTTGTACATGTAACAAATGGACCCCACTTTCCAAAAAACCCCATAAACTTAAGAAATGAAACATAAAAAAAACATAATAAAGCACGCGAGGCAAATTACAGGCAACCACTTTGAGGCAACTTCAGAAGAGTATTGTTTATAATTTCAGTTTTTTTGGACGCAGTAAGACGCTGTTTAGACAATCAAGATTCCTGAACGTCCACATAATAAAAAAATATATTAATTGTATCACCATTTAAAATCGTTATAAGGTTGACAGGTACAGTCTTGTTTTGAAAAATAATCTGTACAGACATCATTATTACAACCAGTTTCAAACGTTGCGAGGAAACCCTATAGCTATAGAACTCGATAGGAACTAGCACTCTAAGAACTGCCGGGTCAGAACTGGCCCAGATCCGGATCCACAGGGGGCCTGACCAATGTCTGGATCAATATGACCCCCCCGGAATCTGTTTCAAAATTACCCAGACATTTTGTGAAATTGCCCCAGAAACTGAGCTAAAATTACACTTTTAAAAACCACTTCCGGGTCAGCCTGATCCGGAAATGGGTCAGAAATGGGGCAGACCCGGAATCTGGGTCAATTTTGGCCTGGGAGGCCTTGAAGTGTGTGTGTCTATTGTCTGTGAGTATCTTCTTGCTTTGGGGCAGATCGTGTGCGCCTCCATTATATTGTTTTATGTTTTTATTTATAAACACAATTATTTTTTCATTCTTTAAGAAGAAAAAAAAAGCAGCTCAAAGGAGGTTATACACTATGGTACTAAGCTTTAAAGGAATATTGAAAACAAGTTTATTTTTAAATGTGTATTTAATGTATATCGTTTATATACTTTTAAACCATCAACAGAAAACGCACTTTCGACTATTTCCCCAAACTTTCCGGTCAGAATTGACCCAGAATCTCAATGGGACCTGACCTATTTCTCAGGCCACCTGGGATCCAGATGAATGTCCATCCTTTGTTCAAAGATTTGCCAGGTTGGTCTGGTTGGTTTACTCCTGTGGTGTTGGACGTTTGGAAATCCATTTTTTTTCCTTCCCCAGTTCATTTGCGAACACTTATGTATCTATTTTGATATCACCTTCCGAAGACAGCGAGATGGCTCCGGAATCATGCGGTACCGACACCGGAGCATGTGACGGAACACCTCCTTGAAGTGCGGGTGTTTCAGCCCGTAGATGACGGGGTTGACGGCGCTGTTGAACAGTACAATCATCCCGGTCCAGGGGACCGCAGGGTCGCTGCCGCGGATCACAAGAACAATGGCATAGGGTAGGAGACACATAATGAAGGCACACATGACGTAGAAGAGATTCTTGGTGATCTCTATCTGCCTCTTGCTGTGACTCGTTGGCGGTCTCCTTTGCAGCTGCATTGTACTCATATTGGACGAGGAGGTATCAGACATCTCAATCGCATTTGCCGCCATTTTCTTCAAGTGGCTCGCGATGTGGCGATAGATCTTGAAGTAACACACGAAGAGAATGATGAGAGGCACTGGGTAGATGAGGGTAGAACCCAACAGACTGAAGAGCCTACTGCTGGGTATGGAGCTATCCTGCGAGCACATCTTATACTTCTCAGAGTAGCCCCACCTGCCGATTCCAAACAGGGGAATGCAACACACCAATGCTGGGTACAGCCACGTGAAGACCAACATGGCTGCCATCTTAGGCTTGGTGTATATCGATCGATACGTCTGCATGGACTTGGTTATGAGAATATACCGGTTGATTGCAATGACAGCCAAGTTCATGATGCTGCACGATAGACTCGTGTAATAGAACGCACCTGCGAGGGAGCATACGACATCTGGCAACGGCCAGCCGCTTACGCTCAGCAGAGCCACCGCCATGAACTGTGCGGAGGTGCAAGTCACCAGGTCGGCCGTGGCCAGGTTGACGACGAAGGCGTTGGTGCGGGTCTGAAGCTTCTTGGATAAGATAACGGCCAGAATCACCAAGACGTTCCCTACGAAACCAGACGCAGCCACCAGACAGTAAACACTGCCAACGATGATCCTCTGGGTCTCATCTTCGAACGTGAAGCCTGCCGTTGTTGTGGCCAAAGTGGCATTCACATAGTCCGCGTTTTCAGACAAGGCGTCCGTCATCATACCGGTTACCACGGTGTCTCTTTTTACGGTAATGTTTTCTAAACAACGACGAACAAATCGCCACTGTGCTCTGCACGGACCTGCCAATGACAATAATCATTCACGAAACAATTGCTCTCAAATATTTTGTACACCTTATTGCAAACACAGTAGCAGAATGAAAAGAGCATCTAATGTGAAACCCTTCTCATAAAAACAACCAAAAACAACACTTGGACAGTCTACTTTCGGTTAATAAACGAGGGAGACTGCGAATGCAATTGTTTTTGAACATCCTGTGAAAATTCCAGTGTTTTATTTCCGCTTGTCGTTAAACTAATAGTAGGATAAAACATTGGTAATGACCCCGGAAAGAATTTGTGCAATTTTTGTTCGAAAGCCTGTTTTGCTATAAATATGGTTATGGTAGCATTTGCGAAATTAATTCATCTGAAATGCCTCGTTGATTAGAAAGAGAAAAAAAAGAAGAAAAAAAAGGAAGAAATTTTCTTGGTTCCCGTTACAAAGCTGCCCTCAACACGGCCAAAGGTGCGGTGGGTACCTGCAGTGGCCACCTCGCTAAACATGGATGGATTTGATATTCTTGACGAAAATATCGTGACAGCTTTTTGCTGTGTGTGTGTGTGTGTTTTTGTTTATTGTTTATTTGTTATTTGTTTACACAAGCACACACTACATTTAACTGAAACGTACACAGGTGACTTGTATTGTATCTTTCTTGATAATTGTTGCCTATAAATCAGCATTACATTGTCGAAAAACCAAACAATGACCCTAACTTTAATTATGGTTATGGAATAGTTGGAACAAGTGGTTACATGTTTGGTACAATTTATGTTATTCGAAGGAGGTCTATATCACTGTTTTTTGGAAAGGCAAAGTAGACTTCAAAATTCTCTGGTATTCCAAGGAACAAAAAAAAAACCACTGTTCAAACAACCTGTGAAAATGTATAGTGGCAGACAAAGTTTGTAAAAAAAAGCTTCAATTTAGTTTGTAAGTGCCATTATCATGCATTGCGGTCCATAATTCTTAGCTTATTATTTTAGTTTTTACCCTACACCGACGTGTGATAAGCACTGTATGTGATAAACACAGAAAATTCAGACTCGGTAGGATTCGAACCAACCCCCCGCCATTATAATAACTGTTTTTATATAGCGCTTTATCTACGGGTGTCTCAAAGCACTTATCAAACATTTGATTTCAGAAAGGTTGTTGAAGTTTATGAATTATGACTGGGACCCGTTTATGTAACACCTTGTAAGGATTTACGAGGTGCTGCGGCGCATTCAGCTGCCACTGTCAGAAACACCGGGGCAAACCCCCTTCTCTCAGCGAAAAGTGTAACTAGGTTATTTTACATGCATTATACATGACACGGGACCAATGGCTTTACATCCCATCTGAAGGACGAAGCAATAATGGTGAAGTGTCTTGCTTAAGGACACAAGTGTCAAGACCGGGGACTCGAACCCACACTCTGCTGATCAGAAACACCAGAGTTCGAGTCCAGTGCGCATGACCGCTCGGCCACGACACGCCAAAATAGAACCTTTGTTTAGGAGCATGGTACCACACAAATACAATAGACACGTTAATTGCATTTGGCGCTGAAGAATAATATTTGTTTTGTTTTTACCCTACACCACCAGCGCGTGATTAGCAACAGGTGCACACAGTGTAAGGACTTGAAACACTATGTGGACTTACACACGTCCACACAGTGGTTTTTTTTTGCAGTGTTGAAGAATAATTATGTTCTTTATTAAGTGTACAGAACAAAGGAATGTCAACTGAGCTGTGTGTGTGTGTATATATATATACTTGGTGTGCCTAGTCGAGTCCTGCGGGAAAAAAAACTACAGGTGTACAACTCGGGTGAGAATCCGCACGTTTGATTTGCAATTCCCCGTGAGCTTACCTGCAGCTTATGGTTCCCTCCAAGGCGAATCAAGCCTCAGTCGACCGTAAACTTGGAAGTATTATGCAGTTAGACGAATCCTCAAAGTTCTGACTGATGTTTGTTTGGCCGCAGCAATATATTACCTCAGAGCAGCCAGAAAGCGAAAGAGCTGATTACAGCCACTTCCTTCCTCGTTCGAATTACAAATCAACCCCGGGTTAACATTGTAATCGTTGCATTGTGCTTCAAGACGGAAACAGTCCAGGTTACGCGGATTCAGTTGGTGAATATTGCAATCAGGTTTCCCCATGGGTATTATTAAGGAAATGATCTCATTACGCACTTTATAGTGTAAGAGTGAAACGTAATTATGGGCTAAATGTTCACAAGATTTGCACGTATACAGGTGGTCGTTCGCGGTGGAAACTTTTTTTCTTGAAATGTTTTTGCTGGAAAACTGTAGTTTTTTGTTGTTTTTTTTTTTTTGAGAAATAGGCAAAACAATTAGTTTTTATATTGGGAGTCCAAACCCTGATGTTTGAAAACAGTTAAACAATGGAACAATGGACCACACAAGAGAATTCTTTAGAAAAGGGAATAATAGAACAACAATAGCAGGGCCCCACAAGCCACCATCGGTAAGGGTGGGTGTGTGTGTGTGTGTGTGCCGCATTAATATTTTAATATTTTTGGGATCTGGAACACATTTATTTCTATCTCCAGTTTTTAATTGTATACAGTTATTTATTTATTTTAATTAATATATCTTTTATTATTAGGCCTAATTCTATTTAATATACTTAAAACAAATTGTTTACCTATAAGTTTTCCCCTACAATTTTCTCGTGACTATGACATGTTATTTCATGCATTATGTTGGGTCACGGAGGTGCGGAAAAAATCCCCATGCAATAACCATTGTTGCCATTGTGCTTTGACAGGCGCCCGCACCCTCCGGTGCTGGAACAGCTCAAGGGGTAACTAGTGGCGCAAATATTACATAACTATTGAGGTCAAACAATCAACCCAAATTTCACCGAACTGCCTATTTAAAGACAGGGTATACTTTTGGTAATTGTCAAAGACCTGTATCCTCACTTGGTGTATACCACCATACGCATAAAAATATAACAAACCTGTGAACATTTTTGCTCGATTGGCCATCTAAGTTGCAAGAAAATAATGCAAGAACAACACCCTTGTTGCATAGAGTTGTGTGATTTCAGATGCCTGAGGAAGTTCCCATGCCTGAAAACGTCTTTCTCATATTCAAATTTTGGGGGTGAACATTACCACTTTCCCTAAAACTACACGAGATCAAATCGTTTCTCACTATGTTTTACATCTATCAACAGCTCTTCAGTCCTCATTACGAGTAAGTTTTTATGGTCATTAACTTGTAGAGTAATCACCAAAAGTATACCCTACCTTTAAACCATGTTCTTCAATGAGAAAAATGGGTTGTGGTGAATTCTCCAGCTCATATCATCACGTGACCTGCCTTAACCAGTCTTTTGAATTCTCCAGCTGATAATTCATCACGTGACTTGTCTTGACCAGTGTTTTGGTATGGCCGTCACTTTTTAAATGCGTTTTTGTCAAGTATTCTTTTCTTTTCTTTTTTTCTTCTTTTTTTTTTTTTGGGGGGGCAGACCTTCCCACCCAGCAAACGTAAGTTTCTATCTGATCACCCAAACAGTCCAATCAACTCCAGCATGGTCTATAATACTATGTCGAAATAGAGCAGTGGTTAGAAGGTAAAATGACGTACAGGGAAACGATAATAACAAGAAAACTTGTTCCGCGGAAGGAACAATAGATTGATATGCATTTCATGACTAAGTAGAGCAGAAATCTGCGGTAAGCAGTGGCATGGAATTGGGGCGTTCATTTAATTCCTCAATTGAAATAAAAGTCATTGCAAAGAATGTGCAAATAAAATCACTGCGCAATATGAAACCCAAATGAGGGTATTTTTCACTAGCACGTCAATCTGCCCCAAAACAGACAACATTGAGGATCAGCACAAACCGGTTTACCAGCAAATTGATTATGGGCAGGAACCAGCAGCGGCGCAACCAGTGAGTCCTGCCCCCTCTCCCAATAAGATCGAAGAAAAACTATAAATATCGATTATTCATGACTGCAATCTAAAAAGGTATGGGTAAGACTTGACCCGGGTCACGTGGGGCTTAACCTATTTCTGGGTCAGAATGACCCAGGATCTGTGTCAAAAACGACCTAGAAACGGTTCAAACTGACGCCGAATTCGAGTTGAAATTACAATCCTTACAAACACATGTCGAAAGAAAATATAAATATAAAATTATATAACTATAAATGTGGATATACTATGGACTATGGACAATGGACTATGACAAACTTTGTTAATGCCAGAAATGATTGATTGTCATGAGATCCTAAAGACCAAGGAAGTACGAACCAAAAACTTAAATTGGCTACAATTCAACACAGCTAAACCCAATCAAGACTACTACCACTGAGTTTTAAGAAACCCTACAAATTATATTAAACATGATAAAAACTAAACTTCAACCAACAAAATATAAAATTGCAATTAGCAAAGTGTGATGTCACAATACAAACCATCGTGGCAATATTGACAACCCATCTTCAGATGAATCTTTTAATACTTTGTGCAACCGATCCTCGATTGACTTTTTTTTTTATTCCAAGAACTGCTTTGGGAAAGAGGGAAGCTAAGGTCATTTATTAGGTAGTGCAGAAGTTGCGTGACCGCTATCCCACTTCTTCGAACCCAGATCAACTTCTTCAAATTTTGAACAGACATAGGTTTGTGTAGACATTGGTTTTTGCATGGAAAATGCTTTTTGGAGGGTGCACAACCTGTACACGGATAAAGACTGTTTGCAAAATGCATCGTACATCAACTAACATGATTAATAGTTTAGACAATGCAACCTGTGACGTCACAAGCGTCGCAGAGCCTGGTCTTTCTCCAGGCAAGATGTACCATGCCCAATGGATGGAGACAATTTTATACTTTCTGGTTTTTATCAACTTTTGATATGAAAAAGGGGGCACTCTTGCAATTATGTGGAAATTTTGACACAAAGTGTACAATTTCCCATATGAGCAATAAGTGCAAAGTTTCTTGCCTGGCAGAAAATAAAGCATGAACCGCTCTACGCTGCTCGAGTAAACCAGGGTGACAGCTTATCGCCTGATCATCTAAAACCAATTAAAATATACGATTTGTTTGTTTATTTTGTTGTTGATCGTTTTATTCGAACCAAGTTATTACAAAAAACAGAAAGAATGCTAAGTGATAGGTATAGAAACCATGAATTTAAATTCAACCAACCAAAATAACAGCGCAACTCATAATGAATACTTGCTCACTGCGAAAAACTGAGAAATTATTTTTTGGATCTGGAACACTTTTATTTCTATCTCCAGTTTTTAATTGTAAACAGTTATTTTTTTTATTTTAAAATATCTTTTATTATAAGGCCTGATTCTATTTAATTTACTTAAAACAAATTGTTTACCTATAAGTTTCCCCCTACTATTTTCTCGTTACTATGACATGTTACTTCACGATATTATACGATTTGTTTGTTGATCGTTTTATTCGAACCGAGTATTACAAAAACCAGAAAGAATGCTAAGTGATAGGTATTAGAAACCATGAATTTAAATTCAACCAACCAAAATAACGAGCGCAACTCAAAACTTAACTCAATACTTGCTCACTGCGAAAAACTGAGAAATTATGCAACCGTGTAGTATGCACGAAGCCCTTACTCCTCTGCTACATGCTTTAAAAAAAAAAACCATTACGAAGTGTAAGGACGGTGGAAACTGAAACAAAATGTAAATTTACATAACCACTGAAAGTAATTTGCATCATGAAAGTTCAAATGACTTGTAATTATGCACCCTAATGAGAGTCTCCGACTTGTTGAATACTTCAATACAATTCTGATTAAAACAGCTATGTTTATAACTTATAAGAGATCGTCTGTCAAAAGTGAAAGTCAGACGGTGTAAACAGATCTCTAGTGGTATTATACAAGCATGGGATGCATATTAAGGGTACAATATAGCTGAATATAATCACGAGGTGAAATGGACTGTTCCATTTCACGAGGCGAAACCGAGTGAAATGGAACAGTCCGGATTTCAACGAGCCATTGTATTCTGCCATATAAATGTATGAATAAAATGCATCCTATATACCTCACACGTAGATCATTGTTCTTTGAATTTTTTTTTTATATAATTCATAATTTATTTGTACAGTACACTATACAAAGTTGTAAACAATCTTTAATTTGTTTCAACAATAAGGTATTAAAATTGCTGACTAAGGCTTAGTAGCTGGAGCTTTTTTTAAAAGACCGGTTGGCTAAAGTCGTTCTGCCGATCAGAGCCATATACGCGTGTTGGCTGCAAGCTTACGTGCGTAGTTATCACGCGTAAAGCAATCAATACATGCATCAATTTATTGCTATCTATGTGAGGACTTTCCTTTGTCCCTCTAACTTAACACTCTCCATGGACTTAGCACATGAAAAAAATGTGAGGACACAAAAATACAAAGGATTCCAATGTGAGGACAGCATTGTCCCTTTTGTATTCCTTTGTTCTACGGTCCCCACTCTTATGGTAATACCATGCCATACGGTATACTCCGTGTACAATATTTTAGTAACTGCAAAGCGTCACAAGCGTCCTACATGACTCCTATTATTAAACTTTGGAGTGTCGGAACAGTCATTGCAAAATAAAGTATGATGTTGCACCAATCAAATGACAAGGGTCAATGTGTGCAGTTAAAAAAAAAAAAAAAAAAGATTATTATGCAGAGTGCAATATTCACTATACAAAAACAACGCGGAAATGCATCCACACAAACAACCTGATCGGGGTGGGGTCCGAGGAGTCAAGGTGGGGGGGGGGGAGAGCTTGTGTACACCTCATCAAGAAATATCACGCCGACTACAATGATTAAGTAAGAGCGATACTTGGCATTTAGACCCAGGGAAAATCGAGTTAAGAAAAAGGGTGCGCTCTATCACTAAAATTACACCACTCAAGTTGTATTCTTGGCTAGGTTTTCTAGATATCTATTTCGATCTCATCTTTCGGAGACAGCTAGATGGCTCCGGAATCATGTGGTACCGACACCGGAGCATGTGACGGAACACCTCCTTGAAGTGCGGGTGTTTCACCCCGTAGATGACGGGGTTGATGGCGCTGTTGAAGATGATGATCGCCCCAGTCCACGGTATGACCGGATCGCTGGGCGGTATCATCAGAGCGATGGAAAAGGGAGCCAGGCACGCGATGAAAGCGCACACCACAACGAAGAGATTCTTGGTGATCTGTACTTGTCTCTTGCTGAAGCTCTCCGCTGGTTTCTTGTGTAGTTGAGTGCTGCTTGCGCTCGAAGTGTTGGAAGTGTCGGCCATCTCAATGCCCTTCCCCATCATCTTCTTCATGTGGCCTGTGACGTGGCGGTAGATCTTGAAATAACAGACGAACAGGATGATGAGGGGGATAGGGTAGAGGAGAGCAGATCCCAGCAGACTGAATAGGTCACTCGTTTCAGCCGAGGTGTCTTGAGTACAAGTCTTGTACTTGTCCGAGTAGCCCCATTTACCGATACCAAAGAGGGGAAGGAAACATACTAATGCTGGATAAAGCCACATGAACACCAACATGGCTGCTATCTTCTTGGGTGTGTAGATAGAGTGGTAAGTCTCCCTGGATTTAGTGATGAGTACGTACCGGTTTATGGAGATGGCAGCCAGGTTCATGATACTGCAACCAAGGCT
The DNA here is from genome assembly GCA_023634235.1 of Pisaster brevispinus. Classification (NCBI taxonomy): domain Eukaryota; kingdom Metazoa; phylum Echinodermata; class Asteroidea; order Forcipulatida; family Asteriidae; genus Pisaster; species Pisaster brevispinus. The sequence goes on from JAMKCF010000011.1 coordinate 19,075,298, forward strand.
GGTAAATCCAATGGCAGCTGCGACCGAGCAGACCACCTCTGGCATCGGCCAGCCCGTCATGCTAAACAGCGCCACCGCTGAAAATGGCGCAGAAAGACAAGTCACCAGGTCGGCCGAGGCCAAGTTGACGACGAAGGCGTTGGTGCGGGTCTGGAGCTTATTGGACAAGACAACGGCCAGAATCACCAAGACGTTCCCTACGAAGCCAAACAAGGACACGAAGCAGACGAGGCTGCCGATGATGGCTCTCTGCGTGTAGTCCTCGAAGCGGAAGTTTCGACCGTCTCCCATTGGTGTAGTTTCGAAAGGAACACCGCTAGTGGTCGTGAAGTTCTCAACAAAAGTATCGTCAGTGGAATTCATAAACTCCTGATCAGTTGTCATTACAAAATAACTGTCATCGGTAGCGTTTTCGGGCGAGATGAAAAATGTCTGCGTCTCTGACATTATTGTCGTCTCCATTGTGGTTGTCATTAAAACATTACTGTCATAGTAATTGTGTCTAAGGAAGCCGTTTATCTGGCGTTCTTTCAAAGTGCACGACCGTCCTTGTAAACTGTCTAGAAAGGAAAAAAAGAATCTCTGATAATTGACCAACCATGATGAAGAAGTTAGCATTTATCCACAGGGCTTGCCTTTAACGTTTTTTAAAGTCACCAACCAGAATGACCTGTTAGTGTTAATAATGATGGTGATAATGACATCATGAAATAATACTTGGTTCTACCTCACCATTACCTCAAATCGGAGTCACATGAGATTGTATTTTTTAGTAGTCAACGCAAGGCCACTTTAAAGAAAAGGAGTGCTATTCACACCCGCATGTCCTATATGAGGGTCCTCCCAGGGCTCACCACTGTATTTGTAGTGCTAACCGCGAGTACGTTGGACGTTTTCAACGCGCTATCAAGCTTTACAGCCACACCGTGCATTTAGTGAGTTCTGGACCACGATGTGGCCTCTGTGCTAGTAATTTGCAATGGCAGATGAACCTGCTCTTCGGGTCGATCCTTCCAAAGATGAAGGTCTTTTTGAACATCTATAGACGAGGAATTTGCGTTACTCACTCAATAGCCAGTGGTTTCAACTCTACCTTAGAAGGTAATATAGCCAAATGGGGTTAAGGTTGGAAGAAAGCTGTGTTTCTGGGAACTATTATTATTAAAATAATTACTGGTAATGACAGCTAGATTCAGGGTTTACACTATCTAGACCATTCCTCAAATGTGCTTAACTCACTGGGGAGCATAAGGCCTAACAACCCCATCTGCTTTTAAAATCATCGATAAGAGGTAAAACCAACACAATACAGTCTCAGCCCTCTCATGCACCCTTTTGGACCCTTGGGTTAAGAGCAGCAATTATGGTTAAGTGTCTTGCTCAAGGACACAAGTGCCACGACTGGGACTCGAACTCACACTTTGCTCATCAGAAACACCAGAGGGCGCTTTTCTTCACCGCCCGGCCACGACACCCCACAGTGTGGCGACGTACTAACCTTTGGTCGTACTCTTGTAGTGTAATATCACCATACTACACAAAGAAATACCAACACATAGTGACTGTACTTCCTAAAATGACATCTTTCCGTCTGTTTCACCACTATCTGTGAGAGATCATTAACACTGTTGTTTTGCATTCGATATCAGTTACCGATTTGATTTCCCATTTTAATTCTAATTGACTGATCATTCGCTTTGACCTAAATTAGTTCAGCAAAATGAAATCGGAACAAGATTTTGGGTAAAACCCTCATAACAATGAAGGATTTCTGAGAGCTGTGGGGAAAATCCAGAGAGAAAATCATGTACCGAGACTCATGAATACAATGTAAAACACACAAAGATATGAAGGACATTATCCTTTACGGATTATTCAATTTTTCTTTTGTCTTACAACCCGGAGCACTGTGTGTAAACCAGCCCTCTAAAAAAAGTATATATTTTGTTGACAAACGTAGGGCCCTTTTCTAGATTGAGTCTGGCCAGTTTACTAGTTCAGGGGTTATTAATTTTGGATGAGCATTTCTCAAGTATTTAGTACTTTTGAATCAACGAACTTTTGAAGTTTTGACGACCAGACAAAAGTATGCCCATTTGCATACATAAACTGATAAATCTGGTAATCTGGTAGTTGTTCTTGATAAAAGCACTTGATATTCCGGTTTTGAGAATGAGTTAGTCACCATCCTCGGAGCAATGACGGTTTCGGTCAATACGAAACTATTAACTGTAGAGGAAATATAATGTTCCATAACTGACCGTTTTTTCTTGAAACAATTGTTTCTGTGATAATCAAATAAATCCAAACCAGGCGGGTACATCACAAATATAGATCTTGTGTCACTAATTCATAAGTCAAAGCTTATCGTGAATTTTCATCAGATATTGTACACGAGTGGCTGCTAATACTAGTGCCAAATATTACCGGAAATGTTATTGTTTATTCTACTCGGCATGGTGTCATTTTTCTTCTTCTTGAGAAATCGACAACAGCCGTTGAATCATTTCATTTATAAGGAAACTAATCCCATGCGCACATTTCATTTTATCTCGTTTTGGCACAAAAACAAAAACAATTTCAGATGGTGATACAATTAATAATAGAGACGAGTAGATTTTTAAAGTAAACAACAGTTGTGCGCTTATTTGCGGACGCCCTCGGTAGCGCCCTCTTACGACAATGACATAATTACATACATGTAACAGAATTTCAGTTACTTTTAACTTTCTCAACGCCAGAAAAATAACTGTTTATCACTATTCCGGGTCGAATCGGCCAGAAATTACTGGATTTATCTTGGAATATCTTTTCGCAAGAACGCTTGTATACTCCTTCCCTTCCGAGTGAATATTATTTTAGCAATGTACTCCCGAGTGCTAAAATGTGGGAATAATATAAACTTTATATTCGCACATGAGTAAGAACTGGTTTATTTCCACTCACGAACATAGTTTTAGATAGTTATAAATGGCTTACGAAAGAGCAATGATGCGGCCACCTGAAATCTCAGTTTGTGCACTGACGTCACACTCGGCTAATGTCTGCCATGTTCGCCATTTTGGGTGAGTCAAACAGACCGTGCAAGTCTCGCACGTATTCGAACATTATTTTGACCACCACTTTGGTCCACGTACATTGCCTTAACGCGTGAAGGAAACACATTTCGAATACGAGCGAGACGTGTACATGTGTACATGCACGTATACAAACTAGTAAGCATGTGAACGCCGCGTGGCCTAAAATGCACACTGTACAACCATAGAGCAAGGACAGAATGGTACAACACACCGGGACATTGACACCAAAAATGGCACCACCAATGTGGTCAGGTGAATAGGGTCACAAATGGCTTGTGTCGAGGTTACACTGGTATGGATCTACCTCCATGGTTGATGCAATACCGGGTGCAAATACCTGACAACAGAGACGATTATTTACACAATGTTTGTACAATATTTTCGCACAAGAAATGAAGGAAGATTTGTGCTGGCTTGTGAAGTACGAAACAGGTTTAAATTGCGAGGCTTTTGACAAAGAACATCATACTATTGCCCTCTTCCTCCCACGACTATCATCGAAATTTGTCTCACATAGGTCAATATATCTATTGTGGTTTGGTTTGAAAAACTCCTGTACCTACAAGTTTCATTCAAGCACCACTGGGCCACACAGTTCGTCGAAGGTCGCGGCCCATTTTAGCACAATGTACATGTACTTGCATGTTGTGTACACCCGGTGTTTCTTTACCAATTTGTGTAGCCCTGTTCAACTTCAAGTTAATCAGAATTCTTTTTACATTCCACGCATTTCACTGCAAGGGTTTCAAATGAAAGTTTGTCCATGCATGGAGCTATAAACTAATTTATTGCTCCACAGTCCATGGCAAGGACAGAGGTGCCTGGAGGAAGGACCTCCACGGTACAATGCCTTGTGTCAGCCGGTTGTAAACCCAGACGCTTTGCAGGTGGGATGGCGCTGAGGTTCATTGGGTCCAGTAAAGGCCTTTGGCGAGGCATTCCTCGAGCTAAGGGGCCAATGTCAGATGATTGAAAAACCAAGTGAATATTATATTATGATACGCAGGCCTATATCCACAGTTTATGTGCAGTGTAAACCACCGAGTGTACAGGAAGAAGAAATGAAATACATTTGGTTTTGCCAGAGGTATTGTCTGGCATCATCCAATTTTCTAGTTTTTCCAACCATTTCATCCATTTTGGCGGTGATATTTGAGTGAAACAAAAATATATTTGTACATGTTCGTACAACGCTCGCTTATTTCGATTGCTGCTATCGAAATAAGTGTAACGCAGGAATTAATGTGCGCAGGGAATTGATGTCGTCCTTGGCTTTCCTGGTTAACTATAAAAACTGTTTGGATGAGCGGGTGTCAAGCAGAGGGCGAGTGTCGACGTCGTTGAACAATATAAATTATTGCACAGGAAACAAACGTTTAGGTCAAACTTTAATTATAATTTATTTGACTTATTTAACGATTGAAACAACAGGTACAACAGATCTAGCTTGTAGATATCTTAGAGGCGAGTCTCTGGAGTTTGGAGCAAATCAGAGCACTCAAGAATGAGAGTCCGAATAAGAACACTTTAAAAAGAGAATTTGGGGGATGTTATATAAGGTTTCTGGAGGTGGGGTATATCTAGATTTAGCAATGATGTCACAGAGAAAATACATAAGATCAGTGACATCATTTGAATATAATAAGTTTGGATGAGGTAATGGTCAGCAGGGGAGTAATGGTCAGTGCCCGGGGGGACCTTGGGGTCATAGCCTAGGAATGTGTGTGGTAAGTTTTACAAGATAAGGGAGTGAGCTTTGAAGTGAAATGGACCACCTGTCGACAATGTTATGATTACAGGGGGTAGGGGGAATGGTGAATTTAGTGCCAGAAAATGAGCCTTACATAAGCAACCGATGATTAATTGGAAGTCTTCAAATGTAATTTTCTTGACTTTTGACACTTCTTCAGAGTCAGACAAGCCTAAGAATCTTGCTGGAAGTTGATATACATACATGTACATACTGGGGAAGTATCCAGTTACCAAACGATAAACAATAATTGTGTAGTGGTTCATCTATTCATAGAATAAAACAAACCAAATCAACCTCTGCAGTTTCGAAGGAAATTTCACGCTATATAGAATTACCGACTTACCGTAAACTGGACAGCATTGGGTTCAATTGTGAATACTCCAGCCTCTTTATTCACTTAATACTTGAAATCGTTGTTTTCTGACCGCCACCTTGCTGTATGCCGGGACCGTCTATAGACCGTGTGTCTTTTGCTAGGTCAGTCGCTAAATTATAACGAGAGTAGAAGATTGACTGAGAAACTGGAATGTCCCATAACGCACATTCCGTGTTAAGAGTTTTGTGTATTCAACACCCGTTCAACCCGGATCTCTGGTGTGGGGGGTCACACAACACTCCGTTGCCTGTGACGACCAGGCGGAAATCCCGTGTCCGATTTCAGTTGGCTGATGAAATAAAAGGGAACAATCAAATCGACGTCAGCGACCACAATGGCGGTGCTATAGCTCGAAGGGGTTTCCCCGTTTTTAAGAGGCACGTTAAGCCCTGGTTGAACACTAACCGAACATAATTGTTGACAATTTTTCGGCGAGACTTCAAATCATAAGAAAAATATATATTTAAAGGGAAACATGCCATTTTGGTCATCATCAAAAAACAAATTAAAGATTGCTTTAATCCAAAAGCTTAACACCCAGAGTTACACTTAATAAGCTTGATCGTGAAAAAAAAACCGCAAGAACACTTGCCTCTTAATTAAACATTCTAATTAATTTGGCAAATTATCCACTCCTTGTTTTGGTGCACTAGCCGAAATGACAGTTCAAACACTCTAAAAAAAATTGGACAGTGCATAAACAATGGAACTCATTCCCGTCTGATGTGCGTCTTTCGCCATCTTTGTCAAGTTTCAAGAAGAATTTTTAAACATTATTGTTCACGGGTGCTTAAGAACACTGTAAAATGTGAATTTATATTCACGCCTTGCTTTATATTTACTTGTTTCTAATGTGGTTGTTATCTCAGAAATCCAGAGTACATAAGTAATTATGCCTTATTTTATTGATGACCAATGAATTTTTCTCTACTTGGGAGGCCATTCTAACTCTCCACCAAACTCTGGTCCTTGTTTTTTTTTTTTTTTTTTAAATCTTTTAACATCTTCTCTAGTTCAAATCTTGCAAATGGTTCATGTAATCATTTAATAACCTCTTCAGATGCACGTTTACCTCTTTGTGAAATCGGGCTCTAATTACCTTGACAAGCAATCGTCTGTTCTGATAGCTTCCATTTTTATTCACTGTCTCATCAAGCGATTGTTTTCTTCCAGCAACACTGGAACTCAGTTTGTATCGACGGTGCGATGACGTCAGTTACTGTCTAGTTATGGTACACAAACATAATTCCAACCGAGTGGGGGCGCTAAAGGATCCACCGGGTGCACTACAGGGCGCCCCACACTAAATAAACTCCCATAGCAACCAATGCTAAATATTCAAAACTACTCAAAAAGTATTTAAAGTCTCTCAGCCTCTTGAAAACCAATCGAATATATTTTCAGACCACTAAACTTCAGATTTCTTTTCAATTTTTGGTAACAGTGAACCCCCCAGGTTGCGATAGATTCTTATATTAACACAATCTATTAATTGCATATACATTCAAAAGATTTTGTGGGTTTACAAATTATGATAACCAGCTTTGCACATGAATTTTGGCCTATTTACAGGGGTCATGCATTTAGTAGATTGTGCAATTACGACGAGTTACCACAACCCGGGTTCCGTGCTTCAACTTTTGAGGAGACTTGATAAATTTAGGCTTTAAAGTTGGTCCCATTTAGATTGGGAATAGGAAGAGTGCTAAGTGAAGACTGGCAGCAAGTCTGTTTGGGAAAAAACACATTTGCGGGGGTAATTAGCATAAACCCAAACGGCTGACCTGGCAAAAAATGAAAAGAAATTAGAAGTTTAGTTGTCCGAAAATATATTTGATTGGTTTTCAAGAGGCTGAGAACATTTTTTTAATAGTATTTTGAAATGTTAGCACTTAGCATTGGTAGCTATAGGAGTTTATATGTGCACCCCAAAGCTGCCCAAGTCAAAAAATGATAAATGCTAATATAAAATAAATACAACAAACTAGTTTTAAATATTCGAGCCTCTTGAAAAAAAAACCCAAATATATTTTTTAACAAATAAAACTTCATTTTTCTTTTCAATTTTTAATAGGTTAGCCGTTTAGATTTTGAGCTAAACTGGCCTGGCCAGATTCCAACTTGGAAAATGACCTTACCCCCTTTTAGCAAAACAGGGCAATTTCTAGAGGGCTTATGTGTACCCAAAATGCTACAGGTTGAAAGTTAGCAATGGGGGCACAATATTGTTTACATTTTTCAACAACAAAAGCCACGACCTTCAGATCTTTGATTTACAGAAACATTGTGGGTTTGCACTTTATTAATGAGGCTCTGCGCACGAGTTTCTCTCTCTATTTTGTTTATATAATGTAGTGTAGTCCTTTAAAGTTGCATCCAAAATAATTATATCACTGAAAATAATGCTCCACTGAAAAATGATAGCTACAAACGTATGGGTTATGGTATTGAAATTTTGAAGGTCATGCGTTGTCTGAAGAAAGTTGCCATACACTGCTATTCATCTGTGTACATGTAGGACTGGTAGTGGTAGGACGCCAGGTTGGACGCCCGGTCTCTGTTGCGCGTTGTATGCAACAGAAGAGGGCTCCAACTTGGGCTAGTTTGACTATGGTCTGTGAATGACAATCTGGAATGGAAGGTCCTGTATTTATGATCGTCATATGAACGGACAGTTCTTCATATTAAGTGCCATTTTAGGGCTTTGCCTTGAAGGGTGCGCTTCTAAAGCTATTGTAGATATTGCTTTAAGCAGCCTCCACGGTCATCTGAATTATAACCAGACTCTTCCATAATTGTAAAAGGGGTGAGCGTTGATAACTGATGATTTCAAAGCATTGCAAAGTCCATGCATCGTATAGTTAAAGTAATGTTAAAAAAAGCTTGTTAGAAAAGAAAATAATGTGTTATTCATGAAACGAATTCCATGTTTGAGACGCTGTATCTACCAACACGTGCACCATTTATTAGGAAGTAACATTTAAGAATAATGGAACAACCATACGAGATAATGCATGAACCGATCAGCTGTGTCGGAAGAGGGCGTTCCGTTTAACATGTCGAGGCCTTTATGGTTAGCAACAAACAACAAACGTCTCTCAGTTGCACACGTGCGATGGCAAGGAGTTCGAGCATCAGGGAATGTTTCGCGGTAGCCCTTTCAAGTAATTTAAAACAATTTGTTTTTTTTAATTGAAGAGTGAAAATGTTTGGATCGCTGCCTGGGAAATGCAAGTCTTCATTCGTATAAGTGGTTAGACTTGAAGTACAACTGGATTTGGACCAAAGATCTCGACGTCTGTAGAACTCTTGGAAAAAAATCACAACTGCACAGTTCTTGTTTCATTAACTCGTCACATCTTGTTACCACGATTTCCTTTACCACAATGTCTTTCAACTTGCTGAACGTCCTGCCTGGTCCCATTTGTGGCCATCGGAGCAACAACCCTCATCCAAAGGCGGTAAGTCATTCAACAGAAAGTAGGGTTGCACGACCGACCCCCATTTTCTTACCGGTCATTCTCCTCTTTTGGGTCCCGTCAAATATAATGCTTCTAGTCGTCTGACTCTGAATCAGACTCACCGAGTCTTGGGCCGGGTGTCTTGATGATCCCCGGCTAGTCGTCTCCTCTCTGAGTTCCCAAACCACGGTACCCTCGCCCGTCACTTCAAGGTCTCGTCTACAGTGTCTGACAATCTTTTCGAAACCATCGGTTTTAGTTTGTTTGGGTTCCAAACAGTTTTTTGAAGCCACATAACGAAAAAAAATACCGACAATTTCAAAATCGCTTCGACGGGCATTAGTCAGAACCGATGCGGAAGACCTGGCTTCGAAAGAATTCCGTAAAAATAAAAGGTGTTCTTTAAGTTACTGTTCTTAAGATGACGGATTGTACTTTCTCAACATAGGCCTAAATGTTTATATTTGTGTAGTTTATTATGTGATACCAGGCAATAACATAAATCACATCTTTCTAACAGGATTACTCTATTAATAGCATCGAAGCCTTTCCATCTGCGCAAAAAATATTATCAGACAAATGAAAAATAACAAGCAGGTTTCATATTTTTCACTATGGACAGTAACACATTTTTGGAAATTAGAACTTTAGTGAAGCAAATAATTCTGGTGAGATTTGACTGAAAGTTGTTGAATAAAGGGCCTCGCTGTCTTCTTGGCAGCGCTCACTTTGGCTGGACTTAACAATGCGTGACGCGATCAGGAGCCATGTTTGTTTTATCATTCTGGTGTAGGCCTACTCGTCATGCGAAGAGCTTTGAATAATTTGCCTTCTGAACAAGACCCTTTGCGTAATACTAACAACTTAAATTGCCATGACTTTGTAGAAAGCTAACAAGCAATATTGACAGTTTACTGTTAAAACATCTTCGCTTGGGCGAAGCCCCATTGAACCATTCATCTATCCCGTTGTTGTGTGGTGTGTGTATTTGTTCAAGATGCGTCAACTTTGTGGCCGGTGCCCCATTCATAAAGCACCCCCACGCCACCGTGTTGTCCTTGACGATGTTATGAATTTTTCAGTGGTCGTTTTTGTTGGTGAAGTCAAAAGAGTGAAGTCAAATTTCAAAGTAAATTATTCACTTCGCTGTCCATTTTTGGGAATTATTGGGAGCTTAAGGTCTTATACTGTAGTCGGAGTTATAATTGTTCAGCTTTAATTTACCCATTGATGACTTCAGAGTTACTTAAAACAGTAGGTATACAAGATGGCGGCATTTATAAGTCATACAGGTGGGTTGCTTGACTTGCGTCCTAATTCAAAGGATATATGTCTCCAAATACCCAAACAGAGAACTGGACAATTTTATACTGCCCAGCATCCCTCTTCCGCGCAGTGACTCAACGTTGGTATTTCCTCCTATAAATTATTAAAGCCAGTTTCTCAAAATGTCATGGTAACAGAGGTGTAAAATTAATTTGAACATAAAAATCATATCCTTAGAGGTTCCAAAAACGTTGATAACCCTATATCCAAACCGTTTGAAGAGAATGCATAACCAACATACCTTCCTACTTGAAGACGAACAGATTACTAAACCACGTCAGAGAAGCAACTTTGGTCATTATAACGTCACCAGGTTTTTTTTTAACATAGACGGAACAGCTTTGTGGTCGTCCATAGGACAAACACTTACTTTTCTAGTTTTAAAAATGTTTTATTCGGTGTAAATTACAAATCCAGAATCTGCCGACTCACTAATTCACAGCCTTTCTCTCCCCATCAAAAAGTCTAAGAGGCAATCGTGTTTAGAATCAACTAATAAATGGATACGGCCGTTAATCTTCATAGATGATAGTAATGATGGAGCTGGCATTACTGCGCTGGGGTTTGCAGTAGCAATTTCTTCTTCCCATGTCAAACTACCAGTACCGATTTCATACCGAGCTTCCCAGTTTAAATCTCTGTCTCGTTTGATGGAATTGGAGTTAACTGACGCAGGGATGAAACAAAACTCCTCTCTGTTCATTTATTTGGATATCAATTTTGAATACTCATTATTTAATAATTGAAAAAAGCCCGATGAGTAAATCCTGGGTTCGCACAGATCATAATGTCTCTGTAAAAAAGAAGACAGACACTGCTTAATATTCTAAAATAATAAAAATTGGTAATATAAAATACGCATAAATCTGAAAATGGAGTAAACAAAAGAAAAGTAAAAAAATGCAAGTAAAGAATAACAAAAAAGGCTGTAATACAGAAACCAACGATACTTACAATCCTCAAAGAGTCATTATAACAAAAGTAAAAACACTAACCAAACGAACTGAAGTGGTACAAATATACAAAATATGAAGACAATTGTTATATGATAAATCAAAACTGAAGGTTTCAAAAATGTTTCACAACTTGACAACGAGTGTCCTCTAAAACCATGGAACCCTCTGAGTGGTGTTGCTTATCTGTCGACCTTGATTGCTATTTGTGGGTCAATCCTCATAATCTGAGACCTCCCATATGATAATGCAACTACAGGTTTATACATCGTCGTCCCCAAGGAGTCTGTCTCTTCTTCATTCCTCGAGAGTTCATCGATGCGTCGAATCATCATGGGGTACGAGGTTGATTCTTCGATGAGTGGCGGCTATCATGTCAGAGTTCGTGCCATGGTCAAACCGAAATAACCCTCTCAATGTACAATACTTGTTATCTACAGTGTGTTTTATAGACTGTTAGAAAAAGGCAGATACACGACAAAGGTGTGGCGGTTATCTGTGAAAAAGATAACACCAAATAATTCAGCCGGTTGCACTGCTCACTGGTGAAGCGACGGACATGTTGGCATGGAGACAGTAAACGACATGGCGGTCAAATCACCATAAATCCTTTATTCCTTAGCTATCGTTTGTATCCATCCATCGTCGTAAAACTTCACAAAATCCCAGCAGGGTTTGACAGTTCGACCACCTCTCAACCAAAGCTCTATATGGTTTGATCTAATATTCTGTCGAACCCTCTGTAGTCTTTAAGAGTTGAATCTTAATATAATCAATTGATACTGCCCTTATATTGGTCAAGTTGTTGTATATCACGAGATAATGTGGATGTGTAGGGTTTGATCTCATATGAAATAATGTTCCACTGACATGTTGTGCCCGTGACTGCTGAGAGAAAAAAAACTTAGCAAATTGAGATGATCAGACACAACTTGTTGTACAAATTCACACGTTCAAAAGATGGTCGGCCGACCATCGGTTCAAAAATGATACAAAGTTGCATTACCCTTTTAATTAAACAACACCTCGCCAAACGATTTCACTTGACACTTGGGAATAATCTTTCAGTTGGAAGTACATTATTTTTTGTCATGTCTGCAAATGATGTTATCTACGTTTAAAAATGAAGTCCATTTTTGGTAAATAAGGGAGAGGATCAAAGTGGGAATCTGAACGTTTAATAGTGTCATTATAAAGTTATACAAAAGTTTCAATCCACAGTGTTCAAGTATTTCCATCTGAAATAAGGGCAACTTTTTTTAACATGCCCTCTAAAAGCTCACGGGTCAGAATTGACCTGGATTAAAGGTCCCGGGGGCCTGACTCGATTCGGGGACAGTCCGACCCGATTCGGGGTCAGGCACATATTACATAAAAAACAGACAAGTTCACCATCGTGTAGATGTATTTTTTCCATTTGCAATGGACGTCATATACTTATTACTTTGTGTCATTCCCCCCTCCCCCTCGGGAACGTATTGGTTTTTAACGCGTCTCTATCTTTATCCCAAAACACCCCCAGTCGATCCATTTGTATTCTGGTTAATCAAGAATTAACTCATCCAATTTGTAGAGCTTGATGGGCCGTTGAAGGCCCTAACCTCCTCCCAAGGTATTCGGTTGCTACTACTGCCTATTAACAATCACTGAGTCCAACACAAAAGACCGTAAAACCAGGAACATGATGGACACAAACAGTAACAGGCAAAGTAAACTCAGATTGAATCTCACGTTACGTCAAGACATTGAATTCTCACAAAGGAGCCCGCGGCAACAACAACGGCAGGGGGCTGCCGGAGTCAGCCAAGTGGATCGCCCGATCGATACGCCCAAATTCCCCCCGTCGTCAACGGCTTCGTTTACCCTCCGCCATGCTTGACGACCGTGGGGACGCCTGGCTGTTTATGGGTTGGTACCCCATCCCCACTCGTCCTCAGTAAATGAGGGTGCTTATCGTCGGTGGCCGAGCAGTCACATGTAGGAGCAGCTGGGGAAAGTTTTTTTAATAGACTTCCTTACTACAACAAATCCTGCTCTGTGTGAGTGGAAGTGAGCTCACGTTTTTGGTGGTTTCCACAACAAGTTTTCCGTCTGGGTTCAGAGAAAAGAGATTCGTAAACTTGATGAAAAAAGTCAAACGAGTTCGTTGACAAACAGTGCACTGCATTAGCCCAACCACCGGCAAGTGACTTAAACACAGTTTCTGCTAGAGTATGTAAACACGATACCGAGTTTTGGACTCAATCTGTTGCCCAAAAAGTTGATAAAGTCGACGCAGCAGGAAAGCCGGACATCTTTGTTTAATCCTCAACCCACAAGCAGCTATACCCGCTCCGAGTTATCCAGGTCCGGTCAACGGAACACAGAGTCACCATGCCCTTCCTTCCCCCAGGGAAGAAGTTTGCTGGGGACACCCACTACAGGGATGAGTTTAGCAAGCGAAAACCCAAGATCTTTCAGCAGGCTGGCCTCAGACCGTCTTCGGCGTTTCGAAGGAACAACCCGCATCCAAACTCGGTAGGAAGAGCTAAATATATTTTCCTCTAACAAGTAAACAAAAACAACAACAACAATCACCGATTCGTAATACTATTATTATTCATAGTTTTATGCAGATTAAATAGATCTGATATTCACAATTAACATGGAAACCACACCGATTTTTCTCAGAAACAACACTTCTCCCAAAAGAGTTTTATACAATGTTGTACCTGTAAGTTTACAACTATATAGTATTTCTTATAATATCAGTTTAGTTATTAAAGAAAAAATATATAAATTGTCTTAGTTTTTGACAGACCTGAATCGGCCCATAGCGTACATCCTGTCAGTATAATTTGTGTTGGAAAACACATGGAGCACATCAGATTTGCCCAACATTGCAGAAAGTGCATTCAAAGGCCAAAACAAAACCGTAAAACCGGTTATTTCCGCTCGAAATTGCTGATAATTTGGGCTCCCCTCCCTCTCTTAGACACAAACACGTCACTCATTGTGCTAAAGCAAGAATTCACAAGATTTATACAAAAGTGTTACAAAATATGAATTAATTATCAATGCACCTGTCCAACAAGACATACTATTATAAAATGAAGTGACGACAGCACCTTTTGTAATTCACTGAGAATATTGATGGCTCCAATTTGCAATTTAATCATTCCCATTCGAAAAACACGGCGTCTGGAGTCTGAGACTATAACATTAATTGCACGAGACCGATCGGTTATTCGCGGACTTTGATCGCAATCAGTTTTTTCTTCTTCTTTATTTGTTCGTTTCCTTTCATGAATGATTTGTCAATGGGAACCTCGCAATTGTTGCTGAGTTTCCAGCCAATTCATTCCCTATAAATACGATGGATAGATAAGCCACTTCGGCTGATATGTTTCGAGATTGAGAGTTACGTGGGATTATTTAAAATTTGCTCATGTTTCATATTTCGATTTCATTGTTTGGTGTTTCTCTCTTCTTCTTGTCATTTTGTCCTTGCTCTATGGTCACATACACTGGCAGTTAAACTAATAACGAGAAATTTACTCAAAATGGAAAAAGGATGTCTGAAAGAAACATCTTTGCGGTTCTACTACAGGACAACCCATGACAACTCACGACAACTTCCGACATCTCTGTCAACATACACTGAAAACTCCCAATCCATAGGCCTATACAACTCATGTGAATTGTTGGCAGTTTTTGTGAGTTGTCGGTAAAAGCCTAATATAGGCCATTTTCGAAATCACGGCTTGGGCATTGACTTGATGGGCTTAGGACCCGTGAGTTATTTAAGATAGGTGCGCTTTCCTGACGGGGCTTCAGTCAGATGGACGGAGCCCAAGTCCAAGCCTACAAGCCCAAAGCCGTAGTTTTGAAAAGGGCGTATGACACATGCACTCACAGATAGTTTGATGGTCATTTTGAGCAGGCCTTGATGCTTCGTTGTTGTAAGGGAGGCAGTTTTTCATTGGTAAATCAAACCTCTATGATGACAACTTAACCTTTCTGTGTAGCATTTCAAGGGGCACCAGGGGCACGGAGGCAATTGCCTTCGTTGCCTCAATAAAGTATGGTCTGATTTTGGGTCTCTCTGACAAGTCAATTTGCTTGCGATGTAATCCATCGGCCTACGACATGCTACTTGAGTCCACAAACAGTTATAAGTGAAGCAACAGAATTGGGTTTGAACTTTGCATCAATGGGATTCGTAAAACCATTCTACAAAGAATTACCATGACGACCAAGAGCCTTCATACAGGCCTGTGTATCTGTGAGGCGCCCTCATCGATTCGAACAAAACATGAAATCGAAACCACTTTAGTTATTCCTTTAATTCCACAAAAGACCTAAATTCCAACATGTACCATGATAACAGTGACGATACGTCACAATACCTTAGAGAGTCTTAAAGGACTGGCTTATTTTACCGTAAGCGATGTTTGTACCTGTGTAAATTGTTTGAACAAAGCATCTCTTTAAGTCAACGGTTATAGGGCAAACAGTAAGCTAATGTTGTGATAGAGAGGCAACACTGGAGTCAAAACTTTGGACAACCCATGACAATTGAATAAACACTGCGAACTCTGGATGCTACTGACATATTTTAGAGAGTTTTAGAGAGTCAGCAAATAGTCAATGAATATTCACAACATGAGTTCTTCCAAAGTCGCAAAGCATCGGAAAAAACACACCACACAACTAAACGAAAAAGGAGCCTTTTCCAAACACAGGCTGTGTGTTGCTCCAGCTCCGTCAGCGGTTTTGGAGCAATGTGTATTCCTCATGGTGCTTCAAGATCAAACAGAGCTCGGAGCCAGAACCTGTGCCGAGGTTTAGAAAGAACCCCAGGTATTGTGTTGTTTATTTGGACAGGTAAACCCGTGAAATTAATAGTCACGGATGTTTTTTTGCTGCGTTTAAAATGTTACACATAAAGGTCACTGTGTTCCATGTTTTTTTTATAAACAGAGCTGTATACTTATACTCTACATCTTTAAGCCTACAATTGCCGTCACTTACTTGTTTTAAATGTATGATTGACATGTACCATAATTGTGTGTCATACCAAAGAAGGAGAATGTTATTTCCGTTTGTCATCCCTGCGTTTGGAGTTGACTTCAACTAATGGGAAATTAATAAGCTACAACATTGACACGAAATGGACAAATACCTCTTGAGGGGGGATACAGACAAATTCTCACTTCAATTAAAAGGTCGTTGCTTTGCCGGAACACCCTCAGACCTTTCTCGCATTTCCACGGCAACACCTTTGAGAGTTTTTTTCTCACATTGTTGGCGCCGGGACACATTTTCCCGTTGTCTGCCTTTTGGTTTACAGTGGTAACATACTCACCCCGGGTCGCTGCCCCGGGCCGGGTTTCTTTCAACGCATTTAGCGTGTTACTGCGTTTACTACGTTGCTATTTTGTTTGATAAACACCGACCATGTGTTTGTGTGTTTCGACTAGACTATAATTCGATACAGAGTACTCGATAAAAGGTGAACAGTGTCGATCAGTTTGGGCCCTCAGGCCAGTCACATTCTGGACTCGCCGGTCAAATCGATGCTGTCTGCTTCATCTTTAAGCTAGAAGATAAGATTATCTGTGGGAGGGGAAAGAAAGCTATCCGGTGGTGTTTGTTTTGGGCCGGACAAATTGATCATTGTTATTTACTTAGTAACGTGGGTTGTTTTTTGTGTGTCTGCATTGCATGTACCATGGAGCATAGAGAAATGACTCTATGCACAGAGCAAGCCATGCACAGACATCGATAGTCTGTAATTATGGACTCTGGAAGTAAGTCATTAAACCAGTAATTGGTGAATTAATACATTAGGCAAGACGTGTGTTTAGTGCGAGTATGATAATGTGTGCACTGTAGCAGGACTCGTATACATGTATATACTATAAAACCAACCCCATAATTTATTCTTGGGCGCCGTTTCAAATGAAATAACACTGTTTCATACACTCCAAAAATTCTCGCGTCTGAATTGACCCATCAGTCTTTGGGTCCCAAGATCGCTGTAGTAGGACTCGTATACATGTACACACGTATACATTCATATAAAACTAACCCCATAAATTATTCTTTGGCGCAGTTTCAAATGAAATAACCCTCACGGTTTCATATACTTTAAGGGTTTAAAAAAAAATGGTTTAAAAATGGGATTCAACTCGGAGTCTGAGTCAATTGTATCCATTTTGGGGTCATTTTGACAAAGATTCTGGGTCAGCTTGACCCGGAAATGGGTCATGCCACACGGAACCTAAAAACTGAGTCAATTCTGCTGGCCCGGGAGTTTTTTTAGAATGTAGATGAACTGACCCCCAACTATTTAACACATTATTGTATGCCCATCAACTAGCCACATTATTGTTGAGCTACCCACTACTTGACCATGACGTCACATGCCAGTTCTAAAAGGCTCAACCCTCGACCACACCGCCGTCCGTCACTCAAGTTACTAGTCATGTATCTCACATTGTCAATTTGGCCTCTTTTGTCTACTTTACTCTGTAAGTCACATCGATTCTGCCTTTAAAATCTGAGTGTACCGTCATAATGTACTTCCATCGATTAGGCTAAGTAAAAAGACACCACAGTTTCCCGTCTGGGTTTTTTTTTAAATACTTTTTTTTAAGAAGGAGAAGCGGCCCTTTTTGTTTTTTAAATCCAAGATGGCGGATTCCCCCGTCAGCTTTTGACTGGGATGGGTTTACTCTCTAGGTCTATGCAACTCATTAAAGACTCCATTTAAATTACGTCATTTTACTATTGAATGATCAGACAAGAAATCGCTGTGAAAATGTCTCCTGTGGTACCCCGCAATTTGGCATGTTTTCTCTTGTGATTTTCGGGGGGTTATTTTTAAACCTTAAAAAACATAACAATTATAATATCGTACGTGGCAACCGTGAGAAAGGAAGCGGGCAAGACGAGGACTAGTTTATATTTGTATGTGGCCTTTTTTTAACACGTGAACTGTTGTTTGTTTGATTTCATTGTTCAGGATTTCTTAATGCCGAAGAATCTAGTGGAACAAGACAAGGAGCAGATTCTAAGAAACAAGGTACAGAATGCTGTGCATAGCTACATGGAGAAGATGATCCGCAGCGGGAAGGATCCGTTGAAACAGCGATCGATCACACCCATGAGTGACAGATACAACAGAGGTAATAAGCTACCCCCTGCCTGCCCCTCTCCGCAACCCATTCCTATACCTCCCACCAAATCTACCCCCACTCCGAACAATGACTCAAGGAACAAGTAAATACACACGAACAAAAACAGCAGCGGCTTATACGGCACCACCATGTCCACAAGTAGCCTACACAATACGCACACATGAGTGGTCAATACTTTAAACGAACATGAAAACTTGTAAAGCGATTGATTATGTATTGTGTTGATTGGAAACGAGAGGAAGGGATTGAACCCAGTCTTCCAAAAACCAATGTCTTAAAAAAAACCATTTCACCGGTTCTGAAAAGAATAGATTAAAGGTATTATACTGGCCTGGTAAGGATAAATACACCATTGTTTAATTTTAGTCTGAAAGCTTACTGATTATGACGTTCATACCATAGCCATTTTTGTGTGTGAAATATTTTCCTCTGAAATGGAGTCATATCCGAGAAAACTAAACTGAAAACCTGAAAAAAAGACTCAAAAAAAAGAAAAGAAAGGGCAACAGCTGATTTCGGTTGTTAGAGCCAAAATTAAGGTTAATGTGTTAAACAATAACATGCTGAAAATTGTGCATGTTTTTAAAATACTATTTTCTCTAGACTCACGCACAACAAATTAAGCCTATGTTTCACGGGTTTGTTATGTCATGTATATGGTTGATCAAACAACACATGGACACTGTCTGCAACTATTTTGTCTGCTCTGACAATCCTTTATAATACCTATAAGCACTTTCATCGCTTTACCCACAATCTTGGACCAATTTCATAAAAGTTCTTTGAAAAAATATATATAAAGACGATGCAGGTATATGCTGTGCAGGGAATAGTGCGGTCATTTGGGCTGGTTGCATTATCAGCTGGCCGGTTGCCGTGTTTTCTAAGAGCAAGATTTCATCCGTGCTATGCAAATTTCTATGCCTGGTAGCTTCACAGAGCTTGCTCATAATCTCTAGCTTGTATCTCCACTATGCCAAATTTAAACTCTTCTTCGGGCAGATTTTAATCTGTGAGAAATCTACATACACTTTGATTTGGATACTGCAGTCTACGCTGATGACTTAAAAACCTCAATCAGAATCAACAATTACCGAAGACAATTGTAACATTATAGCAGGGTCAACTTTGGAAGTGACCTTTGACCTGGGTCATTCTATCTTTTGCTCTCAGCTCCCAAGATTGACCTCTCAGAGGGTTTTGTCAAGCCTACTTTAGTCAAGCTAGACAAAGTCAGGAAAGAGGATCAGAAACAGTTGAAGCGTGAACGTAAGTTAGCTGTGGAAAAAAAACTGAGCCTCCTATTTCCTAAACATTCTGCTAACTGGTGTCATCAAAGCTTCCATACTAACCTTTCTTGTAGCCGTTTTTTTAGAGAGATAGGCCCACTTTCATAAAGCTGCTCAGCAGAAAATTCTGCTTAAGATAATTTGGTTAGCAGACATAAGCTGGGTAGCAGCCTCAAAATGTGGATATCGCATAAAAACGAAATGTTTACTGTTTTAAGCAGAATTGCGTGCTTTAAAGCGTGTTAACATTGGTTCCATTAGGTTGTTACAGGTGATGGGATTCATGACATATCTGTAGGCACAAAGTGTACACAGCTCACTTGATGAAAGCATCCAATCTTTGTCAAGATCGCAATGTGCGATTGTCCTCATCAACTTTTCACATCTTGCTCATCTATGGAAGTCACAATTTGCCTGCCTGATTTTAAGCAGGAAATTGTACAGGACAAAATGTCAAACTTTTCACATACCAACCATAACAACCATATCTTGCCTGCCAGGAAATGCACTGGATTGTTAATGTAACTGTACGTTGCTTTGGGTTTGTAATTTGTCTTTATTAAATGATGAATTTATGGTAACGAAGCAGCCATTCCTCTTCAGATGTAACCGGTGGCAATGTGTGACGTCATCTATTCATTCTTTACGTGATAGTTTCAAACTGGCTCTAACTTTGCCTTTCATGTTCCTAGCTGAGTTTTAGATTCTATTGTTCAATCACATCATGCTTTGTCTAATGTTTTAACATGAACAGTTAACGCATCAGACTGCTGCCATCATTCCCGATTTGCAATGGCGGTTTTATCGCCTGTTTGCGACAAAGCTTGAATATACCCGTAACCATGTTCGTAGTTATTTATTTATTCATTCATTTAGTTATTTCTTTTTCTTTTGAATAACACACATCATCAGTAAAACTGTTTAAAATGGGCTGTCAAGAAAATATAAAGGAAAAAAAAGAAAAGAACAAAAAAGGACAAACACAAGTTAGTGGTCTGTAGTTTCGACCCTAGCCGAGTTTTTCTCGAGTAAGACTCTGCTGGGGTCGAAACGTCAGGCCACTAGTTTTTGTGTGTGCATTTATACCAAATGTCTTTTTGGTTGGTAAGCAGTACGCAACAACTAATTCTATTTTCTCATAAAATAATTGTATAACAAAAATGATCACTTTTACTCAAATTCGCTTTCTTGAATACGGTTCAATGTTATAACCCATAATAATTTACCCATCAAAAATTACTTTCGTACATTTAACAGAGTAAATAAAAAAAACAAAAAACAAACAAACATGGACTACTTTTTGCCGATCATGTTGCTTTCTTTGTTCCCAATGTCATGTTAAATCTTTACGGCCGTTTTCGAAACCATGGGTTGGGCTTGGGTTCCGTCAGTTACTTTAAACAAAATTCCTCTGAGGGCAGAGACCAAGCCGTAGCCCAAGCCCACTGTGGTTTCGAAAACGGCCGAGACCTCACAAGACAAAACTACTAATATTTGTTCCCTCTTCACAGGTGGGAACAGCTACAAGGAGGCCGCCAAGACGTACGGTGAGGTTCCTGAGCAGGAAGATGAGCAAGAAATAATAGTCAGGATACCAGCCAAATTACAAAACTCCTCCAAGTCCATTCGTTTTAGAGTGGTCCGCAAACCAGACGCGCCTCCAGACCAGTGGGTTGCCACTACAGGTAAATATGTGTTGCCACTGCTTTCAGTTATTGAAGTGATAGTTCTAAGAAGAAGAAGAGCAAGTTATACAAATTAAAGCATGCAAGCAACACTTCATCATACTTGAGCATCGTTTTTTAACCATTCACTCAATCAGGCAATATTCCCGGACTTGCCGGCATAAAGAGAGCCCACACTCCGCCCACTCCACCCGTGGATGCTGCTCGCAAACACGCTCTGCATCGCCGGAGTAAGTCCGCACCGCTCCTTGATAAGGTAAGTGTCCAATCCAATTATGACTGATTGTTTTTTTTTATCTACCAAATGTCTGCTTTTATTGGCATTGCAGTAAGTCAATGACAAGAGTGAAGTGCTGTGTTTACACTCTATTATACTCTCGTGTCAGAATTGACGCTGATTCCGGATCTCGTGTGACCTCTGACCTGACCCATTTTCGGGTCAGTATGACCCGGAATCTGTGTCAAAATGACCCATAAATTGGTCCAACTGACGCAAAATCTGAGTTTAAGCCTAACCAAGAAATGTGTCAGGCCCCGCCCCCCCCCCCGAGACACGGGATCCGGTTCAAATCTGACTCGGGAGTTTTAGAGTGTACCGTTGTTCAAGTTATATCTTATTTTGTTAACGTTTTACATTTGTGCTAAATCAGCATAGATTCGTGGACGAATATCAAGATTCTGTTTATTATCAGGCAAGTTTCTTTGGAAATGTTATGATTTCGCTTCCGCATTGCAACCACCCTTCACCTTTTGCAATCCGCCCTCACCGTTAAGAAGAAGAGGAAACACATTATACGCTTTCGCATCTTTGAGTTTGCATACCACAAAAGTTGCACTCCATAGAAATTCTTTCCATGAAGGATCTGCTGACTGCAAAACACTATATCAGCTTTATATTAAAGAGTTTTGCTCTTGATTTGTTACTGTCATAAACGCACACTTTCAACGCAAGCTTCCTATATGCCCACCACTTTCCGTAAACAGCCACAGAGTCAGACACGCACATTTTGCACAACTTGTACACTTACACGGGTCAGTATACGGGTCAATGATTCTGGGTCAAACGGGGCCTGATCCATTTCGGGGTTGGGCTGGCTGACCCAGAACCTGTTTAAAAATAAAAACAAATAAAAATCGCATTCTGCGTCAGCTTGAATGGGTTTGACCCATTTCTAGGCATTTTCCCACAGATTCCGGATCAAACAGACCAGAAATGGGTCATACTGACCTAAAAGTAGGTCAGGCCCCACGGGACTCGAAATCATGGTCAATTCTGACCAGGGGGGGGGGGGGTTTAAGAATTTAATACGCCAAAATACCACGTGCAGAAAATACATGTAAACACATTGAACATTCATGCACATTGAATTTACCCGAAATCACCCGACGTATGGAAAGTTCAATATCCGAATGGAAATAAACTAAACTGCGACCGGACAGAAGTATTTGAAGAAGGGAGGGACGTCATGCGCACTCTACTACGCGGTTTTTCTGAGTTTGTCATCCAATATGTCAGGGATCAAGCCATGGTGCTCAATTTGGAAACACATTCCAACTCAGACGCAGTGTTTTAAAATCTGCAACTGTAAACTTTGATTTCTCAATGAAAAGTCAGCTATAAAATAAGAATCATTATGTCTCCGATCATTTTTCGATAATTTTCTTTGCATATCTTCATTAATTCAATCACATTGGCTGGACTACAAAACATATGCAAACAAAATTGTATGAATGTTACATGAATTAGATCTAAAGGCAAAGAGTCACAAATCATTGTTGTGTTTTTTTCTGGCATGCAAAACAACCCCAGCTTAGGGGGTATAAACTGGCTTGGCCATCCCATACTCTAAACAAATCTCCATGCATGGAATATTAACACATGTGTTTGAATAACAACTAACTGTTAACAATTTATTGTCTGCTGTGTTTTTCTTTTAACTTTTGCTATTAATGAATAATAACAGACGGATAGTGAAGACGAGTCGAAGGAAGGAGATTGGGAAGATGTTGATGGGTCGAATGAAGCCGATGTACGGGGGATAGTTAAGCTTCAGGTATGCCAGACTAATAAGTGTGTAATTGTGTTTGCCGTGTGCTTGAGTTCTTTAACATCAGGAGAACACCATAAGAGAAGCAGTGGAAAGGGACAGGAAACACGACTAGCCTTTACATGCCCTTTTCAAAACCACGGCTATACGGTGTGCATGCAGGCTTCATCTTATAGGCTTCCGCATAAATGTTCCTCTTGAAATTCAACCAGTGAGACATACGGTCCGCCGTTTTGTGGAGTAAAAAAATTGGTGTTTACAAAATCGGGGACCGTATTTTGTCATGAAACTACACAAAAACCAAACAATTTCAAGGGATTTTTATGTGAACCATTACGTTCTGCTTTCAAAATATCTTGTTCATATCTATGTTTATTATAAAACAAACGCTTTTTATAGCCCAAAGCGACCGATCCAAAGGCAACGTGTCCCTATTAACTTGCTCAGAATAAATTGGACGTGGTTGCTTGGTGTCTAGTATCAATGTTTACCAACACCTTAAGAAATAAATTAGCCTTCACACAAATATTCAGTTTGTCTCCTCTCTTCCTTTCTAGCGTCCCAAGACAGCAGGACCTGTTCTCACCCAAAAGATGATGGTCCACCCTCGGATGAAATCGTGGATAGAAGGAGCAACTGATTATGGTAAAGACCGACCTTTATTTGTTTACATTTTTTCATGATTTCAGGATTTTCCCATAGATCTCCTGTTGACGACAAACCTTCTTAAAAATGTGAATCTACCATAATACAACGAAGCATTTTTATGTCATACATTTGAGCTTATTGTGGCTATAAATTAAAGGTATTATACAGGATTGGTAAGGATAAAAATAAAACCATAATTGTTTAATTTTAGTCTGAAAGCTTACTGATTATGAAATTTAAACTAGAACCATTTTTTTCTGTGAAATACTTCCATCTGAAATGAGAAAACTTTATTTGAAAACCTTTAAAAAAAACCCCAGCTGCTTCGGTCGTTTTACAACCAAAATTAAGTACAATGTGTTTACGTGCTGAAAATTATGTCTAATTTGTCACTATTTTCTCCTGACTCGCACAACGGAGTATGCCAGCATTTTTACAGCTTTGTCATTTCATGGGTATGCACACAAAACATGGACACTGTCTGCGACTATTTTGTCAGCTCTACCAATCCTGTATTGATACCTGAAATATGTTTTTTGGTGACGCAATAATTAGCCTCTGCTCATAATGTGGGCATTACTCTCCCAACAGTATACTCTGTTGGTCGTCAGGAGACGGAGCAGAGTTCGGAAAGTTGAAGACTGGTATGTCTCAGAACAACACATTATTCCAATAAGAGATTTTACACTTTGTCACTATTCAAGTCTCAAGTTTGCAATTGCCAATCACTAGTTTGGGCTGAACAAACGTTACATGCTTAGCAAAACTCTAAAAGGAACCATCTATACACTATAGTAATTAATCACATGGTGTTTTGGGCTGGTAACTTGCTTCCGTAGCAAGTATGAGCTCCTTGCTTGATGGCTAATGTTTTTATATCAACTTATTTTGTAGAAAAAGAGGTAGCATTCCACATGCTTAAGACTCTCAATGGTGGCGTACAGCCACCCAACTCTGACGAATTGCGACTTACGAACCGCCCAAGTCTGAAGCAGAAGAGTGTTAAAGCGAACAGGATACCATCGGCAACTCATTTCTACGTACCACCTTCCCCAGCACCAAAAAAGCCCATTCCCGAACGGGAAGGGAAGATGGACGCCACTGCCAAGGAGTGGATGCGGCAGGTGGAGCAGAAGATCAGCGAGTAAGAGAAATACAATAATCTTTCAATGCAATAATAAGATTTTTTTTATTT
Source organism: Pisaster brevispinus (assembly GCA_023634235.1). Taxonomy (NCBI): domain Eukaryota; kingdom Metazoa; phylum Echinodermata; class Asteroidea; order Forcipulatida; family Asteriidae; genus Pisaster; species Pisaster brevispinus. The sequence continues at coordinate 19,100,296 of JAMKCF010000011.1, forward strand.
TTATTTTTTTTAAATGCGTTTCACTGATTTTCTTTGTGTAGATAAAATGACTACGCAGACATGTTTTTCCATTCCCGTGCAGAATTTAACCCTCCTACAATGACTTGTGAATGGCAGAAAACCAATTCACCTTTCACGCTCAGTTTTCTTGGCACACAATTTTTTCACATTACCGGTAATTGTTTACGCGCCCTTTTGCCGGTAAATCTTTCGTCACGTCCTTCTTTGAGGCACACGACGATTTGCTTGGTGCTGTTAATAGTGTTAATTTCTGTACAGAAAGTACGAGTGTTTATATCTTGTTTTGTTTAACTTTTCTCTAAAGGCGATCTGAGGCACCGATACCAAGAAACTACACACAGAAAATCGAGCTACGCCCCACAGTACGTCGGCAGCCGATATCCAAGTCATTGGGCGACTACACACACGAGAACAGCTTCTTCAGATGGTCCAAACCCTCGTATAGACGCAGCTTCGTCATCGCTCCTGATTGGGTATCAGAGACCATGTCCCGACGCAGAGCGCTCAAGGAGAATTCAGCCGCCAATCAGCTACGCTACGGGTCATGTTGATTTGCATAATTAATTTGCGTATTATGACGACTCAGGTGCCCGAGTTGGGTTTCTTTATACGTAATGCAGCTGTTCACTTTGTTGCAGAGAATACCTTCATCATACAGCAGCCATCTTGATTTAAGCCCATTCAAATCAATGTAACCAAAAACGAGACAGGAAGGGCAAATAATCTGGTTCCTTTTTGTAGAATGAATATTGGCATCTATTACTGCTGTCGGATACAGAACATGACCAAGATGGTGGCTGATGAATGTCTATTGACTGTGATTCAGACTGCAATACGCAATAACAATTGGAGAGGAAGTCACTACACAACCATCAACAGCCTCAACTTGTAGTTTGCGATTTATACAATCATTATTTAAATGAGTTATACTATTTTTGGTCGTCATTTATTTAATAATACTTTGGTGTGCTATTCTATAACAGTGTGCTCAACTACTATCCATGTTGCTTAAACCTTAGCTACCTCTTTCCTAAATCGGCCCTTCATTATTGTCATTAAAAGTCCTCATATACGAGTCCCGTGTCCTTCTACATGAGTCGCATGTTATGTATTTCAGTGTTTTTCCCAGTTGTAATGCCCAGAGGGATTTGAACGTCCTCGATATCCTACACTGGACCATTCCACATATCCGGGGGGGGGGTTAAGTTCCCAGTTTTTAATTTGTTTTAATGGGTTTGGGAAAATGCCACAACCATAAACAGCTTACAAAATATGCTACATGTTTTAGCACTAAGGTCAACACAGTCCACATTCATCAAACCTTCTGATAAAAGTGGAGCCAATCCATCCATTTGTTTATTGTATCAGGTGGTGTTGTTGATATCTAGCAGGCGCTTTGAGCATCTCTGACAAGTGGGTTTTAACACCCCAACCCCACCCCTAAATAACACCACACTTCAATTTTTAGTACAGGGCCCTTAGTACAGGGTTTTAAACACAATGATAACCAATCCCAACCTACACGAAAATTTTGTAAAATGATGTGTTTTTAATCTCGATGTTAATTTGTAATTATTTTGTTATTATAACAAAGCAATATTTTTGTATCACTTATTTGCATATGTTTGGGCCGGTCTAAATTCTAACTTCATGAAAGAATAGGTTGATGTGAAATTCTTCTAGTAATATTTTAATAAATTACTTTTTTTTTTCTGGAATGACTGTGGTCACGTGTGTAAATTTTTCGTTGCATTATCTTTTCCCTTCCCCAATTTCCATTTAAGTGTAAAGTAATCATTTGATGAAACCAATGAAGTAGGAAACAGTTGTTTTCAAAATGATTTCTTAAACATTTCAGATTTCTGGGAGGGCGCTGTAAACCAAAACATTTGTGCGTCGTCTCTTCATAACTTGTCCTTATTTATGATGGATAAAGGCAGGACCAATCCCAGGCCTAACGATGCATTAGCCTATGCGGTTAGGGTAGGTTTTCAATGGTGCTGACCCCGGTTCGAATCCCACAACTACAAATCATTTTCTTTTACCAAGTCGCTGCCGTCATCACAGTGCATTATTTAAGTAGTGTTTAAAATCACCTGCAAACACCAACGGGCACTTCGGTGCACTGGATTGTTCAATATTGCGTGCGGTCCAGAGCTGGTACACCCGGTTCGAATCCTACCCGTACCATAGGGACATGACTTTTACTGCTGGCCGCTGTAATGGATTGGGATCCGTCATGTCTCTCCCCAAATTAGGTAAGGATGAATATTCCGGGTGGGAAAGGACAAGGAGGGACCGGGACTAGCCAATCCCGTAAAGGAACGATAATGGGTGATCACCCTGCTGGTTCGACCAGGAGTCAGTCCCCTGAACTCAGTGGTCGTCACTCCGACCAACTTTCTGCACAAATTTGTTTTAACTTTAACAACATTTTTACAATATTGACTATTTCGTCGTGTTATATTTTTTCTCTAATAATTTTGAGGCAAAGCGGACAGAAATTGTTTTGTTTTTTAAGGATGAACAAATGGCTTTTTTTTCCTTCAAAATTCCAACTTGCCTTAGGGGGCCTATGTTTGGTAGCAGAACATTCTTGATTTGAGTCATCTACCTTGTCAACTTTTAAAAGATAATTGATTTTTTTCTCCATTTTAAAGATGCAAAAAATACAATTTTCCAGAAAAAGATTTCGAGGCTGAATAAATGGCAAAACTCACCCCTTGCAGTTTTTTTTTCCAAAATCGGCCGAAAATTATTCCTTTCCAAATCGACATATTTGAAAGAGAGCGTTAACGGAGTGCGAAGAGCAGAAATTTCCTGTTTTGAGTCGTCCACCTTGTCAACTGTTGAAGGTAATTGATTATTTCTCCATATAACGATGCCCAAAAATGAAGATAAAAATTGAATATTTAAAGGAGCTACTGACGTGTTTGTCATGTGTATTTTAAAAGTTGACTACCAACTAAAAAGCGGTTTGTGAGAAGAAACAAATAACTTATTCTTAACGAGCAGGTTTTTGGGTTGTTTTTTTATGTGTGCCAACAATCCCCTTCGGATTGACACTCCCATCTCCCAAAGTTGAGAACCACACATCCGCTCTCATAATGCAATTTAAAAACCAACAATCAAATCTCCGGATTAAACGCATTCTGAAAACTCCTCAGGAGTATGCAGCACCGAAAACAAATGGCGTACATTATGATTAAATGGTGTCCACGACTGTTTCCTTCGAAAATTAATTAAAAAGGGGTCCCGGGGCGAGAGGGTTGGGCTTACAACATGCATCACATTATGCGGCCCCAGTGGAGTGAAAAATCACAAAGGCCTAGCTGTAACTTGCTGGTAGAGGATTTTCGACATGTGCGATTTTCGCTGGTTCCTCCTCGTTTACATTTGAAGTGTGCGTGAAATTATTTGCGAAAGGGTACCAGCGAAATAATTTTCGCGTTTGCACTCGCATCCGATACGAGTGGACCCTACACTAGTCAGCAAAATTTCTCGAAGTTTTCGATTCAATCTTGGTCAAAATGTGGGTGGAAGAATTTGGAGAGGTGTTTGACATGTTTAAGAGTAGTTGGCCGCTAACTTGGCTCTTTCTCGTACCGGTGCTGATCATGATTTCACCGGTTCATGCAGCCCACGAATTCAGCGCATATCGTATGCAGCAGTTTGATTTGCATGGGACACAATTTGGTAGGTTGGATAGT